>CM047001.1:71429040-72634874 GCA_025698465.1 Gossypium longicalyx
TTAATTTCATCAAAATCTTATTCCAAAGCTTCTACAGCATCAAAATTAAGTAAAAAGGGCTAAATTAACTTACCTATTAAACTTTAAAGCTTCAAAACCTCAATTTCTCCCTTTTTCTTTTCTTTCTTTCTCCCTTCTCTGTTTCGTCCCCTGCTATTCTGTTTCTTTCTTTTCTTTATTTCATTTGTTTTGTTTATATATATATATAGTAACATTAATAAATATCTATTTAATAATCAATTATTTATTTTACATTTGTATACATACATATTAATACACTTGTACTAAATTATTTCTATACACTTGTCTTTAATTAATAACTATCCTTTATAAATAATAAATATCTATTAATACTTAAATACAAGTATTACAAATGTATGTATTTTTATCTATACACTTGTATCAAATCATCACCACACATGTGTCTTTATTTTAATTTATTTCATAATATAATATCCATTTAATAATAATAAATACATTAATATTTACTTAAATAATAAGCAAATACATACATGTATTACAAATGTATGTATAATATTTATTACACATTTATTTTATTTTTACCATACACTTGTCACAATTTAATTTATTTATCAAAAAAATATCTTATAATATGATTATAATAAATTAATTCAATATCATTTATTACTAATACACATATATACTTTATAATTAAAAACGAAGTAAAAATCTTAGATTTTTACTTCATATGCCGCCTCACTTAAGCTAAATGGCATATTTGCCATTTTGGTCTTTTACGTTTTCTTTTAATCTATAATTAAATTTTCACATTATATTCAATTTAATCCTTTTATCTAATTAGTCTTAATTTAAGCTAATTCACTTTATTAAACTCTAATTAACCATTCAATTAACTTCGTAAATATTTTTAATAAATATTTACGGATCCATTTTTCAGAAACGGAGACCCGAAAATGTACTTTTCTTATAACTGTAAAATTCGGGTCATTACATCCTGCTTCCGAGCTGATTTTGATGGTTGTCTTCAAGTATTTTCTACTTTTTATTCCCCGTGTCTCCCCTTTGATCCTCTTCTAGGGTGTTTATATAGCCTTTGGAATGCTTTAAAACCCTAAAAATTAGCCTTTTCCGAGTAGAATTAGACTTGGGCTCTACAGGGACACGGCCGTGTGCCACGCTCGTGTGAAGGTGCTCAAGCCTTGTGTAATTCTAAGTTGGTTTTTAGTTGACATGGCCATGACACACGGGCGTGTGGCCTGCTCGTGTGTCTCACACAGGCGTGTGGTTTACCCGTGTGAAAGTGCTTAAGCCATGTGAAATACTGAGATAAGCCCATTTTGCCCGTTTTTGGCCCATTTCTTGCTCTTTTCACCTTCCTATGCTCATCTAAGTATAAAACATGAATTTAAAGGATCAGGAGCATGAAATTCACTGAATCTTATGATAAATCATCCAAAAATATGTTAAGCATGGGATGAAAATATGTATATATTATAGTTTATCACTCAAATGCTAAAATCTTTATAAAAAGATGATGATAGGCATGGGGAGAAAAGAATAATGCTAAGAGAAATTAGAGAGGAGAGAATGATGAATGATGAGGGATGAGGGATGATTAGAAATGTGAGAAGGAGATCTTATTTATAGGTGAGGAGAGGAGGATAATTTACTAAAAATAGGAGCTTTCATCTTTTGAAGCATCTTCCATGGGTGGTCGGCCATAAATTGAGGAAGTTGAGCTGATTTTTGCTTGATTTTTGGTCAATTTGAGTGCCACAACAACTCAGGACTGAGACTCAGTCAAGTGCAAATCTTCAGGTAAATCTCTAATTTCTTCAACTTTTCAAGGACCTTGTGCAATTAAACCAAATATTGGTTTATGGACAGCAATGTGCAGCTGAATTTTGGGTTGACTTGGTCCCCAATTTGGATGGTTTTGTAATCCAGTAAAGCTATCAGACCTATCCAGAATAAATCAACAAGTTAGAGGACCAAAGAATAAAATTTATCCAATTTAATTAATTAATTTAAAACCCAAATTATTAATGAAATATTTTAAAATGAATTATTAAATAGAATTTTATATTTTATTATTTAATTTAATCATGCATGGCCCACTTTATGTCATAAAAAATAATATATTCAAATTAATATAAAATAAGTCATTTATTGCATGAAAACTATATAATAAAGCATAAAATCACATTTTAATGATTTCTATGTCCTAATTTCATATTTTTACATATTTCATTAATTTATTAAACAATTACTAGTTTTAACAACAATTTTAAGTAAAAAAGTGAAAAATGACATAGGAAAAATCCTATATATTTTTACGTTTACATTATGCGATAAATGATTTGAAGAAGGAAAATCAACCTTCTGTATCGAGATTCCATATCTCTTTAGAGGACTGTCCTAAGACAGAGAAAACATTAGAAATGTTCCTTATACTTTGGCAGTAGGAAGTCTCATGTATGCTATGCTATACAAACACCTAGATATTTATTTTGCAGTGGGGTTGGTAAGTCGATATCAAGCAAATCCAGGTCCAAGACACTGGCAAGCATTTAAGCATATACTCAAGTATTTATAGATAACGAGGGATTATATGCTTGTGTATTCTAGAGAAGATCTCACTTCTATCGGATATACTGATTTTGACCTCCAAACATGTTAGGATTCGAGAAAATCGATATCATGTTTTGTTTTTTTCCTAGATGGCGTGTCCGTAGTGTGACAAGTGTCAAACAGGGTTGCATTGCTAACTGTACTATGGAGGGTTGAATATGAGTGGTTTAATGCTCTTTCCTACTAAAAGTATTTTGATACGTTTTAAGCAACCTAAAGTAGTTATTTTTGCATAATTTGCATTTTGCATGCTTAATAGCATTTGGTGTAATTGGTGTAATTAGAAAATTTTTGTTTTTGTAGTTTTTTTTTCCCGAAGATATTGTATGAAATTTTATTTCATAAATATATTGGAATACATTTTAAACTACGTAAAGTACTATTCATAAACCAAATAAATACTTTATTTCAAATTTAAAAATAAATAAAAAGTTACAAAATACAAATATAAAAAGAGAGCACCACTTTTTTAAATATTCTTTTTCTTTTTTCCTTGGCTTAAAACCTAAAAGAAAATATTGCAAACATTATAATATGTTCATAACGTAAAAGGAAATAATATTTTAAAGGGTTTTGATTTATGAAATGTAAATTTATTTTTGGCAATATAATTATCGAAATTTAATATTAATAAGCACATTATCAGGCATATAACATTAATTTGTTTGTTTCATTTGATTGAAATGTAATAATTTGTTGTTTGGCTGATAAAATATAATATTATCTAAAAATATATTTTAATAAATTTTCCTCCTATAATTTACTTCTATTTTTATGGCTTAAGGGTGCAAAAAGCCCTCAAACTTTAAAAAAAAGAAGAAGCAATTAAGCCCCTCTTTTTTTTTTTTTGCACTTAATTGAGCACTTGATCTTTTAAAATGCATCAAAAAGGCCCTCAAACCTTTTCCAAAAAATAATTAAGCCCCTACTTTTTTTTGCATTAAATTGGGTACTTAAACTTTCAAAATGCATCAAAAAAGTTAAATTGTTAATAAAAAGTTATAAAAAGTTAAAATTAATAAAAGCTATAAATATTATTAAATTGGGTTTTTTTGCATTATAATTATTTACAATTTTTATAAATTTTTACAATTTTTTATATTTTTTACGATTTTTATATTTTTCTAATTTTTAATATTTGATTTTTTATTAACAATTTAATAATATTTATAGCTTTTATTAATTTTAACTTTTTATAATTTTTTCTAATTTTTTTGCATTAAATTGGGTACTTAAACTTTTATTAAAAATTAGAAAAATTATAAAAATTAAAATTAATAAAATCTATAAATATTATTAAATTGTTAATAAAAAATCAAATATTAAAAATTAGAAAAATATAAAAATCGTAAAAAATATAAAAAATTGTAAAAATTTATAAAAATTGTAAAAATTTATAAAATATATAGAAAATTTTATAAAATCGTTAGAAAATTATACAAAATGTAAAGAAATATAAAATTATCTTACCAAAAGAAGTATTTTATATTTTTTATATTTTATATTTATTTTTATTTTTTATCATTTTTCGCCACATGTCACGTTATGTTGCGGCACGTCATAACTTTAATTGAAAAAAACTAGAGATCGTTAATTTTTTATGATGTTTATAAAATTTTACTATTTTTTTTATTTTTTTACGATTTTTATAAAAAAATTATAATTTTTAAAATTTATTCTTGGACTCGTTTATTATGTTTTCTGAATTTTTCTTCTCTTGCTGTCTTTTTCATTATTATTTTTTCAATTTAAATAATTTGAAGAGGTATTTTCTTCCTCTCGTTGTTTGTTCCAATCGATAAAAGTAACATCCAAAAGGTTTTTACACTCTTACACATGTTGTGCTTTTATTTTTCTTTGTATTTTGTTTGTCTTTTTTGCCAATAATGATTAAATATAATTTTTATATTTTAATTTTGATATATTTTAATTCAACTAACAATCTGATGTCAATTTTTCTTAAGAATATTATTCTAATAAAAAAATTATTTTATAATGATTAGTTCGAATGATCTTTTAAGGAAAAACCTACATTAATATTTTTATCAAAACAATGAAGGATGTTAATTATTTTGACTAATTAATGTAATTATAATAGTATAGATATTAAATTTTACCAAATAAAATAATGATAACTAAACTTCAAATTTAAACATAGTAAAATGATCAAATTTTTTCAGAAAAATATGAGTTTGAGTACAATTTACCAAATATATTTGCTATACAATTTTCATTATTATTGTTGGTGTGTCATAATGGAATGTATATATATATATATATATATAATTATTTGATGCAGAAATGATTATCAAAATTTAATATTAGTTAGCATATTACTAGGTATATAACATTACTTTATTTATTTCATTTAATTGAAATGTAACCATTTATAGTTTGACTGATAAAATATGATATTACTTAAAAGTACATTTTAATAAATTGTCCTCGTATCATTTATTTCTTTTTTTAATTGTTACTACACAAATGTTGAAGCTTATAACATTATATTTTACTAATAAATGCATACATTTATTTACTAAATTAATTATATATCTCTTTTCTCAAATAAATAAATTAAAATTAAAAAAAGATTTTTTTAATGAAACTGACAGAAAAATGAGAAGAAGAAGAAAAATTCAATTTATTATTAAAACATGTTATTTACCATGTTTTAAGGGGAAAGTTAACCAAAATGATAAAAGACAAAAGAATGGTAAACTATTATCAATATTGTAAAAATGGAACAGAATGTTTAACTGATCTAATTCCTATTCTTGGTTCAAATAGTTGCTTTTCATAAGAATATATATATATATATATATATATATATATTATATAAAAGTAGTGTCGATAAGAATATATATACTTTATTAATTTATCATTTCAAAATTAATTCTAAATGATACTTTTAATCGTTATGTTTACTCGCAAATTCATAATTGATTCACTTATGTTTTTAACTTTTTTTTATTTATATTTTTAATAATATTGATCCTTGTGTTTATTCATGAGTTAAGTTAAAATTATTATCAAATCCACTCTTTAGGACATGAATGTTGCAAGGCATTTCTTATCTAACACCTATTGAAGCAGACACCCTTTTTCTGTTTGTCATATCTTTTCATATATCACAATTATCAATTTTTAGTTTACTTCTCTATATTTTAATTTTTGACATAATTTAGTATCTCAATTTTTATAATATTATTTTAATTTTTGACATAATTTAATATCTTAATTTTTATAATATTATTAGTTGGTTTAAATATTTTATTTTTATTGAAATATTGAGTGAATTTTAAAAAATAGTTAATACTGTTAAAATTTTCTAGTGAACTCAAGTCCATTACAATATTTTTTTTCGTTAAATGGCTACGAGCAAGTATTTTTTATTTTTAAATTTCAATATGTCGTACTAGAGGTTTTGACAAAAATTTAACAGTGTTAATAAATGAATCCATAAAATAAAATAACTAATATTTTTAAAATAAAAGTATGACCATTAAATTCTAAATGTATGAAAAATATAGAGATTCAAAATATATTTTGATTTTTAAATTTCTACTTTATAATTAGGTAAAAAAAGTTAACTCAACGGGGCCGATTGAATCTTAACTCGATTGATATCGTTATTGTTGTCAGTGCAGGAGAATGCGAGTTTGAGTACGTTAAAACGCATTATCCTCTTATTTAAGGGTTAAGGAGAAACTATAAATAATTTTAAATATTGTATAAAAATAAATAAATATGATAAGAAGTCATAATAAAATTAATGTTAAAAAGTTAATCCAATAACAAAGCTTTGATTAAAAAAAAATTTTAACTCGTACCAAAATGTGGGTCAAAATCTATACTAATAGACAAATATAATTAGCTGAGACTTAAGTGTGGACTTTTTGACCTGACTTATATATTTTTGGACTCATTTATTATGTGTTTTACAACCCAATTGACAATTATAATTGGCTGAGAGTGGAGTTTTGACTTGACTTATTTATTTTTGAACTCATTTATTCTAGCAACTAGAGTTTTTAACTTTTTCTTCTCTTTCTATTTTTGCCCTCCGTTCATTTGTGACTTTTCCTTCCTCTTGCTGTCTTTTTCATTATTATATTTTTCAATTTAAATAATTTGAAGAGGTATTTTCTTCCTCTCCTTTTCTGTTCAATGGATCTCTCATTTACTACTTTTAAATTCCAATAGATAAAAGGAACATCCAAAAGGTTTTTACACTCTTACACATGTTGTGTTTGTATTTTCCTTTGCATTTTGTTTTTCTTCTACCAACAATCATTAAATTTCAGTTTTAATCTTTATATTAAATTTTAAGATATAATTTTTATACTTTAATTTTGACATTTTATTCTTATAATGTTATTAATTAATCTAAATAGTTAATATTATTAATTATTTCAACTAATAATTTGATATCAATTTTTCTTAAAAACATTATTCTAACAAAAAATTTCTATTTTATAACTTTTAATGAAAAGTCACATCATCATCATCAGTTTCACTTAAAAAGTGAAGGATGTTGACTATTTTCATTAAGTAATGTAATTATAATAGTATAGATACTAAATTTTACCAAATAAAAGAATGAGAACTAAACCTCAAATTTAAACATAGTAAAAGAATCAAAATTTTCTAATACAGAAAAATGTGAGTTTGACACGCTAAAGTATATTTACCAAATTTATTTGCTATTAACTTTTTCACCATTATCGTAAGTGTGTTATAATGAAATGTATATATATATATATATATATATATAATTATTTGATGCAAAAATGACAAATTTCTTATACTTCATAAATAAAGTTAAGAAATGATCATTTGCCTTAAAATGATATTTACAAAAATTAAAAACTAAATAAATGAAAATTGTGGCGATTTCTTAGCCGTATATACTTGTGGAATTAAAAAAATATTCCAAGTCCAGTATATCAAATAATAATCATATATGTTTGGTTCATTACAAATTGAGAGAGGAGATGTCATTGCAAATACTTAACCCTGCAACTTAATATGCCATTGTATAAACCAAAAAAGCATTAAAATTTGTGTGCTGTTTCGGAAATAAAAAATACAATATTGACTAAAATTATGCTCGTATAAACGAAAAAACACTCAAATTTTTGTATTGTTTCGAAAATAAAAAATACAATATTGACTAAAATTAAAGTCCAATTAATAAAGGATATTTAAATTTAATAAAAATCAATTAATAATATTGTCACACCCTAAAAACCAAGTTAGAAGAATTGGGTTTGTGATCGAGAATGGTCACACCCCGATTTGTAATGTTATCTTTGAGCATTTGTAAATAAATCGAGGGTTTGAAATAGATACCGAAATTTGGTTCGTAAATAAATAATTAAAGTATTAAATAATATAATAAAGTTTTATTATACTAACTAATCTAAAACAGAACTTGATTACGGGGTTTAATTTGAAAATAGTGTGTTTTAATTGAGTTAGGACCTAATTGGAAAAGGGGAGAAATAGGGAGTGACCAAAAGGGCAAATTGCCCAAATTTTGAGAAATTAGTTTTCTACTGAGAATTTCCACCATCTTCTTCTTCCCTCTCCTAACCTAAACCCCCATCCTAAGTTCCGAGAGTAAGTCTTCTTATACTTGTTTTTGTTGAAAAGTCATGCATAAGAAATTTGGGTTGTGTTGTATGATGCTATTACAACAGATAATAGGTGAAAAGATATGTGATATACTATTTTTAACGCACACATATGAGATTTTATATATGATAGATCAAGGAGCATTATTGTGACATTTATAGTGCAATTAAATGTGAGTTTGATAAGCATGTATTGTGTATGATATTGTGGTCTGAATGGATAAATATGAATAGAGGTTATGTGCATTCAAATAGTAATTAAATATGAGTAATTGTAGATATTCTCTTGAAACTATAGGATATAATTGACATACCAATAGGGATTATATGTGGTTTTTGTTTCGAACGGATGTGATATGATGCCTTAGAGCTAAGCACTTTTGTGCTCTCTGGTGTTTTGGATGGTTACTGTGTATCTAAATCATTTTATTAGAGTTTACTAAGGGTGAAATGAATTAAAATATTAATAATGAGACTTGACTATGAGTATTAATTGTTATTTACAAACTAAAGTAGAATGTGCTAAGAACTATAAGTTAAATAAATTAATGAAAAATTTAGTAAAAGTGTAAGCTAATAAAGAATATGTAAGTTGAGCCCCTTCCTCCCATTTTTATTTTCAGCAAACTAGGGTAAAAGTCACACTGTGAAACAAATATATACGGTTAAGAAATAAAATAAGCAAGAAATAAGCTCAAGGCTAATGGTTAAGAGTTAAGTTCTCTCCCTTCTACTCCTAGGTTCAAGCCCCTTTATTCCCTTTTTATTTTGGGAATTCGACAAGTCTCTTGAAAAGAAAGCAATATGTAAAATTAAGTGTCTAAATTAGATAAGAAATGAGCTATAGGCTCAACGATTAAAGCGCTATAATCCTTCTAGACCTAAGTTCGAGCCTCTTCTTTCCCTTTTTATTTAGTAACTTCATAAAAAAAAGGCCCCAAAATATACATATATACGATTAAGTGCCTAAAATAAGTAAGAAAATGAATAGGGCTGAATAGTTAAGTGGTTAGTGCTTCTCCCTAAAGACCTAAGGTTGAGGAGGACGACCACCTTGACTCTATAAATAGGCTCAGTTAAAACATGTTATGGACGACTTTTGATAGTTTAGAATTCTCTTTATAATTTTAATTTTGACTTTTTCCCTTTTTGGAGGTTTTAGGTTATCTTTAGATTTTCTCTTTTCATTTTTCGGGAGATCTAACTTGTGGAGCTCGATCAACTCTGTGTGGATTCATCATTTTATTCAATACAATTCAAGCTCTTTTAAACTTTATTCCCTTGATTCGTTATTAATGTTCACCTTTTATATCAAGTTTGTTTGTTTACGAGATCTATGAGGAACTAATCCTCCTATGGGGGATTAGCGTGTGGAGGTATGATTAATTAACTATTTTGTAGGGTTTTCTTAACGGATCAACTGTTCGGGAGAGGAAGAATTTAAACCTTAGGCTTGACACCCCTAGGAAGTCATCTAGGTGGGAATTAACCCAGAATTGATATGGCTTATCTGTGAACACCTTAGCCTTGAACCAGTCGGGACTATAATGTTGAGAGATATGTAGTTCTTGTCGACTCGTTATTCTAGTGGAAGATCGGAAGATCTTGTTAAGGTTTCGACTAGTTGATTGAACAAAAAGCCCAAAGTGATAGTTGGTTATTATTACCTAAGCAAGCTAATAGTCCATGCTCAGATCTGATACAGTTCACTATTTGATTTCCCAAATGTTTCTTTGATTTCTTTTGTTTTATTATTACATAAAAACCCCAAAAAATTACTCTTTATATTTGATCGTAATATAATCTATTTAGAATACTAATTAGATCTATTAGTGCTAGATTAGGATTAAATTAGTGCTCACCTTCCTTGGGTACAAACCTCAGAGTACTCGTTACTTCATTATAACTATATTACAACCTGACCTGTAAACTTGCAGACATTGCCTATTCTGTAACGCCCTAAAATTTTAAGAATTTAATCGTAAGAATCTGTAGTAATTAATTTCTGTATTTTTGGCACCGTGCTCTACTTCTGGGTTTAAGGTTTGGAGTTTGAGTTGCTTCATTGAAGGTTTTGTTGTGTTTTTAAATAAACCCATGAGCCTGCATTACTCAATTAAGTTCAATTCAGTGTGAAATGGTAACAAGAATGAGCCTGCTGGTTCACTGGTTAAGCATCTGTCTGTATTTTGTTTGATTCCGAGTTCGAATCCCATCATACGCATTAGGAATATATTTTTGCAAATGTCGAGTGTAAGGCCCAAATTATGCCCGGGCCCGTATGAAAATAAAAACAAAATAAAAAAAACCACAGTCCAATATCCAATTACATAACCCAATCCCCAAATTAACCCAAGGCCCAAAATTACACGGCCCAACAGGCCCAAAAATTAAAACAACAACAGAACCCTAGGGTCCTCGCACCGCAGCCTTCATGAGCAGCAACCACATCGCGCCAGCGCCTCTGTACGTTCCAGTCTCCAGCACTGTACGACCACCTAGTGCCTCCGTACCTGTGAACCAATGCAAACACAACAGCAAAAAAGAAAATAGGACAAAAAGATTGTATTTTTCTTTATTGTATTTTTCTTATTTGGCTATAAAATGATTTTTCATTTTCGATTGTAAGGGGGATTTACGGATGCATATTGGAATACAAAAAAATCAATTAAAATTGAGTAGAAGGTTGCGTTTATTTTTAGTTTATTTTGCTTTGTTTGATTTCAATGGTGTATTTATTTTGTGATTGCAAAAAATATAAACGGAGGCATTGAAATCCTTTTCGTTTTCATCGATCGATCCCTCTTATTTTCTAAAATAGATTTCAAATGATTTTCATCTAGATCTTTTTATCTTCTTCTATTTTTGTTAATGTATAAAAATAAAGAGAGGAGGGAAAGGGAATACGCTTACCAGGCCTGCGTGCGTGCTGTGAGCCACCAGAAGTGGAGATGGTCCGGCGGCAGCATGAGGTTTGGGCGAAACCCTAGCAGAGAAGGTTAAGAGGTTAAAAACAAAAGGTTTGTTATAAAAAAAATTAAGTAATAAGGAAAGATAAGGAAAATTTGAAGCGCCACCATGGGGGAAAGAGCCTGCGCATTGATCTAGTGCGCATTTCCACCCTAAATGGGTATTTTACATGGCCAGTCCCTATTATTTGCGCCACCTTTAATTTAACCCTATTCTGTTTCTTTTAATTTTTTCCTTGAAATTTGCGCGCCACTTCACTTTAGTTCGCGCCTGGGTGTTGTTTTTTTGGGGTTAGGAACATTTGCGTTTTTAGTCCTCACACATTCACGCGCATTGCACTTTGGTCTTTATTTCTATTTTACTAGTTTATTTTATTTATTAATTATCCCTTTAGTCTGATTTTATTTCAATTGAGTTTTTTTTTTCACTTATATTTGTATAGTTCATTATTTTTTTTAATTCATTTAGCATTCATCTTTTAATTTTTTTTATATATATACATTTTAAATTACTTTGATAATTTACTTTTTTTTATTTTTGTTTAAAGTATAAAACTATTATCTTAAAATTACCTTGTATATCATGTTGTTTTCAAAATTTTGTATAATATTTAATTTAAATTAATCTTATATTAATACATATATGATTTATGACAAAATTAGTTTTACTTTATACACATTATTAGTTCCATGTTATTTTACATATATAATTTCTTTTAAATCTATTTATTTGTATTTCCTTTCAAATTTATTGCATATATAGTTTATTCTTTGGAAAATATGTTTTATTTTTTCTTTGTTATTTAAGACTATTTCATGTATACATTTTTTTATTATATATTGATTTTTTATTCTGTCATGTATATTATTTCGTATATGCTTACTTTAATCTTCTTCTTTTTGATATTTATTTTAAAATTATTTTTTACATTACTAACTTGTATACTGTTTGTTTTAGCTATTTCATCTTTTTGGTTCATCCCAAACTTTCGTGTTTGTTACTTATTTTAAAATCATATAAACTAATTTTAAATTATTTTGTGTATTATTTATTTTATGTCTTTATGTACATATTTAAGTTCTAGCCATTTTTCCATATTAATTTAAAATTTGTCGTATCCTTCGCTTTTAAATTATTTTATTATTAATCTAAGGTTTTCATATATTATTTATTTTAGATACATACTACTTGTTTTGTGTTGTTACATATTTTCCCATTTTAAAACATGATGTATCCTTAAAATCGTTTTATCATTCATTTAAAAAAATTTCATACATTTTTATATACATATTTATATTTTATCCTCATATTCGATCCTTTTATATATATGGTGTATATGTCATTTAAATTATTTTTTCTTTTTTATATGAATATGGTCATTTTTAACTAGATACTCCTAAAAAAAACATACTTTGTACATATGAGCATAGTTTTTTTTATATATATTAAAGTTAACTTTATTTCATATATATATATATATTATTAACCTTATATTATTTTATACATATGTTTCCTCAAATTTTTTCTTGTATTTCATTATATAGTCTTACGTAATATATATCTCTTAAGTAATTATTATATATGTATGTATATTTTGTTGATGTCTATGTTTAATCTATCCGTTATTAAATCCATGTGTTTTAATATATATTTTTGCTATTCAAATATGCTTGGTATATATGTTTTGAATAAAATTTAAGTTATTTTATATTTATTTACATTAATACATATTTTTGATTTACGTACATTATTAAACCCATATTTTATATACATAGTCTTCTTTATATATAAGTATGCTTTTAAGTCCATCATTTGCAATAAAAATAATTTGATCTTGAATATGTTTCTATGGTATTTTTTACAAGCAATCATTTCTAATTCATTTACATTCATATATATTTTGTGATAAAATCAATCCGTTCTTATATTTTAGTTTCATGTTATTTTCATATATAATTTTTTTTTTCAAAATTCATTCACACGTGCATATACATATAGCTGCATATCTTATACCCATTATCCTTGTACATCTTATGTATTATATGGATTATTCTTATTATAGGGATATTACCAACTTTAAATAAATATTTTATGGCTAAATATCTAGTATTTGGTTTGATCCAAATGTTTTGAAATACCTATTAAATTTTTATTCTTTATGTATATATTTCTTAATTTTCCTTTTATAAATTATTTCAAACCCTAGCATATATTATTTGATTATTAGTCCATCCTTTTAGTCCATTATTTCTTGTATCTTGTTGACTCTATATCGTTTGATACCTCATGTGTTAATTATCTTCCCGATACTCCTTGTATATTTGCTACATTATGCTTGTTATTATCCTCCATGCATTATTGTAATCGCATTACCTTTTTAGATTAGTCCCGCTTAACTATTAGTTTATTAGTGGATCATGTCTCATATATACCCTTTACCCCATATCATCATTTCACTTAATTTTTGAAACGTGGTTCTATAAAACCCAAATTTTATGATTAAATTCGTCTTATTTCAAATCGAATTAGTACGTCTTAAGCTAGCTTTATAATCATTCATTCAAAAATTCTTCAAAATGAAGACGAGATTTGATGTTTGGCAATTCGCGGAATCGTACCCTAACGTGTTGGGTTGCAATTTCGCATTTGCTCAAAATAATCGAATATCACTTCAAAACTTCACTCATGTCTTTTAAAATCTCTAAAACGAAGGCGATATGCGATATTTGGCAATTCGTGGAATCGTGCCCTAACGTGTTGGGTAGCGATTTCCCATTTGTTTAAAATAATCAAATATCCCTTCAAAATTTCACTCAAGTCTTCTAAAAATCCTTTAAAACGAAGGTAATACTCGGTGTTTGACAATTCGGGAATCATGCTCTATCGTGCTGGGTTGTGATTTCTCGTTTGTTCAAAACAATCGAATATTCCTTCAGGTTTTCATTCATGATTATTAAAAACCTTTCAAAACGAAGGCGATGTTCGATGTTTGGTGATTCGAGAATCGAGCCCTATCGTGCTGGGTGGTGATTTCTCGTTTGCTCAAAACAGTCGAATATTCCTTTAGGTTTTCACTCATGTTTACTAAAAATCTTTCAAAACGAAGGCGATATTCGATGTTTGGTGGTTTAAGAATCGAGCCCTCTCGTGCAGGGTTGCGCTTTTTCATTTGTCCTAAATAATCAAATATCTTTTCAGAATTTCACACGCATTTTCTAAGGTAAGGCAATGGTCAATGTTTGGAAATTCGAGGAATCGCACTACCTTGTCTTTGGTTTCGATTTCCCGTTGGACTAAATAGTTGAGCATCCTTTTGTGATTTTCGAATTATAAATTTTCGAACGTCGAAACAAGAAGATTTTGGCAACCAACTCGGGTTATTCAAATAAAAGAGAACCACATTTCAAAAACATTTTTATTTTAGATATCAGGACAGTATCTAATCGGTTTGGTACCAATTTTGGGCGTAGTGAGGGTGCTAATCCTTCCTCATACGTAACCGACTCCCGAGCCTACTTTCTCAAAGTTCGTAGACCAAAATCGTTGTTTTAGTAAATCAAAAATGTTTTATTAAAATAACCAAATTCCTAGGTGATCCGATCACACCAAAATAAAAAGATCGGTGGCGACTCCATATTTCTATTTTCCAAAAAGTCGAACCCCGTTTTTCAAACCCCTTTAAAAAAATGGTTTCGACATCGAGAAAGGTGGTGGTTAATTTAAATAAGTTTAAGAAAAAGTTATCGTTCTTTTTTTTTCTTTCAAAACTTTAGTTCTTTAATTTTTGCTGTTCTTCCTTCTTTTTAATTTTTTCTTCTTTCTTCTTTTCTGCAATTAATCTTGTGTGATTGTGAAGTCTTGTTACCTATGAGATCAATTTTGCGTAAGTTCCATTGCAACTTCCTTTCGTTGTGATTTCTGTTCTGTTAACATTCTTCTGTAAAAAATAGGACTTTGCTCATTTAGTTGATCTTCTGTTAAACACTCGATTGGTTGTTTTATTTAGGAAAGGATATTGCAAAAGATGGTAATCTGTCGTGTTAGATTGGTTTCTCCTGTTTCATACGAGGTAAGTGTGCGAATTGGAATAGAATTGTCCCGAACCTCTCGACATGTTTTTAACGATAAGTGATCTTGCTCAATGTTGGAATTGATAGTGTAATTGATTGTGGAATGATTATTTAGGTTTTGGGTAGTCACCGTATTGCTTCTCTGTCAAAATGAAATCAGGTGCGTATCGGAAACCTTAATTTGCAAGTTTCGGATCTTCAAAAATGGTGGTTGTCGACGCCACACGGCTAGGCACATGGGTGTGTAGTGGGCCGTGTGAACGACCATGTAAATCACTGTTTACTGAATTAAGGCCACATGGGCGTGTGTCTAGGCCGTGTGTGGCCATGCTAGTGCAGGGTTCACATGATTAGGGACACGGACGTGTGCCCAAGCCGTGTAACTCACTTTTTGTAGTATAAAAATCACACGGCTAGGGACATGAGCGTGCACCCAGGCCTTGTAACTCACTGTTTGTGGTATAAAATTACACGACCAGGGATACGGGCGTGTGCCCAGGTCGTGTAACTCATTGTTTGTGCTTAAAAACCACACAGCCAAGGCACATGGGCGTGTGCCCAGGCTGTGTGGTAGGATATTGGTCCGAGAAACTATTTTTGTGGCCGAGAATGTTGCTAAACTTTGATATTGGTTTCCTCAATGTACGAATGACTGAAGTTGTTTATATGAGAACTGTCTGATACATTGAGACTGATCTATGAATCACATACTTGAATGTGCACCGTAATACCACTCTGATACTGAATTATTTTATTAATTATGTAATGTATTAGAATGACTGAACATGTGTTACTGATAATTGCATTTTGCATTAACATGTGGTGGGAGATTGTGAAGAGAAAGAGAGTCTGCACTGAAATTGTGGCTATGCCGCAATGAGTATCACTCTGATTCTGGTGCTTATCGCATATTGATCTAGCAGCTAAGCTGCATTCTGTAAAAGTGTCATTGAACACTCTAAAGGTGTGCAGGGATGGATGGGCATTAAATGTCCATAGTGGTGTGTTGGGATGGCCAAAGTTGGTGTGTAATGGATGAAAATAGGAACATTGCATCTGAATCGGATCTGAACTATATCTGAACTGGAATAGTATATGTACATATATGTAACACCTTTGCTCTGAATCTAGATTGAACATGCTTCTATATTGAATCGAATCTCTGAACTGGAAATTTCTTTATAAGTAACTGTTGTTGAATTACATTCCTTTTTACGCACTGAGTTCACAACTCACCCTTTTATTGATTGGATTTCAGGTGGTAATTAGTCTTGAACGGGCCAGTGTCGCGGAAGCTGGGTCAAACACTTAATGTTCCTTTTTAGCATTACTATTAGGGATTTATGTTTTATAATGTTATGAACTTATGAAGGTTATATGTTTAAATTATTATTGTGATGAAAATTATGTGATTATTGGTTCAATTTGATTGTGTTATGATAGTATGACTTTTAGAACGGATGATGTAACTCTACAACTTGGTCTAGACGTCTAGGCCGAGTTTAGGATGTTACATTTAGTGGTATCAAAGCCAGGTTAGACAACACTCGGACTGTGTTTGGGCTCATAATGTCTAAGAAAATTAGTTAGTGGCAAGTTGGTATTTGAGTTAATAAGGTAACATTGAAACTTTAGCGATGACCGAGCCTCCGACGCTGGCCCTGTAAGTATTTTTATTCTGTTATACAGATTGTGCTACTTAAATTGTTACTGGTAACAAACGCTTTGGATGTAAACTGGTGAAATCCTTTTGTTGGATGTCTAGGCTGGTCTATGTATTCTGTCATTATAGCTAGATTGTCATAATGAGTTCACGCGGTAGTTGTGGACATAGTATGCGAAGGTGTCGAGGACGCCGAAGAGGAAGAGCTCGAGCAGAGTCATCCTCTATGGGGTAGCATGTATAATCTGGAGACCAGTGAGATAGTTGGTACTCCCATTGCTGAGACAGAATCTCAGACTCCGATGGCTAGGGACGGCGCATTGTCCCAGGCAATGATTCGGGCACTAGAGAGGGTCGCAGCGACCCCATTAGGGATAGGAAGGCTATGGGTCAGTTACTGAATGACTCCAGTCGAATGGTGCTAAATTGTTCAAGGGCGTCATAGTCGCTCCTACTGTTGCTGAATATTGACTCAAGGCTACTGAGCGTATTATGACAGACCTTGACTACACTCCTACTCAAAAATTAATGGCGCTGCCTCTACTCCGAGACGAAGCTTACCAGTGGTAGTTGAGCAAGGTACTCAGCCTGAACAAGTGAACTGGGATAATTTCAAGAACGTTTTCCAGGGTAAGTATGTGGGGGTGAGTTATGTTGAGGCTCATCGACGTAAGTTTATAAGCCTAGTTCAGGGCGATAGGTCTATGGCTAAATATGAAGCCGAGTTTCTGCGACTGAGTAGATATGCATGAACTTTAATAGTGTTTTACTACGATAAGTGTGTGCGATTTGAGGAGGGTTTGAGATATGACCTGTGAGTTTTAATAGCTCCTCAAAGGGAGCGTGTTTTCGCGGTTTTAATTAACAAAGCAAAGATAGTAGAAGAAGTGAAGCTCATGGAGTGCGAGCATCGTGAGATTAAGAGGGATTCGGGTCCCTCTGGTTCTACTTAGTGATTGTGGGAAGCCCCACCCGAACGAGTGCTGAAGGAAATTAGGAGTGTGCCTCTGTTGTGGTTCGATTGAGCATCGAGTTAGGGATTGCCCCCGTTGACCTGATTCAGTGCCAACTATTGCACAGACTCCGGCCCTGAATTTTATTTGACCTCCAAGAGAGGCTTAGCAACCTTTCAGAGGTCGTGGTACTAGTAGGGGTGGTGGTAATAGAGCTAGGAGAGGACTGCGAACACCAGGTAGAGGTGCTGGTCAGGCTAAGGCTCGTCAGCCGGTACTGGTTTATGCAGCGAAACACCGTGAGGAGAACGATGATGCTAATGTTATTGTAGGTACCTTCTTTATTTACTCTGTTTCGTATTATACTCTCATTGATTTTGGCTCTACTTACTCGTACATAGGTAGTGTTGTTTTTGTAACTCTGGGCTTAACTGCTGAGAGTACTGCTAGAGAGTTTTATGTGATTAGTTTGTTGGGTCAATCAATTCAAGTTGATAGAGAATACAGGCGGGTACCCCTAAAGCTCTAAGGTATGGTGTTTCCAGTTGATCTAATGGAATAATGAGTTTGATTTAATTCTAGGAATGGATTGGCTCGTTAAATATCGGGTCAATCTGGACTATGCAACCAAGAGGGTTACTTTGACACCAACTGAGAATGACGAGGTGGTAATGATTAGAGAGCGTCGATATTACCTCTCTAACGTAATCTCCGCTCTTGTGGCAAACAAATTAGTCTGAAAGGGGAGTGAGGCATACCTAGCTTACGTAATCGATTCTGCTCCTGAAAAGTTGTCAGTGGGAGACATCTGTACCGTGAGGGAATTCCCAGACGTCTTTCTTGAGGAATTGTTTGGAGTACCTTTGAATAGAGAGATGGAGTTTGGAATTAATCTATTAGCAGGTACTGCTCCAATGTCTATTGCCCTTATTGTATGGCACCGAAGGAATTGACTGAATTAAAAGCACAACTTCAGGAACTCCTTGATAGAGGATTTATTCGATCGAGTGTGTCTCCGTGAGGGCCACCAGTATTCTTCGTTAAGAAGAAGGATGGATCGATGAGGATATGCATTGACTATAGGCAGTTGAACAAGTTGACAATCAAGAAAAAGTATCCGTTACTGAGGATTGATGACTTGTTAAACCAGTTTTGAGGAGCATCCGTCTTTTCTATGATCGAACTATGCTCTAGTTACTAATCAGCTTAAAGTCAAAGAGACTTGTAGCGACATAAAAATTTTGGTTTCGGTCGCTAATTAAGGTGATTTATTGAAAATTTGAAAACCGACTTTCGATTTTATTTAAAAAGGGAGTCGCACTGATCCTTTTTCTTAGGTGTGATCGGACACCTAATAAGTCCTTTTTTTTAAAAGAAAATTTATTTTTTAAACAAAAAGAAGGCCGAGTTTAGGTCTACGTCAAAGGCCAGAGTAAAGTTGGGTTCGGGAGTCGGTTACGCGCGAGGAAGGTATTAGCACCCTCGCGACGCCCAAAATTGGTATCTTATTAAACACGTGTTGTCTTGATTTTCAAAAATACGAATTCAATTTGACATTTAACCGTGATCCGATATGGGAATTTTAGTTTTCAGTTTTTTAGAAGGATGTTCCGTTTTTTACACGAGCCAACGAATTTCACCCAACATAGCGGTGAACTCGATGACTTGATGTTAAATCGGTACATTGCCTTATCTATTGAAATTAAAAGACATGAATAAAAATCTTTAAAATACTGAACGGCAAGATGATACAAAATAGGCAGGAAAAAAAACAAACAAAACAAAAAAAAAAGTTAGAAATACATCGAAGCACATAATAAATACGACAATAATATTAAAAACAATAACAATGCATGTGATATATTAAACGTAATAATAGTATCAAACACAAAATAAAACAATGAATATATATACATAATAATGATATTAAGAATAGGTACGTAAAATATATATATATAAATAGTAATAGTGTTAGAAATATACTATATATAGTGTTTGAAGTATATACATAAGATAGTAAAAATATATAACTAGTAATGTTAAAATATATGCATAATATATATATATATATATATATATATATAAAAATAAACATTGAAAAATGTATGTACATAACATAGTATTAAAAACATATACATAAGATAATGTGTAAAAAATATGATATAGTATTCAAATATATATGGTATATAAATATATAATATTAAAAAGATACATATACGTAATATATACATAATAATAAAAATACATAAAAATATATATATAAAATAATATTAAAATATTTACGTAGTATACACACGTGGGAAATAATAATAATGTTTAAAAACAACTATTAATAATATTACATAAATATACACATATATATATAAAAAAACATAATAATATTAAAAATACGTATATAGTATATACACATATAATATAGTTATTAAGAAAATACATATAATATATAGTATTAAGAATATGCACAATACATATGGTATTAAAAATATAGTATTAAAAACATAATATATACATAGTATAATGTTAAAAATACATACATAATATATAGTTATTAAAAATATATACATAAGATAATATGTAAGAAAAATATAATATAGTATTCAAGATATATACATGATATATATAAAAACACAATATTAAAAGGTATATATATATATATATATATGTAATATATATAAAAATGCATATATAATATAATATTAAAATATTTACATAATATATACATATTAGAAATAATAATAATGTTAGAAACACCTATTAATAATATTACATAAATATATATATATATATATATATACGTTAAAGATATATGCATATATAATTAAACATATACTAATACTAATAATAATAAGAATAATATAATTAATAGTAAATATAATAATATTAAATAATATTAAAATTAATTAATTTAATAATAAAGAAATGAAAATAAACCAAAAAGGACTAAAATTGAATGAAGGACAGAATTCTGGGGAAGATTTAAAAGGGAAATAAAGAGGAAGGGGCCTATTTGAACGCGCTCAAAACTGCAGAAGACCAAAAGCGCAATATTCCCAAGTCCTTAAAACTACGTCGTATCAACGAGGATTCATTTGAATTCCAAACGAAATTATGGGGTCGATTTAAAAAAAATTACAGGAACTTAATTGCAAAATAATGAAAAAACGGAAGGGCCGAAAGCGTAAATAGCCCTTCCGCACAAAAACACGCGGATCCTAATTGGAGCGGGTCGGGTCAATCCGACCCAGGGCCAAAACGGCGCCGTTTTCTTTTAAATGGGGGGGGGGACCAAAACGCACCGTTTTGGTCCCTATAAATGACAAATTTTTTAAAAAAAATCATTTGAAATGGGGAAAAGAGAAAAAAAGGGAGAGAAAAGGGAGAGGGGGAGGGAAGAGATTTTCGGCCATGGGCCGATCACCGGTCCGATTGCCGGACCGTCGTCGGCACCGGCCACTGTGCACGGTGGCCGGTGGCCGGTGGCCGAAAAAGGTAAACTTTATATTTTTTTATTTTTTTTGCTTATTAATACAATATATATGTATATAAATATATACTAGAATATAGAAGAAAGAAAAAAAAAAGAAAAACAAAAGAAAAAAAATAGATTCGGTAAAAAAAAAAAATAAATTTTAATCACCTTCTTTGATTTCAATCTTGATTCGAACGATCTATGGTACTGATCTATTGTTTTTCTTCTTTAAAACTAATGTATGTATTATATTTTGCTTGAATTGCTGAAGAAGAAAGAAAAGAAATTTCATTCGGGTTTTTATAACCCTTTTACATCTATCTTTTTATTGTTTCTGTCTTTTCGAGTGTGTCTCTTGCAGGAGCAGTTGAGCGGTGCTGCAGAGTTGGTGGCCAGTACAAGTGGGCTGACGTCGGTGGCATGGTGTCAGAGGGTGGTTGCGGCGCAAGTGGGAAGGGTTAGGTTTAGGGTTTCTTTTTTTTTAATTTGGGCTTAAGGTTTGGGCCATTCGGGTTTTGATGTAAATTGGGCTTTGGTTTATTAAGATTTTGGGTTATTGGTTGGGTCTTGGGTCTGAAATGGGATTTGGGTGTGGGTTTTAGTTTATTGGGTAGGTTTAGTTGATTTGTTTTGGGGTTTAATTTAGGGTTAATGTAAATGGGCCAGTGGGTTTAATTGGGCTTCGGGTAAATGGGACAAAATTGGGCTATAACAGCTGCCCCTCTTTACTCATTGTCGTATAACAAGAACAAAGTTGTTGTCGTGTAACAAAAATAGAGTAAAGACTTTTAGGAAAGACCAATTTTGTCTGATCTTGCTGAGTCTTGACTTGCTTTGGTGCTCTTCTTATTCAGCTAATCTCTTTCCAGTCCAACTCATCTTGTTGCTTTGGTTCAATCCACTGCTACTTCAGAGATATGTCTTGTAGCTTCAATTTGCTCGCATTTTTAGGGACATAAGATTCGTTGTCTTCGATCTGCTTTACCGCATCTTCAAGAAGATAATATCTACAACTTCAATCTGCTCTTCTATTGACTCAATGAAATAAGGTTTGTGGTCTTTCCTTCTGTGACTTCAGAAGGTAGGATCTGATATCTTCAATCTTTTCTTGCTACAACTTCAGGGAGACAAGTTCTGGTGTCTTCAATCAGCTCCAATCTTTATTCTTTACTCGGCATGTGATCCTGAGCTCAACTCATTTCTCGCAATATGAATTGACTCTTTAAAACTAGACATTAAAAACATAAATTGAAAATAGATCAGCACGTGAGCCAAGGCTCAACTCACCTCTCGCAATATGAGTTGATTTTTGAAAACAGAATTTGCAAAACAGATTCTGAAAATACCTCGGCATGTGACCCTGAGCTGAACTCATTTCTCGCAATATGAATTGACTCTTTAAAACTAAACATGAAAAACAGAAATTGAAAATAGCTCAGCACGTGAGCCAAGGCTCAACTCACCTCTCGCAATATGAGTTGATTTTTGAAAATAGAATTTGCAAAACAGATTCTGAAAATACCTCAGCATGTGACCTGAGGCTCAACTCACCTCTCGTAATATGAGTTGATTTTTGAAAGCATAAATTGAAAAAAAAACATAAATTGAAAATACCTCAGCATGTGAGCCGAGGCTCAACTCATCTCTCGCAATATGAGTTTATTTTTGAAAGACATAAATTGAAAAAACAGAAATTGAAAATACCTCAGTGTGTAACCTGAGGCTTAACTCACCTCTCGCAATATGAGTTGATTTTTTTTATGAACAGAAATTAAAATTATCTCAGCGTGTCCTGTGGCTCAACTCACCTCTCGCAATATGAGTTGATTTTTTTGATGAACAGAAATTAAAATTACCTCAGCATGTCCTGAGGCTCAACTCACCTCTCGCAATATGAGTTGATTTTTTTGAAAAACAAAAATTGAATATACCTCAGCGTGCCCTGAGGCTCAACTCACCTTTCGCAATATGAGTTGATTTTTTTTTTGAAAACAGAAATAAAAACATCAAAATACCAAAAGATGTCATCTGGTGGAACTCAGGTGTCTTTTCCTTTGATTTAGTACAGCTATTATCACATCCTCTTACTCTACTGGAGTACCTGTATATGTCATGCATGATGTTATCATGATATGCACATGTTTGTCTTAAATGCCTTTGTACCTACATGATTTTGCTATGCGCCTTAGGCATGTTTGTCATATGTCCTTTTCGTCACGATTTTTTTTTGATGATCTGCATTCATTACTCAGGCTCTTGACTTTCTCTTTAGGCCCTGTACCCGTCCTCAAATTTCACGAACAATCTGCGTTTCTCAGATATCGCTCTTTTGCCCCTAGTTGAGCTTTGTCCTTGCTTTGAGACTCTTGTACTTATCGAATTCTTATTCGGGTAATGCTTAACATTTCTTTTGTTTAGAGTATGTCATTTCACTATTTATCATGTAAATAAACACATAATGAGATGCATGAAAATGGTCAGGTAGGGACAAAAGGGATACCTTATATTTATTTATTTCAAATGTAGCAAACAAAGAAAGTTAATTAATGATAGTAAAAAAGTGTCATAAAGAGAAAAGGGATCGCATTCAACAGATACAAATACTCTAGATATTCAATGCATGAACTCTTCCACGTTCATCAATCAAGAATCTTTTCGAGTATGGCTTCTTGCGTAGAAGATTTCAAGCTTTCAAAAATGCTTCAAATACTGTAGTCTTGCTGTTTGACCCATCGTTTAAAATGCCCTGCTTTTCAAGCCCAGTGCTTGCTTCATTAGAACGCCCTTTCGGGTTTTCATCCTAATCTTTTGTGTTAATCAAGACGCCCTTTTCGGGTTTTTACCTTGATCTCTCTCTTTTTTTTTAAGATGCCCTTGTCGGGTTTTCATCTTGATTTTCTTTTTTCAAGCATAATATTTCTTCACAATATCTGAGTTCACTGGATTCGGTAACTCCTTCCCATCCATCTCGGTGAGAATCAAAGCTCCGCCTAAGAAAGTCTTCTTTACGACGTATGGTCCTTCCCAATTTGGTGCCCATTTTCCTCGTAAGTATTTTTGTATTGGGAGAATCTTTCTCAGCACGAGTTCTCCTTCGTGAAATTCTCTTGGCCGTACCTTCTTGTCATGAGCCGCGATCATTCTCTTTTGGTACATCTGTTCGTGACAAATTACCTTTAAACGTTTTTCTTCGATGAGGTTAACTGGTCATATCGAGCTCGAACCCATTCTGCTTCCTCTAATTTCGACTCCATTAAGACTCGTAGAGAAGGGATCTCAACTTCGATAGGTAGCACAACTTCTATTCCATAGACCAGAGAGAAAGGAGTTGCTCCCATAGATGTCTGCATAGATGTGCGATATGCATACAAAGCAAATAGTAGCTTCTCATGCCAATCTTTATATGTCTCGGTCATTTTCCCAATAATCTTCTTAATATTCTTGTTGGCCGCTTCAATAGCTCTGTTCATTTTCGGGAGATAGGGTGATGAGTTATGATGCTTTATTTGAAATTGCTCACACACTTCCTTCATCATCTTATTGTTCAGATTCAAGGCGTTATCTGAAATGATTCTTTCAGGCAAACCATATCGACAAATGATTTCCTTTTTCAAAAACACATAAACTAGCTTTTTGTCACATTAGCAAACGGCGGCGGCTTTCTATCCATTTTGTGAAGTAATCAATAACCACAAAAATGAACCGGTGTCCATTAGAAGCTTTTAGGGAAATTGGCCTTATAACATCCATGCCCCACATAGAAAAAGGCCACGGAGAAGTCATGACATGAAAGGGCGAAGGGGCTACGTGAATCTTATCGCCATAAATTTGACATTTGTGGCATTTTCTTGCAAAACTAGTGCAGTCACTTTCCATCGTCAACCAGTAGTAACCGAGTCTCATAATCTTCCTCGCCATAGTGAAACTAATGGCATGTGTCCCACAAATTCCTTCACGGACATCTTCAAGTATTTTTCTGGCTTCAACAGCATCTACGCATCTTAAGAGCACTTGATCTTTTTCTTTTTTGTACAGAATGTCCCCATCAAGAACAAATCCTACTGCCATTCTTCTGATTGTTCTTTTGTCGTTCTCATTTGCTTGTTCAGGATACTTTTGATTCTTGACATATTCTAAGATATCATGGAACCATGGCCGTCCATCTGGCTCTTTTTCAATGCTGAAACAATATGCCGGGACTTCATATATGCTCATTTGAAGAGGCATTATTTTTGTTTCTCTGTTGGCTTTGAACATTGAAGCCAAAGTGGCCAGGGCATCAGCCAATTGGTTTTCTACTCGTGGGAAATAATTAAAAGTTACTTCTCCAGAATTCTTTAATCAGTTCTGCCACTAGATCACTGTATTTAACCAATTTTGGATTCCTCACTTCCCAATCTCCACGGATTTGGTAAATCACCAACGCTGAGTCTCCGTATACCTCTAAAGTTTTGACATTTCGTTCAATTGCTGCACGAAGTCCCATGATACAAGCCTCATATTCCGCTATGTTATTGGTACAGAAGAAGTTTAATCTGGCAGTGAATGGATAATGGTTCCCTTCTGGTGATATTAAGACTGCTCCAATCCCATGCCCTAATGCGTTTGATGCACCATCAAAACTCATCTTCCATGACTTCTCTTTTGATGACTCGCACTTTTTTCTGTAATGCACATCAAGTCTTCATCGGGGAAATCAAATCTCAATGGCTCGTATTCATCCGTAGTTCGAGTCGCTAAGAAATCAGCTATTGCGCTCCCTTTTATCGACTTCTGACTTACATAGACGATGTCGTATTCTGATAGTAGGATCTGCCATCGTGCCATTCTTCCTGAGAGTGCAGGTGATTCCATCATGTACTTTATTGGGTCCAACTTTAAAATTAACCATGTTGTATAATACAACATATATTGCCTGAGCCTCCGAACTACCCAAACCAAAGCACAACAGAATTTTTCAATTGACGAGTACTTGGCCTCATACTCTGTGAACTTTTTGCTGAGATAGTAAATTTCCTTTTCTCTTTTCCCTGACTCATCATATTGCCTCAGTACGCAACCCATTGAATTCTTGAACACAGTCAGATACAATATTAACGGTATTCCTGGAGTTGGCGGTACTAGCACCGGAGGACTAGACAGATACTGTTTTATCTTGTCAAAAGCCACCTGGCATTCCTTATTCCATTCTCCCAGGTTATGTTTTTGAAGGAGTCAAAAAATTGGGTCACACTGGTTGGTAAGTTGAGCAATGAACCAAGCGATGTAGTTTAACCTCCCTAAAAATCCTTTTACTTCTTTTTGCATGCGCGGAGGTGGTAGTTCTTGTATGGCCTTTATCTTATCTGGATCAACTTCAATGCCTCTCTTGTTGACGATGAAGCCTAGCAATTTTCCCGAGGTTGCCCCAAACGTACATTTGGCCGGATTGAGCTTCAGTTGGAACTTTCTCAGTCTTTCGAACAACTTCTTGAGGTTCACTACATGCTCTTCTTCCCCTCGGGATTTAGCAATCATATCGTCGATGTAGATCTCTATTTCTTTATGCATCATGTCATGGAATAACGTCACCATAGCCCTCTGATATGTTGCCCCAGCATTCTTTAATCCGAACGGCATCACCTTGTGGTAAAATGTTCCCCACATTGTTACGAAGGTAGTTTTCTCCATATCCTCAAGAGCCATCTTTATCTGATTATAACCCGAGAATCCATCCATGAACGAAAACAATGAACGTTTGGCTGTGTTATCCACCAATGTATCGATGTGTGGCAAAGGAAAATTATCTTTAGGACTTGCTCGATTCAAATTGCGATAATCCACGCACATTCGTACTTTGCCGTCTGTCTTTGGTATCGAGACTATGTTAGCCACCTATTCTGGATATTTGGAGGCTTGTAGGAAGCCAGCATCAAATTGCTTCTTGATTTCCTCTTTTATTTTCAACAACATCTCAGGTCTCATCCGTCTTAGCTTTTGTTGAATGGGTTTGCATTCTAGCTTTGATGGGAGCTTATGGACCACTACATCTTCATCCAATCCTGGCATGTCCTGATATGACCATGCGAATACATCTTTGTACTCGCGGAGCAAAGTAATCAAATTATGCCTGGTACCCCCTGAAATAGAGGTCCCAATCTTCACCTCTTGCTTCCTTTCTTCGGTTCCCAAATTTATTGTTTCAACATATTCTTGATGAGGCAAAATCTGTTTATCCTCTTGTTCCACTATTCTTAGTAAGTCAGGAGACGAGACATAATCTTCAACATTTTCTTCGGCTTCGAATTCTCCTAAACAAACAGCTTTCTCAAAATCAATTTCAGGACTCGTAACAGGTTTGTTCATGCTGTTGATATCTGAGCACCTGAAAGTTGAATGGAAAAGGAAACTATAGAGGGGCATCCAAGTATTGGAACCAACAAACGAAATGTTATGGCATGGGATGAGGCAGATGTAAGGATAGGCTATGAAATGAGAAAATGATTATGAAATTAGTGATAATGCGAAAGATCATGACAAAATGCATCTTCATTTATATTCATTTGAATGATAAAGAGCGAATGCAAACTCTTACAAAAGAATTCTATTATATCTAAGGACACAATAGAGGGTTAACGTTTGAGCATTACTCTGAAGACTTATAAACTACAAGAAGATCCTCGGCAGTCTAATTGTTCAACATGAAATCCGGGGGACAAGGGCATATCCTTGAGACGTCTTTACCTGCGTTAGCTCCTTTGTCAATAACATTTATACTGATATTCTGAAAACCCTTTTCTATCATTAACATCATGCTTTGTGTATTATCCTGCTCTGGGTATATTATTCCCACAGACGTAAATGTTCTTAACAAATGAGGGAATTCCATGGGCTCCCATTCTGGTTCTCGACCTAAGGTTCTCGCGATCCTTCTTTTCTGATATTTCTTCCACTGTTTTCTTCTTTGACGTGCGTCTGGCTGGAAACCTAAACCGTATCAAGCCTTATGATGCACTGGCCTCAGAGCCCTGACTATTCCTTGCTGAAATTTTTTCAAACCTCTCCTCGCTCGGGCTCCTCTCCCGACAGTCAGCTTGATATCCATCATGGTATTTCTCGATAGCTTAGGCACAGGAATTCTGTTTCCCTCGAGAACAAATATGGCGTTGACAAATTCGAGAGATCAGAAGGAACATTCCACTGCGTCTTTACTTACTTCAAGGTATGACGCATCAGCAGAGATAGATACGACAATGTCTTCTTTGCCCTCGACTGTGACCAAACAGCCATCCATGATAAATTTCATTTTTTGGTGGAGGGATGACGGGACTGCTCCAGCGGAATGGATCCAAGGTCTTCCTAAGAGGCAATTGTATGATGGTGTAATGTCCATGACTTGAAATTCAACATCGTATATATAAGGTCCCACTTCCAGAGGGATCTCAATCTTTCCCATGACTTCACACCTTGTCCCATCGAATGCTCTTACCGTAGAATGACAGAGCCTTAAATAGGACAGATCCATCGAAATTCTGGAAAGCATGGCCAAAGGCATGACGTTGAGTGCCGACCCATTATCGATGAGCACGTTCGGTATTATGTAGCCCTTGCAGCGAGTCGTAATATGCAGTGCTTTCACTGAGCCTCTACCATTTGGCGGTATCTCATCATCACTAAAAGAATGAAATTGTCCGCATTCAGATTATTCACCCATCTATCAAGCTTCTCAACAGATATGTTGTTTGCTACGTAAGCTTGATGTGGCTCTGAATTTAACAGTAGAGATAAAACTGAAATTCATGCTGGTTGCTTATTCAGTTGTTCCACCACATTGTATTCACTGTGCTTGATAAATTTCAAGAACTCCTGTGCTTCCTCCTCATCCACAGGCTTTTTAGTTTCTTGCACGGGTGGATTTTCCTGCTCGACTTCGGCGTCATACATCACTGCCTTTCCTTTTTACTTCCAGTTACTGTTCTTCTTTATCGGCTCAATCTCTTTAGAATAACATCGCCCACTGCGGGTAAAATGGCCTACCTCCCCAACATCTCCAGTTGTGGCTTCGAACTTTTTACCTTCAGTTGTGACGATGTTGATGTCGTATTTCTACGGTACCGCCTTGTCGTCCTTGTAAGGGAAATGAGATGGTACTTCAATAATCATCTTTGGTTTCACCGGTTCCTTCCTTGCATCGTAATAAATTACGAATGGTCGATCAGCGCTATACGGGAGACCTAGCGATTGATTGTCAGAGGTGCATATTTCTCCTCTATTGGTCTCTTTGCCTTTATAAAAAATCCTAATCTCCTTATTATCCATCATATTTTGCAGTAATCTCCTGAACTCCTCGCAGGACTAAATGTCGTGCCCCTCAATACCATGGAATTCGCAAAAACTTTGACCTTTTGTATTTCTTCCTTCGAATACTCCGTTAAGATGACAGAGCAACCCCTTTTCAGCTAGTACCTCCCAGATTTTCTGTAGAGGTGTTCTTATTTCAGAAACCCATCTTCTACTTTGCCGTTTGTCCTCCTCTCCCACTGCGCTCACATTCCCTTCGTTGTGGTTTGGGAATTGGTTTTCGGCCGTACTGCCAGTACCATCAAATCGCAGAATACCCGCATCGATGAGTCCTTGAACTCTCCTTTTGAAGGCAAGGCAGTTTTCCGTAGAGTGCCCTTGGTTCCCGGCATGGTATGCACAACTAGCGTTTGGATCGTACCATTTCGGGTATGGAGGCTTAAGGGGTACCATGTAATGGGGGATATTAATTGTTTCTCCAAAAATTTTGGGTATAATTCCCCATACGACACAGGGATAGAAGTAAATTGCGGTCTCTCGGGATTGGGCCTTGCTGGTCTTGGTTCGTTTCTACGTTGGCTTTGAGCGGGTACAATGTTTTGTGGGAATGTGGTGACGGGCCTTTGGTTGTTCGTGGCGTATACGGGGTAGGAAGGAGGTGGTGCTTGGTAGGAAGGGGTTTGAGGAGGATAATAGAAATTCAGAGGTGGATAATTTCGAGGTCGGGGTTGGTTTGGATATGGATTAGGGGTATAACGGCTTCCCATTCCCACCATATGGGCTTCTGGTTCTTTCTTCTTCATGGGCGCTGCCCTTTTTGAACTTTCTGAACCTTCCATCCTCCCACTTTTGATGGCATTCTCAATAAGTTCTCCGGATATTACGATATCCAAAAAATCCTTCGTAGCACTTCCAACCAGCTTGTCATAGAATGGTGCTCTCAGAGTATTGATAAAAAAGACTGTATCTCAGTCTTAGTCAGTGGTGGTTCCACTTGAGCTGAAATATCTCTCCACCTTTGAGCATATTGCTTAAAGGTTTCTGCTGGTTTCTTTTCCATCATTTGTAGAGTCAGTCGGTCAGACACCATATCAGATACGTGTTTGTACTGTTCACAAAACGCTGACGCTAAATCCTTCCATGACCGGATCCTTTCTCTATTAAGTTGATTATACCATCGGAGAGCTGATCCGACTAAACTGTCTTGAAAACAGTGTATGAGCAGCTTATCTTCATTCACATAGCCGGTCATCTTCCGGCAAAACATGATGAGATGCGCTTTTGGGCATCTTGTCCCATCGTACTTTTCAAAATTCGGTACCTTAAACTTTGGAGGCAAGACTAAATCGGGTACCAAACTGAGCTCTTTAGCGCTTAGTGCGGAGAAGACTTCAGTGCCTTCTATCGCTTTGAGTCTTTCCTCTAAACTCCTATAGTTCTCTTGAGCCTCGTGATCATCGGTTTTCAACTTGGCTATTTCTACTGGATCGTCCAAATCTGGAATGAGTGGATCAGCAGAACTAGCCCCCGGGTTTGATACGAACATTTTTTGCCCCAGATTAGTAGGTGGCGCAGGTCGTTGCTCCAGGCCTGTAGGTTCCCATTGAGCGTACCCTCTTTGTGTTGCATGGGCGTGTGGTGGAGTAAATCCTGGGGGATAGAGCGGATCTTGATTGTGATTAACTCTTGACCGAGGTTCCTCGACGTCAGGGCTCTACATGGGTCCCTTTCCCTTAACTAAAGCTGACATCATTTCCATCATCTTGGCCATTTGATCCTTCTGTTCGAGCGATTCTTCTTGAGATCTCACCATTAAGTCTCTTGTCTCTTGCTACGACTAAGCCAACTGCTCTTGTAATTCCCTTTGGATTCTTTCCATCCTTTCAATCCTTTCATTGAATTCAGCCTCCATTACTCTAGCTTGTCGGTGTGTCCTATACAAATGACATGGTTCTCGTCTTGTGGTATTACAACTGCGAATTGTATGTTTTAAACTCAGCGAACGATTATGGGATATGCAATAAATGAATGAATGAATGCATAAATGTCAAATGAATGTTAGTCATAAATGAATATGCAAGAATTTAATGTTGATTTCAAGACGGCCCCTATTTAGGCATTTCATCTATCAAAAGAGTCCATTACAAAACATTTTTGCCATTTTCGATTCAGCCATTACACAAAATTCCTAGCTATATCGCCATATTTCTTTACTCGAGCTAAGAATTCTGATATGTTTGATCTTCGACTTGGAGGGAATTGGCAAATGAGAATTTTAGCTTCTTCAGATAGTTGCACCACGTGCATGGCTACCCCACGAATTTCATTGATCAAATAGCTAAGTTGCATTTCTTTTTCTTGGAGGCCCTCTTCATAAGCATAAATGTCTCTATCATACTGACTATTCTTTTCTTGCAAGGCTTCTAGGAGAGTATCTAGCTGTTGTTGACGATCTTGCAGCATATCTTCTAATTCCCGTATTCTCTCTTTTAACTTTCGGCATTCGGACTGACTAGTTGTAAGTTCGACAGACACAGTTTCATATTCGGTGTTCTTCCTTCTTAGTTCTATCATAGCTCGTGCAGCCTTTTCCTCCTCATTCTTCACTTTTCCTTTCCAAAATTCCATCCCGCCTTTAATGTTGCTTAATTCTTCTTTCCATTCTGTCGACGACTTGCCCAGCCCGCTGTTCTTTATTGTGCCTCTTAACTTCTTATTTTCCAGATGAAGATCTCTTAAGTCGTTTCTTACGACTTCAGCTTCTTTCTACACTTTCTCGGTTCTGGATCTTTCAATCTGAATGTCGATATTCAGCTGGTAGTTTTTCTCTTGAAGAGCACTAAGGTCCCGAGACATCTTGGCCTTTTCTCGTTCAAATTCTTGTCTTGCCATTTCTAGCTCAGACAACATTTCTTCCGAGAAAGGATTCTGGACGGTGTAGTTTGTCGACGAGATTTGCTGACTGTTCACCCGTTGCTTCCTCCATATGTTATAATCTTGGGTGAGGGTATCAGCATATAGAGCCAATTCCATCAGATGAATTTTCTTCCAAGACTTTAAAGTGTCTCGGACCCTTTTCATATAACCTTCACCCGCGAAAGCAAACTCGGATTGTGCTAATCCTCCGGTAACGAGTATGAATTGTCGTGAAAAAAAATTACCTTTGGACCATTAACGGAGCATAACCAACTCCCCCCATAATCCAAGTAGTGGCACCCAATCTTGGTTTCCCACCTTGTACAACAGAACCGAAGGGCGTATCCACGGGCCCCCCTAAGTTACGTCTTTAACGTAAAGATTCTGAAAAACTGAAACCCAATGCTGCTCAGTGACCTCCTTTGGCCATTCTTTCTCAAGATAAGCTTCTAACGAGGCAAATGTTTTAGAAAACATATGGAACGGTGTGCGGTCTACTTTTCAGAAGTGGCTCAAAATCCAAACATTGAGTAACTGCGCGCATCCGATAAAATGACCTTCCCCTTTCTTCCTACAGCTGCTTAGTGATCTGAAGGTTTCGGCCAGGATAGTTGGGACAGGGTTGATTCCTTGTTTTAACCTTTCAAAGAAATCCACCACTGCAACTTCTATATGTTCAAGAACTTTTGGAAAAATGACCAAACCGTAAATGGCCAAAGCGAACAGATTTACCCTCTTTAACATGTCGGGGTGGTTCAGAACCAAATCTCGCAGGGAAAACCATGGAATACAGTTGGTTTCATTCTTCTTCTTTATCTGTTTTTTGGCCCATGTGTCGGTCATGTTTGTCAATCTCATTAACTTTTTCTTGAAAGTCATCGGCTTGGGCTCTTTCACATATATCTTGTAGAATTGCACATTATCGATACGAAGCAAAGCAGCGTATTCTTCTATAGTCGGGGTCATGTCTTCTTGATTGAAGGTGAAACACTGTAAGCTGGATCCCAGAACCTGACCATGGCTTGAATCAATCGTTCGTCAACGTTGATGGCAATCAGGTTGGCTATATCCCCATACCTTTCGACAAAGATTCCCCTAGTGTCCGAATCCCATTGTCTCCAAATCTGAGTCAAGTCATCAAGGTTATTCTGACGAACGTTCACAGTTACGTGCTCGGGTAGGTTGGGAATACATCCTTCCATTAGACTGTCCCCTTTTTCTTTCTAGTTTCTTAGAGACCAATCTCGGACCATGACATTTTTCTCAGTTACTTGCGTAATTGACTCCTCCATCAGAAACCCGTTTTTGGCAACCAATCTCTAATCAACACCTTCCTAATCAAGATGCCTATGATGCATGATGAAAAATAAAAATAAAGACAAACAATCTTGGTTAGTAATCACAACAAATATAAACTGAGAAAAACTGTAACACCCCCTACCCGTATTTCGAGCCTAGAATATGGTACGGGGCATTACCGAACTTAATATGATCAATCATGTAAAAATCAGCCATAAAATTTCTTCTAAATTAAAAACTTTCATACATATGTTTAATGTCCCTTATATGGGCCTACGAGGCCCAAAACATACATTCAGGGTGGTTCGGGACCAAACCGTAAACATATGAAACTTTTGCAACACTAAAAAAATTTTCACACTTTGGAGAGTCACATGTCCGTGTTTTCTACCCGTGTAACTCTCTGTTTATAATTTTATCACCCTTGTCGATCATTACACTTCATATAAATAACAAGAAACGTGTATGGGCTCAATTCTCATTAAATTTCTCATATATATACACAATTTCACGTTATGTAATCATACAACATATATCACCATATCTCTCTGTAGTCTAAATATGTTTTCATAACACTTTATCTTGATTTCATACTATTTCATATTTAAACTTAAATAACCAAAGTATTTGAAATATCATCTTTATGAAAATAGTACACATGAGGTATATAATTCCATAATTATAAATAAACACATTTATCAAACATTTTCCATATTCATATATCAATGTCTCATGTCTCCATATATCAATAACTGTCATTTTCATGAATTCCGAGTTCAATTTCATGATTATTTGTCTCGTGTTCAATTTATTCCATGCCGAAACTTTATTCATTAAAACATTTGAATTATCAATACACATGGACAGTACATTCAAGATGAGCAATTATATAATCACAAATGAATTAATTTATTAACCAAGTTCTATACTTGTATCTTATCAACTCGTACTTCCTTGTATCACATAATTCCATGTAACACTTACCAAACGTTGTCAAATTAGTGAACGTCTTACGGAATTGAGTACTTCGTTTTCTCGATGCCATAGTTCAACTATGGTCTTACACATCTTCACATAATGATGCCATAGCCCAAATGGCGGTCTTACACATATTCATATATCGATGCCATAGCCCAGCTATGGTCTTACACGTAATCACATATCACATATCGATGCCATAGCCCAGCTATGGTCTTACACGAATCACATATCTCACTGATGCCATATCCCAGATATGGTCTTATACAGTAGCATATATCACACCGATGCCATATCCCAGATATGGTCTTATACGGAAATCACTTGTCACTTGTCATTTGTAGCCGAAGCTACCACTATTCACTGATCAGGTAGCCGGAGCTACCACTTTTCATCGATCGGTGCAGCGAAGCTACCACTTTTTACTGATCAGGTAGCAGAAGCTACCACTTTTCACTGATCAGGTAGCCGGAGCTACCACTTTTCACTTTTCATTTGTCATTGATCAGATAAGTGTAGCCGAAGCTATCACTTATCACTTGTTGCCATGGTCCAACCATGGTCTTTTCCTTCAATTCATCTTGTCACTGAACTGAAATGCTCAATTTGATCATTTATTCAATTTTCATGCTTTTACATTATTCACGGTTTTATCATCAATACATATGAAATAACACATCATGAAATTCATAAAATTAACAAATAATCACTAAAATTTAGTCATATAGACTCACAAGTTCAATTTTTGTATTATAACAATAATTATAATTTCATAATAAATATTTCAAATAAAACATTATATCATTTCTAATCCAACACTTATCGATTGTAATCAGGCATGTGATCAATTTATACATGAGTCATTCATATATTTTTGTATATTTTCCTCCTCCTCCTCTCCATCCACATCCTTAGTATAAACAACATATTTGTAGATAACATTATCCATAATTTTCACTATCTACTTAGGTGAATATTCAAGCTGTCCATCTGTGTCATAGTCACTAAATTATTTATATCTGAAGCTAAAGAACTCTAAATTAAGATCCGCTAATTTTTCCTGAAACTAGACTCACATATCTTATTACCATAAAAATTTCATAATTTTTGGCTGGGCCAATTAATACAGTTTATTCATTGAAGTCTCCGCTGTTCTGCTGTCTGACAGTTCCGACCCTTCTTCACTAAAAATTAATTATATCCTCGTACAGGATTCAAATGATGTTCCCGTTTGTTTCTCTTGAAAATAGACCTATTCAGAATTCTAACCATATAAATTTAATCCTATAATTATTTTTATCCAATTTTTTATGATTTTACAAAGTTAGAACAGGGGAACCCGAAATCATTCTGACCTTGTCTCATAAAATTTATCATATCTCATGATTTACAATTCCATTGCTTACATAAATTATTGTATAAGAAACTAGACTAAATAAGCTTTAATTTCATATTTTATTCATCCTCTAATTCCATTTCTACAATTTTTGGTGATTTTTCAAAGTTAGACTACTGCTGCTGTCCAAAACAGTTGTAGTGCAAAATGTTAATTTCCATTTTGCCCCAAATTTCACAATTCATACAATTCAGTCCTTGCTCAATTAACCCCTAAATTAAGATAATTTTCTCAATTAATACTTTTACTAGACATTATAAGTTATTTCATAACTATTAAAATTCAGAATTTCCACATAAAACTCTAACTTCAAACTCTTTTACACTTAGGTCCCAAACATTCACTTTCTATTCAATTCTTTCAATAAAATCAACATATAAACAATTTAAAGCTCTAATTCCATGCCAAATCATCATATATTTCCAACACTCATCCATAACAACTTCAAAAATTAGCCATGGAATCAAAAACTAATGAAATAATAAGTTGGACCCAATTGTAAAAGTCCAAAAACATAAAAATTTCAAGGAGAAAGCAAGAATTAAACTTACATGAAGCTGGAGTATGAAAACCAACTTGAACCCTCCTCCTTGGCTATTTTTCAGCTGATGAATATGAAGAGAAATGAAGAGAATTCTAGATATTCCAATTTAGTCCCATTTTTATTTAGCCAATTTTGGCAATTTTTCAATTTTGCCCTTATTTCACCCATTTCCTGACTTTTCTCAGCTATTGCCGCTCAAAATATCTCCTTTGGGCTTATTTGCACTTTAGGTCCTTCCTCATTTGACAATTGAGCTATTTAATCATTTTAGCAACTTTTACACCTTTTTCAATTTAGTTCTTTTTATTTAATTAACCACCCAAACGTCAAAATTTTCTGACTAAATTTTATTATTACCTCACCAACACTCCATAAATATTTCTAAAAATATTTATGGCTCGGTTTATGAAGTCGAGGTCTCGATACCTCATTCTCGACCCATTTTAGCTAATTAATTCTTTTAAATCACTAAATTCACTAATTCAAAAATGCTTTTATATTCATATTTAACTCATAGGTATTAATTTATTAAATTTTCAACTCACCGGTCGGATTTAGTGATCTCAAATCTCTATTCCCGATACCACTGAAAATTAGGCTGTTACAAAACTATGGAAACTTCAATAAATTAAGCTACCCGGTTCAATTCTTTTGTATAAACAGTGTAAATGTAAAGGAAATGAAAAGCAAGAGGCGTTTCTCCTTTGTACTTATTTTGGTGACTATTAAACAGACGAAGGTTCGGCATGGCTCTAATTAGGTGGCTCGTACGGTTCACTATATGCGGTTTCGGTTCTAGGTGGGTACTCGAATTGTCTGTACTGTCATCTACTAAGATTAGTACAGAGCCTCGGTCATGGCCCATCATAGGCTTACGAGATCAATTCAAGGGATTACATTTACTTATGCCTATGCGGAGAGACAAGTTAACTCACGAAAGCATAAGTCATATGTAACCCGAAAGTATTCACTAGCCTGTACGGAGGGACAAGTTAACTCACGAAGGCATAGCGTTTACTTTCACTTAAATGGACGAAACCCGAGTATAGAGCTCATGTTATGCAAAAATGCACGTGCACGGTGTGTGGGGAGAAACTCACAAACCTTTCGTTTTATTTTAAAACTACGAAACTAAAACTATAAAAACTTAGAGCTGAAAAGCAAAAGATAAAACAAAACAAGTTAGAAAAATATTTACAACATGATACAAATGCATGATTTTTTTGAAAACAAAATTTGAGGATCGCGACTAAATATTAATTTGAACAAGGGAATTCGAAAATTTTGACAACACGTATTTAATTCGACTCGACTCTCAAAAATTCGATCCCCAGTGGAGTCGCCAGCTGTAGCGACATAAAAATTTTGGTTTCGGTCGCTAATTGAGGTGATTTATTAAAAATTTGAAAACCGACTTTCGATTTTATTTAAAAAGGGAGTCGCCACCGATCCTTTTTCTTAGGTGTGATCGGACACCTAATAAGTCCTTTTTTTAAAAGAAAATTTATTTTTTAAACAAAAAGAAGGCCGAGTTTAGGCCTACGTCAAAAGCCAGAGTAAAGTTGGGTTCGGGAGTCGGTTACGCGCGAGGAAGGTATTAGCACCCTCGCGACGCCCAAAATTGGTATCTTATTAAACACGTGTTGTCTTGATTTTCAAAAATACGAATTCAATTTGACATTTAACCGTGATCCAATATGGGAATTTTAGTTTTCGGTTTTTTAGAAGGATGTTCCGTTTTTTACACGAGCCAACGAATTTCACCCAACATAGCGGTGAACTCGATGACTTGATGTTAAATCGGTACATTGCCTTATCTATTGAAATTAAAAGACATGAATAAAAATCTTTAAAATACTGAACGGCAAGATGACACAAAATAGGCAGGAAAAAAAACAAACAAAACAAAAAAAAAGTTAGAAATACATCGAAGCACATAATAAATACGTCAATAATATTAAAAACAATAACAATGCATGTGATATATTAAACGTAATAATAGTATCAAACATGAAATAAAACAATGAATATATATACATAATAATGATATTAAGAATTGGTACGTAAAATATATATATATATAAATAGCAATAGTGTTAGAAATATACTATATATAGTGTTTGAAGTATATACATAAGATAGTAAAAATATATAACTAGTAATGTTAAAATATATGCATAATATATATATATATATATATATATATAATAAACATTGAAAAATGTATGTACATAACATAATATTAAAAACATATACATAAGATAATGTGTAAAAAATATGATATAGTATTCAAATATATATATGGTATATAAATATATAATATTAAAAGATACATATACGTAATATATACATAATAATAAAAATACATAAAAATATATATAATAATATTAAAATATTTACGTAGTATACACACGTGGGAAATAATAATAATGTTTAAAAATAACTATTAATAATATTAAATAAATACACACATATATATATATATATATATAAAAACATAATAATATTAAAAATACGTTATATAGTATATTCACATATAATATAGTTATTAAGAAAATACATATAATATATAGTATTAAAAATATGCACAATACATATGGTATTAAAAATATAGTATTAAAAACATAATATATACATAGTATAATGTTAAAAATACATATATAAAATATAGTTATTAAAAATATATACATAAGATAATATGTAAGAAAAATATAATATAGTATTCGAGATATATACATGATATATATAAAAACACAATATTAAAAAGGTATATATACGTAATATATATAAAAATGCATATATAATATAATATTAAAATATTTACATAATATATACATATTAGAAATAATAATGTTAGAAACACCTATTAATAATATTACATAAATATATATATGTACGTTAAAGATATATGCATATATAATTAAACATATACTACTACTACTAATAATAATAAGAATAATATAATTAATAGTAAATATAATAATATTAAATAATATTAAAAGTAATTAATTTAATAATAAAGAAATGAAAATAAACCAAAAAGGACTAAAATTGAATGAAGGACAAAATTCTGGGGCAGATTTAAAAGGGAAATAAAGAGGAATGGGCTTATTTGAACGCGCTCAAAACTGCAGAAGACCAAAAGCGCAATATTCCCAAGTCCTTAAAACTACGTCGTATCAACGAGGATTCATTTGAATTCCAAACGAAATTATGGGGTCGATTTAAAAAAATTACAGGAACTTAATTGCAAAATAATGAAAAAACGGAAGGGCCGAAAGCGCAAATAGCCCTTCCGCACAAAAACACGCGGATCCTAATTGGAGCGGGTTGGGTCGATCCGACCCAGGGCCAAAACAGTGCCGTTTTCTTTTAAACCCTATAAAAGACAAAATTTTTTTTTAAAAAAATCATTTGAAATAGGGAAAAGAGAAAAAAAAGGGGGAAGAAAAGGGAGAGGGAGAGGGAAGAGATTTCCGGCAATGGGCCGGTCACTGGTCTGATCGCCGGACCGTCGTCGGCGCCGGCGTCGGCCACCGTGCACGGTGGCCAGAAAAGGTAAACTTTATATATTTTTTTATTTTTTTGCTTATTAATACAATATATATGTATATAAATATATATATTAGAATATAGAAGAAAGAAAAAAAAAGAAAAAAACAAATTCGGTAAAAGAAAAAAATAAATTTTAATCACCTTCTTTGATTTCAATCTTGATTCGAACGATCTATGGTACTGATCTATTGTTTTTCTTCTTTAAAACTAATGTATGTATTATATTTTGCTTGAATTGCTGAAGAAGAAAGAAAAGAAATTTCATTCGGGTTTTTATAACCCTTTTACATCTATCTTTTTATTGTTTCTGTCTTTTCGAGTGTTTCTCTTGCAGGAGCAGTTGAGCGGTGTTGCAGAGTTGGTGGCCGGTGCAAGTGGGCTGACGTCGGTGGCGTGGTGTCAGAGGGTGGTTGCGGCGCAAGTGGGAAGGGTTAGATTTAGGGTTTCTTTTTTTTTTAATTTGGGCTTAGGGTTTGGGCCATTCGAGTTTTGATGTAAATTGGGCTTTGGTTTATTAAGATTTTGGGTTATTGGTTGGGTCTTGGGTCTGAAATGGGATTTATGTGTGGGTTTTGGTTTATTGGGTAGGTTTAGTTGATCTGTTTTGGGGTTTAATTTAGGGTTAATTTAAATGGGCTAGTGGGTTTAATTGGGCTCCAGGTAAATGGGACAAAATTGGGCTATAACAAGACTAGTGTGTACAAAACTACTTTTAAGACTCATTACGAACATTATGAGTTCTTAGTAATGCCTTTCAGGTTAACGAATGCCCCGACGACATTTATGGACTTAATGAATCAGGTGTTTCAACTGTATTTGGATCAATTTATAGTGGTTTTCATCGATGATATCTTGATTTACTTTAAAACTAAAACTGAACACGACAGTTATCTCCATATTGTACTTTAGATACTGCGAGAAAAATAGTTGTATGTCAAGTTCAGTAAGTGTGAGTTTTTGTTGCAAGAAGTCGCCTTTCTAGGTCATGTGGTGACTGCAGAGGGGATCCTAGTTGATCCCAAGAAAATCGAAGCTGTTGTTGAGTGAAAACAGCCAAAAAATGTATTTGATCTTCGTAGTTCTTGGGTTTAGTCGGGTACTACCGAAGGTTCGTCGAAGGGTTTTCCTTGATTGCGTCACCTTTGATGAAGTTGTTATGTAAGAATACTCCATTCGTGTGGTTTAAGGCACAACAGTCTAGTTTCAATAAGCTCAAGTCCGTCCTGACACAAGCTCATATTTTAGTCCAACTGGAATCGGGTTAGGAGTTTGTGGTTTACAGTGATGCTTCACATGTTGGGTTAGGATGTGTACTTATGCAGGACAGTAAAGTGGTAGTTTACGCATCACAGCAACTTAAGATACATAAGGGTAACTACCCTACACACGATCTTGGACTAGCTGCGGTTGTGTTTGCTTTTAAAATCTGGAGACATTATTTATATGATGAAAGGTGTGTTATTTATACAGATCACAAGAGTCTCAAATATTTGTTAACTGAGAAAGAGTTAAATCTTCGTCAGTGATAATGGGTTGAGTTACTTAAATATTATGATTGCATTATAGAACACCATCCAGGGAAGGCTAATGTGGTAGCTGATTCCCTTAGCCGTAGAACGATGACGGATCTGAGAGCAATGCTAGCTCGTCTGAGTTTAGTTAAGGATGGAAGACTGTTGGCTGAATTACAAGTAAAGTTGATTTGGGTGGAACAGATTCGAATGAAGCAACTGAATAACGAGTCCTTAGTCTAGTGTATGTGATAGATTGATTCGAACAAGAATTCTGATTTTAGTCTAAACAGCGATAAGGTGCTATGTTTTAAAGGTTGGATTTGTGTACCTAATGATAAGGAGTTAAGGCATTCGATCCTACAAGAGGCGCATAACAGTCTCTATGCTATGCATCCTGATGGGAATAAAATGTACCGAAATCTTCGAGAACTCTACTAGTAGCCCAGACTGAAACAGGAGGTAATCGCTTTTGTATCCCACTTTCTGACGTGTCAAAAGGTTAAGGCAGAACATCAATTGCCATCCAAGTTACTTCAACCAGTTAAAATTCCTAAGTGGAAGTAGAAGTGGATAACAATGGATTTTGTTATGGGGTTGCCTTTAACTCCGACTAAGAAAGATTCAGTTTGGGTCACCGTTGATTGGTTGACCAAGTCAGCCCACTTCATTCCTATCCGAACGAACAACTTATTGTAGAAATTGACTAAATTTTACATCGCCGAAATTGTGAGGCTACACGGAATTCTGGTTTCGATCATTTCTAACAGGGATCCATGATTTACGTCAGAGTGAGTCATTTAGATCCTAGAAGATATGCTTCGCGGTTGTGTGGTAGACTTCAAAGGTATTTGGGAAGAGTACTTACTGTTAGAAAAATTCGCATACAACAATAACTTTCAGTCTAGTATTCAGATGGCACCATTAAAAGCCTTATATGGTCATAAGTGCCATACTCTGTTATGTTGGACAGAATTAGGTGAACGTCGAATACTGGGTCCTGAACTGGTTTCTAAAACTGAGAACACTGTAAGAGTAATTAAAGATCGACTGAAAGCCGTGTCTGATTGAAAAAAGTCTTATGCCGATTTAAAAGAGAAAGATATTGAATTTTCTGTTGGTGATCGGGTTTTCTTAAGAGTATTACTGTGGAAAAAGGTCATCTGATTTGGACGCAAGGGCAAGTTAAGCCCGAGATTCATTGGGCTTTACCGTATCTTGAAACGGGTCAGACCCGTTGCTTATTAGTTAGAGGTACCGTCGATGGATTGAATTCACAATGTATTTCATGTCTCGATGTTGAGATGGTATCGATCGGATCTGTCACATATTATTACTATCAACAAGATCGAATTACGATCGGATTTAACATTCAAAGAGGAACCTATTCAGATTTTGGATCGTGATGTTAAGATGTTGAGGAAAAAAGCTATTCCCCTAGTCAAAATTCTATGGCGGGACCACAGTACTTAGGAAGCCTTATAGGAACCGAAAGAATCCATTCGATGACTGTATCCGTATTTGTTCGATTCAGGTAAAATTTCTAGGCCAAAATTCCTTTTTAGGGGGAGAGAGTTGTAACGCCCCAAAATTTTAAGAATTTAATTGTGAGAATCTGCAGTAATTAATTTATGTATTTCTGGTATTGTGCTCTACTTTTAGGTTTAAGGTTTAGAGTTCGAGTCTCTTCATTGAAGGTTTTGTTGTGTTTTTGAATAAACCCATGAGACCGCGTTACCTGATTAAGTTCAATTCATTGTGAAATGGTACAAGAATAAGTCTGTTGGCTCACTAGTTAAGCATCTGTTTGTATTCTATTTGATTCCAAGTTCGAATCTCATCGTACACATTAGGAATATATTTTTGCAAATGTCAGGAAGGGTGGTAGTTAATTTAAATCAGTCTAAGAAAAAGTTATCGTTCTTGTTTTTTTTTCTTTCTTTCAAAACTTTGGTTCTTTAGTTTTTGTTGTTCTTCCTTCTTTTTAATTTCTTTTTCTTCTTTCTTCTTTTCTGCAATTAATCTTGTGCGATTGTGAAGTCTTATTACCTGTGAGATCAATTTTGCATAAGTTCCATTGCAACTTCCTTTCGTTGTGATTTCCATTTTGTTAACATTCTTCTGTCAAAAATGGGACTTTGCTTATTTAGTTGATCTTCTGTTAAACACTCGATTGGCTGTTTTATTTAGGCAAGGATATTGCAAAAGACGGTAATCTGTCGTGTTAGGTTAATTTCTCCTATTTCATACGAGATAAGTGTGTGAATTGGAATAGAATTATGTCAAACCTCTTGACATGTTTTTAACGATAAGTGATCTTGCTAAATATTGGAATTGATAGTGGAATGATTATTTAGGTTTCGGGTAGTTTCTGTATTCCTTCTCCGTCAAAACAAAATCAGGTGCGTACCGAAAACCTTAATTTGCAAGTTTTGGATCTTCAAAAATGGTGGTTGTCGACGCCACACTGCCAGGCACACGGGCGTATAACTAGGTCGTGTGGGCGACACGGGCATGTGGCAGACAGTGTGAACGGCTGTGTAACTCACTGTATACTGAATTAAGGCTACACGGGCTTGTGTCTAGGTCGTGTGTGGCCATACTAGTGTAGGGTTCACACGGTCAGGTACACGGGCGTGTGCCCAGGCCGTGTAACTCACTGTTTGTAGTACAAAAATCACACTGCTAGGACACGAGCGTGTGCCCAGGCCGTGTAACTTACTGTTTGTGCCTAAAAACTAGACGACCAAGGCATATGGGCGTGTGCCCAGGTAATGTGGCAGGATATTGGGTCCAAGAAACTGTTTTTGAGGCCGAGAATGTTGCTAAACTTTGATATTGGTTTCTTGAATGTAAGAATGATTGAATTTGCATATATGAGAACTGTCTAATACATTGAGACTGATTTGTAAATCACATACTTGAATGTGCACTATAATACCACTCTGATACTAAACTGTTTTATTAATTATGTAATGTATTAGAATGACTGAACATGTGTTATTGATAATTGCATTCTGCATTAACATGTGGTAGGAGATTGTGAAGAGAAAGGGAGTCTGTACTGAAATCGTGGCTATGCCACAATGAGTATCACTCTGATTCTGATGCTTATCACATATTGATTTAGCAGCTAAGCTGCGTTTCTGTGAAAGTGTCATTGAACACTCTAAAGGTGTGCAGGGATGGATGGACATTAAATGTCCATAGTGGTGTGTTGGGATGACCCAAGTTGGTGTGTAGCGAATGGAAATAGGAACATTGCATCTGAATCAGATCTGAACTATATCTGAACTGGAATAGTATATGTACATATATGTAACACCTCTGCTTTGAATCTAGATTGAAGATGCTTCTATGTTGAATCGAATCTTTGAACTGGAAATTTCTTTATAAGTAATCGTTGTTGAATTACATTCCTTTTTACGCACTGAGTTCACAACTCACCCTTTTATTGATTGGATTTTAGGTGGTATTCAGTCTTGAATGAGTCAGTGTTGCAGAAGCTCGGTCAAAAACTTAATGTTCCTTTTTAGCGTTACTATTATGAATTTATGTTTTATAATGTTATAAACTTATGAAGGTTATATGTTTAAATTATTGTTGTGATGAATATTATGTGACTATTGGTTCAATTTGATTGTATTATGATAGTATGACTTTTAGAACAGATGATGTAACTCTCCTACTTGGTCTGGACATCTAGGCTGGGTTTAGGGTGTTACATATTCAATATATTTTGTGCAGGATTCTTACTCTAGATGTTGGCATGTCCAGAGACGGTTAAGTTGTTAGCGTCATTGCAGGGGAGGCAATGTCACTATATTAGTTTTAATTTTTTGCACTTTAAATAGAATAATTAGAAAATTTTTAGATTATAGATATGATTTTAATTTCTATTTTGTGTTAACCGTTGTTACTTTGTTCTTAGTTTCAGTGTGTTACTCGTAGTAAAGGAACACTTATAGAGCCATTTGCTAATCCAAAGGAAATAATTTGTAAGAATCGTTAATAGCAACAGCAGATGCAGAACCCACCATCCGCTGTGGGCAATTTACCTCGCAAAAACCTATTGTTTAACAAAGTTAATGATAACCTACAAGACATACCACCACAACAACTACCGTAAACTTACCTATGGCACGCAACGAGAGAACTCTGAGAGAGTATGTGCTTGAGATCTGATTCAGTTCCATAGCAACTTTCCTAAAGTTTGTCTATTGATGTTATTTTATTATTTATTTATTAAAATACCAAAAATATATCTTTATGTTTAGTCTTAATATATTTTATTCAAAGTACTAATTATCTCTATTTGTGCTTAGGTTAAGATTAATTTAGTTCTCGCCTCCCTTGGGTACGATCCTCGGAGTACTCACCTATTTTGTTGTAACTATATTACATCTTGATCCGTATACTTGCAAATACCACATTTTTAACATATTTTGTGGATGATTTCTACTTTGGATGTTGATACGTTTAGAGGCGGTCACCCCTAACCATAACAATCTTACTACCTTCTGCCTTTTCATGGTTACTCTCTTAGAGGCACAATCTAGGCTAACTTCGTGTTCCATTAACCAACCCATACTCAGAATTAAATCAAACTCTCCAAAAGGTAAGTCCATAAGATTTGTTGGAAACACTACTCATTGAATCTCCAATGGACATCTCCTATAGTTCTTATTTACAATAACTGATTGTCCTAAGGGGCTTACTACGATAACATCAATAGTGGTTTCCTCTACCCTAACATCCAGTTTTTCATACATATTACAAGTAACATATGAGTGAGTGGATCCTATGTTGATTAAGGAAAAGAATGAGATAGAATGAATGGTAAAAATACTTGTGATAACATTGGGCACATCTCTATCCTCATGATCTCTAATGGCATAAACGAGGACAAGTTGTCTAGCCTCAGTTTGGTTTGCACCAGTTGCTATGGTATTTGTGGCCCTATTTTGTCCTCGACCTCTCAAAGGTAACTGATCCGCACTCTAATTTTGGGTCTGATTTTGGGCCAAAGCTTGCACCTACTTGTTTGGACGAGGACAATCTTTCACCACATGCTCTATTGACCCACATTTCAAACAAACGCCCAACACTCGCTCGGATGGCGCTTTCCACAATACAATCACTTGTAAATCTTATCCCAAGAGTTAGCAACCGTGACCTTTGCTGCGGTCTACCCTCTCTGGCTCATTTTATAGGAGGAGCACTTAAACTAGTGGAACCATAATCTCTCTTAGTTGGGACCTTACTTTTCTCCCATTTTTTGCGTTCCACCTGTTTGATCTCCTCCACAATTTTGGTTTTCTCTACTAGGGTCTCAAGCACCCATTCCTAGAATGGAGAAACTTGAATTTTAAGGTCAAAACACAGCCATTTTGAACCTCACACATTTATTCTGCTCTATGGCCGCCATTTATTGGGCATAGCGGCTGAGTCTTAGAAATTCAGCCTCGTATTCAACCACGATCTTATCTCCTTGCTTCAACTCAATAAACTTGAGTCTGCGAGCTTCCACGTACTTAGTGCCCACATACTTCTTTTGAAATGGCTCTTGAAAATATTCTCAGGTTATACGTTTAGCCTGTGTACCCCTTACAATAGACTGCCACCAACGATAGGCCTCTTTCCTTAACAATGACACAGTACCCTTCATTTTTTACTTTGGAGTACAATTTAGATCATCTAGAATCCTCTTTGTTGACTCTATCCAATACTCAGCTACGGTAAGAGTCATTCCTGTTAGAAAAAATGGGTTTGGAAAACGCAATGGAAAACAAATTTAGGGAAAAACCAGAGTTTTAATTTTTTTTTTCCAAAACAAGATCTTAGATGTGATATCTAAAGTAATAAACACGTAATCAAAATTGTACCTTTATGATTCGTCTAGGATGAGCGCTTCGATCAAGTAGTCTTCTTCGCTATCCTCAAGCTTACGTCTGTCGAGTGTGGGATCGCTTCGAATTAGAAATTTTTTTACAAAAATTACCAGTTGGGTAATTTTGTAATTTCTCTAAAATTTTTGGTTAACTTGTAAAATATAAAAATATCTCTAGAAATTTTCTAAAGTAATCTTTTCAGATAATTTTCTCTCTACAACTTTCTCTTAAATTCAAGTGTGTGTAAATAATGACCCAAGGCTCCCTCTATTTAGAGAGAGCTTAGAGAGTTCAACTATAATTAAATTTAATCACTTTAATATTAAATTGATATAATATTTATCTTGATAAATATTATATTAATTTAATATTAAATCTTATTAAAATAATAGAATGTTTATTGGTCCAGTCGGCTAGCCATCGGTTCGTTCGGTTACTATCGATTCAGTCCCCGATCAATGATGACTCGAAAAATCCTGTCTAGCCATCGATTGGACTGTCGACTTGGTTTCACATTATAACATCCTGATTTTGGGCCTAGTCGGAACAGTGGATTCGGGACCACAAATCCGATGAGGAAAATTTTATTTTTATTATATTTTTATGGTCTATGATTTCACGAAATGATTTCGTGAAAATTTAGTTTGAAAATTTCGACGTTTGGGCACTCAATTTGGTCAAAAGGACTAAGTTGTAAAAAGTCCAAAAGTTGAGTTCTACATGTTAAAAGTGTCTAATTGTTATGAGTTTTAAAATTAAAGGTCCTTAAATGGTAATTAGACCATTTTAGAGTTTGTGGACAAAAATAGACATGGTATGATAGTTTTTTAAAAGTTTTTCATTAAGGGCATTTTAGTAAATTGGTAATTAAATGAATTAAAAAGAAAAAAATAAGCCAAATTTGCTCATCTTCTTCCTCATGGCCGAATGTTTAATCCGTTGATCTCAAATATAAAAAGGATCTAGCCCGGACGGGTGTTCCTTGAATGATCGAGCCTCCCGAAGAATATATGTACATTGAGGATTTAGCCTGGATGGGTAATCCGATTAGGGTCTAAATTTAGCCTGGACTGCCAATTCAAATCCGGACTCAGTAAGGGTGTTTGTCGCAATAAGGGATTTAGCCTGGATTGGTAATCCCGACATCACCTTATGAGTTTATATTATGGGGGATTTAGCCTGGACTGGTAATCCTGCCGTAAGATGTGAGGTTCGCGGGAGTGCATACCTGAAATAATCATTCTTATGAATTGACGGTTAATGGATAATCCATCAAGATTTCCTAGAAACTCAACGAAATTAACATGAGATATATGTACAAGTGAAAGGATGTATGATAAGCTTTTCTAAGACAAATCTTCATGGTGCATTATCATGAGACTAATTTGATGAGTGAGTGCATGTGAGAGGGTATTATCCTATACTTGGAATGTATGACTAAATGTGCCCATGAGAAATAATAACTTTTATATTGAGCTCCATTGTGAAAAATGGTAAGGGATCCATGAAATGGTAAGCTCATGATAGTTGGAAATGATCTTATGATAGTGATCATTATATTGTACCAAACCAGATTTGGACAGCAGCATTGGTCCGAATTTGAAAATCCATTAAAAATAGTGGAAATTGATTTAGAAGTTAATAAAATATGAAATTAAATCTTAATGAGTCTATTTTTACATAAAGGAAACGGTGAAAGCGAAAGAATTCTGTATCATGAGATATTTGAATTCTTGTCGGACAGAGTCGGAGTGATTCCATACTCCCCTGTCTCAAATTTGGAAAATCACTAGAAATTTTACAAAAATAATTATCAATTAAAATATATATTACTGAAATCTTTAATGAGTCTATTTTCAGGAGAAAGAGACAGAAACATTATCCAAGTCTCGTACTAAGAGATAAATAAATTTTAGTGAAGAAAGGTTGGAGCCATCAAACAACAAAATAGGGAGACTTTGAATAATAAAATTTACTTATTGGCTAGACCAAAAATTCTTAAAATTTTATAATAAGAAAATATATGAGTCTAGTTTCTGGGAAAATTAACAGATCTTAATTTGGAGTTCCGTAGCTCTAAATATAAATATTTTAATGACTGTAACTCGGGAAAATAGCTTAGCTAGAATTTGAATAAATAGAAAGAATATGAAAATAGCATGTTATCGCATTGCTTATTATTTTCATGAGAGCTTACTAAGCGAAAAACCTTACTCCCTCCTTTCTATTTCTTTTAGTTTTGTTAGGTCTGCTTGGGGTTGGAGATCGTCGGAGGCAGCATTGCACTATCAAGCCATTATCCTTGGAGTATTGGCATGTGTACGTGAAATGTTTTCATGCAAGTGGCATGTATAGAGGCTTAGTTTTTCTATGATGACTATTGTTGTGATTAGCCAAAGGTATTGGCTTATATTAATTTTTGATTATAGCCATGAGATGTGGCTTATAATGATTTTGGCTTGTAAGCCTATTTATTCATGATATGTGTTAATGTCTTGCGATGTAGTTAGACTAGTTTATCATGAGTAGGTGGAACTAATGCATAATAATGAGTTAATGATGAATGTCATTGAAATCGTGTATGTGTATGCATGTAAAGATGACAAAAAGGCTTGGAAATTAGCCTAAGTCTTCACCACATAGGTAGAGACACGGCCGTATGTCTCAGCTGTGTAAAGGACACGGCCTCTGGCCACCGGCGTGTGCCTTGGCCGTGTGCCCTTAAACGGTTGCTGATGTCATAAACAGAGAGTTACACGGGCTGAGGACACGAGCGTGTCCCAAGCCATACGGGCGTGTTACTCTCTAAAGCTAAGAAATTGTTAAGTTGCCCAAAGATTATCGAATGTTTTCAGTTTTGTCCTGAACCGCCCTAATGTATGTTTTAGGCCTCGAAGGCCTGTATAAGGGACGATATACGTGTGATTGAAAAGTTTTAATTTTGGATGAAATTTAGAGACCCGATTTTGTATGTTTGTGAATGTTTAAGTCTGGTAACGCCTCGAACCCTGTCCTGGCATTGGATACAGGTGAGGGGTGTTACATTTAGCGGTATTAGAGTTATAGTTTAGTTAGTTCTCGAACTAACCTAGCATATGTATGAGAGTTTAGCTATACATGCCATCGATCCGTGATAGTGTGATGTCTCCCGACGTGTATGAGAGCCATTTTGTTTAGACAAAGGTACTCTCCAACCGAGCTACACTGACCATGTTGAATGTGGTGCTAAAATACTCGAGTAAAGTATAGTCATGACGAACTGAAACTTGGAAAGATACAAATGGGGATTCCTGAAATGTGTACATGGTGAAATGAGCTTATCTATGATTAATAGATAATTCTATGATGTAAATGGTCGATTTGCTTGAGTGAATGCATGTGTTTAGATAACTTACCAAAGATATAGATGGAATGAATATTCACGTACGCTTATATAAAATATCATGGTTGATAAGCTCGTATAGCTTAAGTAAATGTGTTAAATTGCTTGGACTGATTTATATGATTGTAACAATATGTCTAAATGATGGTGTATGAGGTAAAAGTATATATTGTGATAAGCTTATCTATGTTGTTGGCCCATGTATGATATCATGTGCATGACTTATATGATTAAATGAATAAATAGGTAAAGTTATCTAGAAAACATGGAATGCATGCATAATTATACTTGACTAAATGAGATAACTGGAAAGTGGGTGTTAAATCAATATGAATGTTAGTTACTCGAAATGAATGACATGATTAAGATATAATTGTTATGATGAAAACTGTGTTACATGTATATATATATATGAGAGTTGAGTTAGAGGCCCAACGACCCCTCTCCCTTACCAAAGTGGTGTTTTATAATGGAAATTCCTGAGATTTATGTTGAATGAGTTTCCAGGTGAGAAACCAAAGAGTTCAATGATGGAATGATTATAAGCATGATTAGAGATTGAGAATGGGTTGATAAGTACAGACATGAGCTAGAAAGATATTGGATTGACCGAAAGATTGTTTAATTTTTGAAACATCGCAGTTAGTGAAAAAGGTTAATTTTGGTAAAACGACCTATCCTGGTATGATGTCGAGAAATGTATTGATTGAAATTCCCCCATGAACTCGTTTTCTTAGTAAAAGGAATATTATGGAATTTGGGACGGCAGAAATAGTTAAAGGAATAATGTTTGAAATATGAAATGTCCAAGCATGGTAATTATAGTGAACAGTTTGCGATTGTCTCTATTGAGATATGGTATGAGATTATCTAACACTGAAAACATTATTGGGGCTATCTAATCCCTGATGAATTTTTATATTATGAAAATGTTCCCTAATCTTAATGTTAGACAAATGTGTTGTCAGTCTGATTAGATTATAATCTGCATGGTTCTGTTTTTCTCTGGTATTTTGTTGTACTCTGCCTGTTGGGAATAGATAGGAAATTGTGTATGGTGCCATGATTCTATTTCTACCGATCACTGCTCTGATTGATTTATATATATATGATAAGCATATAGTTTCGGCCGTATTTGTTGTCAGTGGTTTGGAATAATGTTATTCTGGATTTTTTTTCTTTGAAAAACCATTGGGGTCTTTCATATTTTTATGAGTCTGGTTCTCGGTCTTCTGATGCAATGCTGTAAATTGGATTTGCTTATCATGGATTTCTTTATCTTGAATTTCCTTATTCTGGGCTTCTTCGTTTCAGATTTCTCTATCTTGGGTTTTCTGGATATTTTATCTTGTAACTTGTTGATCATGGCTTGCATTTAGAGCATGACCTCCAGCTTGTGATTGATGTATATAAAGAAAAAGTATGACTATACCTCTGAATTGATCCTGATAATGTGGTGAAATTTCAAGTCTCAATGTGTATGGTGGATTTCCTTTCTCAAGTAAGTTAATCAGAGTTAATGTATTCAGTTGAGATATCAGTATTACTTATGCTAATGCATTTATTATGGTCTTTAATTGGCATGATGAGTGAATTTGGAATGATGCATGTTGAATCGTTCTGTTGACTAGAAGAGAGAATTTCTTGAAATATCAATTACGGATGAATAAGATCGACTTGATTGTTCAATCTGTATGGAATATATGTTTATAATTTAATGAGATGTTCATGCTTGAGAATAAGATTTTATTTCTTCACGAGTAAAAAGACGAATAGTCTAATTAAGAAGTGTATGTTTTCTAGAAGAATTGAATGCGATAGGAAGATCTGATATTGATAATGTGAAGATAATCTGGGTATTTAAAAATGTTGAAACGATCATTGTTTATCTTTGAGTACAAATTCTTGAAATGTTGAAAGTTTAAAGATGTATAGCAAGAATCATCAGAATTATTTTTGCCGTTTGGGAATTAGAATGGAAACAGAAAAGGTTAATATGGATTTTCTTGTCTGGATCGTTCCTATCCTTGAAAGAGGAAAGTAATATGTAGTGTTGTTAAATGTTATGAGATGTGCAAATTATGCTGGTATACCTAAATGTCTACTCATCAGATTCATAGGATTTCGTGTCTTTATGAATGTTGGATATCATGGAATTTTAATATCCACTAATCGGATTGAGATCCGGGATTCATAGCATGATTTCTTGGGAAAGCCAGGTGAGGCTTTGAAATGAAAGGTAACTAAGAGTTGAATTGGACTGTGTGGAATTATAAAGAGTATGATGCCGAGATGAACTGACTAGTTTCACTATTTGAATCTGAAAAGATTCGGGTGCGAATGTATATGTAACATGATGGTATGGATCAGTTTTTTGAGTACATGAGCTTTCTGGTACAGATTAAGTTTCAGTGAAAGTATTGTAAAGTGAATACCACTTATGATTTTTGTATGTGGAATTTAAAGAGATAGGCAGTAAAAGCTCAGCTTGAGTGAAAGTTCTTTGACATCGATTATAGGATTGAGGAATCCAAGTGAAAAACCAAAACCACTTTCTTGGTTAGATTTTCGAGGACGAAAATCCCTAAAGAGGAGAGAAATGTAACATCCTGATTTTGGGCCTAGTCGGAACAGTGGTTTCGGGACCACAAATTCGATGAGAAAAATTTCATTTTTATTATATTTTTATGGTCTACAATTTCACGAAATGATTTCGTGAAAATTTCGTTCAAAAATTTCGATGTTTGGGCACTCAATTTGGTCAAAAGGACTAAATTATAAAAAGTCCAAAAGTTGAGTTCTACATGTTAGAAGTGTCTAATTATTATGATTTTTTAAATTAAAGGTCCTTAAATGGTAATTATACTATTTTGAAGTTTGTGGACAAAAATGGACATGGTATGATAGTTTTCAAAAGTTTTTCATTAAGGGCATTTTAGTAAATTGGTAATTAAATGAATTAAAAAGCCAAAAATAAGCCAAATTTGCTCATCTTCATCCTCATGGCCGAATGTCTCATGAAAAACACCATGGCTAGGGTTTTCAAGCTTTCCAAGCTCATTTGTAAGTGATCCCGAACCTCGTTTTTAATGTTCTTTATATTTTTGAGGTCCCGATAACATGATCTACTCATTTCTACCATTATTTTGAGCTTGGATTTATGTTTAAAAATTTACCCATGACTAATATGCATGCATTTTGACGTATAATGGTAGAAAATGTGTGTTGGGTGTTAGATACACAACTTTTGCTAAGGGATTTTACGTGAAAACGAGTAAAAGTCATAATCGGTAAAAATGCCTAATGTTCATAAGTACATGTTAGAGTCAGAATTTGATGTTGCCATAGAAGATAAAAATAATTAGCATGTCATAAAACATAATAAAATAGGATGAAGTTTAATTTCTAAGCCTTGGGGCAAAAGTGCAAATATGCAAAAGCTTAAGGGTCAAAATGAAAATTTGTAAAAATATGATTTTTAGACCCATATGAATAGTATGACTAATTAGTAGGCTAAATGTGATATTATAGATCAAGAAAATCGAGATCCGGGATTAAATCGGGAAAATACAAGGTTGTAGACTAAAATGGTATATTGCCGTTTCTGGATCCGAGGTAAGTTCGTGTATTAATAATAACGCAATACCATTTATGAATTGTAATTCTCTATTGATATGGCATAAATTGTATGATTTAATATGTTTAAGAGAAGTTGATCGATGGTGTGTATGATATGGAAAAATGTAATGCTTGTTGTGTCATGTGAAATTGAATGGCAAATTATTGTTACATGAATTGGGTGTTAAATTACTATTACATGGGTTGTATGAATTGCTACACGGTTGTACTTGACGAGATTTTGACAAGTAAGTTCGGATAGCTTAAAGTAAACTCATAATATGCCTAATTGTGTGATTTATGAATGTATGATAATTGCATTTGACGATGGCATAAAAATACGTGAGATGCATTCTTGACAATGATATGTTGAAAAATGTCCCGGTTGGGGTTGGAAAGGAAGTTCAATGGATGAACCATGTTGTATGTGATATTGAGATCCTGCATGTGTTGCAAAAAGGATTTCGTCCGGACGAGTAATCCATTGATCTCTAGTATAAAAAGGATCTAGCCTGGACGGGTGTTCCTTGAATGATCGAGCCTCCCGAAAAATATATGTACATTGAGGATTTAGCCCGGATGAGTAATCTGATTAGGGTCTAAATTTAGCCTGGACTGCCAATTCAAATCCAGACTCAGTAAGGGTGTTTGTCGCAATAAGGGATTTAGCCTGGACTGGTAATCCCGACATCACCTTATGAGTTTATATTATGTGGGATTTAGCCTGGATTGGTAATCCCGCCGTAAGATGTGAGGTTCGCGGGAGTGTATACCTGAAATAATCATTCTTATGAATTGATGGTTAATGGATAATCCATCAAGATTTCCTAGAAACTCAACGGGATTAACATGAGATATATATACAAGTGAAAGGATGTATGATGAGCTTTTCTAAGACAAATCTTCATGGTGCATTATCATGAGACTAATTTGATGATTGAGTGCATGTGATAGGGAATTATCCTATACTTGGAATGTATGACTAAGTGTGCCCATGAGAAATAATAACTTTTATATTGAGCTCCATTGTGAAAAATGAGTAAGGGATCCATGAAATGGTAAGCTCATGATAGTCGGAAATGATCTTATGATAGTGATCATTATATTGTACCAAACCAGATTTGGACAGCAGCATTGGTCCGACTTTGAAAATCCATTAAAAATATTGGAAATTGAGTTAGAAGCTTAATAAAATATTAAATTAAGGCTTAATGAGTCTAATTTCACATAAAGGAAACGGTGAAAGCAAAAGAATTCTGTATCATGAGATATTTGAATTCTTGTGAGACAGGGTCAGAGTGATTCCAAACTCCCCTGTCTCAAATTTGGAAAATAACTAGAAATTTTACAAAAATAATTATCAGTTAAAATTCATATTAATGAAATCTTTAATGAGTCTATTTTTAGGAGAAAGGGACAAAAACATTATCCGAGTCTCGTACTAGGAGATAAATAAATTTTAGTGAAGAAAGGTCGAAGCTATCAAACAGTGAAACATGGGAGAATTTGAATAATCAACTGTACTTATTGGCTAGACCAATTTATTTTTAAATTTTATGATAAGAAAATATATGAGTCTAGTTTCTAGGAAAATTAACGTATCTTAATTTTGAGTTCCGTAGCTCCAGATATAAATAATTTAATGACTATGACTCGAGAAAACAACTTAGCTGGAATTTGAATAAATAGAAAGAATATGAAAATAGCATGTTATCGCATTGCTTATTATTTTCATGCAAGCTTACTAAGCGAAAACCTTACTCCCTCCTTTCCATTTCTTCTAGTTTTGTCAGATCTGCTTGGGGTTGGAGATCGTCGGTGGCAGCATCGCACTATCGAGCCATTATCCTTGGAGTGTTGACATGTGTACGTGAAATGTTTTCATGCGAGTGGCATGTATAGGGACTTAGTTTTTCTATGATGACTATTGTTGTGATTAGCCAAAGGTATTGGCTTATATTAATTTTTGATTATAGCCATGAGATGTGGCTTATAATGATTTTGGCTTGTAAGCCTATTTATTCATGATATGTGTTAATGTCTTGCGATGTAGCTAGACTAGTTTATCATGAGTAGGTGGAACTAATGCATAATAATGAGCTAATGATGAATGCCATTGAAATCGTGTATGTGTATGCATGTAAAGATGACAAAAAGGCTTGGAAATTAGCCTAAGTCTTGACCACAAGGGTAGAGACACGACCGTATGTCTTAGCCGTATGAAGGACACGGGCGTGTGCCTTGGCCGTGTGCCCTTAAACGATTGCTGACATCATAAACAGAGAGTTACACGAGCTGAAGACACGGGCATGTCCCAAGCCATATGGGCGTGTTAGTCTCCAAAGTTAGAAAATTGTTAAGTTGCCCAAAGATTATCGAATGTTTTCGGTTTTGTCCCGAACCGCCCTAATGTATGTTTTAGGCCTCGAAGGCCTGTATAAGGGATGATTTGTATGTGATTGAAAAGTTTTAATTTTGGGCAAAATTTGGAGACCCAGTTTTGTATGTTTGTGAATGTTTAAGTCCGGTAACGCCTCGAACCCTGTCCCGACATTGGATACAGGTGAGGGGTGTTACACACATACCGGGTCTAGTTCGACCAGTTTTTAGGTGTTGGTCTCAGTTTTGGTCTCTCGAGCCCAATTTAGGATCTCAGGTCCTATTTTTATGTTCTATTACCTATTGAGCCAATTATCTGAATTGAAAATTAACTTCCAAAAATATCATATTAATTTTAATTGATTTGATTAATTTAATTTTACTTGATGAAAATTAATTTTTCCAAAAATCAATTAGATTTTCCAAATTAATTTTTCAAGAAAATTCTTTAATCAAATTTCCTAGTTGAACAATTCTCACGACCACCTAATGTAATTCCACATCAAATAAATCAACTTAATTAATTTATTTCTAAAGTTGTAGAATTTTCTTTTGATCCAAATGTAGTCTGATCGAGCTTTTGTTGAGCTAGCGGAGAGAATAATTGGACATATACAATTAGGCTCTAGTGATTGCAATTATATCCAGAAGCATCATTTTTATAATTCGTATTTACTTAATCATAGAGTCAGCCCACAAGAAGTACCATGATTGAAAACTCCTTATTGTATACTCTTTACGAAAGTAATTCATCCAACTACTTTATCCAATGGCCTCGTCATGTGTGTGTTATCCTTATATGATATCCTTGATTCCTTTGAGTTAAATCCGTTCACTCAATACACTCATATTTTATCTCACTGTCACCATTGTGTCTTCTTAATGATTAATATGATCATTGTCAACAAATGACTAAGATAAATTGTCGTTTGAGAATAAGCAACTAGTGATCACGTTTCATATTTATCAATCTACAAAATGTGAATGAGAGGATATAATTAACTCTTTAATTGAGCTATAAATTCCACTATTGCTAGTAAAGTCGTGCATACACAAGTCATGCACCCAACATACTGACTATGGACTTGGTCATTTTCAGAGCATAAACATCCACTTATATCAAAGTACATGAGTCGCATACGCATGATCATTGACTAACTCAGGATTTAGGTAAATCACACAATAAACGTCGCAAGTGAATTAATTCACAAATGGATTCAGAATTAATTCATCTTGGGTTCAGTCTAATGTATCGTTCTACCAATGAATACATCTATGTCTCTACTCGTGGAGTCAACTGCTCCAATATCCAAGACTAGCCATCTTCCCAATTGGAATTGTAGACGACATAATAATCCTTCTCAGTATTTGAATCAAATGCTCACTTTGATTCTTTTACGGGATTACGTACTCATTTAGGTTATCTACTGAAGTAAGTTGTCTTTCTCGCAATGTATACATTCTTTACAATGCCACTTATCTTTAATTTGAACTATAGATAATCAATGAGCTAATATTTGCTTGTCACAATTTCGCAATGTATGCAAAATATAAAAGACATAAATTCAAAAGACATAATAGTGAAATGTGAAGTTCACTTTATTTATTTATTTATCGTTCAAATAAATAGAAAATAGTCACATGTTTACTAAAATATTCGCACATTTCCCAACAGTTCCAGTAATACCTTTAAATATTTCATCCCTGTTCGACTGAAGCCTCTCTGTAATATATCCACGACTCCTCAATCTAGTTTGGGCTACAACAACCCTTTTCAGGCCCTCAACATCACTTGCGACACTGTATCATCTCCATTCTCATTGCCTCCGCCACCATTGGCGGTAGAGTTCTCAACATATTCCTTATCAAAGATTGGGTTTTCTCCCTAAACAATGGGCAGCTCAATGGGTGTAGCCCTACGTGGCCTACCCCTACTACACCTACCTTAAGTGTTCATAATGTTTCTTTCGAAATCTTAAAATCTAAAATATCAATCTTAAAATCTAAAATATCTCTACAATTTTCAAACAAAAGTTCAAGCATTAGTTATTTCTCCTAAGTATTCACAATCTAATGCCTACAATTTCTCTTAGAGTAACAATAACTAAAGTAGAACCGACATAAAAATCTCAGATTCAATTTCTTTGTAAAAAATCGATTTTTCAAAAATTTGTGGTATGGTGTTTCCCTAAAATACCCCTTTTTAATACATACATGCAGGGTTACTCAAATTTCCACTGTCCAAGTTTAGAAAACCTAGGTTCTGATACCACCACATGTAACCCCCAAACCCGGCCTAGATATTAGATCCAAATTCAAAAGATTACATTGGCTACAAAAATAGCCTAGCAAAATTATCGAAGTTTTAAAAACAATTGTTTAAAACATTTATTTTACTTTTTAAAGAAAACTTAACGGATTTCAATATGATTATGATTTAGTTTCAAAACTAGTTGTTTATAGTGACTAATTTCTAAAAAGTGGTTGTCAATTTAAATGTTTTTCAAAACCTATTTACGTAGTAATGCAGCGGAATAGTGATACTTAACATAACTTTAATGAAAACCAAGTTTTATGCATAAATAATTAAAATCCATATTTCAACATCCTAAAATCAAATTAAATGTCATGCATGCTATAAAAACCCAAATTCTAAGTCCCATGCCACAGTTCAAAAATAAATCAATACAGTCTCTGAATAATAGAAATATCAGATAATAATTCTAAAATACTTTATAAAAAAGGTCCGATTCGAGACCTTCAGGATGTCGTGTTCGCGTCCTAACCTAGTGAGTTATCTATAGAGATGAAAATAAAAAGATAGTGAACTATGGAGTTCAATGTGAGTTCCATCGCAAGAAAATCCGAGCAGACAATGCCCATTCCAATCGAACACATGTCCTCTTACATTAGTAACAATGCACATTCCAATTGAACTAATACTCAATCAAATTATTTTAACTTTTTAAAATGATTGTAATTATAAAAAAATACATCAACTTTTACTTTAATTATAATTATTTTAACTAAATATTTTAAATAATAATAAATTAAATAATAATTATTTTTTAAATATGTAATTACCGTAATTTTTTATTAAATTATAATTACTTTTAAATTTTATAATTATCATAAATTTTATTTTACGTGAAATATTGTTTGAAAAGATATGATTTTTTGTTGTCTCTTCTTTGATTTGGTATTGGGTGTTGATTGGAGTTACATTTTACTGGGGGCAGTGAGAGTATTTTGTTGATTTGTTATTGTAGGATTTTTTTTTTTCAAAATTGATATAAACAAAATTATTATTTATAAAAATAATTCAGACGAAATTAACTTATTTTCTATAGCATTTGGATGTGGGCCATCTCACTGTCGATTTTCCCGTTTCCGATACTAATGTTATTATTATTTTTGGTGTCGACTTTCCCGTTGTCCACATTAGAATTACATTTTATTGTGGGGAGGTATAGGGGTAAAAGTATTCTATTCATTTGTTATTGTATTTTATATTATGTTTTGATGATATCTATTGATACGTACTCGATTGTTTTTCTGAGGTGTTGAATTGATTGATGTGTTTATATAGCTTTCATTGGGCTGCTGTTTTTGGTTTTGGATTAATTGAGAGCTTTGTTCTCACTAAAAATAATTTTATTTCTTGTTAGGAAAAAAACCATAAAAATTTCCAACAATTTAAAATAGCAATTCCATCATTTCTAAAGCAGTCAGTGATGTAAGATCATTTTCATATCGGATCATAAGAAAGCAAATTACAAACATTTTTAATGGCAATCAAATCACCCTCTTAAAGCAGTGCATATCATTCTCAAATTCACTGATGTATGATCAACTTCCATCGATGCTCTCCATGGTGTAACATCAATGTCACATATCAAACATATAAGTTACACATTTAAATATGTGAAAAGTTGTTTTCTTTTTTCTCAACAAATACTAATGATTTTATTAATTCGAACAAGGCATAAAGATACCAAGCTTCGGGCATAAAGAACCTCATACAACCAGCAACTACACACCTAAATAGGAACACACAATTAAATCCAATTAAAGCAATCAAAAGAGCAAATCCAACTCAAACCAGAACAAGGCCAATATAAACCAACAAAAGGCAGTAGAAAAAGTTATGCTTCCGCCACGCTTAAAACATAAAAGGAAACCAAACTTCCTCGACTTTGTCTCTGAAATATCTTTGATTCCATTCCACTATATCTCAAAAACTTCATTTCCATGGCTCAAAAATAAGACAAGTTTTTACTCATGAATTATCGATTCAGTCTTCACATCTTCAGGTGTGTCAATTCCGTAAGTCTTATGCTCAATATATATCACCGTAAGTGTGAAATTGCACACTGATATTCCAATAAAGTCGATCCTTAATGCTCCAATCAGCTCAAAAGAACATACCTTAGCCCTTTCATCGAGATGGATTCAAACATTGTCTCATAAATCATATGATCATATCCACCAAATTCCTATAATTAAATACTTCAACACCCTCAAAACTCCAATTTATCTTCGCTACTTCCCTCTCTTCCTATATATTTTGATTTCCATCAATTCGACAATAACATCTTCTCATCTCCTGTTAGTCCTCAAGCCCAGACGCAACATATCAATCTCATTCCCCTTAATCAGCTTCCTAACTGCCCTCTCTTTTAACACCCTTACTCATACCCTTCACATTTCAAAAACAAAATCTTATCCCATTTAAGATTTCAAAATTCAGATTTAATTCTTGACACAATTAAAATTATTTTGTTAAATTTATATTTATTATAACTTTATTTTTTAGTAACATTATTATCAAATGAGTTTTTTTCTTAATATTACACCAATAAATTTAACAAAATTTTTTTAACAATATTTACAATTAAACTTAAATTTTAAAATTTAAAAAGTAAATAATTAAATTTTTAAAAATAAAAATACAAAAATTAAATTCTAAATTTATAAAAATACGTAGCTTTTTATATATATAGCATTAAAAAAATAGTTTAAACAGTATATATTTTCTGGCTATGGATTGAACACATTCGTAAGTTCCACATCAAACAAAAACTCATCCGAAAATCCCCTTTAAGCGTCCCAATCTACAGTTTCATTTCAATGTATAAAAACCTTTCTGCAGCCCAAAACCCTATTTGATGTGCGTTGCTATTATAAAGCTTATGATTAGTGCTCTGAAAGTATTTTAGAGTCACATCATCTAGGATGGTGATTGAATGATACTACTTGAAGGTCACACGTATTAACGATTTTAAATGGGAATTGTTATTGAAATTTTGTTGAGATTTTATTGGGTCCATTCAAAGAAAAGTAGTACTAATATTTCGAGGAGTAACGTTATGATGGAATTCGAAAAGTTATATTTGCCATCGGAACGATCGAAGTAAATTTTGGAAAGTTCAAACGTAATTTTTAAATTATTTACGTAATTATTCAAATATATTGAAATAAAAAAATAGCTTAAATTAAAATTTGGTATTATTGAACATATTTTAAAACTATAGACTTATCAATTTAAAACAAATAAAATCCAACATTTATTTTAATTTCGCAAAAATCTGATAATTTTAGAAATAGATATATTTAAATTTTATTTGAAAAAAAAATTCAATCATTATTCAAAACTATTTAAGATTATATTAAAAACTCGTTTTTGGAATTAGCAACAGAAAAATGTGATGTTGACAAATTTTATTTAAAAACCGAATTTCAAGCGAAATCATTTAAAATACCCATTTGAGCAGTTTTTAAAACTTTAGTGTCATGCGGTCAAATTATGCAAATTAGAATAATAATCCCCTGTAACACCCTAAAAATTTTTCAGTAAGATATTATCCTTAATATAGTAAAATAAGGAAATAAAATAACAAGAAGAGGAAAATTGAGTTATGTCACTGGGAAATATATTATGACATATTGATTCAAGAAAGGACTAAATTGTAAAAGTGAGAAAAGTTTTGTGGCTCAAGAGTAAATACTTAAAATTTGAGGGATTAAAGTGTAAATACAAAAAATTTGAAGGACTAATAGGGAAAATATTTTAAGGGTGGAATGATCTAGAAACCAAAGAAAATTGATGAATTGGGACCAAATTGAAGAGGTGAAGAATTATGAGAGACTAAATTGTAATTTTACCAAATTAAGTGATGACTCAAGAATGGAATTTAAAAGATCACAAAGGGCAAAATGATCAATTGGAAGATAGAGAAATCTAGAAAGTAATGATGATGTTGGTGATGTTTTATAATTATTTAATTAGATAATTATTATTTATTTAATATTTTAATAAGATATTTTATTATTTTATTATTTTATTTAGTCTATATATATATATGTATGTGTGCGCGTGTGTGTATGAAAAAACCACACACCATCCATTTCCATGCATCCCACGTTAGAAAGAAAAGAGAGGAAGAAACTTTCCTTTCTTTACAATTTAGTCCTTTCACCAAAAATTCACCATTTTCACCCAGAAATCAAAAGAATTTTCATAGTTACCAAGAGAGAAAAATAATAAGGAGACTATGGAAAGCTAGGATATCAAGTTAGATTCAAGAAAATAGAAGTTGGAGGAGAGAGAAAATCAAGTTAAAGATTGGAAACAACAAGACAAGGTAAAAACATCAAGATTTCCATGTATTTTTAAATTTGATATTATTGAAAAAGTATGGAAATGAAGCTAAAGTAAAGTTTTCTTATATATGGTTCTATGTTATTGATATATTTATGAAGAGAAATAAGAGAAAGTAGTGAGAAATATTGTAGAGAAAGGAAATAAGGGTGTTATAAACTTAATAATTAACATTTTGCACTAAAACAGTTTTAGACAGCAACAGTAGGCTAACTTTGAAAAATCACCATAAATTGTGAAAATCGAATTATAGAATGAAAAAAATATGAAATTAAATATTATTGAGTTTAGTTTCTTATAGAAGAAACGGTGTAAGCAGCAGAATTGTGAATTGTGAGATATAATAAATTTAGTGAGACAAGGTCAGAATTATTTTGGGTTCCCCTGTTCTGACTTGGGAAAATCATTAAAAATTGGAGAAAAATAATTAGGTTCTTAAAGTCATATTTTTAAAATTATGAATTAGTCTGTTTTCAATAAAAACAAACAAGAACATCATCCGGATCCTGTACGATGAGATAATTAATTTTTAGTAAAGAAGGGTCGGAACTGTCAGATAGCAGAATAAGGGTGACTTTAAAGAATAAAATGTACTTATTGGCTAAACCAAAAATTCTAAAAATTTTATGGTAAGAAGATACATAAGTCTAGTTTCATGGAAAATTAGCGGATCTTAATTTCAAGTTCTGTAGCTCAATATATAAATAATTTAGTAACTATGACGCAAATGAACAGTTTTGAATATACATATAAGTAAATAGTGAAATTATTGATAATGTTACTTGTAGCATGTTATATAAATTAAGGATGTGGAATGGAGAGGAGGAGGAGGAAAATATGTATGAATATTCCTCTAGCATGGCTAATTTGCATGTTTTAAGCTCAGGGACTAAATTGAATAAAAGTAAAACTTTATGGGCAATTTTGTAAAAAAATGTTAAAATAACCAATTTGAATGAAATGGATTATTTTATTATTTAAAATTGCAAAATTGAATGAAATTATTAATTTAGTTCAAGATCGGGGAAAAATATATTTTAAGGATTAAATTGAAAAGTGTTGAAATTATGGAAAATTCTGATATTTTATAGAATTCGTTGGTTGTTATCAATTTGTATGAGAATAACGGCTAGAAATAAGGATTAAATTGCAAGAATTTTATTTCTTTTGAGCCTAAGGATGAAATCGTCATTAATTAAAAGTTTAGGGGTAAAATGGTAATTTTGTTTAGAGCATTAATTGAATGTATTAGAAAATGAAATAAATAAAAACAACGATCAAATTTATTTATAAAGATTCGGATGACTCGAATACGAGACTTGAACATGAAAAAGAAAAGATATCGGATTAATGAAATTATAAACATGAACAAGCAACGAGGTAAGTAAGTGTAACTTGAATTGTATTTTTAAATGCATGAAATATCGATATAATGAATACCTGATTTATGTTTATGAAGAAATGGCAAGAGAATGATATTTATCATGACATGTAAATATGTGATTATCTTTGATACGTTGATACATGAAAATTAAGTATATTGAGACGAGTAATAAATTCAAGTAAAACATGTCGAGAAAAATAAGTACGTTTAAGGGACAATATGTTTGATTTTAATTGGTTCTAAATATGAACGTTAGATAAAATAAAATATCTGATAAATAAATTGGTAACTCTGGTAATGCTCCGTAACACTATTCCGGTGATGGATTTGGGTTAGGGGCGTTACATTTAGCCCAAAATAATGTTCCATGCCACAGTCCATAAGCAAACTTATTACAGTCCCAAAATAATAATTAAAATTTAATTTAAAATACTTAAATATGAAAACATTTGAGAAGATCTTCTGAAAGCTGTGCCCAAGTCCTAACCTTGAGGGTTATCTATAAAAATAGTAAACTACAGGGGTGAGATAAAGAGCTCAGAGTGGGTCTTAACTTATAACAAACTGTAATTTAAACGTACATTTTAGAAAATAACATAAAGTATATAAGCATTCTAATTTAATAGATATTAGTATGCATGATGATGCTGATGCAAAGTTATTCAGAAACCATTGCAAAATTTTCAGAAAATGTTCTTACCCAACTCCGCTACACACCATAAAAGAGTTCGCCAAAACTCATCCATCTAATAACACATCAAAATTGTAAACAAGCCACCAGATAGTGCAACAAGCTACCAGAATAGACAAATATGTGGACAAGCCACCAAAATCGCATATATACTACTAGAATATGTGGATATACCATTAGAAAGTGTAGATCATTAAACTGCCAGAATATTTCTCCTGTCAATATCATCCCAACCCCATGTTATGCGTTATGGCATACAAAAACAAATTCAGAACAATGTGCATGCTTAACATGCAATCAAATATAGCGATTTCAAAAATTTATCTCGTATTAAGAGATCAGACTAGCAAAAACAAAATTATGCCATTATATCATAAAACATAAGTGTCAAAACATAACATATTTCATTATCATACAATCAATCAAACATCACATAATTCAAATAAGTACACTTACCTTAGATTCAAAATCAATAAGCATTTTAGTACATCCTAATCATCACTTAATCATGTTTCGAAACATATGTTATTCATATATTAAACACAATTGATTAGCATTAAATAATTAATCACATAGATTTTATTTGTTAAAACTTACACCTTAATCCGCAAGTCCACAGCATACTTACATTGGTTAACACTAAATTCGCAACTCCAAAACTTAGATCAAGACTAACCTAGATCGAGTTCGTACCTAGACATCGTAAAACTTAGTTAAAACCACCCTTAGGCAACTCCAAAAGGGTTCAACCAACCAATAAATAACTAATGATAATTTAGATCCATTTTCGGAAAGCATACTTACACTGTTTTGCCACTAATCGAATATGCAAATTGATTCCGTGGTCACCGCTGATCCGAAGTGTTTAGATCAATTCCTAAGACCAAAATAGTACATAAATCAACAATTAAAAATCACTCATAGCCTTAGAGGCATTCGACCAAAGTAGAAAAATTATTGGGAAAGAAACAATATTAGAGCTTGCCTAAATTCACACTTACGCTTTCCGTTTTCCTAGATCTGAGATGTGATCTCAAACGAAATTGAATGACATTATTCAGCTAAGTAAAGGGGCTTATTTAATAAGGGAAAAGGGCATAAAAAGACAACAATTAAGGGCAGCAAATGAAAATAAAAACAACAGCCCCTTATGATGCTTAAAAGGTGCGGCAACACCACAAATGTTAATTGTAAAAGGGTTGTTTTGAGCGATAATAAATGGGTAAAACTGACAACAAAAAGAACAATTTTGGTGACTGAAAATAGTAAAAAAGAGGTTGGAATAAATGGTGGAAAACGATAGAAAATCAAAGGAGGAAAATAGATGCAAAGTGAAGGCTTTATGGACGACAACACAAGAAGAAAAATTAGCAACAAAGGGGTTGCAATGTACGGCTTCATTGTGAGGCTTCAATGTGAGGCAATAGAAAGCAATAAAATGAGCAGTAATGATGCTAAAACTAACAACAACAATGGGGTGCTTAAGGGATAAAAATGACAACTAATAGGGAAGAAAAATAAAGAAGGACGAGTAGCAAAAAAGATAAGACCCTCACATTCACCTCAAATTGTATATGGAGGTGAGTGATTCCTTCAAGTTAACTGGAGTACTTGAAAATGCACTACGATTAAAGTTGTTCCCATACTCACTCAGGGAAAGAGCTTGAGCCTAGTTGTACTCATTGCCACCAGATTCCATCACCACATGGCAAGAGTTAGTTGAACTCTTCCTTATGAAGTACTTCCCACCTAACAAGAATGCTAAGTTGTGGAATGAGATCACTACCTTCCAACAGATAGATGATGAATCCTTGTATGAGGCGTTGGAAAGATTTAAAGAGCTATTATAAAGATGCCCTCATCACGAAATCCCGTATTGCATCCAATTAAAGATGTTCTATAACGGTTTCAATGCTCACACGAGGATGGTCGTAGACGCTTTTGCTAATGGTGCTCTCCTTTCTAAGTATTATAATGAGGCTTATGAAATCATTGAGAGAATTGCTAGAGAAAATTACCAATGGCCAACCAATCAAGCAATGTTAGGAAGACGAGTCACAGGAATACATGAAGCGGATGCTCTTACTTCACTCGTATCTCAGGTATCTTCGGTATACTCAATGCTTCAAAACTTTACTACTAATGGGTTTAATAATTTTGCAGCTCAACCACCGAATCAATTCGAATATGTAGCCTGTGTTTATTGTGGGGAAGGGAATTTATTCGAAGAATGCCCATCAAACCTAGAATCCATGTATTATATGGATAACTAGAACCAAAACCAAGGTAGGCAATGGCCGCAATCCAATTTTTATAACCCATCCTGGCAAAACTACTCGAATTTCTCTTGGAGGAACCAAGGGGCTGGACCTAGTAACACTTACTCACAACCCAAACCAAACCAACCCAGCGCTTTGGATTTACCCAATAAGTTCAAAAACCAGCTCAAGATGAACCTTTTAATGGCTTAGAAAACCTGTTGAAGGCATACATAGCAAAAAATAATGTATTGATCCAAAGTCATGCAGCCACATTGAAAAACCTAGAAAATCGAATGGGCCAACTTGGAACTGAACTTAAGAACTGACCACAAGGTGCTCTGCTTAGTGCTATGAAAAATCTAAGAAATTCGAGGAGAGAGCACTACAAAGCATTGACACTAAGGAGCGAAAAGACAATAAAGCCTAACAACGTTGAAGTCGAAGAAGAGCTAGCTAATGTTCAAGATGCAGTGGAAGTTCAACCAAGTGTTGAAACTCCACTTTCACCTTTGTTAGATGCAGAAGCATCACAACAGACAAAGTGCCCAGTTCAAGTTAATAATCCTCCACCACTCTACCCTTAAAGACTTCAGAAGTAAAAATAGGAAGTCTAGTTCAAAAAATTCCTAGACGTACTCAAATAACTTCATATCAACATCCCGTTGGTAGAAGCTCTTGAGCATATGCCAAACTACATCAAACTCATGAAAGATATCCTGTCAAGAAATGATGACTTGGAGAATTTGAGACAGTAGCTCTGGCGAATGAATGCAATGCATATTTACAAGATAAACTACCCCCAAAGATGAATGACCCTGGATATTTTACCATACCTTGCCACATTGGAAAATTTTATTGTGGTAAGGCACTATGTGATTTGGGTGCAAGCATAAACTTGATGCCTATGTCCATATTCAAAAAATTGAGGATAGGTGAGGTTAGACCAACTAAAGTTATGCTTCAGTTAGTAGATCGATCCTTAACACATCTGGAAGGAAAAATCGGAGATGTATTGGTATGTGTAGATAAATTTATTTTTCCTACTGACTTTGTTATATTAGACTTTGAAGTAGATAAAGAGGTGTCAATCATCCTAGTAAGGTCTTTCTTAGTAATTGGAAGGACCCTTATTGATGTGTAGTATGACGAGCTTACCATACATGTTTAGGACGATTAGGTAACATTCAATGTATTTAAATCCATATGATTTTCTAATGCAATTGATGAGTTTTCTACAGTATTTGAGTTAGAAAATTTAGCTATAGAGTAGGAACTCAATTCTATTAAGGACCCACCAGTTGGAAGAGATCTTTATGTCAGACCCTCCAAGTAATAAGGAGGAGGAAGAATATTTAGTCTTGCTAAAAGCTAACCCAAGGGGATTTTGTAACACCCCTCACCCGTATTCAACACCAGAATAGGGTTACGAAGCATTACCGAACTTATATCACATATTAAACATACACTTCATATACAATTAATCAAATCATATACATTTCATTCACAACTAATCATTTTGTCCCAAATACGAGCCTATAAGGCCCTAAACATGCAATGGGAGTGGTTCGGGACTAAACCGATAACTTTGGAAACTCTTAAAACACTTAAGAAATTTTTCTCAAAATAGGGGACAGACGCCCTTGTGGCCCAACCGTGTCTCTCACACGGCCAACAGAGACGCCCGTGTCACAAGCCGTGTGGACATTCAATTTCGCACACTAAGTGTACATAATTAGCCGAATCATTGTCAAACACGACTGTAGTCTCGTATACACAATTTATGCAATATCAAAGCATTTAAAGCATAATTATAACAATGATTATTACATATGAACTTACCTTGGATGTAAAAACGACGAAACAGGTCGATTAGTCAATAACTTTGTTTTTCCCCCGATCTAGATTCGAGTTTCACTTTTCTTAATCTATATGTAATCAAAATTAACTTATTTAAATATCTAACTATTCAATTTAGTCCAAAACACTTATTAAAGCACATTTACACTTTTGCCCCAAGTATTTCACAAGTTTTACAATTTAGTCCTTATTTCATAAAAACACATATTAATGCAATTTAAGACTAACCCATGCTAGCCGAATTTTTCTAGTACACATATCAGCCCATATTTTTCATTTATTTCATATTTTAACCACAAAATTTCCACATTTCACAATTTAATCCCTAATTTGCATTTTCACTAAAAATCACTTAACAAAACTTGTATAACTATCATCAAATATTCATAATCTATCATCAATTATCAAAAGACATGCTTATTCATCAATGGAAACTTTCTAAATCTTTAAAATTTTTGCACAATAGTCCCTGGGCTAGCTAGACCTAGCTGCAACGATCTCAAAAACATAGAAATCATTAAAAACGAGACAAAAATCACTCACCAATTTAAGCTTGAAGTTGTCGAACCCTAATAGATTCCAAGAAAATTTTCTTTTCTCAATTTAAGGTTGAAAGATGATAGATTAAAAGATGATACATTTGTTTCTTTTATTTAATTTACCTTAATTTCCAAATTACATAAATAACCTTATTAATTAAACATAACAATAACTTAAACAATGTCCAAGAATGTCCACTCATTTTATTAATGGTATAATTTCAACATAAATCCCTTGACTAATTAATTTCATAGCTATTTAATACCTTAAACTAATAGAACAACACTTTTGCACTTTACGCGATTTAGTCCTTTTATCAAATTAACTAATCAAACAATAAAATTTCTTAACGAAATTTCCACACAAACATACTATCATACTGTAAAAATTAAAATGATAAAAAAATAATAATTTTAACTTCAAATTTGTGGTCCCGAAACCATTGTTTCGATTTGACTAAAAATGGGTTGTTACAGATTTAATCAGCAATCCCGCTTTGAATCTTTGAAATTAGAGAGCAGAGATTATGTCCAACCAAAATCGTCAATAGAGGAGCCACCTAAATTGGAACTAAAGGTACTTCCCTTACACATAAAATATGTTTATCAATGTAGTGCTTCTACTTTGTTTATGATTATTTCAGTAGAGTTAACTAAAGAGCAGGAAGAAAAACTTATTTTAGTGTTGAAACAATTCAAGAAGGCTATCAGATGGACCATAGCTGAAATTGAACAAGGTGACTAGGAAAGATAATTTTCCTTTGCCATTCTTGGATCAAATACTGGATCGACTTGTGGGGTGAGACTATTACTATTTTCTTGATGGATACTCAGGGTACAACCAAATAATGGTAGCACCGAAGGATCAACACAAAACAACATTCACATGCCCGTACGGTACATTTTCCTTTAGACGTAATTCATTTGGTTTATGTAATACACATGCTACATTTCAAATATGTATGGTGGCGATTTTTACTGAGATGGTGGAAAAGTTTTTGGAAGTTTTTATGGGCGATTTTTCAGTGTTTGGAGAAACTTATGACGATTACTTAGCCAATCTAGCTAAGGTACTACAATGGTATGAAGAAACAAACCTTGTACTCAACTGGGAAAAGTGTTATTTCATGGTATGAGAAGGTCTTGTTTTGAGGCACTGAATAACGAGAAAAAGGATCGAGGTAGATCAAACAAATGTAGATGTCATTAAGAAACTCCCACCTTCAACATCTTTAAAGGGTGTTAGGAGCTTTTTGGGACATGCTGGATTCTATTGGAGATTTATTAAAGTATTTTCCAAAATTGCTAAACCTTTATGCAAATTATTGGAGAATTATACAACGTTCAAATTCGATGAAGAATGTTTGAATGCTTTTAATGATTTGAAGAATCGGCTAGTTTTGGCACCTATTATCGTCACACTCGATTTGGTTTTGACAAGTTTTGATCTTATTTTGTAGGTAATAAAGTGACTGTCTATACAAATCATTCGACAATTAAATACTTACTTGCCAAGAAAGATGCTAAACCAAGATTGATCCAATGATTACTTCTATTTCAGGAGTTAGATCTAGAATTTCAAGATCGAAAAGGGGTAAAAAGTCAAGTAGCAGATCACTTATCTAGATTGGAGCCGCAAGAAGGAACTTCTCCGCTTATATCCATTCAGAAGACATTCTCAGATGAGCACATACTTTAGTAAATCACGTCCATAACACCCCTTGGTTTGTTGATTTTGTTAACTATTTAGCTTATGGTTTGATGCCACTTAAGAAATCTTATATCATTACCATACAACTCAAGTGGAGGACACTTCAGAGGATCATACACTACAGTTAAAGTATTGCAAGCCAGATTCTTTTGGCCAACTCTATTCAATGATGCATATGCCTATGTAAAGAGTTGTGATCGATGCCAGAGGGTTGGAAATATAACCAACATAAATGAGATGCCCCGAATAAACATTATTGAGGTAGAATTATTCGATGTTTGGGGTATTAACTTTCTTAGTCCTTTCTCTCGTTCTTTTGGTCACAAGAATATATTGGTAGCAGTAAAGTGCGTATCTAAGTGGGTTGAGGCTGAGGCATATCCAACAAATGATGCCAAGGTAATAATGAAGTTTTCGCAGAAACATGTGTTCACAAGGTTTGGAACTCCTAGGGCTATCATCAATGACGAGGGGTCCCATTTTGTGAACAAATGGTTGAAATGGTTTCTTGATTGACATGGAGTGAAGTACAAGGTTGCCACAACTTACCATCTACAAACAAGTGGGCAAGCTGAACTAGAAAATAAGGAGATAGAAGGTATACTTGAGAAGCTAGTTTGTCCAAACCGACGAGACTGGTCCAAAATACTGGATGATGCTTTATTGGCCTACAGGACAGCATACGAAACACCTTTAGGGATGTCCCCCTATCGGTTGGTTTTTGAGAAAGACTTTCATTTACCCTTAAGTTAGAACATAAATCTTACTGGGCTCTTCTATAGGTCAATTTGGATCTCAAGCTTGCTAAAGAGAAACAGATGATTCAACTTAATGAGTTAGAAGAATTTTGAATGTTCTTATATGAAAATGCCAAATTGTTCAAGGAGAGATTAAAAACATGGCATGACAAGCACATCCGAGTCTGAGGATTTGAAGTAGGTCAGCAAGTCTTGTTGTTCAATTCCAGAATAAGGTTCTTTCCAAGTAAGTTAAAATCACGTTGGTTTGGTCCATTCACTATTCATCAAGTTTTCTCATATGGGGTTGTTGAACTTCACAGTAAGAGAGGTAATTTCAGATTTAATGCTCAACACTTGAAACATTACTGGGGGGATAAAATTGAATGGGATAAAACCTTGCCCATTTTATTAGATTCCTATTTTTTTTTTCATTTTTTTCTTTTAAAATAAATCACTTAGGTTATATTTTCTAGATTAGTATGTTAAAATAAATTTTGTCTAGGAGATTGGAACTTAAGCGGGACCACTTGTGACCCCTCCAATCTTTCTTGGGAATTGATTTTAACATAGTCTTCCGAGAAAATGTTTCCTAAGTGACAAAATAAATTTTTAATTTGTTGAATAAAAGGGTCGATTTTGATCCAAGTTTTAGTTTTCTACTCAATTTTCAAATTATCTTTAAGTCCAGGTACTTAATTGAATTATTTTGCAATAATTAGCTATTTTTTTTGTAAATATTAAATTTAGTTTTTTCTATAAATATTTTAAAACAGCTAAAATAAATGTTTTTAATTTTTATTTTTAATAAATAGGATAATAACAACTAATATATTATTATATTTTATATAATATATATTAATTGTTATTAACCTTTTATAGCATTAAAATTGTTCATTGTTTTTTCATTATTTTACCTAAAAGTTTTTATTTTTAAGGTAACATCAAAATTCCCTTCAACCAACCCTAACCCGACACAAATTACTTTTTCCCAAATTTTAATTTGTTTTAATTAATTAATTTTTAAATTTATTGAATTGTTGATCTTTTCTTTCTAATTAAATTTTGAGAAATTATTATTTGTTTTCGCCTTGTGTAATATTCAGGTTAAATCATGTCTCGCAAAAGAACTCGTGCCTTTGTCCAAGTTGAAGAATCAAAAAGCAAATTTCATTGTGAAGAAACCAAAGCAAAATACGACATCATCTTCAAAAGTCAACAAATGCTCCCAAAGAAAGGTTTTATGTTGAAAGAAAGCAACTATACTAATTTTATGGCTAGTATTCGATAAGTTGTTGAAGCTTTAAATTGGGAAGTATTTTATGAGAAAAGACCTAGTATAGATGAAGAGTTAGTCTAAGAATTTTATGCAAATTTGACCTCAAGAGAATTAATAGAAGTCTTCGTCCGAGGAACCAACGTACTAATAAACTTAAATACTATTAATGAATTCTTTGATTTACCTGATTTTAAAGACGACGACTATTCTTCCTTGATGGAAAATATTGAGGATGAGAAATTTCAAGAAATTTTAGAAGAACTTAAAGTTTTGTGTTCTAAATGGACTGTGTCAAATCATAGGACTTACACTTATCGCAGAGAATATTTGACACCATTAGAGAATGTATGGTTTTATTTTATTCGATTCAGTCTTATGCCTATCTCACATGGGGCTACGATTTTAGTAATAATCAATTATGATAATAAAGACCATTGATGTGAGAAAGATCATTCTAAGTGAAATTAGAAACTATGTCGTTAGACGTTCTAGTCCAGCCTACTATCCCTTTACGATAACAATTTTGTGCTTGAAAGCTAAAATTTTTGCAAACGTAAAGAAGATAGGGTATAGCATTGAAACCTTTTCCGAGTTGCTTGTCATATGTTAAAAGTGCTTATTTGCTATGATTGATTAATTGTAAAGTCCTTAACATGAAATTTGGCCACTATTAAGGTTAGTGGACGGTTATGGACTTGATATATATGATGTTATAATGTTTTTAGTAAGGTTAATTTGGTAATTGGATTAATAAGTATAAGTTAATAAAACCAAAAGCTAAAATTAGCTCATTTTTAGTGTTCATGCACCGAAAATACAAAGAAAATAAAAGAAAAAAGAACCATCTAAGGTTCGACTATGCTAAAGCTCAATTAAGGTATGATTTTCGATTAGTTTTTGATAATTTCTACATTTTTGTAATCGTTGCTTTGTGTTCTACTAAGCCCATGCCTCAATTTCTGAATTTGATTACAATTTTAAGTTATGCCATTGATGAAACTATGAGTTTTGTGAAGTTAGTTGTTGATAAATGGAAGATATGTTTTGGGTAAACATGTTTTGTCTTTGAATTTTTGATGAATTTGAGTAATTTTGGCTCAATTAGAAAAATGAAAATTTGAGGGACTAAAATATGAAATAAATGAAATATGTGGTCTTATTTGAGTGCTATGAACATTCGACTATACATAAGTATATACAAATTATTTGTATTTTGTGATTTTGTGAAATAGGGACTAAATTGTCAAAATATAAAAATATGAGGGTTAATTTGCAAAATGCCCTAAATATGTGTTTTTGGATTGATTTGAATGATTTAGTTAAAAAATGGTAAAATTTGAATATGTTTAGATCAAGAACCAAAGAAAACAGAATTAGATCGGGGAAAGTCCAAAGTCATTGAATAGTCGACTCTGTTCGTCTGAATCCGTATGAGGTAAGTCTATATACAAAGAAATGTGTTTTGAATTGAATTACTATCAATTAGATGCTATTGATCTATGATGAATTAATATATGAGTTGAGAAAAATGAGATATCCGAGAAAGTATTGACAAAGTCTGACTTCTGAAAAGCCCCGTACGAACCTTAAGAATAGTTAGGATACATATGTCATGACATAGGATCCGATATGTGTTATCGTGTAAGACCACGTCTGGGACATTGGCATCGACTTATGATTTTTGTGTAAGACTACGTCTGGGACATTGGCATCGTATTTGATTTCGTGTAAGACCCTGTCTGGGACAGTGGCATCGATATTTGACTACATGTAAAACCACGTCCGGGACGTTGGCATTGTACGAGCTTTTCGAGCTATCCGCGTATCCTTATGATTCCGAATGGTTCAACGAGCATTCTGAGAAAATAATAAATATATGATATGTGTATCTGATTTAGGTACGTTCGAAATGTATACTATGTTTGAGAATTAAAAGGTAAGTATATGTATTAATAATGGTATGTGATATAAGTATGAGAAAGTATGTCATATGTGCAAATAAATTGAGTATATGAGAAATGTATGAATTATGTGGTTTGTGATAGTATTTGACTATGGATTATATGTAATTATATGATGCTTATATGCTTTAATTGAGAAGTTTATTTGTATATGGCTTACTAAGCTTTTGAAAGCTTACTTTGTGTATGTTCGTATTTTTTTTAGATATCGTAGCTATCGGGAGCTCTGGGATCATCGAGGATCGTCACCACACTATCAAACTATATTTTGGTACATTTTGAAATTGTATATATTGAAGTATGGCATATATAGGCTAGGGGATTTGGTTATGTTTTGTGATGTGTATATCTAGCCATTTGGTATGGCTTGGTTATGGATGAGATCATGAATGAATTTGGTATATGCTTGTGTTCATAAATGGTATATGTTGATGTGCTTCAATGGCCTAGTGAAATGGTCAATTTAGTAAGGTTTTGGTATGTGAATGGATAAGGTAAATTGGAGCTATGAAACATATGGTTTGATATGACTTTGGCTTATGATTTGATATGATTGAGTATAGTTTATAAGCTTGAATTTGGTTGATAATAATATGGCATGAATTATGTATGTTTTGGTATTGAAATTTGCCGAAATAATAGTGCAAATATGCTTGGATTGATGCTTGTAGGTTTGACCCAAATTGGGTGGCAAATTGGATTTTCAAATGGCCTATTTTTTTCCACACGGGTAGAGACACGGGCGTGTGTCTTAACTGTGTATAACACACTATCATGTTGCACGGCCATGTGTCCCCTAGGGTACGCTACGATTTTAAGTCAGTCTTGAGCACGGCCAAGGCACACGGGTGTATGGCTAGCCGTGTGACCCAAGTAGTTTCAAGCACGGCCAAGGCACATGGGCATGTCTTGTAGCCGTGTGATTAAGTCAGTATGTATACCCTGTTTTGACACGGTCTAGACACACGGGCGTGTCTAAAGCGGTGTGAGGCACACGAGTGTGTGACCTGTACAACTTTGAAAGATGTTTAATTTTCAAAAAATTATATATAAGCTTGGTTTAGTCCCGACCCTTTCTAATGTATGTTTAAGGTCTCTATGACCTATATAAGGGACATTATGATAATGTTTGACTATGACTGTGGATAATGTATATGAATTGAAAGTTAAATGTTTTGATTTGTCCGATAACGCCTTTAACCCTAATCCGGCAATGGATACAGGTTAGGGGTGTTTCATTTGGTTGGTATCAAGGCTATGGTTTATTTGATTCTAGGACTAACGTAGCGTATGTGAGTCTAGCTATACATGCCATATTTATGAACTGTGATAGTGTGATGAGTCCTGACAATTAAAATATGTTTTTATATAGCATATGGATCCCGAACGAGCCGTAGCTGAAGATGTCGAGAGTAATGCACTTGTTCCCGCGCAATGGACAGCGCCATCCATCTCTAGACCGACTACAAGTAGCCATGATGGAGAGGCTAGACAAGCCTTCTATCAAATAATGAATGATTGGTTCAGTCAGTACATTAGAACTAATCCGGCTGTACAACAACTCTCAACCCCGGTCAATCCTCCGCAAGTTCCTGCTATGTCACAAGCTAATCTGAATCAGTTGATTAAGACTCAGGTTGATTAGATTAGAAAATATGGGGCCGAAGGGTTCTGAGCTACAACGAATGATGATGCTGAAAGAGTAGAGTTCTGGCTAGAGAATATGATAAGAGTATTTGATGAATTGTAATTGAATTCAGATGAATGTATAAAATATGCCGTTTCACTTCTGAGAGATACGACGTATCACTGGTGGAAGACTTTGATATCAGTGGTTCCGAGAGAGCAAGTCACCTGGGATTTCTTTCAAGCTGAATTCGGAAAAAAATACATCAATCAGAGATTTATCAACCAGAAACGTAAAGAGTTTCTTGAGCTTAAATAAGGCCGTACGTTTGTTATAGAATTCGAGCGAGAATTTGTAAGACTGAGTCAGTATGCTCGAGAATGTGTATCTACTGAGGCAATAATGTGCAAGAGATTTGAGGATGGCTTGAACGACGATATCCGCTTGTTAGTCGGGATTTTAGAAATAAAAGAATTTGTTGTGCTTGTTGAACGAGCGTGTAAAGCTAAAGAGCTCGGGAAAGAGAAAAGAAAAGTTGATTCAAAAGCTAGAGATGTGAGAAAGAGATCTGCAAGTAAATCATTTCAGTGTGCGCCAAAGAAGTTTCGAGATGATTTAGCCGTTCAAAAGCTAACGTGGAGCATTCGAGTAGAGATCGTGCTAGATCGCATTCAAGCTTTAAAGCTCCAGATACTTCTGTTGCAAGTGTTGGAAATGTCCGATCCGATCGACCTGAGTGTAAACATTGTAGTAAAAGACATCCTGGCAATTGTAGACTGTATGATCAGGCTTGTTTCAAATATGGATCTTTAGATCATTTTATTCGAGATTGTCCCGAGTTTGTTGAGCAAGAGATTGTGCAAAATCTGAGACTGAGTAATACTTTAGCTAGAGGTAGACCTCCCAAAAATACAGGAAATGTGTGTGGTAGTCAAAGAAGGACTAAAGACACTGCTGTTCGATCCGAGGCTCGTGCACCTGCCAGAGCCTACGCCATCCGAACTCGTGAAGAAGCTTCATCTCTAGATGTTATAATAGGTACTTTCACACTTTATGATACTTCTGTGATTGTTTTTATAGATTCAGGAATAACGCATTCTTATATATGCATGAATTTAGTGAATAGTAAGACTTTGCCCGTAGAGTCTACTGAATTCGTAATTAAAGTATCGAACCCCTTAGGGAGATGTGTTTTGGTTGATAAAGTCTGCAAGAATTGTCCGTTAATGTTTCGAGACATTTATTTTCTGACCAATCTGATGTTATTACCTTTTGATGAGTTTGATATAATTCTGGGTATGGATTGGTTAACTTTGCATGATGCTATTGTGAATTGCAAATGGAAAACTATTGATTTGAGATGCAAGAATGATGAAATAGTTCGAATTGAATCCAGTGATTTGAATGGGCTATCGGCTGTGATTTCGTCAATGAAAGCTCTGAGTATTATGAGAAAAGGTTGTTAAGCTTACTTTGCCTATGTGATTGATTCAAAAATGTCAAAAAAGAAAGTTGAATCAGTGCCAGTTGTTTGTGAATTCCCTGATGTGTTTCCTAAAGAACTTTCGGGATTACCTCCTATTCGAGAAGTTGAATTTGGCAAAAAGTTAGTACTGAGAACTACTCCGATTTTAATAGCTTTGTATAGAATAGCTCTGACCGAACTAAAAGAATTAAAGTCTCAGTTGCAAGAGTTGACAGATAGAGGGTTTGCTAGACCGAGTTTCTCACCTTAGGGTGCACCAGTTCTGTTTGTGAAAAAGAAAGACGGTACGATGAGAATGTGCATTGATTATCGTCAATTAAACAAAGTGACTATCAAGAATAAGTATCCTCTGCCTCGAATTGATGATTTGTTTGATCAATTGAAAGGAGCTACCATGTTTTTGAAGATAGATTTGAGATCAGGTTATTATCAGTTGCTAGTAAAAGATTCAGACATTTCGAAAATTACATTTAAAACGAGGTACGACCACTATGAGTTTTTAGTTATGCCTTTCGGATTAACTAATCCACCTGCTATCTTTATGGATTTGATGAATAGAATTTTCAGACCGTATTTAGATCGATTTGTTGTCGTATTCATTGATGACATATTGATTTATTCGCGTGATGAATCTGAGCATGCCGAACATCTGAGAATAGTACTACAGACCTTGCGAGATAAGCAATTGTATGCAAAGTTCAGTAAATGTGAATTTTGGTTACGAGAAATCAGTTTTCTGGGCCTTATTGTATTAGCAACAGGTATCTGAGTTGATCCGAGCAAAATTTTGACTATTCTGGATTGGAAGCCTCCGAGAAATGTTTCTGAGCTTTACAGTTTTCTAGGACTTACCGGTTATTATAGATGGTTTGTAAAAGACTTTTCTATGATTGCAACTCTATTAGTGAAACTACTTCAGAAAGATGTGAAGTTTGAATGGTTAGAAAAGTGTCAGAAAAGCTTTGATTAGTTGAAAGCTCTATTGACTGAAGCTCTAGTGTTAGTACAACCTAAATCGGGTAAAGAATTTGTGATCTATAGTGATACTTTGTTGAACGGTCTGGAATGTGTTTTGATGCAGGAAGGCAAAGTTATTGCTTATGCTTTGAGACAGTTAAAGCCACACGAAAAAAACTATTTGACACACGATCTGGAATTAGCTATGATTGTGTTTGCTTTGAAAATTTAGCGCCACTATCTGTTTGGTGAGAAATGTCACATATATTATGATCATAAGAGTTTGAAATATCTAATGACTCAGAAAGATCTGAATCTAAGACAAAGAAGCTGGTTAGAATTGTTAAAAGACTATGAGCTTTTGATTGATTATCATCCAGGAAAAGCAAATGCTGTTGCTGATGCTTTGATTCAAAAATCACTGTTTGCATTGCGTGTGATGAATGCTCAATTGGTTTTGTCCGATGATGGTTCTGTATTAGTTGAATTAAAAGCAAGACCGTTGTTTTTGCAATAGATTATTGAAGCTCAGAAGGTTGATAATGAGATTTTAGCAAAACGAGCTCAATGTGATTTAGATTCTGATTCAGAATTTAGAGTTGATAAAGATGATTGTTTAAGAATTAGAGATCGGACTTGTGTTCTGAGAAATCCAGAGTTGATTCAGATGATTTTGAATGAAACTCACAATAGTTGTTTATCTGTGCATCCTAGTAGTACAAAAATGTATAACGATTTAAAACAACATTACTAGTGATCTGGAATGAAAAGAGATATCCCTGACTTTGTTTCTAAATGTTTAATTTGTCAGCAAGTTAAAGCTGAATATCAGGTGCCATTCGGGTTGTTACAACCGATTATGATTCCAGAATGGAAATGGGATAGAGTGACAATAGACTTTGTTTTGGGTTTGACCCTATCTTCGAGAAAGAAAGATGATATCTGGGTCGTGGTTGACCGATTAATGAAATCAGCCCATTTTGTTCCGGTATGATCTGATTACTCACTTGATAAGTTAGTAGAGTTATACATTTCCGATATTGTAAGATTGCATGGTGTGCCATTAGCTATTGTGTCAAATAGAGATCTAAGATTTACATCACAATTTTGGAAGAAATTGCAAGATGCTCTAGGCACGAAATTACAATTCAATACAGCTTTTTACCCGCAAATGGATAGTCAATCTGAGCAGATTATTCAAATACTTGAGGATATGTTGAGATGTTGAATTCTTGAGTTTGAAGGTACTTGGGAATAGTATTTACCTTTGATTGAATTTTCTTATAATAACAGTTATCAATCGAGCATCAAAATGGCACCATATGAAGCCTTATATGGTTGCAAATGTTGTGCACCTTTGTATTGGACTGAACTCAGTGAGAATAAGATTCACGGAGTTGATTTGATAAAAGAGACTGAACAGAAAGTAAAAGTGATCCGAGATAGTCTGAAAATAGCTTCCAATCGTCAGAAATCTTATGCAGATTTGAAACGGAAAGACATTGAATTTAAAATCGGTGAGAAAGTGTTTTTGAGAGTATCCCCATGGAAGAAAGTAATTTGGTTCACTAGAAAAGGCAAATTGAGTCTGAGGTTCATCGGACCATATGAGATTATTGAACAAATCGAGCCAGTTGCTTATTGTTTGTTGTTGCCACCAGAGTTAGAAAAGATTCATAATGTGTTTCACGTATCAATGCTTTGACGATACAGATCTGATCCTTTGCATGTAATTCCTCCGTCTGAGATTGAGATTCTGTCTGATATGACATACGACGAAGAACCAATCCGTATCTTAGCTCGTGAGGTTAAAGAATTGCAAAATAAGAAAATTCCATTAGTAAAAGTGATGTGGCATCGACATGGTGTCGAAGAGGCTACCTGGGAGCTCGAAGGTGTTATAAGACAACAATATCTGAATCTGTTCAATGGTAAGATTTTCGAGGACAAAAATCCCTAAGGGGGGAGAATTATAACAGTCCGATTTAGACCCTAATCAGAATAGTGGTTTTGGGACCACAAATCCGAGTCAGAAAAATATTTTAATAATATTTTATGTGCTTATTATATGTGAATTAGTATGTGTGAAAGTTTCGTATGAAAATTTGATCGATTGTGTGCTTAATTTTGAAAAAGGGCCTAATCGCGTAAAATGTAAAAGTTACTTCCCTTATGTTAAAAGTGCTTATTTGCTATGATTGATTAATTGTAAATTCCTTAACATGAAATTTGGCCACTATTAAGGTTAGTGGACGGTTATGGACTTGATATATATGATGTTATAATGTTTTTAGTAAGGTTAATTTGGTAATTGTATTAATAAGTATAAGTTAATAAAACCAGAAGCTAAAATTAGCTCATTTTTAGTGTTTATGCACCGAAAATACAAAGAAAATAAAAGAAAAAGAACCATCTAGGGTTCGGCTATGCTAAAGCTCAATTGAGGTATGATTTTCGATTAGTTTTTAATAATTTCTACGTTTTTGTGATCGTTGTTTTGTGTTTTACTAAGCCCATGCCTCAATTTCTGAATTTGATTATGATTTTAAGTTATGCCATTGATGAAACTATGAGTTTTGTGAAGTTAGTTTTTGATAAATGGAAGATATGTTTTGGGTTAACATGTTTTGTCTTTGAATTTTTGATGAATTTAAGTAATTTGGGCTAAATTGTAAAAATGAAAATTTGAGGGACTAAAATGTGAAATAAATGAAATATGTGGTCTTATATGAGTGCAATGAACATTCAGCTATGCATAAGTATATGCAAATTATGTGTATTTTGTAATTTTGTGAAATAGGGACTAAATTGTTAAAATATTAAAATATGAGGGTTAACTAGCAAAATGCCCTAAATATGTGTTTTTGGATTGATTTGAATGATTTAGTTAATAAAATGGTAATATTTGAATATGTTTAGGTCAAGAACCAAAGAAAACGGGATTAGATCGAGGAAAGTCGAATGTCATTGAATAGTCAACTCTGTTCGTCTGAATCCGTACGAGGTAAGTCTATATACAAATAAATGTGTTTTGAATTGAATTACTATCAATTATATGCTATTGATATATGATGAATGAATATATGAGTTGAGAAAAATGAGATATCCGAGAAAGTATCGACAAAGTTCTGACTTCCGAAAAGCCCCGTACAAGCCTTAGGAATAGTTAGGATACATATGTCATGACATAGGATTCGATATGTGTTATCGTATAAGACCACGTCTAGGACATTGGCATTAACTTATGATTTATGTGTAACACTACGTCTAGGACATTGGCATCGTATTTGATTTCGTGTAAGACCCTGTCTGGGACAGTGGCATCGATATTTGATTACATGTAAGATCACGTCTGGGACATTGGCATTGTATGAGCTTTCCGAGCTATCCGCGTATCCTTATGATTCTGAATGGTTCAAACGGCATTTCGAGAAAAGAATAAATATATGGGATGAGTATCTGATTCAGGTACGTTCGAAATGTATACTATGTTTGAGAATTAAAAGTTAAGTATATGTATTAATAATGATATGTGATATAAGTATGAGAAAGTATGTCATATGTGCAAATGAATTGAGTATATGAGAAATGTATGAATTATGTGGTTTGTGATAGTATTTGACTATGGATTATATGTAATTATATGATGCTTATATGCTTTAATTGAGAAGTTTATTTGTATATGGCTTACTAAGCTTTTGGAAGCTTATTTTGTGTGTGTTTGCATTATTTTTTTTTAGATATCGTAGCTATCGGGAGCTCGGGGATCGTCGAGGATCATCACAACTCTATCAAACTATATTTTGGTACCTTTTGAAATTGTATATATTGAAGTATGGCATGTATAGGCTAGGGGATTTGGTTATGTTTTGTGATGTGTATATCTAGCCATTTGGTATTTCTTGGTTATGGATGAGATCATGAATGAATTTGGTATATGCTTGTGTTCATAAATGGTATGTGTTGATGTGCTTCAATGGCCTAGTGAAATGGTCAATTTAGTAAGGTTTTGGTATGCGAATGGATACGGTAAATTGGAGTTATGAAACATATGGTTTAATATGACTTTGGCTTATGATTTGATATGATTGAGTATAGTTTATAAGCTTGAATTTGGTTGATAATAATATGGCATGAATTATGTATGTTTTGTTATTGAAATTGGCTGAAATAATAGTGCAAATATGCTTGGTTTGATGCTTGTAGGTTTGACCCAAATTGGGTGGCAAATTGGCTTTTCAAATGGCCTATTTTTGTCCACACGAGTAGAGACACGGACGTGTGTGTCAGCCGTGTATGACACACGGTTATGTTGCACAGCCGTGTGTCCCCTAGGGTACGTTATGATTTTAAGTCAGTCTTGAGCATGGCCAAGGCACACAGGTGTATGGCTAGTCATGTGACCCAAGTTAGTCTCGACCACGGCCGAGGCACACAGGCATGTCTTGTAGCCGTGTGATTAAGTTAGTATGTATGTCCTATTTTGACACGGTCTAAGCACATGGGCGTGTCTACAGCCGTGTGAGGCACATGGCCTATTCACATGGGCGTGTGACCTGTACAACTTTGAAAGATTTTTAATTTTCATAAAATTTTATATGAGCTCAGTTTAGTCTCGACCGTTTCTAATGTATGTTTAAGGTCTCGATGACCTATATAATGGACATTATGATAATGTTTGACTATGATTGTGGATAATGTTTATGAATTGAATGTTAAATGTTTTGATTTGTCCAGTAACGCCTTTAACCCTAGTCCGGCGATGGATATGGGTTAAGGGTGTTTCACCAGATCTTCGTGATGAGCTGTCAAAGTTGATGGACATAATGCAATATATGCAATGGCACTAAAAAATACGAGACGACACAATAAGGAGCGCTTTTACGAAAATATTTCATGACACGTTTATTTTTGTGCCTAAAATTCTGGACTTCATATTTGATCCATAGACTTCAATGTGGAGGAAGAACGAGGTGATTCAAGAAAAAACAAAGACGATGAAGCAAAAGATGGTTCAAATTCTCAGGGGTCTGCGAATAAATAAAAATGGGGGATCTTGTCTTTACTTTATTTTATATTATTTCTTAGGATATTTTAAAGTTTTTAGGCTTAGGTTCTTTTGGGATATTTCTATTTTTGGCATAATGAAATAAGAGGAGAAATCATAGATAAAAGTGAACAATTTGCAAAATAAGGAGTGTGACAATAGATATGTACATGTCTAGGATTAGATTTAGGAAGAGGTTGATATTTAAGTAGTCAAATTTGACGCACCTCCTTTTCCTAGGATCCTACCAGGTGTACAATATCTATTCACTTCTATATTTTCGTTCCCTCTATTGTTTTTAATAATAAGTACATTATTCATCTTAAATAGGGGGACCAAAATTAAAATTTTTTTCAGAATACATTTTTCTTATAATTATGATTAAGTTATATTTTGTTCAAAAATTTAAATTTTTTTTTGTAATTGTGCTAAACTTTAGTATACATAAAGTTCTATGTTAGCTGATTTATGAAATAAATGTTACTCTTAATAAATTATGTAAATCGTAAAGTTTTTAATTCCTTAGGCAAGCTAAGCATGCTTGAAAGTTTAAGTCTCTAGAATTGACTTAGTAATTTCTTGAGGCAAAATCCTAGGAAGCATGAAATTTTGAAAAGGATTTAGGCAAACTTTTGTTTGGAACGATTGAGCATTTCAAGCAAACCTCAACGAATATTTATCCCTTGAAACCCAACTTTGAGGCTATAACACACAAAACTCGGCCTAGATGTTACGACCAAATCTGGAGAAATTATATTAGTTTGTTTAAAATCTCAGAAGTTTTAATCCTAACTTCAAAAACCATAAGTTCTGAAGATATTAACTTAAAGCAAAACACTTATACATTACTTTTATGGAAATTACGCACATAACATATTTATTTTACAGAAAACTCCCAATCTGATCTCATTTGAAATTTTTTGATTTCAGTTCGTGTTTTGAATATATAAATATGACACAACTCTTACATATTCTAGAAAAACTTATACTTGAATACTTTTATATCACAGTAAAACCATCAATTCATGTAGCAGCGAATATTTCCTGTTACAAATTTTAATTTTGAAAATCGATTTCAAATTTGATAAATCATACGTTATCATCGTTTTACGTTAAAAATACCAAAATTCGACGAAAATGAATAGAAACCATAAAACAATTTTACAAACCAAAATATCATAAATAAACTTATCATAAATCCATTTATTTACTTAACCAGAAAATCAATCTGAGCTCCCGCATGCCGTCCGGTCCTAAGTATAAAGACCACCTGAAACGCATTAAACAAACAAGTGAGCTAGAAGCCCAGTGTGTAACACATCCAAGCAACAAATTAGAAAACGTACACAAACAGATACGTTTTCATATACATATTCAGTCATATTCTCATATACGAAATCAGATGTATTATCATAATCAAATGCAAATGCATATGCAGATTCAAATATAGATACTGACACAGGTCCTACCCCCATCTACTACACATCAACTCCGTCCAACCAATCACACTAATTAGGACTACAAGGGTCCATCCATCCCATCACAATGGGTCATGGTGGTATACCACTCATATAAGTGTAGCTGAGCTACTAGACAGAAATGTTGCGGCAAACCTCCATAATCATATATATATATATGGTCGAGCCACTATAATTGTAGTCAAGCTGTCAGAAAAAAATATTACAAATACACCACCAAAAGGTGCAGTAATACTGCCAAAATTGCACTTCCTCCATCACATATCATCTCCCACCCCAATGCACATAAAAATACTAACAGACATCAGATGCACATATGCCATACATATTTTTCACATCAAAATATGCTAATAGAATTATCATATCACAAAACCATATACGAATTTCACATTTTATACATTCTTGTAATTGAAACACAAACAATATCCCTATCACATACAATAGCAAAATATCAAATATCACATATCTGAGTCATTTTTAAGCCAAGCGAACCCCACGAAAGGTCTAATTACGAATTTCAAAGTGTACCAAGCCTAGGTGAAAATTTACAAAAAATGGGCTCACATGGCCTAACTGGCCCAGCTCGTGTGGTCCATACAGTCTAACACACGACCCCAAATAGCCCAGCCCATGTGACACACACGATCTGGCACACGACCATGTGGCACCGATTGTGCAGTTTTTGACTTCACGTAGTTCGCTATTTTTCAAGTTTTCCATTAACACCTTAATTATTCTTAAACATGAAAGTATGACACCTCTCTAGACCCCAAATGAACAACAAACCTAAGAGAATTCCCTTACTCGTTGAAGAACATTTTACACCTCACGAACCACTCTAAAAAACAAAAATAGAGGAAGAGATGGCGGCAACAATAGTGACAAGCAACTGTAGCACCTTAGCTAATGGCGTCTTTGAAGAGAATGAAAAAATATATTGTTTAAGAGAAAATATATGAAATAAGATGAAAAGGGAAAAGAAAAAAAATAGCGGACAAAGTGGGAGAAAAATTACAGTAGCAAAAAGTAATGAAAATCAAAATGGGAAAAAAATGGAAAAATGAGAGTGTGGGACGTGAGAGATGGTGGGGAGAGAGGGACGATTGTGAGGGTAGAATTTTAAGGGAAAATCCCTCACCATTAATTTTCAAACTACCCCACTAACTCCTATCATTATCCACATCAAATTTTTTTCTTCTAAATTTAAAACAAAAAAATAATCCCCATTTTGCACACACACAAGATTCAAACACAAGACCTAGGGATAAGCTAATACCTTACCACTGAACCAATAGACTCATTCTTGACATCATTTGAGAAAAATAACATATAGACTACAAATTCAAAGATAGGGGTTTAGGCAAAATAGAAAAATTCAAAGGAAAGGATTCGAACCCGGAACCTCACACACACTACTTACATCTCTTAACCACTGAACTAGATTAATTCACTTGAAAAAATTTTCACATTCTTAACTCAAAAATCAGGGTGTGACCACTCTTGATTTCACGAACTTAATTTCTTCTAACCTAGTTTTTGTGATTTGACAGAGACTATATGGCCTGATTTAATTTGAACCTTGCAATAATAATTCAACACTTCTCTTATAATTATCTTTAAATTATCCCAAACACTAGACTCAGTCTATCTAAAATATTCTCTGAAAATAATTTTGGGGGAGTTGAGAAGAAGTATCAAATGCTTAAAATTGTAATACATGCAGTAATATGCTAGAAAAAAAGAAGAAAAAAAGAGTATATGTACTCGAAAAAAATAGATGTACAAGGAGCATGTGTACTCAAAATCAAAATTAGTTGGTGAATGTGGATGTATTTATTCCGAAGGTTCGATGCAAGATGAGTCTAGGATTTTAGCACAAAATTATCTATCTTTTACCTATCCTTAGCCTGGCCACGTTACAACCTATTTAAAAGACCTATTGATTCAGATTTCTATGCTGACTACATTAGTGGAGAGAAATTGTTAAGTTCAACATATAAACGTATAAATTAAACTTAGTGATTGCAGTTTAGTCTTAAATGATGGAAGAAAAATTAATTGGTAAGAATATAGCATATCTTTATTAATAAAGCATTTAGTCTATTCTTGCTATCATGATAATAATTGAGAATAATTCGAACAATGTGTATACTTGAGTTGCAAAATTCTTGTTCTTGAGCATAATTACACTAAACTCTTAATTATAGGGAGAAATGATTTCTAAAGAAATTTTTTTTCAAGGGTGATTTCAAGCAACTTCTTTTGCAATTTGTGCATTAGTCGGGCCGAACAATGAATTAAGTTTGAAGGTGTGGAAACACAAAAATATAGACTTTTTTAGCTCCTTTTTAGCTTTAATTCATGTAGTTTCGTAGAAATTTTTTGTCAAAATTCATACTTTAATTATAAAATAATTAAATTGAACTCAAATTATGAACATATTAAATTTTAGTTATTTTTATAATAAATTTACACAAATTTGATTTATTTTTGACAGTTTTGCACAAAGGGTGAAAATTGGCTCGACAGTCACCATGAGAAGCTTGAACGTTAAGGCAATTTTTGTATCAAGTGACCCAAGAGTATGGTTGATTGTTTTTCCAACCATAGACGGTCCAATAGTAATTAGTGAACACATTTTATAATTAATTTTGATCCAACACAAATTGGGTTACAATTAATTACAAGCCTGATGAAGAGAAAAGGATCTAGTTGTGTAAAGTGAAAAGGACTGATCCACCAAGAAATTTAGCAACCCAAACTGTCTCATATAATTGCCCCAATCAGCTATTTTAGCTGATTTTTGTAACTACAAATCAACCCTAGAACTTGTCTTTAATTCCGTTCAAACCCCTCCCCTTTTTAAGCTTGCTATTTTTAGCCACAAGCTATTTTTAGTAGCCATATCCACCTATGAAAAGCCCCTTCACTCCCTCATTTCTCATCCCTCACTTCACACATCTCTCTCTCTATCTCTCTCTCTCAGATTTTCTTTCTTTCTCCTTTCTAGTTGCATTTCAATTCCCTTCGTCCCTTGCCGATTTCCCCTCTTGAAAAAATAGCTTGCACGCCTCTTAGAGTAGCAATAATCGAGTGTTCATGAAGGCCTTGGATCAGCAGTAATCGAGCAGAAGAGAGAAGCGCGCTAGTCTAGATTTGAAAAACCATCGAGATTTGTTCTTCTAGTTCCCTTCTCTTAAACTTGGTTTTAAGTTTTGTTTTGATCATGAACATGAATATTTGTATTATTGTTCTTCAATTAATTAAAATGACTTAAATTCCTTTCGTGTTAGATTAATTGCATTATGTTTGCTTAGATTATTAAAAATGTGTTTGTGTTGTTATTAGGTCTCAATAAATTGTTCAATTAAATAAAATCATGCTAATGTTATGGTTGCATTCTAGTTGTAAGGTAACAATTGAATTAATTATTTAAACGGATTGAAATTGTAATTAATGGACACAATATTTAATTGGTACATGTTTGTTCTTCTAAGGTACCTGAGGGTTAAATTAGTGACGGTATTAAACAATACATTAACCTTGCATAACTTACAAAATTATTGTGGTCAAATTGTTTCAATATAGAGATATATTGTTACCTCATGTAATATTTTATTTTCTTATTAAAATTAAATTAACCGGTTGAACTAGCATAGATATATGGTCAAGAGATTAATAGGTTCTAATAGGTAAGTATGTGCATTAGTTAGCAATTTACCAAGTTGCCGTGAAATTATTCGTAACAACATGAACACATCTTTAATTATTCTAAGTTAAAAAAATAAAATTGATCTAACACATTTATGTCATATTGATTAAACTCATCTTTTAGAAATCGTGCATTGAAATATTTTTACTTTTTATTTTTCTTAGTTAAATTACTTAGTTAATTTTTAGTTTTTACAACACCTCTTCAAATTTTCCATCACCAAATTGTTTAAATTTACATTTCATAAATATCTTCTTGCACATCCCCTGTGGGTACGATAACTCGACATTACTTGTCACTTTATTACTTTATACGATTGTGTACACTTGCACATTTTCATCATTCCAGTATACAATATTGGGCATACTATGTGAATATGTGTAAATCTTTCAGAAAGGTTCAGATGTATTATCAGTAATGTTATGTATGATTTCTCTTTAGAACTCACTAAGTTCATATGAACTTACTTTGTTACATTTTCCTTCTTAGGCTTGCTAATTGAAGGAAAGCTTTGTTAGAAGGACTACGCTAGAATGATACTACTATTGTGAGCTGACTATTTTGTTTTGTATGATGCATGACTCATGGGGGTGGCATATAAGTGTATTTGTAAATGATTTGTACAAAGAAATTTTGTTCTGATAAGACTGTATTTTTATGATATTTCTAGGAAGTATTAAGGCTTGGTTTTAAATTAATATATTTTGTTTAATGAAGTTATTATATATGGTTTGTATATTATTTTTAAACTGTGGATGTTTTCACTCAAACCTTGGTAAAGTAACAGCTAATATTTGTCTTATATTTATAACTTTGTAAAAATTATATAAAGCTTTTGCCAAAATGTTTTAAATTTAGTTTGATTTTTAGTAATGACACATCATACTTGGATTTTATTATAGAATCAGGTTTGACATGTTACATCTAGACTAACCTAGATCAGATCCCAACCTAAACATTGTAAAACTTAGTTAAAACCAGCCTTAGGCATCCCCAAAAGGGTTCAAGCAACCAATGAATCACTAATGACAATTTGGATATGCTTTCAAAAAGCATACTTACACTGTTTTGCCACTAACCAAATATGTGAATTGATTTCGTGGTCACCGCTAATCCGAGGCATTTAGATAAGTTCCTAAGACCAAAATAACACATAAATCAACAATTAAAAATCACTCATAGCCTTTGAGGCATTTGGCCAAAGTATAAAAATTATTGGGAAAGAAACAATACTAGATCTTGCCTAAATCCACACTTACGCTTTCCCTTTTCCTAGATCCGAGATGTGATCTCAAATGAAATTGAATGGAACTATTCAACCAACTTGTAACACCCCAAACCCGGCCTGGAAGTTTGGCTCGAATCTGGCGTGTCACATTGAAGTATTTTTCGAAAACCATGTTTCCATTAAAAACCCTTCTTAATAATTAAAAACTTATACCCTTTTTAAACCTTTGTTTAGAAAACCTCAGCTAAATAACATTCTTAACAACTTTGTAAAAATCTTGGCAGTTGCGGAAGCTTAATTTAAAAACAATTGCGGTTACGTGATGTTTTGAACAACAATAGTTGCTTTGGAAAACCGTGTTCTAATACTAGCAATTATAAGAACAATAAATAAAATTCCAAATTTGAAATCCAGAAAATTACAACGGCTTTACTACAACCCACATAAAAACATTTAAAAGTAATAATCAAAATTGTAACATAAACAGTGTGTGGCTTCCTCCGAGCCCCTCGCAGCTCCGATCCGTCTAAGGCTAGAAATTACCTGAAAGGTTAATAAACGGGGTGAGTTTACGAAAACTCAGTGTGAAATCCCCTACTATATAAAAGGAACAGTCAGTCATATGAAAGAATTAAAAGTCTGACCCCAGCCCTACTTACAGTTTTAGTATCAATTGGGCCTTAGCCCATTATGACAGACAGTACCAAATGGGCCTTAGCCTATTACAGAATAAGAAACGTTATCAGAACTAGAATCAAAATGAGAATCAGAATCAGAATCAAGTGACAGAATCAGAATCAGAATCAGAGTCAGAATCAAAATTAGGTGACAGAATCAAAATCATAATCAGAATCAGAATTAGGTGACAGAATCAGAATCAGTATCAGGTAACAGAATCTGAATCAAAATGTGAATGCAATCCCAACCCATATCCAATCGTATACACCCCCGTACCAGCCTTACGCCATGTGGGGAGACTATTCAACCCACCCAACCACTACACACCACGTAAATTGCAATGAGGTCGCGGATATTGTGACGAAGTCACCAGATCTGAATATTGTGGTGAGGCCACGAGCAACGATATATATATATATATATATGTGGCGAAGCCACCGGATTGCAATGAGGTCGCTGCGATATTGTGACGAAGTCACCGTATCGAATATATGTGGCGAGACCACGGATTGCGGCAAATGAGGTCGCTAGATATTGTGACGAAGTCACCGTATCAGATATATATGTGGCGAGGCCACCAGATTGCAAATGAGGTGCGTAACGCTTCCTCCATCAATATAAACCAACCCATGCAACATGTCATGTATGTAGAATGTCATGCCCATATTTGAATCAAACAATCACAGTCAAGTCATTCATATCACCAACATATATTCACAATCAAATTCGTCAACCACACAATCCAAGTCAGTCACTTACCCACAAGGGCAAAACGATCATTTAACACACTAGGGGTAAAATGGTAATTTTACCCCACAAGGGTATCTCGGTAATTCTACCCTATAGGGGTATTTCGGTATTTTTACCCTACAAGGGTATTTCGGTAATTCTACCCTACAGGGGTATTTTAGTAATTCTACCCTACAGGGGTATTTCAGTAATTCTACCCTATAGGGGTATTTCAGTAATTCTACCCTACAGGGGTATTTCAGTATTTCTACCCTACAAAGGTATTTTAGTAATTCTACCTACAGTGGGTATTTGAAGAATTCTACCCTACAAGGGTATTTCAAAGATTTTTACCTACGGGGGTATTTCAAGAATTCTACCCTACAGAGGTATTTCAAGTAATTCTACCCTACATGGGTATTTCTATATTCTACCCTACAGGGTATTTCTGGTAATTCTACCCTACAGGGGTATTTGATATTTCTACCTACAGGTATTTCTAGAATTCTACCTACGGGGTATTTGATTTCTACAGGGTATTTCAATAATTCTTCAAGAATTCTACCCTACAGGGGTATTTCTGGTAATTCTACCCTACTACGGGGTATTTCAAGAAATTCTACCTACGGGGTATTTCAGATTTCTACCCTACAGGGGTATTTCGATAATTCTACCCTATAGGGGTATTTCGATAATTCTACCCTACAGGGGTATTTCGATAATTCTACCCTATAGGGGTATTTCGATAATTCTACCCTACAAGGGTATTTCGGTATTTCTACCCTATAGGGGTATTTCGGTAATTCTACCCTACAGGGGTATTTCAGTAATTCTACCCTACAGGGGTATTTCAGTAATTCTACCCTACAGAGGTATTTCGGTAATTCTACCCTACAAGGGTATTTCGGTAATTCTACCCTACAAGGGTATTTCAATAAACTAAAGTATTCTAAACAGGGATAACAATACGAATGGGCCTAAAGCCCATTCTCGGCCCAAATGGGCCCACACGCTCGTGTGGCCCTTTTAGCCCAAATCTAGCCACAGATATGAGATTCACCTAGCCTAGTCTAATATTTACTACACAATCAAACAACTTATCCAATTGGGCCCGTAGGCCCATTGGGCCCACATGGCCCCTTTCGGCCTATCCCGGCCCGAAGTAGCCATCCTACAGCTAGAGTAGTGAGAAATACACACCTGATACGAGATTGGAGTTAATTCGCGCTCCCACACTCTTAGCTGACGCCCAACCCAAACGAGCACGCCACCAAGCGAAAGGGATCAACCCAGAAGGGTATGCCAACTCTCCTCATGGTTGCTCTATTTAAAGCCAGCTCCACATCCACTCTTATGTTAGCCTCCCGATGTGGGATCCCTCTATCATCAAAGTTTAAATTCAACACCAACTTTTGCCGCCCCCCTGTTAGCAAAATAAATGCTCTTTGATTGCTATGAGTTTCGAACCCTGGACCTCTTTGCCAACTCTATGACGCCACCTTCCTACCTCTTATGTGGCGCTACTTTGCCACTAGACCACAAAGGCTTTTTGTGGCACAATTTCTCCAACAATATTCTTAAGGCCTACCTACTACACCTAGGGTTTGATTCACCTTAAACCAAAATTTCTGCTAGAGTCCAGGTTTGAACCCAAGACTTCTCCAACACTTCTCAGCACAGTTAACCACTAAAATAAGCCTTCATTAACAAAATTTACATGCACAACAAAATATTATAAGCTGCCTTCAACCACTCCCATGCTCAAGGCCCAAAACTTCTAGGCCCAAATTCAGGGTGTTACACAACTAAATGGGCTTATTTAAAAAAGAAATAGTGCACAAAAAAGACAGAAATGAAGGGTAGCAAATGAAAAGAAAAACAATAGCCCCTTGTGATGATTAAAAGGGGCGACAACACCACAAATGTTGACAACAAAGAGGGCTATTTTGAGCTGCAATAAACGGGTTAAACGAACAACAAAAAGAAAAATTTTGGTGACAAAAAATAGTAACAAAGAGGTTGGAATAAGTGGTGGAAAATGACAGTAAATTGAAGGAGGAAAACAAATGCAAAGTGAAGGCTTTATAGATGACAGCACAAGAGGAAAAATCAGCAGCAAAGGGGTTACAATGTGCAACAATAGAAAGCAATAAAACGGGTAGCAATGGTGTTGAAAATAATAACAGCAATCGGGTAGCTTGAGGGCTAAAAAATAACAAACAATAGGGAAGAAAATCGAAGAAGGACGAGTAGCAAAAAGAGAAGAAAAGGAGAAAAAAAAAGATGGCACCACTACTGGTAGAGAAGAAAAGGTGGTGGGACCACCACACGTAGAGGAGGAAAGGAGGAAAGGGACGAAAAGGGAGAGGAAAGAAATGAGAGAAAAAGAAAAAAAGAAGAAGAAGAAAGAAAACAAAAATATTAGCTTAATTCTTTGAAAACAAATTGATAATATCTCCTAGATAGTGTAGATAAATCTTTTAATTTTTCAAATTAATTAGTTTTTCAGTGTTTGAGTTAAATTGAAATCTGACAGTTGACTAGGGGGCAGTTATGGACGGCACAAGGGGAGTAAATGTAACATCCAGATTTTGGGCTTAGTCGGAACAATGGTTTCGGGACCACAAATTTGATGAGGAAAATTTCATTTTTATTATATTTTTATGGTCTACGATTTCATGGAATGATTTCGTGAAAATTTCGTTCGAAAATTTTGATGTTTGAGCACTCAATTTAGTAAAAAGGACTAAATTGTAAAAAGTGCAAAAGTTGAGTTCTACATGTTAGAGGTGTCTAATTGTCATGAAATTTTAAATGGGAGGTCCATAAATGATAATTAAACCATTGTATAAATTTTTGGACAAAAATGGCCTTGGTTGGGTAAATTTTGAAAGAATAGTAAAAAGGGCATTTTGGTCATTTAAGGGTAAAATGAATTAAAAGACAAATTTTAAACCCCAAATGTGTCCCTTTCTTCTGGCTATAGTAGAATGTACCAAGATCAGCCATGGTTAGGGTTTGGCTAAGCTTCCAAGCTTAATAGTAAGTGATTCTGAGCTCCGTTTTTAATGTTCTACGTATTTTTGAAATCCTGGTAACATGATTTACTCAATTCTACCATTATTTTGAGCTAGGGTTTATGTTTTAAAATATAACCATGAGTGACATGCTTTTATTTTGATGTTTAATGGTAGGAAATGAGTGTTGGGTGCTAAATAAATGACTTTTACTAAGCGGTTTTCGATGAAAACGTCCGAAAGGACCGTTTTGTAAAAGTTGTAAAATTGATCATAAAAGGGTGATTTAGTGGGAATTGGAGGCTTCCATAGTTATGAAAATGATTCAACTAGACTTAAAATATAAGGAAATTGAATAAAAATCATTTTACGAGCATTGGGGTAAAAGTGCAAATATGTGAAAGTTTAGGGGTCAAAATGCAAATTTGTGAAAATATGATTTTTAGACCCATATGAATAATGTGACTAATTATTAGGTTAAATTTGATATTATAGATCAAGGAAATCGAGATTTTGGCTTAAATCGAGAAAATACAAGGTTGTGGACTAAAATGGTAAATTGCCATTTCTGGATCCGAGGTAAGTTCGCGTGATTTAATAAGCCTATTATTCATGTTTTTATTTTTATACATGAAATATATCTTTTTATAATTGTATTGAATTTGATGTTAATAGAAATTGGATGGAATATGATATTTAAAAGAAATGAGTGGTTACTGTGTAAATGAGGTCCTGCATATGTTGCAGTAAAGGTTGTCCCGAAAGGGTAATCTTTTGATCTCATTATGAAAAGGAAATGTACACTTTGTGTGTACCATGTGAAAAGGAATAGTTTCGGCTATCGAATGTGAAAAGGTGATAAACCGTAATTTATACATATTTTTACCCCATGCTTAGCGCATTTTATGGATGATTTTTTCTTAGAATTGGTAAATTCGATGCTCCTAATTCCTTAATTTCATGTTTTATACTTAGGTGAGCATAGAAGAGCTAAAGGAATGAAAAACAGGCCAAAAATGGAGAAAATGGGCCAACGTACGAGATCAACACGGCCTGGACTTCCTCACACGGGCAGACCACACGGCCGTGTCAATTTGGCAGAATCAAAGCACGACTCACACGGGTAGACCACACGGCTGTGCCATTCTAGCAGGCTCGAACACGGCCTGAAGTAATCGCACATGGGCGTGTCCCTGCTGAACCCAAGTTGTGTCCAATTCGAAAAAGGCTAATTTTGAGGGCTCTTAGGCATTCCAAAGCCTATAAATACACCCTAGAAGAAGAGAAAAAAATGACACACAGGAGGGAGCAAGGAATTGCTCAAGAAAAGCCAATTGATCCATCTCAGAAGCCGGATTCACCATCAAGACGGAAGTTCTCCCCTCAATTCCCCTTCAGGAGTTTTGGGTTTTCTTTATGTTTTGTATTCATTATTCTTCTAAGATGTTTTCCCTTTTAGTTATGAAATAAATCCCCTAAATACCTAAGGGGGATGAAACCTAAGACGAATCTTGTTATTATTTTCTGAATTGTATGATAAATATTTGACTTGTTCTTAATTATGTGTACTTAATTATTGTTTTGATATTCCAGGATATTGATTCAAGTTACGCTCTTATTCAGAGGAGGAATAGACCTTGTCTAAGAGTACATTTGTCATAATTAAGCGGAGTTGATTGCGCGCCTAGAGAAAATGTGACAAGATTTTGCTGGATTAGGGTGAAACCTAATAAGGGGATCCATAGATCGAGTTAATGCAACCCTAGGAAGTTAATTAGAAAGAGATTTCAATTATTCAACCTAGGGTTAGACGTTGCTAGTCTCGAGAGAGATAATAATATAATTAGGGATTTCTACGGATCAAGTCAAATGAATAAATCGTCCGATTCGGAGTCAGAATAACAAGTAAAGTCTAGGTGGATTCTTTCTTGGGTATTGTCTTAATTCAATCGTTTTCCAAAAGTAATCCCCCAATTCTATTTTCTGTGAATTCTTAGTTTAGTTAATTAGTTAGTTAAAACAAACCCCCTTATTCTTAGGCTAGATAATAAAAAGAAAGTCATTACTATTACTTTTAGTTCCTTTGGGTTCGACAATCCAGTATTGCTAAAACTATACTACTGTTCGATAGGTACACTTGCCTACATCGTGATAATAGTTAGTTTATAGAACGATTAATTATAAATATTTAAAACCTATCACAAAATAACACGATCAAGTTTTTGGCGCCGTTGCTAAGGAGCTAAGATATTAGGAACACTCAATTTTTATTACTTTAGCCATTTATTTCCCTTGCAATTTAATTTTATTCTTATTATTATTATTTACTAATTTTCCTTTTCCCTGGCAGGTTCTTATAGTTTATGACTAGAAGAAACCTGTCAGGACCACTACTTTTTGACGAAGAAATCGATCGCATAGCTCGCAGGAACCGAAGAGAAAAAAGGCAAAGCCTAAGATACATAGAGGAAGAGCAAGAGGACGATATACAAGCCACAACCGATGAGATGGCTGAAAATCAAGAAAACCTGATACCTCCTGCGATTGCTGTTAATCCAGTAAATCAGAATCCTGCTCCACGCACTATGTATGATTATGCTAAACCTTCTTTAACAGGAATTGAATTGAGTATAGTTAGACCTGCTTTTGCTGCGAATAATTTTGAACTAAAACCTAACACTATTCAGATGATACAACAATTTGTTCAGTTTGATGGTTTGCAGGATGAGGATCCAAACACTCACTTGGCAAATTTCCTGGAATTCTACGATACATTTAAAATTAATAGTGTTTCTGGCAATGCCATTCGTCTTCGATTATTCCCTTTTTCATTGAGTAACAAAGCTAAACAGTGGTTGAGCTCATTACCACAAGGGTCAATTACTACTTGGGAACAAATGACCAAAAACTTCTTATTAAAATATTTTCCGCCGGCTAAAACAGATAAATTACGTAATGATATCTCTTCTTTTGTGCAGATGGATTTAGAAACACTCTATGATGCATGAGAGAGATACAATGATCTTTTGCGAAGATGCCCTCACCATGGGTTACTACTCTGGCTACAGGTTCAAACCTTTCATAATGGCCTGAATCCTTCGACTCGGCAAATGGTTGACGCAGCTGCTGGCAGAACCATCAACAATAAAACACCTGAAGCTGCCTATGAATTTATAGAGGAGATGTCACTAAATAACTATCAGTGACAAGTCATGAGGACAAAACCAATGAAAACAGCCAGTGTTTATAACGTCGACTCGATCACCATGCTCTTTAATCAGGTAGAACTCTTGAATAAGAAAATTGATGGTTTTCTTAGTTATTCACAGGTTCACCCAGTAATGTAGTGCGAAGCAAATGGAGGTGGATCAAGCAGTTCAGAATACCCGCCATATGGTCACAACATGGACAACGAGCAGTTAAATTACATGGGTAACAATCATCGATCTCAAAACAATCCTTATAGTAACACTTACAATACAGGTTGGAGGAACCACTCAAATTTCTCATGGGGAGGCCAAGACAATCAAAGACCCTCTCCTCACTTCCAACAACCACCCTACCAACAAGAGAAGAAGCAGAACCTTGAAGAGATGCTAACAAAGTTTATATTGGTGTCAGAAACTTGTTTTTAGAATACCGAGGCAACACTTAAAAATCAACAAGTGTCGATCCAAGGGCTCGAAACTCAAATTGAACAGCTTGCCAAATTGATTTCTGAACGACCACAAGGTAGCTTACCAAGCAATACAGAATCTAATCCAAAGGAGCAACTCAACGCGATTACTAGTCAAGATGAGGAAAGGTTAGTCACACCTGAACCAGAACCAAGGCAAGATACTGAGATAAGCAAAGGTAAAGGTGACGTATACCACAAAGAATAGAAACCGGTAAGTACAGAATACAAACCTCGTGTGCCATACCCTAATGCAACAAGGAAAGACTGCTTAGACGAACAATTTGGTAAATTCCTTAACTCTTAAAAAAAGTACATATTAACTTACCGTTTATTGAAGCTCTATCACAAATGTCAAACGCAATGAAATATTTAAAGGAGCTTTCAGCAAATAAGCGGAAGTTGGACGAAGCGTCACTTGTGGAGCTAAATGCAGTTTGCTCAGCTATTCTACAGAATAAGCTACCCAACAAATTAAAAGATCCAGGGAGTTTTACAATTCCTTGCTTAATTGGTTGTTTAGATGTTAATAATGCATTAGCTAATTTAGGGGCTAGTATTAATGTCATGCCCTACAAAGTGTTCAAACAATTAGGTCTTGGGAAACCCAAATAAACTAGGTTGAGCATACAATTAGCAGACAAAACTATAAGATTTCTTAGGGGTACTATTGCAGAAATGCTAGTCAAAATCAATAAATTTATATTTCCCGTTGACTTTATTGTTCTAGACATAGAGGAGGATAGTAACACTCCTTTGATTTTAGGAAGGCCCTTTCTAGCAACTGCTAAAACAATCACCCTTCTAGCTCGCAATTCTGGCAACACATCAGAAATTGAAGGTGATCGTCTAAACTATTCTACTAAAATTGACAATGTGGTGCAACTTACTTTGCAAGAAATGAGTCTGAAGGACGTATATGAGCCATTCTCAAGCAATAGTAGAGGACCTATTCATAAAGATCGAAGGCTACAAATCAAGGAGCTAGATGAATGGCAGACGCATAAACCAAAACTACGCCAGAACGAGCTCAATACCTTTCAAAATCAACTTAAGGTTGGAGATAAAATTTTTTTAAATGCCGCAGATCCTCACATTATCACTACCAAACCAAATGAAGAAGTCCCTCTTACGGTACTTAGCATTTTCCCATTCGGTACAGTCAAGGTAAGTCATCCCAAGTTTGACACTTTTAAGGTAAACAATACTCGACTAAAACCTTATCTTGGTAAGATTGATAGCAGGAATGAGGAGTATAAACTCCTCGAACCACCATAACCATTCAATGGATAGGTAAGTCGAGCTTAGACTATAAATAAGCACTTCTTAGGAGGCAATCCGAGCAGTAACAATATTAATTTCTTTAAATTTTAGTATTTAACACCTAACTTACTAACAGAGATCTTGAATACAGGTTTTCCACATAGACACAGCCAGGCACACGGGCGTGCTGAGGACCGTGTGGAAACAAGGAAGAGATTGTTCCTAAACACGAGCTACGATAAAACGCCACGGCTGTGCTACATGGCCGTGGGCGAATCTGCCAAAATAACAAGGGAGTTCGACACGCTCGTGCCTTAGAATCGTGGTTGAACCTGAGAAAAGAACACGGGCATGCGACACACCCGTGTCTAGAACCCATGGTCAAACCTGTCAAATTAACATGGGCGTGGAACTTCATACACGGGCGTGGGAGAAGTGAACGAACCCAGACACGATCGTGCGATACAGCCGTGTGCACTCACACGCCTAAAATACACGGGCGTGGGTTGAATGCCAGACGCAACCAAATTCAAAATCCACGAATTACACGGGCTGAAAATGGGGAACATGGGCGTGTTCCCTGGCCGTGTGCCCCAAAATCTATTGTCTTCTTCACCCCAAATCCCTAACCCTAGCCGTTGCAAATCCACACGCCCGCCCCGCCACGCCCATGCGCCACTTTCAGCCCCGTTTTTTACTCTCATTCTCCCATTTCTAGCGTTTGTTTACTCTTTTCCCTTTTATTGCACTCATTTTTCATGCTAATTGTCATAGTAATCTGCATTTTATATTTTATTTTATCTTTCTATCACTCAAAATTTATTATCTAGAGTAGTTATCATCTTTTTCATGTGAAATTCTTACTCATTACATGATTTCCATGCCCCATTTGACTAGTTTAAAGTAATTATTCATGGTTAGAATAACAAACATACTCATGCATTTTGTGTTGACATGTTTCATCCGTCATGTAATATCCCGAATTAAGGCCTAATCGGAATAGTGGTTTCCTGACCACAAATTTGAGATAGAAATAATTATTTTATAATTATTTTGAGGTTTATGATATGATTGCATAATTTTGTGAAGATTTCGTGAAGAAATTTTTGGCATAACGAGTTTAATTTAAAGTTAGGGATTAAATCGAATAAGTTGCAAAACTTGCATTCTAGAAGTTTAGTATGAAATTGCTTTGAAATATTAATTAGGAGGTCTTAAATGGTACTTTGACCAATTTTAAGTTCATGGACAAAATTAGGACATGGAAGGAATTTTTGAAAGTTTAGTAAGGAGGGGCATTTTGGTCATTTGGATATTAAATGAAATAAAAAGGGAAAAATAACACAAAATTGGTTATCATCTTCCTTAGTTGCTGCCGAATGCTCCCTCTCTCCATAGCTAGGGTTTCTTCAACTTTCAAGCTTCATAGTAAGTGATTCCAAGCCCCGTTTTTAATGATTTTTACGTTTTTGAAATCCCTTAACTCCGGTATAGCTTATGATAGTAATATTTTGAGTTAGAGTTCATATTTGGAAAAATACCCATAGGTGAAATTTGTGAATTTTGATGTTTTATGATAGAATATAAGGTTTTAAATTAAGTTAGACAACTTGTGCTACTTGGTTTTGAGTGAAAACGAGTAAAAGGGCTTAATCGGTAAAAATACCTAATAGTCATAAGTACATGTTAGAGTGAGAATTTGATGTTGCCATAGAAGGGAAAAGTGATCAGCATGTTATAAAACATAAGAATAAGGAATTAAGTTTAATCTCGAGATTAGGGGCAAAAGTGTAAATATGCAAAAGTTTAGGGGTAAAATTGTAATTTTGCTAAAATTTGAATTAAAGACTAATTTGATAATGTGAGTATTAAATAAGCTAAATGTGTTATTTTAGATCAAGAAAGATGTGGAATCGACCCCAATTGAGGAAAAGAAAAGATTGTGGACTAAATTGCAAAATCTTTATATTTTGGTACCAAGGTAAGTTCATGTCTAAATAATGTAGCATAATTGTTATTTTTAAGTTATTGATATTAATTATATGATATGCTGATTTTTATCATGAAATATATGCTTTGTGGTTATTTTCGAATAAAATGCAAATTATGTGTATTATTTGTTAAATATAAGTGCTACTGAGTATTGGTTTCAGTATTTTACAGAAGATGGCAACGATATGTGTCCGAGGAAAATCCCGTTTGAACCTTAGGAATAGATTAGGATACAAGTGACATGTCACTAGGATGGTTTGAGCATCCGAACTCGTTGAGTTGAGTCCGAGTCCGTGAGATGTAACTAGGCATCCGAGCTCGTTGAGTTGAGTCCGAGTTCACTTAGGAGCAGGTTACATGATTGCTTGATTACATATGTGGCACTTATGTGCAAATTATCCATGTATCCGAGTTATATTCCGATGTGTTCAACGGGTAAAATTTCTAGTGAAATGGAAGAACACTTAAAATGCAAGTGACGTTTTGGTAAGTGTTGTGAAATGGACACTTTGGACAGGTATGTACTTAACCCTCGGGTGGAAAATAGATACTACAACGATAAGGTAGTAAGATGATGAATGATGTTTAGAAATGTGATATATGTTTTGGTGATACCATGCTAAGGTTGTTTGATATAATTGTATTGTTATGTTATTTGTTATTTGCATATGAACTTACTAAGCATTTATGCTTACTCCCTCCTTTTTATTCACTGTAGTTTTGAACAAGCTGGCTCGGGAATCGGGACAGGTCGAAGGTTTGATCACACTATCCGAAGGACTTTTATTTTGGTAAATGGCTTGTAAAACTTAAGTATGACATGTATAGCAATATAACTACTTTTTGTAAATAATTTTGTGATATGGCGGTGATTTAGTTGAGAAAATGCTTGATAATGATAAGTCATGGAAATGGCTAATTTAGATCATGTTTGATGTCATGGAAGGTTAATAGGTTATCTAGTCCATAAAAACTCATGAAAAGATGAAATTTGCCTCAAACAGAACATTGCAGCAATGCTGACGTGAGTTTGAAAATTTACTAAAAATCATAAAAATCGAATTTGGTGACGGATTAAATATGAAATTGAAGCCTAATATGTCTAGTTTCACATAAAACAAATGAAACAGGTAAAGAAATTATATATTAGAAGATATTTGAATTTTAGTGAAACAGGGCCAGAGCGATTTCTGGATCCCCTGTTCCAACTTTAGAAATTCACCATAAATTGTACAAAAATAATTAGGTTGTGTATTTTATATTCTTGGAATCCTTATTGAGTCTAGTTTCAGGATAAACAAACTTCATAGTCATATAAATTTTTCAGAGAGAGAAATATGGTTCGTAGTAAACAGAGGTCAGTCCAGTCAAGTCCTGAAACAGGGGTAAATTTAACTAATAAACTGTACTAATTGGCCCAACCAAAAATTATAGAAAAAAATTAGTGAATAAATATATGAGTCTAGATTTATGGAAAATTTACAGATCCTGATTTCGAGTTTCGTAACTTGAGATATGATTTTTCTTGTAACTGTGACGCAGTTAGCTAGAAAGCTGTGAATGTAGAAACAAATGATTCGAAGTTCTTAATTTGATAAATTATGTTCGGTAACACCTCAAGCTCGACTCCGGTGACGGTCTCGGGCGTGGGGCGTTACATGTCAAGTATGATTGCATTCCATGGAATTATCTGCCATTCTTATGCCATAAAATTGATTGCTTTGGTTAAGTTGTTAGTCTTAGTAGTTGTGGCTGAAATTATGATTGTTATTTTATTTTAATTTTTGTCTTCATTTTACTTTGACTATTCCTCAAGATGAATTAATGGTTTTGATTGCAGGTACAATGTCATCTTCACGAGGAAAGAAAGCTGACGTCCCCGTGTCGAAAACAAGGAAGGGGGTGTCATCTTCCTCGGGTCCTACCGCGAAAATTCGCCACCCTTTCCTGCAGTTCCCCAGTGGGCCCCAAGAAGAACTTTACCAAATACGCTGGGCCCGACCTTTAACTAGGGGCCGCTGCATCGACTGGGCTGCAGTAGAACAAGTTTAGTTGGCTGATGCGATTCGGACCCTCTTAACCACCGACCCTTGGGAGCTTTTCTTTGGGATCATCGAGCTGACGTATCTCGAGCTTAAAATGGAACTATGCTCAATGTTTCATCTTCAGACCATAATGATAAATTACAATGATCCCAGTATGGTCCAGTTCTGTCTCGGTGGTTTAGTCCGCTAGTTGAGTGTACCCAAGTTTGGTATAGCTTTGGGCCTATACACAGAGGAGTTCATGGATGAGAACGACCTCGACACTCTCCATCGCCACATCCACTACTCTCCCTCGAAGTGCTGGTATGATTTAGTCCCCGGTTCAGACACCTACGACTCGAGCCGTTCCAAGGCATCAGCTCTCTCTCCCTCCTTGAGGTACCTACACGCCATCTTGGCACATAACTTGACAGGGCGGAGAGAGAGCACCGGTGTCGTCACCACCAACGACATCTACTACTTATGGTGTATGTCACACGGGCACGTCTTCGACCTCGCCTACTTTATCACCCTTTCCATTCGCCACTAGACAGAGCGGCATCGGAGGGGGGTCATAACCATTGGCCCCTACGTGACTCGACTGGCACGGCACTTTGGGCTCCTCAACACTGCAGCCCAAGAATCATCCTTGACCCTCATTGGCCAGATGTCTCCACAAGGCATCTCGAGCATGCTAAGCATGAGGATGATCGAAAAGCACCGAGGAACTTACCCTCTTCAATATCGTCTCGCCCAATATACCGAGGAGGAGGCCCCCGAGGACATTATTGATGATGTCCCCCACAGCACGAGGACCCATCGTCTCAACCACCACGCCACTCTTGTCCAGTTCATGCGGCGGCTTCATACGCTGACATTTCTGAGCGCCTCACATGATTTGAGTAGCAATGTTTTCAACGATTTGGTCACATTGATGTGACCTTACATCAGATTTGTCAGCATTTTCACATCTCATCGCCACCCCCACCTCGCGAACCATCTAGCGGTGAAGATGCTTAAAAACTTTCATTAATTATTTTATTTTATGTTTTTACTTTTATTTTATCTTCAGACTCCTATTTATTTTTCCTTATGCCTATTTTTATTAGATTTTAGAATTTTATTTTATAATTATCAATTTCGGGTATTCCATTAAGAGTAATTATTCTTATTTATATCTCCTAAAATGTTCCTGATTCTATCACAGTTATATAGAGCTCCTAACCTCATCATCGCATAGGAACTAAAAACTCCACCAGAAAAGGTTCTCCACGACTGCCATGTCCTGCTCGACCACGACTATAGCTACGAACAGTCATAATATTCTTTTGGCGCAAGAATTATGGACTAATGAACCTCTACGACCATCGGAGTATCCTCCTCCACTCTCACACCATTTATTCTCCAAAAACTCCAGTTCAAGGAATTCATTCATCATTCAAGAAGTTTCACTTATCCCCTTATCTTATGATCATAAATTTATCTTTTTCAATATATCTATCTTTGTACATTGAGGGAAATGTACATCTTAAGTGTGGGGGGGTTTTTTATCACCATTTGAATATGTCTTATTCTCACGTGAATTACTCATATCACTATTAGAATGAATTTTAATTAACTCATGATTTTTAGTGATATGTCTTGAATTAAAACATAGGCATTTATGCATTGATTGTTTAAACTTTAAGACATTAGGGAATCAAGCATGATAAGTTGATTTTTGAAGAATTAAAAACTTCTAGGTTGTTTCTCTAAGTCTAGGTATTAGCTTGAGTTGGAATTCACAAGTTTAAACATAAAATAATCATAACTATTGTAAGATTTTGAGCCTTCAAGAGCATCTATTATTTCTTCTATGCTCACTTTCATTATGAGTGTGCCAATATTGAACTGTTATTCTAGAACTTGCTTGATTATGCATGTCAAGACCACACCATTTGATTTGATATGTCAGATAAAGGCACTTAGGTTTAACCCACTCACTCCATAAAAGCTTACCTTTACAATTAACCCTTAGTGAACCCCCTTGAGCCTAACAATCCATTCATTAATTTACCCTCAATATTAACCCATAACTCATTATTGTTGAAATCCCCTAAATTAATTTGATCTCTATTTTTGTCGAGATTTGAATTGAATAAATTGCTTAGCTATGTCCTGTTTTAAAGAGTTAGATATTTAACTTGTTCTTAAAAAAATGTATACATATAGGTAGTAGTGATCTTTTGAGCTAAAGTAGTTAAATTCCATATTCTGAGAAAAAAAGCTCTATTGTACGTAACTGATGACTAGTAATTTTTTTAGTTAGGCAATTTTTCAATTCAATCTCGATTCTAACCCTTTCTTCCAGCTTGTGACCACACCCTTTAACCAAAGCCACGTTACAACCCTCTAAAGACCTTTTGATTGATGATTCATCTCAATTTATAGTGGTGGAGATTTGATTTTCATGCAAGCCTATGGTAATGACTTTTCATTATTGACTATTGAGTGCTTCATTTATTGTCTTTAAACACCTCGAGTGATTTGAGTGAACCTTTAGTGAGGATGTGAAACTCTGTGATATTTTGAATAAAAGGTAATTACTTAGATGAGGGGAGACACTATGTTTTCATGATAAAATGCTCAACTTGGAATGTTTGAAACTTTGATGTTCTTTTAGTCAAATTTTCAATGTTCTTTTAGTCAAACTTTGATGTTTGATGATCTTGTCTTACTATATATCTCAAGGCTCAAATTATTTCCTAGAAAGTTAAAATCATGATGGTCAGGTCCATTCATAGTCCAAACCGTTTTCCCATATGGCACAGTAGAGGTAACTCATCCAACCCACGGTACTTTCAAGGTAAACAGACATCATCTTAAACGTTATAATGGTGAGGATTTTAAAGACTATAGAGAAGAGCTACGGCTCCGCGAATCTGCTTAAATATGCCACAAGGTAAAGTCGAGCTTAGACTTTAAATAAGCGTTCCACGGGAGGCAACCTTAGCACTAACCCCACTAAATAAGTTTATTTTTCTTTCTTCCTTTCATTTTTCATTGTTTAATTGCAGGTATTCTTGACACACACGGCCTGACACACGGGTGTGTCGTAGGTCGTGTGGTCACCATGGCATGGAAACAAGGGCGTGTCCATGGCTGTGTTAAAACAGGACAAGTATTCTCTCAAAGTCAAAGTTATACACAGGTTGCGATAAATAGCCACAGTCGTACGACACGGCCGTGCGAATCACACGGCTATAAGACACGGGCGTGGCACAGACCGTGGTGAAACTACACTTCGAATTTCTCAAAAATTGGCAGAGGCACAAAATACAATAAATTACCACGGCCTTGCAATGTGCCATGTAACCCACACTGCCATAAAACACGGGCATGCCGAAGGCCGTGTGGGAACCTGAGCACATACTTTGAAATTAAATCAGAATGGAACACGGGCAGATCCAACGGCCGTGCTAAAAAGACGTGGGCAATCCTGACTATGAAACACGGGCGTGGGAGAAGCGAACGAAAGAGCACACAGCTGTGCGATAAGGCCATGTGTGCCCCACGGCCTAGACACACGGGCGTGGCCACAGGCCGTGCGCAATACTGACTTAAATCAACAAATCACAAGCACAAATTAAGAGACGGACGTGTTGGAACGCACACTATTCACTTATCCCACCCCTTTTTCACTATTCACCCTTTCCACTTGGCCACCATTCTACGACACAACCACCCATACCTTCAACCGGTAACACCGACCGTTCAACCACCGTACATCGTCGTGACCACCACCGACCACCACTATCGGTTTCCTCTTTTGCACCTCTAATTTCTTTACATTATTTTAGTTGTTTTATTACTATTATTATTTTTAGTATTATTATTCTTATTACTTTATTCCTGTTTTATCCTATTAATTTTATACATTATTATTATCACTATTGCTTCACTGATATTATTGGTTCTTATAGATAATTTTATACCTAAGTTAGTTTTAAACGTTTGCAATATTCTGCATTTATATTTTAGGGTCATTTGTTTTGTTGATATTTTGCTTGCTCATATATATATATTTAGTAATCAATTATTTAGTTTTCTACTAGGTATTAAGAGTCTACTTATATACTTGATTAAAGTTGAACTTGGATGCTTGTTTCGTACTAGTTTGCCCATTATGTTGATTCGTCCAATTGAATTCTGTGTTTACTTTCGCAGGACACTATGACAAATACTCGTGGGAAAAAATCCGCAGTCCCCACTTCTAAGAAGCGGAAGGGCCCAGGAGCGACATCCTCTAGTGCAACCACTGATATACGCCATCCCTTTCTCCAATTCCCACCAAGATCTCAGGAGGAGTCGTTTCAGATTCTACATGCACGACCCCTTGGTGTGGGCTGGTGCGTCGATTGGGCCGCGCCAGAGCAGGTTCACCTGGCTGATTCCTTTTGGGCCCTCCTCGCTACTGCTTCTTGGGACTGTTTCTTCGACATCATTGAGCCAACATACCTCGAGTTCACTTTGGAACATTGTTTAGCATTTTAGTTACAGACAGTGATGTTAGAATTCGATGACCCAGGCCAAGTCCAAATCCGTCTTGGCAGACTAGTGCGTCAATTGAGTGTCCTAGAATTCAAAGTTGCCTTGGGACTTTTTACAGATGAATTTATGGAAGCCGACAATTTTCCTCATCTACACTGTCACATTCACTACGCACCTTCCTCATGTTGGGCAGCCCTCAATCCTGCTACGGGCTTTTACGACCCTAGTCGTTCCAAGGCATCGACCCTCTCTCCAGCATTACGATATCTTTATACCCTTTTAGCTCACACCTTAACAGGGCGACGAGAGAGCACCGGCGTCGTTAATACCCATAACGCATACTTCTTATGGAGCATGAGGCAGGGACATGTATTTGATCTCGCATATTTCATAGCTCTCGCCTTTCGTCATCAGAGCAAACGACACAGAAAGGGAGCTATCTGCATCGACCCTTATGTGACTCGTCTAGCTAGACACTTCGAGCTCCTGAACACATTAGCACAGTCCTCATATCTCACACTCATCGGTCAGATGTCCTTACAGGGCATCTCAAGTATGCTTCACATGAGGATGATCGAGCGTCGTCGTGGGTTGATCCTCCTTAATACCGACTGGCACGAGCCACCGATCAGGATGACCTCAAGGATATTACTGATGATATCCCTTCCTTTCTAGAGGACCCACCCTCTCAGCCATCACCGAGTCATAGACCAGTTCATGCTGCTGCTTCATTAATAGACCTTTCTGACCACCTAACTCACTTCGAGCAATACTGCACTCAACAGTTCCACACCACCGCTCAGTGATTCGATAGTATAGAGGCGACTCTACAACAAATTTTCCAGCATTTTCACATTTCACCTCCAGCTCCACCATATCACGATCCAACTACCGATGAGGACTTTTGAGTCCATTTACTTTTCACTTTGTTTTTCTTTTATTTTTATGTTTATTTTTGTTTTTATTTTTCATGTTCTTAACAGGCTTTTGTTAGCATAGTTTGAATTTTTTTTTATCTAGCTATTTCTTTATGACTAACCATAACAACCCCATTGATATAACTCCCTAAAACATTACTGATGACATCGCAGTTTCAAAAGGTTCAGTCAATTGGTGCTACTGAGGAATATATAAACAATCCTCCACGATTGCCATGACTTGCTCGACCACGATCATAGCCACCACGACACTGACCACCACGATAACCTCTTCGCTTGGCACTATGATTGTGGAACCCAACCTCTACCACTACCGGAGTATCCTGCCCCACCTTTACCTCTACCTAGTTACACATTCACTTCCTTTTCAATGTCTATAAATTTGCTTTCGCCATTCCACGGATTACATCCAAATTCAGGGTAGTTTTGCTCCTCCCTCTCTTTTATTATGCTTATATTATTATTATCTATCTTTGTACATTGAGGACAATGTACATCTTAAGTATGGGGAAGTTATTTATATATTTATTAAAAAATCCTTGAATTTTTATTTCAATCTCAAATAATTTCCTCATATTATTATTAGAATGAATTCTGATTGATTTATAACTTTTATTGATATGTTTTGAATTAAATCAGAGGTAGTTGTGCATTGGTTATTATAACTTTAAGACATTAGAGAATCAAGCATGATAAGTTGACTTTTGAGAATTAAAATTGCTAGGTTGTTTCCCTAAATTGAGGTATTATCTTGAAATTCTGAATTCACAGGATTGACATCAAAAGCCATAATTTTTGTGAGATCTTAAACCTTTAGAGCATATACCCTTTCTTGCTCACTTTTATTGTTGCTTATGAGTGTGTCAATACTGATTTGTAATTCTAGAACTTGCTTCGATTATACATGGCGAGATCACACCATTGATTTGATATATCGAGATGATAAAGGCACTTAGGTTTTAACCCACTCACTCCCTAAAAAAGCTTATCTTCATAGTCAACCCTTAGTGAACCCCCTTGAGCTTACAAACCCCTTCTTAATTTGCCCTTAATATTAACCCATAAGCCTATTTTTGATTCATTAAGAATTTTTCCCTTTTGATTGACTCTTTTTTCTATCAAGATTTGATTTGATTAGTTACCTAACTATGTTCATTCATTTCAGTTACTGAATTATTTCTCAATTATGTACTTTCTACTTGTTCTTATTCTAAAAAAAAAAAGCGTATAGTTATATATTCATATTGTTATTCTTCCATTATGAGCTTAGACAAGTTAAAGTTATTGTTTTGAGAAAAAGGCCATTTCATTAGTTTTGGATTATTTTTAATGTGGGCACTCGTGTGTAATTCAGTAATTTGCTTTATTTTGCTAGTTTGGTAATTTATTAAATCAATCTTGATTCTAACCTTCTTTTTCAGCCTCTAACCACACCCTTAACCAAAGCTCCATTACAACCCTCTAAAGACCTTTTGATTGGTGTATCATCTCAATTTATAGTGGTGGAGATTTGATTTTCATGCAAGCCTATGGTAATGACTTTTCATGTTGACTATTGAGTGCTTATTTTTGGACCTTAAACACCTTGAGTGATTTGAGTGAATCTTAAGTGAGGATGTCAACCCTTGTCGATTCGGAATCAAAGGTAATTACTTAGAAAAAAGGGGATACGTATAATTTTATGATTAAAGTGTTCAGCTTGAATTGTTTGAAACTTTGATGTTCTTTTGGTTGGATTCTCAATGTATGATTATTTGTGACTTATTTCAAAATATTATTGATGAAAATTATAAGTTAAGAAGATTTAATTTTAATCGTGAGTTGAGGATTTTGCTTAAGGACAAGCAAATGCTTAAGTGTGGGGATATTTGATAAACAATAATATGTACATATTTTTATCCTATGCTTGGCATATTTTTGAATGATTTATCATAAGATTCAGTGAATTTGATGCTCCTAATCCTTTAAATTCATGTTTTAACTTAGGTGAGCATAGGAAGGTGAAAAGAGCAAGAAACGAGCCAAAAACGGACAAAATGGGCTTATCTCAGTATTTCACACGGCTTAGGCACTTTCACACGGGTAAACCACACGCTCATGTGAGACACATGGGCAGGCCACATGCCCGTGTGTCATGGCCATGTCAACTAAAAACCAACTCAGAATTTTCACACGGCTTGAGCACCTTTACACGGGCGTGGCACACGACTGTGTCCCTATCGAGCCCAAGTCTAATTCTACTCGAAAAAGGCTAATTTTTAGGGTTTTGAAGCATTACAAAGGCTATATAAACACCCTAGAAGAGGATCAAAGGTGAGACATGGGGAATAGAAAGTAGAAAATACTCGAAGACAGCCATCGGAATCAGCTCGGAAGCAGGATCTCCTTCAAGACTGAAGATCTCCATTCAATTTCTCTTGAAGTTTTTGGGTTCTTTTTGTTTTGTTGTTTTCCTTATTTTGAGATGTTTTCCCCCATTAGTATGAACTAAATTCCCTAAATACCTAGGGAAGATGAAACCTATGATAGATTTTATTATTATTTGAATTATATGATAAATACTTGTTCTTATTCTTAATTATGAAGTTTTAATTCTTGCTTTAATGTTCCAGGATATTAATTCGGGTATTGATGTGCTTATTCAGTGGAACAAAAGTTCCTGTTTAAGAGTAGATCTTCCATAATTAAGCGGAGTTGATCACAATCCTAGAGATAGGATGACAAAAATCTGCTGGATTAGAGTCAAATCTAATAAGGGAATCCATAGATCGAGTTAATGCGACAATAGGGGTTTTAATTAGAAAGAGATTTCAATTAATCAACCTAGAGTCAGTTGTTTTTAGTCTCGAGAGAGATATTAACATAAATAAGTAATTTCTATGGATTAAGTCAAGTGAATAAATCGTCTAATTCAGAAGTAATAAGTGAAGTCTAGGTGGATTCTTCCTTGGGTATTGTTTTCTCTATCGGTTTTCCAGAAGTATTTTCCAACTTCTATCTTTGTCGTGTTCTTAGTTAATTAGATAGTTAGTCTTGGTTTAAAAACATCCCTTTAATTCTTAGGCTAGATAATAAAAAGATAGTAATTACTAGTACTTTTAGTCCTTCTGGATACGATATTTTTGGTCTCACCTTAACTATACTACTGTTCGATTGATGCGCTTGCCTTAGTCGAATTTTTATTCAGTTTAGTGACCATCATTGAGCCTCTTAAAGAACCCTTGGTCGGCTACCTTGGAGAGCCATCAGCAAAGGAGCGAAGCAAAGGAACGAAGGAGCCTCGTCAGTCAGAGTCTTGGGTGACAGCCACTCTGAATTGGATTTAATCTTTCTTTTCTTTAATTTAATTTAAAGATGTTTGCTATGTGTTCTTTGTTCTTGTTTACAACAATGTTAGCTTAATTTTATTTAAGCTAGGATGATTACTTTGATTTAATAATATTTACTAGATTCATGCTTATAATGTTTATGTCTTAATCGATCATGTTTTCAATTAAAATCAAGTCTGTATTTCATTCATACGTGATTGAAATGCACCTGAATTAGCTGAGCGATCCTAACCAGACAACGGCTAGTGGACGCATAATTAAAATGTGCATGCTCAATTTAGATCCTAACCCTATTAAATTGCAGATTGCATAACAACCCTAATCAGGCTCTGTTATATGCATAGTTTTTAAATTTGTGTGATTAAACTGTTTCCAACCTAACACATCCCTGTTACCTCGCATGAATACTAGGAAACCCTTAGTAAATAAGGATCAGTAAAATGTGTATTTACTAAGTAAAGGATTCCAAAAGGACCTAATGTGGTTTCCAAACTCATGAAAGATCGAGTTGCCATGGAATGTTTTTCCGAATATTATTAAGCATGTTGATAATAAATTGAGTTTAATTAAAGTAATTTTCCTAGTTTATTTATGTTATAATTGTTGCAAATTGTGTTTATTTTGCTAAAATCTATTTCATTCATATAGTTTGCATACTTAGGTTAATTTGCATTAGGGATCATTGCATTTAGTTTAATATATTTTAATCATCACTTCTCAACTAAATTGTGTTTTTATTTACCAAATTGTTAATATAATTTTACAAATTAAGTGACTTAGCACAAATACAATCCCTGTGGAGACGATAACTGTAACAGCTCGGTTTAGACCCTAGTTGGAATAGTGGTTTTGGGACTACAAATCAGAGTCAAAAAAATATTTTAATATTATTTTCTGTGCTTATAATATGTGAATTATTATGTGTGAAAGTTTCATATAAAAATTTTATTGTTTGCATGTCCGATTTGTGAAAAAGGACTAAATCGTGTAACGCGTAAAAGTTGAATTCTATTGAGTGAATGTATTAATTAGAAATGATTTACTAATATGGGAGTAATTTCATGTCAATTAGCCCATTATTGAAATAGTGGAATTTGTTGGCTTGGTAGTTTTGAAATTATTAAAATTCATTAAGGGTAAAAATGGTAAAATGTTTATTAATGTATGTTACATAAAACAAAATGAATTTTGCTTTCATTGTTTCACCATATTGTCGAAAATACAAAAGAAAAGAAAGCTTTTTCATTCAACTAGGGTTCGACTATTATTCATCTTAATTAAGGTATGATTTTTGATCGGTGTTTGATAATTTCTACGTTTTTGTAATCGTTGCTTAGTAATCTATCAAGCCCATGCCCTAAATTCTGATTTTGTTGATGATTTTGAGTTATGCCATTGTTGACAATGTGAGTTTTATGAAGTTTGATGATAGTAAATGAAAGATATGTGTTAGATTACTAAGTTTTGTCTTTTAATTTTTGATGAATTTGAGTAATTTGGACTAAATTGTAAAAATGAGATCTTGAGGGAATAAAATGTGAAAAAATGAAATATATGGGCTTATATGAAGTGTAGGAATATTCGGCCAAGCATTTATTGAATTGAATTATTCATATTTTGTGATTTTGTGAAATATGGACTAAATTGTGAAAAATGTAAAATGTCAGGGGCAAAAGTGTAATTAGCCCATTTATGGGTTTTTAGATGAATTTATTGGATATATGATTAAATAATTTGAATTTGTATTGAATTAGATCAAGAAATGAGAAAATCGAATATGGATCGGTGAAAGTAAAAAATTATCGAATAGTCGTTCTGGTCTGTTCGTGTTAGTACGAGGTAAGTTCATAAGTAAATAAATATGTTTGAAATAATTTATTTGTGCTTATATGCTATTGAATAATGATGAATAGCTTAATGCCTTGAATATGAGATATCCAAGAGAGTATCACCAAAGTTCTGATGTCCGAAAAGCCCTGTACGAACCATATGAATAGTTAGGATACAAATGCCATGACAACGGATCTGATATGTGTTTTCGTGTAAGACCACGTCTGAGACGTTGGCATCGACTTATGATTTATATGTAAGACCATGTCTGGGACATTGGCATCGTATTTGATGTCGTGTAAGACCCTATCTGGGACAGTGGCATCGATATTTGATTACATATAAGACCACGTTTGGGACGCTGGCATTGTACGAGCTTTATGAGCCATCCGAGTATCCTTATTAATTCCAAACAGTTCAACGACATTCCGAGAAATAAATGAATATATGAATGTACATCTGAATCAGGTATGTTGCTATGTATATGAAATTAAGCAATGAAAGTGAGTATGATTATGATTAGTTAATATATGATCTATGTGAAAATAAGATGTGGATATTAGCAAATGAACTATGATCAAATGAATTATATGAGAAATATGGATTTGTAATTGTGTTTTGCCACATATAATTCAGGTACATGTGATTTGTATATAAAATTTTGATATGAAATGTGAGTATGTTTCAAATGATGATATGTGAAATATATGAAAATGAACGATGTGTTATATATGCTTGTTATATAAAATTATGGTCCTATGCTTCGGACACGAGAATTATGAAAAAAAAGGGACATCGTTTGGATGTGTGATTTGTTATGGTTATTCGGGTTTTGAAATGCATAAAAGGAAATTGATATTTTTCTATGTATGAAATGTAATAAATGACCATGTTTCGATTGGTTATGTAATGAAATTGTGCAAGCTTAATTTATATGAATGATCTAATGGTCGTTATTTGAAATTGAAAGCATGGTTTATAGGTTCACTGATGAATAAGCCTAATGAAGTTATTTGATGTGGTGATGTTGGAATTTATAAGATAAGTGATTGAATATGTGTATGAAGTTAACTAAATTCGGCTTATTTAAGTTGAATTATATTCATGATCTTGTGAAGATTTATTTGCTTATGGCTTACTAAGATTTTGAAGCTTTTTCTGTGTGTTTTTACCATGTTTATAGATTTACGGAGATCTGCTCAGGTTGGAAGTCGATGGAGACGTCATCACACTATCCGGTTATCATTTCGGTAAATAATGTTTTAAGATTTGGTTATGTGGCATGTATAGGCTAGAAGTATGTGAATATGTTTGAAGATGTAAATATATGTTTTGCCAAGTGATATGGCTTGATAATGGTTGTGAATATGGTTTGGTTTTGTTATGGTTTATATGATGAGAAAATGGTATGATTTGATGCATATGAATGACTAAATGAAATGGTCAATTTGGTATGTGCTTAACTGTTAAATTTGGTATAAGTTTGGCATGAATATGGATAAGAAATTGTGATGTTGGTAATGTATGATTGAATGAATTTGGCTTATGATTTTGGTAGTTTTGGTATAGATATTGAGCATGAAATAGATTGATGATTACATGACTTGAATGGTATATGTTTTGAGATTGAAATTGGTTGAAAATATGGTATATTGATGCTTGAATGATGCTTGTAGGAAGGACTCAATTAGTGTGGCATTTTGGCATTGTAAATGGCCTATTTTGTGCCCACATGGGCAGAGACACGGGTGTGTGTCTCTACCGTGCTGCTTGAGGGCCATTTCGAAATGAGCTTGGGCAAACCACACGGTCGCACACACACGGACGTGTGCCAGGCCGTGTGGCCAAGTCAGTTTCGACCATGGGCTAGACACACGGGCATGTCTTGTGGCCGTCTGGATAAGTCAGTATGTATGCCCTGTTTTGCCACGGTCTAGACACACGGGCATGTCTAATGTCGTGTGAGGCACATGGCCTGTTCACACGGGCATGTGACCTCTATTACTTTGAAAATTTATTAATTTTTTGAGAAATTTTTGTATTTGTTTGGTTTAGCCCCGACCTCTTTCTAATGTATGTTTAAGGTCTCATTGACCTAAGAAATGGACTTTATGTTGATTTTTTATTATGAAATGATGATGTATAACTTTTAATTGCTAAATATTCCGATATGTTCAGTAATGCCTCTTAACCCGTAGGGGTGTTACAATAACTCGATACTTACTTATTACTTGATAACGACTGTGTACACTTGTACAAACCTATGCGTTACAGATAACGCTTTAATATCTTGTCTATGTATGAAACCTGAGACAGTGTTATCACTTTTTTCTTTCGATCCCTTAGGATTTGAATACCTAAAACAATATTAGCTTCTCCCAAGTCCTTCATGCTAAACTGTTGTGTTAACCACAGTTTAACCAATGATAATGTCCCCACATCATTTCTAATGAGTAGAATGTCATCGACATATAAAATGAGAAAGACCACATTTCCGTCCCCTAAATGTTTGTAAACACAAGGTTCATCTACATTTTGCTCAAATCTAAAAGTCTTAATCGCCTGATCAAATATTTGATTCCATGATCAGGATACTTGTTTAACTCTATATATGGACCTAACCAATTTGAAAACTTTATGCTCATTTCCTTAGCTATATATCAATGGGTTGTATCAAGTAGATTCTCTCTTTAAGATAATCATTCAAAATGTTTTCTTAACATTCATTTTTCAGATCTCGTAATCGAGAGTTGCTGCAATGGATGGTAATATGCGAATTAACTTGAGCATGAAAACTGAAAAGAAGGTTTCTTTATAACCCATACCTTCTTTTTTAGTATAACCTTTTGCTACAAGTCTTGCCTTATAAGTTTCCACTTTTCCATCTACATTTCTGTGCCTCTTGTAGATCTACTTACACCCTATGAGTTTTATCATTTCTGGTAAGCCTACAAGTTCCTACACTGAGTTGGAATACATAGAGTCTATCTCAACATTCATAGCTATTTCTTAGAGCTTGGAATCAATTATCTACATCGCTTCGTCATATGTGAGTGGGTCATCATCTTCCTGTTCGGTAGACTCAATGTAAAAAGCACTTCCGCCAAATTGGAAGAACCCAGGCCCACGAGAGACCCTCCGAATATGACGAAGCTCTCTATGTTGCTGACCGTTTGCAAGTTTACTCTTAGGAGTTGGTTCTGCAACTATTTCTGTAGCGTTTTGTATATTTCTCAAAAGTTCCTCGAGTATCTGTTTACTTTGAGGTTTGAAGTCATTCATGTAACTTTTTTCAAGGAAAGTAGCATGAGATGAGACTATAATAATTTGATCTTTCGAGTTATAAAACAAACCACCCTTTATTCCTTTTGGATATCCTAAAAACATGTACAATTCTGTCAGTGATTCCAACTTCCTCGTATCTTTATCTAATACATGGGTCAGGCATCCCTAAATCCTAGAATGATTAAGATTTGACTTTCTACCATGCCACAATTCGAATGGGGTTTTCGATACTACCTTAGTTCGCACATCATTTAGAATATAGCAAGCTATTTGTACCGCATATCCCTAGAAAGAGATTGGCAACTTTGAATAACTTAACATTGAACGTACCATGTCTAACAACGATCAATTCCTTCTTTCTAAGACACCATTCTGTTGTGGAGTGCCCAGCGCGGTTAACTGGGATAAAATCCCCTTTTTATGAGGTACCGTAAGAACTCACCAGATAAATATTATCCACCTCGATCAAACTGAAGTGCCTTTATGGGTAAACCTAGTTGTTTCTCCAGTTCTGCAGAAAACTATTTGAATTTATCAAATGTTTCACTGTTGCGGTGCATTAGGTATACATACCCATATCTAGAATAGTCATCAATAAATGTTACATAATACTCATAACCACCTCTTGCACTAACACTCATGGGGCCACATACGTCAATCTGCACAAGTTTTAATGGTTTTTCGGCCCTCGTTCCTTTTGCACAAAAAGATTGTTTAGTCATCTTGCCTTCCAAGAAAGATTCACATTATGGAAGATTAACTTCTTTAAGCGAACTTAAGATGTCGTTTTTCACAAGTCTAGTGATTCTTTTTTAGTTAATATGACCAAGTCTCAAATGCCAAAGGTACGCCTCATTAAAGTGAGAAGTTTTAAGTATTTTATTTGATATTTCAGTCTCAAGCAGTGTGTACATCTTTGATTTGATAAAGTAGAGATTATTTGACATTCATCCATTACAAATAAGATTTCGATTTCTAAATATTGCAATTCCATTATTAAAATTCATGGTCAAGCTGTCTTTATGTAAACATGCAACAGAAATTAAATTTCTTTTGAAACTTGGTACATAGAAAACGTTTTTAAAATAATCTTCCTAAAATTATCAAAATAAAGATGTACATCTCTCACTGCTTCAATTTTTATACTTGTCACATTCCTGGTCCACAACGATAAGATCTTATCTCTAAGATCTTTTGTCTCCTCAAACCCCTGTAGATAAACACAAACAAGATTATTGGCTTCCGAATCAATGACTCAGTGGTCTTTTGAGCTTTCCACTAAACAAGCTTCTATCACTAAGATTTCTATACCTTTGCCTTCAATAACTAGGTATTTCTTCAACTCTTTACAGTTTGTCTTGAAGTACCCTTTCTTGTTGTAGAAGAAGGATTTAACCTTAGATAAGTCTTTAGGCTTTCTGGTTCACTTCTTTTTAACACTTGTGGTGGTCTAGAGACTTTAGCCTTGCCTTTCTTAACGTGCTTTCCCTTCCCTTTTGCGGAAGAAATGATGACTATATTCGCTTCTACTCTTCGAAATGACTGAACATCATTCAACATCAACTCATAGGAAGCGTCAAGTTTTTTGTTGCCAAATTTATATGTAGCCCAAAAACTAGCAAAATCCTTTGACAAGCTTTTCAACACTATCTTGATTTGAGTGTTTTGGTCCAGACTGGCCTTATTGTCCACAACCTCGATATCGTAGCCCATAAGAGTGATCATATGGTCTTTGACTGGAGTGTCGGGCTTTTATTGGGCATTCATCAAGCTAGTTATGATAGACTGTTGAGCCAAGGCAGCTTAGCCTTCGAACATGTCACATCTTGAAAACTAGGTCAAAAGAAATTAGGTTAGTGAAACCAAGAGTGGTCATGTCCTAATTCTTAAGTTAAGATTATGAAAATTTTGTCAAGGAAATTAATCCGGTTCAGTGGTTAAGTGTTGTGTTAGTGTGTGTGAGGTTTTGGGTTCAAGTCTTTTCTCCTTGAAGTTCGTTAATTTTTGTCCAAACCCTTATCTTTGAACTTCTGGTTTAAATATTATTTTCGATCAACTGATGGTAAGAATGAGCTGATTTATTCAGTGGTAAGGCTTTAGCTTACCCTTTGGTCTTATGTTCAAATCCTTGCGTATGCAAAGTAGAAATTATTTTGTTTTAAACTTTTAGGAAAATTTGATAAAGACAACTAATCAGATTTAGTGAGAGTTAGTGGGGATATGGGTGGTTTTAAAAAAATATATTGTAAATTTTACCTATTTTTTTCTCCTTCCCAAACTATCTACTACTTCCCTCTTCTCACGTTTATTTTTCTTCTTCTTTTTTCCCTTCTTCCTTGCTTATTTTCTTTTCTTATTGATTTTGCTTTGTTCTCTACTTGTTGTCTTGTTGCCGATTCTTGTCCATTATTCTTACGAGCGTGTTGTGGTGATATTAGTTTTGAATGTAAGTAATTTGGTGTAAGTATTTTTGTTTTGTCTTTGGTGATAAAGGTTTTTGGTACTCATTTTGTGTTTTAGTGTGTTACAGATTTCGTGTTTGACAATTTTTACATTCTGATAGGAGAGGAACGTATGATGTTAGATGAAATTTCAACAAATTAAGTACTTTGAGCAACTTTGGTTGCTGTTAGTTTCGTGGTAAGTGTTTGTATGTTTATTTAAGAATTGTTGTTCCGTTAAAAAAGGGTAAATTTTGGAATATTTAGTGTTTTTAATCTATTCGATTTTATGCCGTGTGTAGGATTCGGAGTGCGTTATTGTGTGGTTTATCATAACTATCATCAGGTCTATGATTCTAACCCGAAACATCAATTAGAACTTAAGAAAACTCAAAAACAAAGGTTGTTTTCGAAACTGCCCTGTGTTACACAGCCATGTGGCTAGCCATGTGTCAGGCAATGTGCACCACATGAGCATGTGGTCGGTCATGTGGTCGATCATGTACTAGGTCGTGTGAAGCATACGAGCAATTTGGGTAGGCTGTGTGGGACACATGGGCGTGTGTGATCACATGGGTAGATTAGGTACACCATTTGGGCTAATTTTTGGAAAATTTTCACCTAGGCTCGTTTGGTTCAGAAATTCGTGATTAAACCTTTTGTGGGGTCTGCTTGGCTTAAATAAGACTCGAAATGTGACATCTGTTAATATGTGTCCACATATGGCATTGTAAATGTATGAAAAAAATGTATGTACAATTTGTGTTTGGATAGCTTTGGAAGCATAATTACGTGTAAAAACATGTATGACATCTATATGTAGAATAATTGTTAGCATAAGCAATATGATATGTTATGATCTTTAAAAAAAATATGTTTAGGTATTCATGTCATATCATTCATGTGATATGTGCTTATGTTATTATGATTATGAATGTCCATTAAGGTGGGTTTTAATATGATGGAGGAAGTGCTTTCTGGCAGTATTACTATAATTCTGGTGGTTAAACTGCAATATCTGTCTAGCAGCTCAACAGAACCTGATGGGCGTCGAATCCACCAAAAATAATTCCTACAAAATAATTCTAATTAGTAGTAGAGTGGTAGTAGGGTTGAGTCCACAAGGATTGGATACGATAATCAACTTCCGTGTATAACTTATGATCAGATTGTTTGTCGTGTCGAAGGTTATGGCAATTGTCGTGCCTACGACTCCAATCGTACCTGTAAAGATTAAAAATAAAAGTAAATCAGGGATTTTTGAAATATTTAGAAATTAGGTAATTGAAACAGCATAAATTAAATAAATTAGAAGCTAAATTCAGAGTTTTGTAACAGATAAAATAAGCCTCAGCCTTAGACTCAGTAAATTTCGTATCAAGAATCGATCCTCGAAAATTAATCTTCTCCTCTAATCGATAAGCTAGTTATAGCAGTTAAGAACGTCCTAACCACCAATTCTTCCTCTAGTAGCTGGTTCCGGTACGACCTGCAAACCAACCCTTACCGATTATCTAACCGAGATACACGTGTTCCTGATTCAAGACTCCGTTAGCCTTGCATTCTGAAGAACCCAACTTGAATTAACGGCCTCAACCGCGTGGGTCGTTTAAACCCGATCACCTCTTCCTCGATTTGTTCTCAAAGATCTAAATTCAGCATGACTGATTCGTTTCTCCAACTGTCAGAAAACATGACTCCAACCCAACGAGCTCTTTTTGACTTGAAACCGAATTATCCTTATGGGATGAGTTGTCAATCTCGATACTTAGGAAAAAGGCGAATACCGATTGGAAGGATTTTAAGAGCGAGTACAAATCTCAAGATTCTCGACCGGAAAGAAAACTGGCCTAAAGCTAAGATAGAATTTAGTTAAGCATGAAATTTTTCATACTTTGTGAGTTTGGAAAGAAGATTGATGATTATGGTGATGGAAATTGGAAAGGAAAAACACTTGAAAGACAATTAGCCCAATTTTAGAAAAGAAACAAAACCAAGTGAAAAAGTGGCAGAATGCTAAACTCCAATTTGAAAAGGGAAAAAAGAGAGTATTTCTATTCCAAATAGAAGTAGGAATACAAAGACAAGAGATGATTTTCTAAGAACTAAAAGCCCCTATTTATATACATAGGGTTTACTAAAAATAGGCTAAAGCTAAATTAAAAAATAAATAATAAATAATAAATAATAAATAATAAATAATAAAATAAAATAAAATAATATCTTCTATTTTTAGCTTTTTACAAAGTCAAAATTGATGTTAAATCCTTGGCTTTCCCATCTTTATGATTTGGCCCCAACTCAACGATTTGTCTTTCAATTTGGCCCATTTTTGCTCATTTTTGACCAATTGCATCTCTGACAAGATTAAATCATAAAAACACCAATTAAGCAGGGATTAATTCAGAAATAAGCCAAATTAAACACAAGAATCATGTAAATTAATATGTTTATCAACTCCCCCTACTTAGCTCATGCTTGCCCTCAAGCATGTTTGTTCTTTCAAACATTAAGTTTGTTCTACAATTTATTAAAAATCAAGCCTCTTTTCGCATACATAATCAATATAAACAACTTAGGCAAAAATAAATAAATGCTCAAGATATAAAGTTTGATCAACTAGTGTCATAAGGTTGAAATATGTGAACTAAATAATTTCATTAAATTGAGCTTGAATCAAATAATTTGCAAGGCATTTATTAATTAACTACGCATTAGTAAAATAAAACTATTGACCAGGTCAAACCTTTTTACGCGAACTAGGATGACAACCCAAGCACCCTAGCCCGATTACTCAGTTCAAACAGTCTTAAAATTTTTTTTTTGTGTGTGAAGGCTCAGTTAGTGGAATGTTTATAAGTTATCGACTTTTCACTTGAACCTTTTTACGCGTGATAAGATGACAACCCAAGCACCTTACCTCGGTTACTCAATTCGGTCACGTTTTCGAAACTTCACTCATAACTTAAACCTTTATTAATTTACTTATTTATTCATGCACAAGCAAATATATTTTCCAAACAATCAATTTATACGAAAAATCTAGCTACATATATCAACTTTAAAATACAAATATCGACTAGCTTATATACTTGAACATTTTAATTCAAAATTTGCCCAATTGTCCAAATTAACTAAGTATGAGATTAAAGGCTCAATGTTTAAATAAACTATCGAATGAATTTAACGTAAGATTGAACACATGCAAAAGAGAGACATGCAGCAAAAGTCATGCATATTTACCATCCATCCATCCCCCTACTCAATTTATGCTTGTCCTCAAGCATATATCATATGAAATAAAAGTAAGCAGCCCAAATAAAAAAGAAAAAGTTAAGAACACTCCCCATGTATGCTAATCATGTTGTTGGTGTTAAGAGTAACGATTTTGCAGGATGTCGAGGATTGTGGAGATTTGGGTTTCCATTGTTCCAAGTCAAGCTTTGATTCGGCTTAAACGGGCCTCCAGGGTTGGAGTCTGTTCCTCTTGTTCTCGAGTAGCGAAATGTGGGCGTTGGCGAAAAACCATATTCCCACGAGTAGTCTGTGTACCTAGAGGAATAAAATAATACGCAGTAGGGGTGCCGGCAAGCAAACCCATAGAATCCAAACAATATTTATCTAGGTTGTCCATACAATATGCACATGTTAAGGACGAGAAATCGATTTCAGAGGGAAAAAGTGTAGAGGTTAAGTTCGTAATATACGACCCAAGTATTAGAGGACGATTACGATGCAAAACAGCATTAAAATTTTGTGCAAACCAATATCCTAAATTAACTTTATAACTGGAATGCATACACCAAAAGAAAAACAATTCAGTTCTCGTTAAAATAGCGGATGAATCATTTCGTCCCGAAAAACTAAATGCCAAAAATCGGTGAATATATCTTAAAGCAGGTTCATGCACCAATAAGTCTTTTGTGGTTTTCGGATTATAAAGTTGATTAGAATTGGTTAAAACACGATAGGCATCTTGAGCATTAAAGTCGCTTGGAATGTCTAACAGAGCAGTATGATAGGAATCAGACTGAATATTGTCAGGGTCAACGAAACCCATGGCAACATTAAAATCAAATACCGACAACTGAAAGTCCTTTCCGAGTAGACGAAAAAAAAGATAATGTTTTGTGTTTCAATAGTCTGTAATGCAGTAGTATTGAAGCTAAATGTGGTGTAAAACTCATATATTAACTCATAATATGCATCACAGGATATTTTTGCAAAAGAGCTCCAACCAATAGCATCAAAATAAGTAGTCACAGCATCATGAATATCTAACATATCAAGAGTGGTGGAATTGATTTGCTTACAGACCGGGATTAGACGTTGTCGAACGTCGTCGTATCGTGTACGATGCTCTGGGCTGAAAAATCCAAAAAAACCTCGCAATCGTCCTTCTGTGGGAATGGCGTTGGCACGACCTCGTCTATTACGCTGACTGTTTCGTGTTGGTCAAACGTATTCGTTGGACGAGTCGGGTGGACTTAAATTTGTAGCAGCATCAGTACTGCTACTCGATGATGTCGGTGGCGCACGTATCGATTGTCGACGGCTTCGAGCAGATCATGTTTGGTGTGGACTGACACGTTCATTCGTGGTCGAAAGAGCCTCGACATCGTCGTTAGAGGTTCGAGCCTCGTTTGAATTACCTGCATAATATGTCAGTAAAGGTAAGGTTGATTGAGGGTTAGGGGTCGACCTTTCGAGACTATCGGAGCTGCTGTCCGAGTGTTTTGGATCGACCGGAGTCGGGCTTCGTCGGGTATGAGTTCTCGTTGGTGGGGCCGTTCATCTTGGAGGAGGTGGAGAAGGTTCATCGTCTGCTATATCAACGACTGGAGGAGCAAAGAACCGATGTCAATTTTGATTAAGTGAAACAGGGATATTGTTTGCTGCTTGGTTCCGGGTTCGGACCATGGTATCCATGTAGATAACATGAATAATCGGCACTGGTGATTGTGGCGACGGTGATGGCAGCGGCGACGACGTACAGCGGCATGTTGGGCTGACTCAAGGTGTATTGGTGTTTCGGTTTTGGAGGGGTTTTAAGTAATGGGAGTTGGGGTTTTTTTATTGAGAAAGAAGATTAAGAGAAAATGGGGTTTTAATTTTATTTTTTTATTTGGGTTATTTTAGCTTGGGTGAGGTAATTGGGTTAGGTATTGGTGATTGGGCCAATCTTGGGTAGGTAATTGGGTTTGGGTTAAGTGAGGTGGATTTTATTGGATTTTGGGTTTTTGGTATATGTAGGTAAATGGGTTTGGGTAGGAATTTAGTGGATTTTGGTGTTTTGGGATTTCATGAAGGTTAGGAAATTTGGTTTTTTTTTTCACTGTCACCAAATTAGCAAGTCGTGCCCACGCCATCATCATTATCCAAGAAAATTCGTATCGTCCCTTACGTTCCTAAAAACATCAAAATGAACTAAAATAAAAATTTATTTATTTACACCCTAAATTCTACTTAAACTAAAAATTAAATAAATAAGAATAAATGCAAATGAATTTGGGTTGCCTCCCAAAAAGCGTTTTTTTTAACGCCGTTAGCTCAACGACCTAGAAATTTATTTAGGCGACTCTTCGAGAACTAATTCCTCAACCAAGTGGACTTGAAAGTTTTCGTAAAAAGGCTTTAATCGTTGTCCGTTGACTTTGAAAATTTTTTTGGATTCCTTGCTTTTGACCTCGATGCACCGTGTGGAAGTATGTGAGTAACAATAAAAGGCCCTAACCACTTAGTCCGAAGCTTACCTGTAAAAATTCTCAAAGTAGGGTCATAAAGTAATACTTTCTGGCCTACTATAAATTGTTTGCGGTTTATCTTTTGGTCATGGTACGCTTTGACCTTATCTTTGTAAATTTGGGCACTCTCATACGCTTTTCGTCGAATTTCCTCAAGTTTCTGGATATTTAATTTACGATGCTTACCTGCAGCTTCCAATTCCATGTTGCATAGTTTGACCGCCCAAAACGCCTTATGTTCCAGCTCAACAGGAAGATGGCACGGTTTACCAAAAATTAGTCGATAAGGAGACATACCTATAGGTCCTTTATAAGCTGTTCGGTATGCCCACAATGCATCGTTAAGTCGCAAACTCCAGTCTTTTCTATCTGGCTTAACGATCTTCTCCAAAATCAACTTGATTTCTCGATTCGACACTTTCTCCTGACCATTCAATTGTGGGTGATAAGCTGTAGTGACTCGTTGCACCACTCCGTATTTTTTCAAGAGCGTATCAATTACTTTGTTGCAAAAATGCGTCCCTCGATCGCTAATCAAAGCTCGCGGTGTGCCAAACCTGGAAAATATACAACTTTTTAGAAAATCGACTACTGTTTTGGCATCAGCACGACGAGTGGCTTTTGCTTCTACCCAATTTGACACATAGTCAACAGCAAGTAAAATATAAAAATTACCGAACGATGAGACAAAAGGGCCCATAAAATCAATGCCCCATATATCGAAAATTTCACAGACATGTACAGGGTTTAGAGGCATTTCATTTTTTCGGCTCAAGTTTCCTACCTTTTGACACTTTTTCGCAAGTTTTACAAAACAGATATGCGTCACGAAAAATATTTGGTGAATATAGTCCACATTCAAGTACTTTATTTTGGGGCCAAAATGCCTACCACATGCATAAGAATGACAAAAGGATAGAATTGATTTTACCTCAGTTTCAGGAATGCATCGGCGAATTACCTGGTCAGAACAGTACTTCCAAAGATACGAGTCGTCCCAAATATAGTATCGAGACTTACGTTTGATCTTTTTTTTTCAGATCACGAAAGGTTAGGAGAGACCATACCTGAAAGGACTGACAATATACAGTAAAGTCATCCATGAACACCTCGATAATTTACTCAATGTAGTCTGAAAATATACTTACCATGCACCTCTAAAAAGTGGCTGGTGCATTACAGAGTCCAAACAACATCCGTCTGTAAGCAAATGTACCAAATGGGCACATAAACGTCGTTTTCTCCTGATCCTCCGGTGCCACTAGAATCTTGACAAACCCTGAGTAACCATCCAGACAACAATAGTGAGACTTTTCAGCTAAACGTTTTAACATCTGCTCAATAAAAGAAAGTGGAAAGTGATCTTTCTGAGTTAAGGAATTCAACTTCCTGTAATCGATACAGACTCTCCACCTGTTTTGGACCCGAGTGGGAACCATCTCACTTGCCGACTTCTCAATTACGGTCACACAGGTCTTTTTTGGTACTACGTGGACTGGGCTAACCCAACTACTATCGGAAATGGGATAGATCATCCCGATGTCAAGTAGCTTTTGGACTTCTTTTCTTACCACCTTCATCATGGGTGGATTAAGACACCTTTGAGCCTCTCTTTTGGATACAGCATTATCCACCACTTGAATTTTGTGCATGCAAGTCGAGGGACTCAACCCCTTAATGTCGGCTATTTTCCATCCAATTACCTCTTTATAGTCCCTAAGGACTCGTACCAAGTTTTCTTCTTCTACCATTGAGAGTTTACTCGAGATTATCATTGGTAGTGTATTTCCTTCACCGAGAAAAGCATACTTCAAGTGGCTTGGGAGTGGTTTGAGTTCCAACTCCGGAGCCTGCAAAACAGATGGTACGAGCTTAGTCTGTGAGAGAGATAACTCAAAGGTTTTACCTGAAGCTTTCTGTAGTTGTGATGCCTTCATATGAGCTACTGTTTCGTGAACAGAATCTTCAATGGTTATCCTCTCCTCAAGTTCCTTAATGGCATCAAAGTCCAAACTCCTGCAAAGGACAGTTTGCAACTCAGCCTTGTCATGATATTCCAAATGTAACTCAGTTAAAGGATCAATAATATCAATATTAGAAACATTAGAAATCATGCTAGGACGGTTCATGGCCTCGTAGACATTGAATTTTACTAGCTCCCCATCGAACTCCATAGTGAGTATCCCACTTCTTACGTCAATCTTCGTTTGTGCGGTACTCAAAAATGGCCTTTCGAGAAGTATGTCTGATGCATTGGCCGAATTGTCATCCTCCATGTTGATAATGTAGAAGTCTGCAGGAAATATTAGCTCATTTACCTTGACAAGAACGTCCTCTAATACTCCCTCCGGATGCACCACAGATCTATCTGCAAGCTAGATTACACGCTTGTTTCCTTTAAAGGACCCGCGTTAAGTAGTTTATAAATTGACAAGGGCATAACATTAATTGATGCGCCTAGGTCACACATTGCTTTTTTAATACCAACACTACCTATTTTACAGGATATGGAAAACATACCTTGGTCCTTATATTTGGGCGGTATTTTCAGTTGCAGAACGACAGAGACATTTTCTCCGACACTTACCTTTTCATTTCCCAAAAGTTTCCTTTTACTCGTGCATAACTCTTTTAGGAACTTCACGTATCGTGGGATCTGCTTAATTGCATCGAGAAGAGGTATGTTGATTTCCACCTTTCGGAAGGTGTTGAGGATCTCCTTCTCGTCTTGCTCCTTCTTACATTGGACAAGTCGTTCGAGAAACAGAGGTGGTACTGCAAATGACTTTTGTGTTGCCGACTCCACTGGAGCCTTTGTGCCAAGTTTCTCCCTATCTTGACTAGCGTCGTGGGTGCGACTAGTGTCGTGGCTGCGACTAGTGTCGTGGCCGCGACTTGTGTCATATACAGGCTCCAAAACCTTCCCACTCCTTAGCATCATATCGCTTGCATTATGTTGTGGATTTGGCTCAGTCTGGGATGGTAGCTTACCTTGGGACTCCAAACGGCTAACCGTGAGCTCGAGTTTGCTCACTTGCTTGTCTAACTCTTGTAAATGCATGTTAGTTTTTTGTTGGAACTTCTCAGTACTGTTGGCTAACCTTTCCACTATGGCCTCCAAAGATGGCTTCGGGGGTGGTATCTGTTGATTCTGCGGTGGCCTTTGTTGGAATGGTTGATTGAACTGTGGATTCATCCCATAGCTGAGATTTGGGTGATTCTTTCACCCCACATTATACGAGTTCGAGTAGGGGTCATACCATCTTTGGGGTGGTCCCAGAAAGTTCCGGACAGCATTCACTTGTTCTACCGAATCCTCTTATAAAATTGGACATGAGTCCGTCTGGTGGTCTGCCTTGGCACAAATTTCGCATAACCGTGCTGAGCCTGTTTTATCTGAAAGCAAAGTTTGAACAACAATAGTCAGCTTATCAATATTATCTTCTAGAGATAAAGAACTTAACCCATGAACCCGTCTCGTGGGTTCTGTAACCGGCTAGAATTGTTGAGAGTTGGCAGCCATGGTTGAAATCAACTCTCTAACTCTTTGGGGCGTCATGTTGACTAGTGCCCCCACCCCCCACTTGTAGCATCTATCATCTTCATTTCCATTGGAAGTAATCCTTCATAGAAATACTGCAAGAGTGACTGTTCAGTCAGTCCATGCTGTGGGCAGCTCGCACATAACTTTTTGTATCGCTCCCAGTAATCGTAGAGCGATTCAGTGTCCTTCTGAAGGATTTCTACAATGTCCCTCCTTAGTTCGGCTGCTCGGGCTATAGGGAAAAAACTGTCAAGAAACAAACGAGACATGTCAGACCATGTATTGACAAATCCCGGTGGTAAATAAAATAGCCACTGTCTAGCAGAGTCGGCTAATGAGAACGGAAAAGCACGAAGTTTGATTTGGTTTCTATTACTCATTGAGGCTTCATGCTTGTACACACCATATGGAACTCCTTAAGGTGGGTGTTCGGATTTTCATTTTGTAGCCCATGAAAAGTGGGCAGTAGGTGGATCAAACCGGACTTTAGCTCGAACGGCGTTCCTCCTGCCGAATAGGTTATACATAAGGATTGTTGTTCATCTGGTGCCGCTGCGAGCTGGCGTATTGTCTGTTTGGCCATCTCGTTTGGTTCGTCAAAAATTTTTTCAGTGTAAGATATAGTTTCAAATCCGGGATTTGGTCGTTTACCACGTCGTATGGCTTCTTTCCGTAATTTTTAGGCCAATTTCAAGCTCAAACTCTAAATTTCCCGGTTCTGATCTGGTCATAAGGTAGACAAAAAAAGGTTAGAAAATATCTCTAATCCCCGGCAACGACGCCAAAATTTGATGGGCGTCGAATTCACCAAAAATAATTCCTACAAAATAACTCTAATTTGTTGTAGAGTGGTAGTAGGGTCGAGTCCACAAGGATTGGATGCGATAATCAACTACCGTGTATAACTTATGATCAGATTGTCTGTCGTGTTGAAGGTCGTGGCAATTGTCGTGCCCACCACTCCAATCGTACCTGTAAAGATTAAAAATAAAAGTAAATCAGGGATTTTTGAAATATTTAGAAATTAGGTAGTTGAAACAACATAAATTAAATAAATTAGAAGATAAATTCAAAGTTTTGTAACAGATAAAATAAGCCTTAGCCTTAGACTCGATAAATTTAGTATCAAGAATCGATCCTCGAAAATTAATCTTCTCCTCCAATCGATAAGCTGGTTATAGCAGTTAAGAATGTCCTAACCACCAATTCTTCCTCTAGTAGTTGGTTCCAGTACGACCTGTAAACCAACCCTTACCGATTATCGAACCGAGATACACGTGTTCTTGATTCAAGTCTCCGGTAGCCTTGAATTCTGAAAAACCCAACTCGAATTAACGGCCTCAACCGCGTGGGTCATTTAAACCCGATCACCTTTTCCTCGATTTGTTCTCAAAGATCTAAATACAGCACGGCCGATTTGTTTCTCCAACTGTAAGAAAACACGACTCCAACCCAACGAGCTCTTTTTGACTTGAAATCGAATTATCCTTAAGGTATGAGTTGTCAATCTCGATACTTAGGAAAAAGGCGAATACCGATTGGAAGGATTTTAAGAGTGAGTACAAATCTCAAGATTCTCGACCGAAAAGAAAACTGGCCTAAAGCTAAGATAGAATTTAGTTAAGCATGAAATTGTTCATGCTTTGTGAGTTTGGAAAGAAGATTGATGATTATGGTGATGGAAATTGGAAAGGAAAAACACTTGGAAGGCAATTAACCCAATTTTAGAAAAGAAACAAAACCAAGTGAAAAAGTGGCAGAATGCTAAACTCCAATTTGAAAAGGGAAAAAAGAGAGTATTTCTATTCCAAATAGAAGTAGGAATACAAAGCCAAGAGATGATTTTCTAAGAACTAAAAGCCCCTATTTATATACATAGGGTTTACTAAAAATAGGCTAAAGCTAAATTAATAATTAATAATAAATAATAATATAATAATATAATAATATAATATAATATAATATCTTCTATTTTTAGCTTTTTACAAAGTCAAAATTGATGTTAAATCCTTGGCTTTCCCATCTTTATGATTTGGCCCCAACTTAACGATTTGTCTGTCAATTTGGCCCTTTTTTGCTCTTTTTGACCAATTGCATCCCTGACAAGATTAAATCATAAAAACACCAATTAAGCAGGGATTAATTCAGAAATAAGCCAAATTAAACACAAGAATCATGTAAATTAATATGTTTATCAGAACCATTATGAGTGACATACCACCATGACCGAGTGTGATTGGATGGATGGACTCTTGTAGTCCTATTTGGTGTGATTGGGTGGATGGAGTTGGTGTGTAGCAGATGTGGGTAAGATCTATTCTGATCTAATATGACATTCTGATCTGATATATGTTTATGAAAATATGACATTTTGATATGATATTTACATTTTTGCATGTTATAAGTAAAATTCTATTTGTGGGTCGAGTCACATACTAGGCTTCTAGCTCACTCATTTGTTTAATATGTTTCAGCTGATCTTCAGTCTTAGGATCGGACGACATGCGGGAGCTCGAATTTTTTTCTTGACTAATTAAATATGGTGATTTACATTAGTAATTTTTTTTGGATTTTTTGGATTGTAATCTATTTTTGGGTTTTGATTTGGTTTTTATTTTTGTTCGTCGGTGTTTGATATTTTCAAACGTAAAAACCTAAAAAAAAATCGGACAAGCTAACAAACTAAAATTTGGATTTCAAAACTAAAACTTTGAAAGTTTTCTGCTGCATAATTAAGTAATCACCTAAGCGTTTTTCTATTAATAAATAAATAGTTTTTAACAAATGTTAGCATTAACTGCAAATGATTTGCCCAAAATTGATACTTTCAAAGCAAACGAATTTGAATTCAAATTATAGGTTTGAAATAGATATTTTTGGACTTAAGTTTCTCTAAGCATTTGTGAGAGTTCTATCAAATTTTATGTTTTTAAAACGTAAAACTAAGTTTGGTTAAATCAAATTTTTTTAAAAAAGTTAATGTAATTTCTCAAGATCCAATCATAACATCTAGCCAGGTTTGGGGTGCTACAAAACATGTCTTCTAGCCTAGAATCGCTTAAACAGTCTTATTGCTCTCCAGTTGCTTATACAGAATATTGGTCATACTTGTCAGCATATAACAACGAGCTATCTCATCAGACTCTTCCCAGCATCTTCTAATCTCAACTTGGGTGGCTGGTGGACACTTATTATCAAGAACTATTTTAAGTTTCTCACAACTCAGGACAATTATTAGGTTCCTTTTCCATTCCTTATAGTTATTTCCGTTAAATTTTTTTTTTCAGTGCATAAGTTTTATAAGGGAGTTGGTGCCATTTTTGAACTAAAAATAAAATATTCATATATTAATATCTTTATACTAAAAAAATGCTTGAAAATGTTTTGCAACATTACGATATACATTATGATGATGCATGCGTTTTATATTAAACCTTGAAAACATTTTTAAGTCGTTGTAATGATAATTCCTACAACCATTTTTCAAGCCACCTTAAGGTGATCAAGATCAACTAGTAAGAACATGGATTTTCATCAAATTAGTACATGAACCTAATTCCTTAGGCATTCATGCGTACTAATAATCGTGTAACATTTGACCATCATTCTAACTTAAGTATAGCTCCTTCAGGAGTTTCTTAACTAGATGATCTTAAGTGTATAACCATCAACTCAACACTTATCGCATCATGCACCACAAACGAATCATCTTGGGACAATCTCACTGAGTAGCATCTTGTGACTAGTTGTCCTATTTGAAAACATAATTTCTTAATGTGTCACATGATAATACCTACCACAAGGGCCAGTCCAACTCTCATATGATCATAACAAAATTTCACGAAGTCTCCTCAGTGAAATTTACATGACAACGTCTACCTTGGGGCAAGTCCATCATGTCATCACAAAAGACCATTGATGGAGGCCGTAGGTTTTGTTCAGGGATATTCTCTCACTCAATATTTTAAAAAAAATTAAGGTTTTTAATATTCGGTTTCAATCATGTATGATTAATATATGCATGACAAGTACATGTGACATTCTTTCCTGAACTATATGGCATCTTTATCTCATGTATGCATGACATGCTTTGCCAATTTTATAATATTCACATTCATTTATTCACAAGAGTCAATCAAACAATTTTAATTCTTTACAATTTTTCTATTAGGGAAAAATTGAAGAAGTGAATGTGACCCATGGACCAGGTAGGTTCTTAGGAAAAGGAGGTAAGTCGTATTTGACCACTTAAAAACCAAGCATTTCCTTGCTAGATCCAATCCTAGACATGCACTTTCTCATTACCACACTTCTCACAATAATCAAATAACCTAAAGAAGTGAATAGAACAGAACAATACAACACATGTAGTTTCTCATTACCACACTTCTTATCTTTAATAGATCAATTATGAATCATCTCATACATATATATCTGATAAACCGTCATTTATACATATTTTTACCCCATGTTTAGCGCATTTTATGGATAATTTTTCCTTAGTATTGGTGAATTTGATGCTCCTAATGCCTTGATTTCATGCTTTATACTTAATTGAGCCTAGGAGAGCGAAAGGAATGAGAAACAGGCCAAAAACGGAGAAAATGGGCCAACGTACAAGATTAACACGGTCTAGAATTCCTCATACGGGCATACCACATGGTCATGTCAATCTGGCAGAATCGAAGCACGACTCACACGGGTAGCACACACGGCTGTGCCATTCTAACAACCTCAAACACGGCCTGAAGTAAATCGTACACGGGCGTGTCCCTGCCAAACTCAAGTTGAGTCCAATTCGAAAAAGGCTAATTTTGAGAGCTTTTAGGCATTCTAAAGCCTATAAATACACCTTAAAGGAGGAAAAGAGTACACACAGAGAGGAAGGAGCAAGGAATTGCTCAAGGAAAGCCGATTGATCCATCTCAGAAGCTGGATTCACCGTCAAGACTGAAGATCTCCCTTCAATTCCCCTTTAGGAGTTTTGGGGTTTTCTTTATGGTTTGTATTCATTATTCTTCTGAGGTGTTTTCCCTTTTAGTTATGAACTAAATCCCCTAAATACCTAAGGGGGATGAAACTTAAGACGAATCTTGTTATTATTTTCTAAATTGTATGATAAATATTTGACTTGTTCTTAATTATGTGTTCTTAATTCTTGTTTTGATATTCCAGGATATTGATTCAAGTTACGCTCTTATTTAGAGGAGGAATAGACCCTGTCTAAGAGTACATTTGTCATAATTAAGCGGAGTTGATTGCGCGCCTAGAGATAGGGTGACAAGATTTTGTCGGATTAGGGTGAAACCTAATAAGGGGATCCATAGATCGAGTTAATGCAACCCTAGGAAGTTAATTAGAAAGATATTTCAATTGTTCAACCTAGGGTTAGACGTTGTTAGTCTCGAGAGAGATAATAATATAACTTAGGGATTTCTACAAATCAAGTCAAATGAATAAATTGTCCGATTCGGAGCCAGAATAACAAGTAAAGTCTAGGTGGATTCTTCCTTGGGTATTGTCTTAATTCAATCGTTTTCCAAAAGTAATCCCCCAATTCTATTTTCTGTGAGTTCTTAGTTTAGTTAATTAGTTAGTTAAAAATAAACCCCTTTATTCTTAGGCTAGATAATAAAAAGACAGTCATTACTAGTACTTTTAGTTCATTTGGGTTCGACAATCCGGTCTTGCTAAAACTATACTACTGTTCGATAGGTACACTTGCCTACATCATGATAATAGTTAGTTTCAAGAATGAGTAATTATAAATATTTAAAGCCAGTCACAAAATAACACGATCAAGTTTTTGGCGCTGTTGCCGAGGAACTAAGATATTAGGAACACTCAATTTTTATTACTTTAGCCATTTATTTTCCTTGCAAGTTAATTTTATTATTATTATTTACTAATTTACTTCTTCTTTCTCTTGATAGGTTTTTATAGTTTATGACTAGAAGAAACACGCCAGGACCACTACTTTTTGACAAAAAAATCGATTGCACAGTTCGCAGAAACCAAAGAGAAAAAAGGCGAAGCCTAAGATACATAGAGGATGAGTAAGAGGACGATATACAAGCCACAACCGAGGAGATGGATGAAAATCAAGAAAACCTGATACCTCCTGCAATTGCTGTTAATCCAGTAAATCAGAATCCTGCTCCACGCACTATGTATGATTATGCTAAACCTTCTTTAACAGGAACTGAATCGATTATAGTTAGACCTGTTATTACTGCAAATAATTTTGCACTAAAACCTAACACTATTCAGATGATACAACAATTTGTTCAGTTTGATGGTTTGCAGGATGAGGATCCAAATACTCACTTGGCAAATTTCCTGGAATTTTGCGATACATTTAAAATTAATGGTGTTTTTGACGATGCCATTCGTCTTCGGTTATTCCCTTTTTCATTGAGGAACAAAGCTAAACAATGGTTGAGCTCGTTACCACGAGGGTCAATTACTACTTAGGAACAAATGACCAAAAAGTTCTTATTAAAATATTTTCCACCGACTAAAATGGCTAAATTACGTAATGATATCTCTTCTTTTGTGCAGATGGATTTAGAAACACTCTACGATGCATGGGAGAGATACAAGGATCTTTTGTGAAGATGCCCTCACCATGGGTTACCACTGCGCTCTGACAGTTCAAACCTTTCATAATGGCCTGAATCCTTCGACTCGACAAATGGTTGACGCAGCTACTGGCGGAACCATCAACAATAAAACACCTGAAGCTGCCTATGAATTTTTAGAGGAGATGTCACTGAATAACTATCAGTGGCAAGTCATGAGGACAACCAAAAAAAATAGCCAGTGTTTATAACGTTGACTCAGTCACTATGCTCTCCAATCAGGTAGAACTCTTGAATAAGAAAATTGATGGTTTTCTTAGTTCTTCACAGGTTCACCCAGTAATGCAGTGCGAAGCAAATGGAGGTGGATCAAGCAGTTCAGAATACCCGCCATATGGTCACAACATGGACAACAAGCAGTTAAATTACATGGGTAACAATCCTCGATCTCAAAACAATCCTTACAGTAACACTTACAATGCAGGTTGGAGGAACCACCCAAATTTCTCATGGAAAGGACAAGGCAATCAGAGACCCCCTCCAGGCTTCCAACAACCACCCTACCAACAAGAGAAGAAGCCGAACCTTGAAAAGATGCTTACAAAGTTTATATCGGTGTTAGAAACTCGTTTTTAGAATACTGAGACAGCACTTAAGAATCAACAAGCGTCGATCTAAGGGCTCGAAGCTCAAATTAGACAGCTTGCCAAGTTGATTTCTGAACGACCACAAGGTAGCTTGTCAAGTAACACAAAATCTAATCCAAAGGAGCAACTCAACGCGATTTCTAGTCAAGATGAGGAAAGGTTAGTTACACCTGAACCAAAACCAAGGCAAGATACTGAGATAAGTAAAGGTAAATGTGAGATATACCACAAAGAACAGAAACAGGTAAGTACAAAATACAAACCTCGTATGCCATACACTAATGCGACAAGGAAAGACCGCTCAGACGAACAATTTGGTAAATTCCTTAAACTCTTAAAAAAATTACATATTAACTTACCGTTTATTGAAGCTCTATCACAGATGCCAAACACAATGAAATTTTTAAAGGAGCTTTTAGTAAATAAGCGGAAGTTGGACGAGGCGTCGCATGTAGATCTAAACACAGTTTGCTCAGCTATTCTACAGAATAAGCTACCCAACAAATTAAAAGATCCAAGGAGTTTTACAATTCCTTGCTTAATTGGTAGTTTAGATGTTAATAATGCATTAGCTGATTTAGGGGCTAGTATTAATGTCATGCCCTACAAAATGTTCAAACAATTAGGTCTTGGGAAACCCAAATAGACTAGGATGAGCATACAATTAGCAGATAAAACTATAAGATTTCCTAGGGGTATTATTGAAGATGTGCTAGTTAAAATCGATAAATTTATATTTCCCGTTGACTTCATTGTTCTAGACATTGAGGAGGATAGCAACACTCATTTGATTTTAGGAAGGCCCTTTTTAGCAACTGCTAAAACGATTATTGATGTTGGCACAGGTGAGCTCACACTTCGTGTAGGAGACAAAACAATCACCCTTCAAGCTCGCAATTCTGGCAACACATCGAAAATTGAAGGTGATTTCTAAACTATTCTACTAAAACTGACAATATGGTGTAACCTACTTTGGAGGAAAAGAGTATAAAGGAAGTACATGAGCCATTCTCAAGCAATAGTAGAGGACCTATCCATGAAGAACGAAGGCTACAAATCGAGGTGCTAGATAAATGGCGGACACATAGACCGAGAAAACACGATAAACCAAAACCATGCCAGATCGAGCTCAATACCTCTCCAAATCAACTTAAGGTTGGAAATAAAGTTTTATTAGATACCGAAGATCCTCACATTATCACTACCAAACTTAATGAAGAAATCCCTCTTACGGTACTTAACATTTTCCTATTCGGTACAATGGAGGTAAGCCATCCATCACAAGGCACTTTCAAGGTAAATGGACATCGTTTCAAAATGTATAATGGTGAGAATTTCAAAGGAGATAAAGAGGAGCTACGACTCCATGAAGTTACCTAAATACACCCATAACGTAGAGTCGAGCTTAGACTCTAAATAAGTGTTTCTCGAGAGGCAACCCGAGCACTAACAATATTAATTTCTTTAAATTTTAGTATTTAACACCTAACTTACTAATGGAGATCTTGAATACAGGTTTTCCTCACAGAAATGGCCAGGCACATGGGCGTGCTGAGGACCGTGTGAAAACAGGGCAGAAATTTTTACCAAACACGGGCTACGGTAAAAAGCCACGGCCGTGTAATATGGCCGTGGGTGGGCCTGCCAAAATAACACGGGTGTTTGACACGTCCGTGCCTTAGAACCGTGGTGGAACCTGTTAAATTAACACGGGCGTAGGCTTACATACACGGGCGTGGGAGAAGCGAACGAAGCCAGACACGGTCGTGCGACACGGTCGTGTGCACCCACATGCACAAGGAACACGGGCGTGGACTAAATGTCAGACGAGCCCAAAAATCGCGAAACACACGGCCTAAAATTGGGGAACACAAGCGTAGTCCCTGGCCGTGTCCCCCAAAATCTATAAATAGGCCGGCACGGCCCTTCGGACTCCTCAACATTGTGGCCCAATCATCCTCCCTTACTTTTATGGGTCAGATGTCCCCACAAGGCATCTCGAGCATGCTTAGTATGAGGATAATCAAGAAGTGCCAAGGAACCCACCCTCCTCAGTATCGCCTCGTCCAATCCACAGAGGAGGAGGCCCCCGAGGACATTACTGATGATGTCCCCCCACAGCATGAGGACCTCCACATCTCATCGCCAGTCCTACCTCGCGAACCATCCAGTGATGAAGATATCTAAACAACAATTTATTATTTTTTTTATGATTTTAATTTTTATTAAAAGTACTTTTTATTTTTATTAGATTTTATAATTTTATTTTATAATTATCAATTTCAGTTATTCCATTAAGAGTAATTATTCTTATTTATATCTCCTAAAAAGTTCTCTATTCTGTCACAGTTATATAGAGCTTCTAAGCTCATCATCGCACAGGAACTAAAAACCCCACCGGGAAAGGTTCTCCACGACTGTCATGTCCTGCTCAACCACGATTATAGCTACCAACAGATATAATATTCTTTTGGCGCAGGACTTATGGAGTAATGAACCTCTACCACCACCGGAGTATCCTCCTCCACTCTCACACCATTTATTCTCCAAAAACTCCAGTTCAATGAATTCACTCATCAGTCAGGAAATTTCACTTCTCTCCTTATCTTATGATTATAAATTTATCTTTTTCAATATATCTATCTTCGTACATTGAGGGCAATGTACATCTTAAGTGTGGGGGGTCTTTTATATCACCATTAGAATATGTCTTATTCTCACGTGAATTACTCATATCACTATTAGAATAAATTTTAATTAACTCATGAGTTTTCTTGATATGTCTTGAATTAAAACATAGGCATTTATGAATTGATTGTTTAAACTTTAAGACATTAGGGAATCAAGCATGATAAGTTGATTTTTGAAGAATTAAAAACTTTTAGGTTCTTTCTCTAAGTTTAGGTACCATATTGAGTTGATATTCACAAGTTTAAACATCAAAAAGCCATAATTTTTGTGAGATTTTGAGCCTTCAAGAGCATCTATTATTTCTTCCATGCTCACTTTCATTATGAATGTGCCAATATTGAACTGTTATTCTAGAACTTGCTTGATTATGCATGTCAAAACCACACCATTTGATTGATATGTCAAGATGATAAAGGCACTTAGGATTAACCCACTCATGCCATGAAAAGCCTACCTTCACAATTAACCTTTAGTGAACCCTCTTGAGCCTAACAACCCATTCATTGGTTTACCCTCAATATTAACCCATAACTCATTATTGTTGAAATCCCCTAAATTAATTTGATCCCTATTTTTGTCGAGATTTGAGTTGGAATAATTGTTTAGCTATGTTTTATTTTATTTTGTATTTGACTTATTCTTAATTAAAAAGAGAGAGAGAGAGAGAGAAGAAACACGTATACATATAGGTAGTAGTGATCTTTTAGGCTAAAGTAGTTAAATTCCATATTCTGAGAAAAAAGCTCTGTTGTACGCAACTGATACTAGTCATTTTTCTAGTTAGGCAATTTTTCAACTCAATCTCGATTCTAACCCTTTCTTCCAGCTTGTGACCATACCCTCTAACCAAAGCCACGTTACAACCCTTTAAAAGACCTTTTGATTGATGTTTCATCTCAATTTATAGTGGTGGAGATTTGATTTTCATGCAAGCCTATGGTAATAACTTTTCATTATTGACTATTGAGTGCTTCATTTATTGTCCTTAAACACCTCGAGTGATTTGAGTGAATCTTTAGTGAGGATGTGAAACTCTGTGATATTTTGAATCAAAGGTAATTATTTAGATGAGGGGGGACACCTATGTTTTCATGATAAAATGCTCAACTTGGAATGTTTGAGACTTTGATGTTCTTTCAATTAAATCTTCAATGTATGATTACCTATGGATTACTTTGAGATATTATCAGTAGAAATTATAAGTTGAGAAGAATTTATTTTAATTGTGAGTTGAGGATTTTGCTTAAGGACAAGCAAATGCTTAAGTGTGGGGGTATTTGATAAACCGTCATTTATACATATTTTTACCCCATGTTTAGCGCATTTTATGGATGATTTTTCCTTAGAATTGGTGAATTCGATGCTCTTAATGCCTTGATTTCATGTTTTATACTCAGGTGAGCTTAGGAGAGCGAAAGGAACTAGAAATGGGCCAAAAAAGGAGAAAATGGGCCAACGTACGAGATCAACACAGCCTGGACTTCCTCACACGGGCATATCACACGGCCGTGTCAATTTAACAGAATCGAAGCACAACTCATACGGTTAGCACACATGGTTGTGCCATTCTAACAGGCTCGAACACGGCCTAAAGTAAATCGTACACGGGCGTGTCACACAGGCGTGTCCCTACCGAACCCAAGTTGAGTCCAATTCGGAAAAAAATAATTTTAAGGGTTTTAGGCATTCTAAAGCCTATAAATACACTTTAAAGGAGGAAAAGAGGACACACACAGAGGAGGGAGCAAGGAATTACTCAAGGAAAGCCGATTGATCCATCCCAGAAGCCGGATTCACCGTCAATACTGATGATCTCCCTTCAATTCCCCTTCAGGAGTTTTGGGGTTTTCTTTATGTTTTGTATTCATTATTCTTCTGAGATGTTTTCCCTTTTAGTTATGAACTAAATCCCCTAAATACCTAAGGGGGATGAAACCTAAGACGAATCTTGTTATTATTTTCTAAATTGTATGATAAATATTTGACTTGTTCTTAATTCTTGTTTTGATATTCCAGGATATTGATTCAAGTTAAGCTCTTATTCAGAGGAGGAATAGACCCTATCTAAGAGTACATTTGTCATAATTAAGCAGATTTGATTGCGCGCCTAGAGATAGGGTGACAAGATTTTTTCGAATTAGGGTAAAATCTAATAAGGAGATCCATAGATCGAGTTAATGCAACCCTAGGAAGTTAATTAGAAAGAGATTTCAATTGTTCAACCTAGGGTTAGACGTTGTTAGTCTCGAGAGTGATAATAATATAACTTAGGGATTTCTACGGATCAAGTCAAATGAATAAATCGTCTGATTCGGAGCCAGAATAACAAGTAAAGTCTAGGTGGATTCTTCCTTGGGTATTGTCTTAATTCAATCGTTTTCCAAAAGTAATCCCCCAATTCTATTTTCTGTGAGTTCTTAGTTTAGTTAATTAGTTAGTTAAAACAAACCCTCTTATTCTTAGGCTAGATAATAAAAAGACGGTCATTACTAGTACTTTTAGTTCATTTGGGTTCGACAATCCGGTCTTGCTAAAACTATACTACTGTTCGATAAGTACATTTGCCTACATCGTGATAATAGTTAGTTTCAAGAACGAGTAATTATAAATATTTAAAACCAGTCACAAAATAACACGGTCAATATCACAATTATATCATAAATAATTATTAAAAAGATATATAAAGAGATGGGTAATAAAATAAAATTTTCAGCCAATGTTTCCATGGTTCTATTTCTAGAAAATAAATGAAAAACAAAAATTACATAGTTTTTCATCACAAGACATTCATTGTGTCTTTGACTGTCATCGCTTCTTCTTCTCCTCGTCATGAACTCCTTTTTGAAAAAATTACATTTATGTCTTATATCTGTTTTCAGCTCACTGGAATTCTATAAATAAAAAATAATCCTACGTGGAGATGATGGTCCACAGCCTATTTCCTAAAACCCATAACCTTGGCAAAAAATAATAATTATATAAAAATATATATATAATATTGCATTCATTCACATATATTCTCCTAAATATGCGAATAATTACAAGAATGTCACATCTTATCAAATATTAATTAAACAAGATGAAGAGAGACATTCGGTCTTGGTTTACACTATAAACATAACACAATTTGGATCTTGATACCAACTATTGGAAAAAAAACCGGTTCGAAAACGGTTTTCTTACACAGCGGAAAATTAAAATTTTAAAAACCGACTTGATTTGTGATAATTATAGCAATAAACATTAACCGATTACAAACATGTGTTCTCGGATAAGCGGATCCTTGATATTTTTCAGTTTTTAACCAAATGATCTTTTTTGCTATTCTCATACCACGAACTGCTTTAAGTGTGGGCTCAAATCAAATGAATCAAAACACAAAACTAGAAAAAGTTTTCCATTTGGGGTGAAAATGAAAATTCTCTCTTCTTTAATAAAAATCGGTAAAATTATTGTTTTGCAAATTATATTTAAAAGTTGAGAATAAACTCTCTCTATTTTTTGGCAGAATAACAATCTCTTAAAAGTTGTGTAACACCCCAAACCTGGCCTGGGCATTATGGCCGAATCTGGTGATATCACATGAGAGTGTCTTTTTGAAAACGTGGACTAATTGATTTGCTTTAAAACATTTCTTTTAAGCGAAAGCTTCAGTAACCCAATAATTTTCGAAATCGTTATTATTTACAAAAAAATCTTAGTTTATTTTAGGAAATCGGTACTTTGTTGTGTTGCAGTTTATAAATCCATAACCAGCAGTTCAAAATCCCAAATTAAAAACCAAACAGTCCCAAAGTTCATCACACATAAAATAACAACAAAATGTGAGAGAGGTAACTACAAAAATTGTAAATAAGGAGTTCGGTAGTGGTGGTCACCGCTGAACCCTCCACTGCGCCAATCCGTCAAGTCTGGGGATTACCTACACAGATAAAATAGAAAATGGTGAGTTTTCACAGACTCAGTGTGTAATCCCTACAGATGTCACACATACATAATACACTTCAGGTGCCATAAACAAACAGTCAAGGGCCGAAGCCCTTTACAGAATTAGTTAGTGCCTTAGCCCAACAGATATAGAATCAGATACAACTTAGGGCCTTAGCCCATGTCAGATACAATATGCAGACAAAATATCAAAATTCTACCCACTAGCCTTTATACACCATCTCCATCCAACCCTACACACCATGTGGGGATAAAATCGACCTACCCATCCCTACACACCATGCTGTATCAAAATGCGACACATAATTAGATAATTGTAGCTGAGCTGCCAGATATAAGGCTTAAGAGCCTTTCAGAATACTTCCTCCTAATAACATCATCCCAACCCCTATGCAATGCAACATACAAAAAAAATGACATGCTAATATGCAATTTATAAGATCATACATTTAGTTCAGATACAGAAATCAGACAGTCAGAATAGTCAATGAGGGATCCAAGTAGCACTTATTGACCCTACGGTAGGTCCATAGTCAACTTGGGCGACCCATGCAACCTTACAGATCATTTCAGAAAAATGGGCTCACACGCCCATGTGGCCTGCCCGTATGGGGCTACACGTCTGTGTGGCTCACACAGCCTAAATTAGCCTTGGCTGTGTGGATCACACAGCCTAGCCCAGAATCCCACATGCCCGTGTGTTTGTGGCCCACACGGCCCAATAGGTTGAGCCCGTGTGTCACACACGGCCTCACCGGCCATCACACGGTCGTGTCATACGCCCGTATCTTGCGCGCACAGCTTGGCTCATCGATCACACGCCCGTGTGCTGTCAAATGGCCTACCACACCGGTGTCCACATGCCCGTTTGGCATTGACAGATTCTTTTTTTGGCTTTTGTCGCTTCTCGTTTTCTGTGTTTTCAGGTACACACCTGTATCGTTTTTTATACCTAAGCACACGGGAGCACTCTAGTACCTAAAATCGACAAATCAAGCCCCAATTTTAGTAACACAACCGAGACTCAAATAGAATTGTAATTAGACGTTCATCCCAATCTATTAAAAACCTCACTTTTGATCGCGAGTAGCGTTTCTATCCTACTTTAATACCGATTGAAATAACTCCAGTCCTTAACCTTTCACAACAAACGAAACCATCAATCAATGTCCCAAAAAAAATATCTACACTTACTACTCTTACCGGAACTTACCAAATCCATGTGAGTACCCTTGACGATGCAAAAACAAAAGAATGGAATGGACTCAGAAAAGAAAACGACACCAAAAAGGGGTGCAAAAACCAAGACAACTTCGACAGAAAAGGAAGATGGAAGGGTAGAGTAGAACGTCCAAAACTTGAGGAAAGAGAGGAAAAGAAATTAAATTAAAATTAAAGATATCAAAATCCCCCCTCAATCCCTTAATTATCTCCCACTAACCCACTTCTCAGAGTTTTGACACAGCTGAAATTCTATCTGATAATCGAGCAAAAAAAAAAATATAAACTCCAATGCTCGTGCAGGGATTCAAACTCAAGACCTCCAGCACACTGACACTCCACTTAACCACCAGACCAGCATGCCCATTCTGATATAAAATTACCAACAAATAAACATAAGCCTACTAAGCAAGGGTAGGGCTTTATTTAGAAATGACCAAAATTTGACCCAATTAAGGCTTGAACTTGGGACCTCTCACACATACCCAGAACACTTAACCACTGAAGCAGATACACAGTTGTGTCAAAATTTACAAAATGCCGAAATCAAAATTTTGGGGCGATACAAGTTGAGTAAATAGCTCTACTCGTCCATCTATTTATAAGAAGAAAATGTATAACTTTTGTAGAGTTGTAGAGTTTTATTTTAAATAAAAATCAATATCCTACTTAGAGTAGGAGAGGGGTGAATGACTCACCCTTGTATTTCTATTAGGGTTGTCGCCCCTTTCATGTTATATAAGGGGTTTTGGGTCTCTCTCACATCGGGTTCAATTACTAGTACTTCTTGGGCCTTTTTGACCCAATACATTGTAATTTGATCCAACCCAATTCAGCTTTTCTATTTTCTAAAATAAAATTTAACATTACATATTAAATAATTTTCTCATCCCAATTTTACTCTAGTAATATTTTGATGATTTTACCCTCCAGTAAAATTTTGAAAAAATGTGTTCAATATGTCACAACTCAACATGTTCACTATGACCGAATGGTTTATTTTCATTTCCGGGCTTTAAAACAGTCCAAAAATATAAATTCATTCTTCCATCATTTTTAAGTACTCCTATACAGGATTGCAAGTTTCCATTTCCATTTTTGGAAACCAAATTCATTTCCAAATGATTCCATTTCTCCATTTCAGAGAAAACCATAATCACTTTTGAATGTTTCTCATTTCTCTTTTTCTATTCATTCCATTCATTTCTATTCAAACACGCAATTCATTTTTGGTTTCAACGAGCTAACGGAGGGACTAATTGAACATATATAGTTGAGGCTCAAATGATTTATAATTAAGTTCTGGTTTTTTGCCTATTAATTATAAACTCATGTAGTCACAAAGCCATTCCACATAGTATCGTGACTGGGCTCTCCCCAACGATATACTATTACGAAAGCAACTACTCAGTATTCATCCAATGACCTTGTTATAAGTGTGTTACCCTCATAGGATATCCTTGATCTCTTTGGGATAATATTCACTATCCTAATATGATCCTATTTTATCTCATGGTAACAATTACATCTTCTTTCATGAAAAGTCAGTCACTATCAAATAGTGATCAAGTCATCCATCACAAATACGGAAGACCCGCGGTCATGTTTACTTTTCATCAACCATGTAATGCCAATGAGAGGATATTATTTGCCCATGTCTTGGGATATGAATTCCACTGTTGTGAATGATGCCACATACTGCAAAAGTCATACGCCCAAAACACTAGCTTTTGGTTCCTTATCTATTTGAACTTAAGCTTTTACTTACATCAAAATGTATAAGTCAAGCGTACATAGTCCACCATCCACTCAGGATTTAGGTATATCACACTATGAATGTCAAAAGTGAATAAACCCATAAACAGATTCAGGATCTATTCTGCTTCGGTCCTTTCTGATGTCTTTATCTTCTGGAAGTCATCCACTTCAATGCCCAAGAAAAGACATCTCCTCAATTGGACTTGATAGATGACATATTAATCTTTCAATCGATTTTCTCTTTTTCGATTAGACTAAGGACATGTTTAGGTTTGTCTACTAATACAAGTTGTCTTTCCGTACTACGATCCGACCATGTAATATCGCTTAGTATTAGTTAAACATTAGACAATCAATGAGCAACATTTTCTTCCATTTTGTTTTACATACAAAAACCATGTGAGGATAATTATACAAAGTATATTAATGTAATCAATAAATTTGTTTTATTAACCAATTTATTTCAAAAAATTACAATTGTATATTGACGAAAATACTACACTTAAAACACCAAATCTAACACTTTATGATTGTGTTTATTTTTCAAATTGTTAAATACATGTGCCTTGTTTATACTTTGTGATTATAGAATTACTTTACTTTTATAATTTAACAAATATCAATATAAATATATTTTTATTTTTATTTTTTTATGTTTTTATGTTTTTAATAAAATAATACTATATATAATATTATTTGAATTTAGAATACAGTAGAGAAAATTATTAGTTTGTTTTTTTCTAATCCATTATCATAATTAGGATATCTATGGTTAGGGTTGATTGATTGGTTGGTTGCATTTGTCTTATTATATGCTAAAAGATGGTTGACATTATTTTTATAGTAAAGTCCCAAACTTTGGTTTTTAAACCTATAACGACTCTATGATTTAAAGTTTTAATTACAGTAAAGAATAGCTTTAATTAAATGAGATTAGAGGAAAAAGGCATACAGAAAAAGATTTAAAAAGTTTAAATGTCTTTAAATTATTTTATTTCTTAAATAAAATTTTCATTTTTTTATTGCAATTAAATGTATGTTTGATAAATCATTAACTATGTTTTAACTATTTTCAATTTAATCCTATTCGATTGATTGATCTGTTTCTATTTTTTTGCGATAAAAAAATTAAGACTTTGTTTGATTTTAGGAAACAAAAATTATTTTCGTTCTTGTAATTAAATATTTTTTAATTATTTTCACTAAAAATATTTTGTAAAATTTTAATTAATTTTTTATTTTTTTAATTATTTTTAATTTTATATAAATGGACTCGGATTAAAACACATCTAAATGCAAAAAATGTTTTTTTTTTATTTCAATAATTTTCAAATATTAAATTTGTTATAGTAGTTCGAGTCCATTTAAATATATGAATTTCTTATTTTGATTATGATCTTTTTATTATATGAAAATATGTATTAAACATGTTTTCATTATTGAAATTTTTTTTTTGTTTTTATTTAACAAACATGGTTTTCAATTTTCAAAAAATTAAAAATAAACGTTAATTTTTAAAAATGAAAATAGAAAATACTTTTAGAAATAAAATGGAGCCTAAGACTCTATTTGGTTTTAGGAAATATATGTCATTTTTATTTTATTTTTATTTTTAAAAATGGAAAATATTGTAGAAAACATTATTAGAAATTTTAAAAATGATTTTTAAAAAATGAAAAAATATATAAATCATTAAATAAAAATAAAAATTTTGTTTTCACTATTTTATCAAAAACGCAACATATGACTAGAAAACAAGTTTAAACACATTATTAAATCTAGTATCTTGATTCAAATTCATATAAATGTAAAAAATTTTAAAATTTTCTGATATTATCATTATTGAAAACAATTTTTTGTATTTATTTTACCAAATGCATTTTTTAATTATTAAATAATATAAAATGAAAGTTTTTTTTTAAGGTACAATTACAATTATGAATATAAGCAATATATATATTGTGATAGCTCATTTTTTAATGGTATCAAAAATAAAAATTTAAAAATCTTATTTACCGATGATCGAGTCTGTAAAAATTATTATTTAATATTTACGAATTTATTATAATAATATATAAAATTTTAGTCTAATAATTTTGATGATCGAATAGTTAATTAACATGGAATAAATAAATTATAAAAATGATAAATTGAATCACTAATAATTTTTATTTACTAGAGGGTATAAATAGTAAATAATTAAAGATTCAAAGTCACAATTAGCCAGTTTTAGAAGATGGTGGACGGTTAGTGCATTAGGTAGCCCTGTGTTTCATTATAATTTATAATGAATAATATTAAAAAAGTAATAAAAATAAAAGTAATAGAAACAAGGTGGAAGGAAAGAGAAATTTCATCGTCTCTTCTTCTCCACCATCGTTTCTCCATTGTTAAACAAGGTGGAAGGAAGTTGGGCCAAGCTTAGTAGCCTTGCATGGTGAGAAATTTGTTTTTCATAAATTTTATGTTTTTATGATTGTTGTAGTTAAATTTAGTTAAATTGTATTTTTTTAAAACTATTAAAGCTTTAAAATATTTTCATTGATGATTTTTGAAGTTTGTGGTATTAATATGTTAGTTTATAAGCTTAGAAATGAAAAAGAAACTAAATTGTAAAGTTAAATGTTAGTTTTTGAGTATAGGGACTAAAATGAAAATAATGTAAAAATGTCATTAGATTTTGATAGAAATTGACAGTAGAGGATTGTAGAAGGGTATAATTGAAATTAGAAAATAAAGTTCAATTGTGATAGTTATAGTTGTTTCGATTTTAAGAACTAAATTGAATAAAATAAAAAATTTTAGGGGTTTTGTAGAAATGAGAGAAAAGAGGTCCATGCATATCATATTATGTTATTAAATATCTAGAATTGATAAATTGAATTAAAATTATTATATAGATCAAGAACTAAATCAACCGGAAGATAAACACATAAAAGAAAAAATTACGGAGTAGTCCTCAGAGTCTTATTTGTTGTTGTTTTGTTTAGGTAAGTTCGTATGATATTTATTTTGTTAATATATGGTTATTATTGTGTAAATTGTTTACTTGTAAGTTAAGTTGTTGTAAAATGATAATTGTTCGTATTGAAAGGATTAAATTGCAAAGTACGATATATGTGTCTAGAATGAATATGGATTGTCACATCCCAAAATTCGGGTTAGAAAAAAATTGGAATAGTGGACCAAGAGATTGTCACTTTGTAACACCTCGAATTTTGGGCCTAGAAGTATTAGGTCTTGAGCATGGGAACAATTAGGAGGCTGCACATAAATGTTTAGTTGTGCAAGAAAGTGACACAAATACATGTTTGCTTCAGTGGTTAAGTGTCCTAGGAAGAGTCTGATAAGTCTTGGGTTCAAGCCTTGGCGTGTTGTAACGCTCAGGTTTGTGCAAGTGTACACAGTTGTTATCAAGTAATAAGTAAGTATCGAGTTATCGTCTCCACAGGGATTTTATTTGTGCTAAGTCACTTAATTTGTAAAAAGGTATTAACAATTTGATAAATAAATATAACTGAGAAGTGATGAAAAAGTAAGTACATGAAACTAAATGCAATGATCCCTAATGCAATTTATCCTAAGTATGCAAACTATATGAATGTGATAGATTTTAGCAGAATTAACACAATAAGCAACAATTATAACATAAATAAGCTAGGACAATTACTTTAATTAAACTCAAATTATTATCAACATACTTATTAATATTCGAAAAAACATTCCATGGCAACTCGATCTTTCATGAGTTTGGAAACCACATTAGGTTCTTTCAGAATCCTTTACTTAGTAAATACGCATTTTACTGATTCTTATTTATTAAAGGTTTCTTAGTATTCGTGCGAGGTAACAGGGACGTGTTAGGTTTGAAATAGTTTAATCACACAAATCTAAAAACTATGCAGATAACAGAGCCTAGTTAGGGTTGTTATGCAACCTGCAATTTAATCAGGTTAGGATCTAAATTGAGCATGCACATTTCAATTATGCGTCCATTAGCCGTCGTCTGGTTAGGATCGCTCAGATAATTCAGGTGTATTTGAATCACGTATGAACGAAATACAGACTTGATTTTAATTGAAAACATGATCGATTGAGGCACAAATATTATAAGCATGAATCAAATAATTATTATTAAATCAAAGCAATCATCCTAGCTTAAATAAAATTAAGCTATCATTGTTGTAGACAAGAACAAAGAACACATAGCAAATATTCTTTAATTAAATTAAAGTAAGAAAGATTAAACCCAATTTAGAGTGGCTGTCACCCTAGACTCTAACTAATGAGGGCTTCTTCGTTCCTTCACTTTGCTCCTTTGCTCATGGCTCTCCGAGATGGCCAACCAAGGGTCCTTTAAGAGGCTAATTTTGCTCAAAATCTTTATATAAAGGTGATGATAGACGTGAGGGCTAAGAGAGTTGAGGGAGGAGAGAATGAGTGAGAGATGATTGAGGAATGAGGGATGAGGGATGATTGAAAAAGTGATCAGAAAGAGGCTCTTATTTATAAGTGAGGCATGGGAGCTAGTTTGCTAAAAATAGGAGTGTCCATCTTTCAAAACTCCTTCCAAGGGTGGCCGGCCATGAATTGAGGGAATGTGGCTGATTTTTCTTGATTCTTGGTCAATTTGAGTGCCACAACAACTCAGGACTAAGACTTGGTCACCAACAAATCTTCGGGCAAATATCTGATTTCTTCAATTCTTCAAGGACCTTGTGTAGTTAAACCAAAAGATGGTTTATGAACAGCCATGTGCAGCCAAATTTTGGGTTGACTTGGTCCCCAATTTGGATGGTTTTTTAATAAAAATAAAGCTATCAGACCTGTCCAAAAATAATAGATAATTTAGAGGACCGTAAAAAATAATTTAACCACTTTAATTAATTAAAACCCAATTTATTAATGAAATATATTAAAATAAATTATTAAATATAACTTTATATTTTATTATTTAATATAATCATGCATGGCCCACTTTATGTCATAAAAATATAATATGCTCAATTTAATATAAAATAAGCCATTTTATGCATGAAAACTATATAATAAAACATAAAATCACATTTTAATAATTTCTAATAAAACATAAAATCACATTTTAATAATTTCTATGTCTTGTTTTCATATTTTCACATATTTCATTAATTTATTAAACAATTACTTGGTTTTAAAACAAATTTAAGTAAAAAGGTGATAATTTATATAGAAATAATCCTATATATTTTTCAGTTTACACATGTGCAAAAGTTTTGCTTTTAGAGGAATAAACCTTGTCTCTAGTCAGTAGGTCTTTTTTATTAATGTGTTTATAACATGACAAAAAGGGCCTGCTAGTCTAGGGGATATGTGGCGTGTTGTTGTTCCATGAGGTCTGAGGTTCAAGTGCTGGTAGGTGCATAGAGGTGTTTTATTTTGCTACTGGTGCCGTGGGGGTGTCGTGGTTTGACCAAAACACTGAGGTGTTTGAGTGGAATTTGAATTGAGTAGTTGAGGGAGGAGTGATCGGTTTGAGTGATCTGAGGAGAGATTTGGGGAGGAAATTAAGGGATTTTGAAGGAGTGGCAGTGTTAGTGCTGAATTTGAACTCCTGGCTCTCAAGAATTCGGCTTAGGATGGTATTAGCTCAACTTTTCTCCCATTGTGCCGAATTCTTCCTTTTGGTTTTCTGTTTCTGCCGACTGTTTTCTCTCTTGGAAATCGATTATTACTAAAGATGCAACTAGTACCTTTCCTTTCTTTTATTCTAACATTGTTTCCTCCTACTCTTTTAGCAAACGTTCCTTCTTGCTTCTTTGGACGAACATTTCCTTTCGATTTTGGTCATTGTTATGTATTTTTTCATCTCGACTGTTTCTCTGCCTCTCTAGTTGCCAAATTCTACATTCTTTTTCTCCTTATGCTACCGTTTATTCCTTCTCACTCTCCTAAATTCGGTACTTTGGCATAGCTTCTTTCTTTGCTCTCTTAGCCGAATTGCAGCTTTATACTCTACCTTTCTGACGCTACTCCTTATCTCTGCGGCTCCTTTCTTCCTTTTCTCTAGTGTTGCCGATTTGGCCATTGAATTTGTTTCATCTTTGGGCATTCTTTTTGATTGTTCAAGACAAGGAGTATGTTCCTCCTTCGTTGGTTATACGTCGCAAATCGTGTGGATTGAGACCATTCCCATACCTCTTCGTAAGTAAATAGAGTTGAATTGTTAAGGGTATGTTTTGACTGTTCGTAAATTGAGTAAGTTTTTTTGTTGGTTTTTTTCGACCACTAAGATGATTAATGGGGTGTGTACTGATCAATCTTTAGGTTCGGAATTCTTCAGAGGTGCCTACGAGCCGTAGTCAATACAAGATTTGTAAGCACTGCCCTAATCGTAAATCGGCAAAAGCCGAAATAAGTGACCGTCAACGCTACACGGGCGTGCACTTGTTCGTGTGGTAATCCGAATGCATAAACGTGGGCATTTGATCGTAGAGGCCACCATGAGTGATTTCATGGGCTTAGGCCGTTTTGGGCCGTGTTGGGCCGAAATAGACTGTGTAGGCCCCATGGGCATGTGCACACGGGTTTATCACACGGAAGTGTGGAGAATATTGGGCCAGGCTGTGTAATCAACATGGCCAAGGCCATTTCTGGGCTATATGGGCCACACAGGCGTGTGGGCCCACATGGGCCGTAATATGGGCCATAGGCCCATTTTCACTATTTGACTGTAAGGTTGCACGAGTCACCCAAGACGATTGTGGACCTACTGTTGGGTTGATAAGTGTACCTAGACCCCCTAATTGGTAAAATGACTAAAATGCCCCTACATGGTAAAATGACTGATATGCCCCTATGAGATGTATGACTATGTTTGAGCATATCGTTTTATATATATTGAGCACACGTAAGATATTATGACATGATGCATGAAATGTTGCATGGGGATGGGTTTATTATGATTGGAGGAAGTGTATTGTATCCGCAGTACGCAACATGCAATCTTTTAGTTTAGTCAAACCAGCATTACTACCGGAGTGTAGGGATGGGTGGGTTGATTTTATCCCCACATGGAGTGTAGGGTTGGATGGAGTGGAGTGTAGAGGCTGGTTGCGTAGGATTTTTGATTTCATATATGTACTGTTACTGCCACTGAAATGGGCTCAGGTTCAAATTGATACTGATACTGTAATGGGCTAAGGCCTTATCTAGAACTGAACTGTTAATTGAAAAGGGCTTAGGCCCAGACTGTACTTACTCTCTGTATAATTGACTGATTTTTTATATGGGATTACACACTGAGTTTTCATAACTCACCCATCTATTTATCTGTACAGGTAATCCCTAGGCTTAGGCTGGTCAGTGCTGCAAGGGACTCAAAGGTGGCCACACAACTGCACGGACTTATTGGGTTTTAAAATTATAAATAGTTTTGTTTTGGGTGTTTTTAATGTATTAAGGCCTCTATAATTTTTAATCTTTAAGTTTGGGGTTTTATTTATTTTGATTTATGGTAGGATGTGGGTTTTCATAAAGACAAATGTTTTTCAAATCACCACATTTACGCGACACGTTTTTAGAAGCTTTCGCATGAAATATTGTATTAAAATTAATAAAAAATTTAATGTAACAGCTCGATTTTGGGCCTAATCGGAACAATGATTTCGGGACAACTAATTCGAAGTAGGATAAAGTATTTTATTATTAATTTTGAGTTATAACATGTTTATATTAGTGCATGAAAAATTTGGTGAAGTAATTTTAGCGTTTGTGAGCTTAATTGCGAAAAATGGATTAAATCGTATAAAGTAAAAATGTCTTGAATTGATAGCTAAGGGTGTTAAATTGCCATGAATCTTAAATTTGGGGTCTTTAAATGGCAAATAGACCCTTAAAATAGAGGTGACTGGCCATAGGGGGCAAAATGAGACATGTTGACTAGGTTAGGTGGGTTTTGGTGACTAAATTGGTTAAAAATAAAATTTAATAAAGAGAGAATGATATTTTATTTTCTCTCATCTTCTTCCCACCATTCATGCCAGAAAAAGAGGGGTTTTTAAGCTTCAAAAATTTCAGCCACTCTCTATTCTCATAGGTAAGTTATTTTGATAGTTTTCTTGATGATTTTTGCATTTTTGGACCCCTTGTAACATGAGCTTTCAAATGAGGGAACTATTTTGCAAAATAGTTGAAAGTATAGGGCTTTACCATGAGAGTGTTTATGTGTTTTCTAAAATTTTATGGAAAAAAATGAATCATGGTTGTGAAATAAACAACTTTTGTGAAAAGATTTCTCATGAAAACCCTAAAAAAGCCATTTTGCATAAATTGTAAAATAGGTGATAAATGTGTGAAATAATGAGAATTTTGGACTGCTCCTAGTATAAAAAGTATTCGGTTAGACTTGGTTAATAAGGAAATTTGAGATAAATCAATATTCAGACCTTGGGGTAAAATGGTCATTTTGTGAAAGTCTAGGGGCAAAATGGTCATTTTGCCCAATTATGAATTTTCGAGTGTCTAGATTATTATGCTGATGAAATGAATGAATTTCTATCATTTTAGATCAAGAATTACAAAATCTTGGCCTAGACCGGGGAAAAGCAAAGCTAGTGGACTAAGCCGAACTAGTCGCCACATTTTGTAATCCGAGGTAAGTTGTATGTAAATAATACAACTACATTGCTATTATATATGTTTGAATTCATATAGCATAAATTGATTGTTTACAAAAATGATTATGCATGATGAATATTGAGATAGTAGAACTCCCGTTTGAATCTTAAGAAATAAATCGGATATTCATGCCACGACATTCGGGATATTTGTGTGCCAGTGTAAGACCGTGTCTGGGACATGGCATCGGCATTGAGACGAGAGTTAGTGTAACACATGTCTGGGACATGCATTGGCCTCGTGATGTAAGCCAGTGTAAGACATGTTTGGGACATGCATCGGCTACGAGATGTATCAGTGTAAGACCATGTCTGGGACATGGCGGCAGCCTCAACTTTGATAGTCAGTGTAAGAACATGTTTGGGACATGGCATCGACTTGATGGATGAGCCAGTGTAAGACCATGCCTGGGACATGGCATTATCATTATACCCTATGTTAGGGGCCTAGTGAATATCTAATAGCATTTCAAATGGTTCAACAGTGAGAGTTATAGATTAAGTTAAATGAGAAAAGTATAACCATGTTGTGAGTGGTACAGGTACCTATTTGAAATGTATGAGATATAAGCTCAATATATGTTATGTGAATTGTATTGAATAGTGATGAGTAAGTTGTGCTTATGCCTACTTTTGTATTATGAGAATGATGATGAATGGTAAAGTTATTGTTATATTCAGTTGAATGCAACTTACTAAGCTTTATGCTTACTCCCTTTCCTTTCTATTTTCTTATAGTGCCGCCTAATTAGCTCGAGGATCATCGGACGTCGGAGGCATCGATCACACTATCAAATGAAGCACTTGGTATAGTTGGGTTTGTTATTTTGAATATGGCATGTATAGGGCTTAGACTTTTGAGTTTTGTGCCAATGTTAGTTTGGCCAAATTTGTTGGCTCGGGATGAATCTCTTCGTTTTGTATAAAGCCTTGGAATAATGGCTACTGTTCATTATTTGGAATATGAAAATGATGATATTTTCATGAATGAGTAATGCAATGTACGTTTGAGTATACTTTGTATGTTTGGGTGGATGTTGTCATATTGTGTTTCAGGGTGGCAAACGGCTTGGTAGAAAGCCTTATATTGTCCACACAGGTAGACACACAGGCGTGTGTCTAGGCCTTGTGTGACACACTGCCAGCCCCATGGGCGTGTTGTCCGGCCGTGTGTCCCCTGTACGTAAAGATTGCAAGTCAGTTTGCATGGTAGTAAACACACGGGCAGAGACACGGCCGTGTGTCTTAGCCATGTGGAGGACACGGCCTCCAGCCAGGGGCTTGTGCCTTGGCCGTGTGCCCTAAATTGGATGCTGACGTTAGAAACAGCATGCCAAGGTTTTTAGACACGGGCTAGGATACGGGCGTGTCATAGCCATGTGAGGGACACGGCCCTCAAACACGAGCGTGTGTCAGGCCATGTGAAAACTCCTGTAGGTTCGAATTTGGAATTTAATTCACACGGGTATGGGACATCGGCATTTGCCTAGGTGCTTAGGTCGTGAGTCACACGGGCCATAAGCACAGCCATGTTATAATGACCACACGGGCGTGTTGCCTTTCCACACGGGCGTGTGCCTTGTTTCTAGAGTTATTTTTCTAGAGTTATTTAAAGGACCCGGGTTGGTCCCGAATAGTTTCCAATGGATGTTTGGGGTCTCTTAGGCCCATATTAAGGAGTTTTAGACAAATTTCGAAAAGTTTTTAATCTGACCGAGTCTTAATGACATTGAAATGATTGTATGCATGCAGATAAGTTAGGTAATGCCTCGTGCCCAGTACCGGCCTCGGACTCGGGAAGGGGGTGTTACATTTAATATGGTTAACTTTTTGTCAAACGATTTAAGCTTTGAAAATAAATGGGATATCTTTAAATCTTTTATATAAAACGAGTTTTTCAATGATATTATATTTTGCGGAAAACACTTCAATGTGATATCGCCAGATTCGGCAATAACGTCTAGGCCGGGTTTGGGGTGTTACACACTTTCTAACCTTTTACTTATAAGCTCGTAAAATTATTTTAAGAATAAGCTATTGACTTAATGGTTAAGAGAAAATAAAAAGACATTGTAATTGACTTAGAGACCTCTCTTTTCATCTCTTTGTGGTGGTTTGTTGATCATTTTCTTCATCTTTTTGCTTTCGTTTTTCCATTTATTTTCTAGCCTCCAGTCTATTACTTTTATCATTCAAAAATATCCACATTGCTACCATTAAAATCGCCATTTGCCGCCTCTTCCTCCTTATTGTGTGAGTGTTGTTTTCTCTCCTTTCTCTTTCTTTTTACTATTATTTTATTATTGATTTAATTTTAGAATTTTGGTGTTTTTTTCTGTTTTAAAATAGCCTTCGTTCATGTAACACCCCAAACCCAGCCTAGATGTTATGACCGGATCCGGTGCGCCACATTGATGCGTACAAAACATTCCGTATTACTTAGTTTGGAAAACTTAATTAGTGATGTAAAAGATACTTTTAATGTAGGTTAAAGTGAATGGGAGCTGTGCACCAGGTAGGAAACCAGAAAAAAGAGGAGGTGAGTCTGTCGGACTGATTAAGTACCAAGCTCCCTTCGGATCCAATACTAGACATGCACACCGCCATTGCCACACTCTAACATCTCGTATAATTGTGAGAAATCCATTTGGTTAAGTCCATCTTAACTTAAGTTTGAAAACGTTTGCTTAGCAGAAGTCTTACTTGTAATCGTGTTATTTTGAAATCACTTAATGTTTTTGAAAACGCGTCCTAAAGCTAACCCATTTACCTTAGTTATCATAGTTCTTTCATCATAATAAAATAAAATAATAAAAGTAAAACAAAACCATAAAAATAATTAAGCAGCCTTACTACACTTAAAACCCAAAACCATAAATGAAATTAAAAGGACGTCCAGTTCACCAGAAAAAAACCAGGTTCGTAGAAACATGTGGCCAGTCCGGATCCCTCACAGCTCCAAGCCCACTATGGTTGAGGATTACCTGCGAGGATGAAAATAAGGGGTGAGTTTTGGGAAACTCAGTGTGTAATTCAACCCAACCATAGCCTAAATCAGAATAAGTTGGCCTCAGCCCAAACCAGATATCGAATAAAGCCCATAGACCCGCAATGCGGTCGAATGGATATATCATGCTTATGTAGAAACCCAACCCATATCCAACCATGTACACCCCCATACCATCCTTTCACCATGTGGGGAGACTACTCGACCCACCCAACCGCTACACGCCACGAAAATATGCGGCATGGCTGCGCGAGCGAATAATGTGACAGAGTCACGAAACAGATATTTTGTGGCAATGCCACTGTAACAGATATATGTGGCGGGGCCACGAGCAGAGACTTTTGTGGCATAGCCACCAGACGCCTCCTCCATAATATAACCCATGTCCCCATGCAACAGATATACGTTCATGGCATACATCATCTGATTTAATTCATCATGCTTTTCGACAAAATTAACCCTAGGGTTATAAAGGTCATTTTGCATACATAGGGGTATAATGGTAATTTTGCATACATAGGGGTATTCTAGTAAATCTAACTATTTCTAAGGTTTTCATGCATATCGTAGCCATTACGTTTAGCCGAAACACTTACCAAGCGTTCTTACCAAATTGGGCCCACCGCCCATTAACCCGATTTTGGCCCATTAAGCCCAAAGTATCAAAACGCATACGAAATCGCGCGTCTTTGCGGTTTATCACTTTTGATTACCAGTAATAATTACCCATACGTCTTACGAGCATTCGCACACTCGCAAGCGCCCAAAATCTCGACTTTTGCATTTTCGGCTTTTCACTTTTTTTGCCGATCTAGTCTATGAGGGGTGTCGATTACACACTGCTTTTGGGATTTCCTCAACGAGATCTACACACGAACCGCCTACAATTGAATCCCTAATATTACTCCAAATATCAAAATAAAATTGAGTATATAGTCCCTTACCACATTCGGCCAAACATGCCTAAAACCCTTATTGTTCTTACCTTCGCCGAGAGATGGTTAACTCCAAAAATCGATCGTTTCACCTGTCCAAGCCATTGATCAACCGCCTCTAAATCACGCTATTACCAAAAAAAATATAGTTATTATGACCCCTCAGGGTTACAAGTCCAAATCGACAACCTCCCTAACTTTTAGGGATTTCGCTTTTCCTTAAATATGTAAGAAGACTAAGTTTTTGAAGACTTACCACCGATTCCTTAGTGGATGATTCCAATGAGTTTCCCACTCGATCTCGATGCGATTTAAACCCTCGATATAATAACAAAAGTCGAGCTTTCGGTGACTACGATGTCGCCAAGTCCCTTTTAATGTGGGGTTTTTGGCTTTTTGCAACTTGCATTTAGAAAGGTAAAACGAGAGGGTTTTGCTATGGTCTTGTCGTCAAAACTTGAGGTTTTATAGGGCTGGTAAATCGGCCACAAATGATGAAGAGAAGAGATGTGGTTTTGGTTATAAAAATCGGCACCAAAAAGAATCAAGCTTTGATTTCGGCTTTTTATGGCCAAAGGCTATGAAGGTTTTGAAACGGTTGAAGGGGAAAAAAATGGAGAAGAACAAGATGGTAGGAAGGTTCGGCAATGGAGGAAATGAGACGAAGAAAAATTTGATGAGGAGAAAAGTCAGGAAACGGCACCAACTACCCGAAGTGCCGAATTTATACTAGCTCCTTAACCTAGCCGAATTTTGCCCCTTAAAGAATCCCTTGGCGGCCACCTCTTGCTCTTTAAGAGTCCAACATTCAGCCAACACATCCTCCTTGATCAGCTCCTAAATCCTCTCCCTTATCCCCTCCTTACTCAATCTCCTGAGCAACTCAAACTCTTCCTATGACAGACTTTTACTTCAGTTCCACTACTTACCTTTTCTGTTCATAAAAATTAATCCCTTGATTTGTCATGTCATTGTGACTTGAACACAGGTCCTCCCTAGCTTCCCCAAGCCACTTATAGCCTTCCCCTGTGGCGTCACATGCCACTTCACCACTTGCTTCCTTGTGATCTATTTTACACAATTAATACTTAAAAGCCCAGTTAACCAGAACCCCTTTTTCCCTATGGATTAAAAATTAATTAAAACTATCGGGTTTTATCCTAAGCTTGGGCCTTCTAGAGGCCCACCATCACAATTAAACCTACTCTTAACAAGCGAGAACACGTAATTTTTAATTTTACAAATCATTCACGAAATTCCCGAAAATTGGGGCGTTACAACTCTACCCTCCTTAAAAAATTTCGTCCTCGAAATTTACGATCCGAACAGATGAGGGTATTGTTGTTGCATTGCCTCCTCTGACTCCCAAGTAGCTTCTTCTCTGCCATGGTTACGCCAAAGCACTTTCACTAATGGTACAGATTTCCTTCTCAGAACCTTAAGTCTCGATCCAATATTTGTACAGGCTCCTCCTCAAAGGTCAAATTAGTTCGCACCTCAATTTCTGCAACCGACATGACATGAGTAGGGTCAGAACGATAGCGCCTTAACATGGAGACGTGAAAAACATCGTGAATCCTGTCTAACTCTGAAGGCAATTCCAACTGATAAGCCACTGGGCCTACTCGCTTTAAAACCCGATAAGGCCAAATGAACCGCGGACTCAACTTGCCTTTCTTGCCAAACCTCAATATCTTTTTCCAGGGAGAAACCTTTAAAAAGACCATATCCCCTACTGAGTACTCAATCTCCTTACGCTTCAAATCTGCATACGACTTTTGCCTATCAGATGCTTCCTTTAACCGATCTCTAATTAACTTGACCTTATCCTCAGTATCTGCCACCAACTCAGGTCCAAGAACTCGTCGCTCCCCCAGTTCAGTCCAACAACTAGGTGTTCGACACCTTCGCCCATACAGTGCTTCATAAGGTGCCATTCGAATACTCGACTGATAACTATTGTTGTATGCAAACTCTGCCAAAGGCAAGTAATCCTCCCAACTACCTCGAAAATCAATAACACATCCCCTCAACATGTCTTCCAGAATCTGAATAACTCTTTCTCGACTGACCATCAGTTTGGGGATGGAAAGCCGTACTAAAGTTCAATCGCGTTCCCAACGCCTCATGCAACTTTTGCCAAAACCGAGATGTGAATCTAGGATCCCGATCAGAGATAATCGAAATCGGAACTCCATGCAGTCGCACAATCTCCGCCACATACAACTTGGCTAACTTCTGAAGAGAAAAGTCTGTGCGAACAGGTATAAAATGAGCCGACTTGGTCAACCTATCCACAATCACCCATATCGAGTCTTTCTTCGATGGTGTCAATGGTAGCCCACTTACAAAGTCCATGGTTATCCTCTCCCACTTCCAAAGTGGTATTTTTATTGGCTGCATAATCCGTAAGGTAATCGATGCTCGCCACTTGCGGCATGTCGGACATTTCCCCACCAATTCCGTTACCTCTCGCTAAGTCCAGGCCACCAATACGCTTCTCGCAAGTCATGGTACAACTTATTCCCTCCAGGATGCATGGCACAAAGTCCCCATGAGCTTCCTTCAAAATTGACTGCCTCAAGTCGAGTCCTTCTAACACAAATTCTACCTCGAAAACACGAGACCCCATCATCATTTAACCCAAACTCAAAAGTTTCCCCTTCCTTAACTTGTTGAAAACGAGGACCAAAGACTCATCTTTCAACCGCTTTTCCTTAATCTGATCCACCCAAGTTGGCCTTACTTGCAATTCAGCCAACAGACTTCCATCGTCATACGACTTAGACGAGCAAACATTGCTCTCGGATCGAATCTGACTCTACGACTTAGAGCATCGGCTACCACATTAGCCTTGCACGGTGATATTCAATTGAACAATCATAATCCTTGAGCAACTCGATCCACCTCCTTTGCCTAAGGTTCGGTTCCTTTCAGAGTCAAGAAATACTTGAGACTTTTATGATCTGTGTATATAATACACCTTTCTCCATACAAGTAATGTCTCCAGATTTTAAGCGCAAAGATCACCGCTTTGCTAACTCCAAATCATGAGTGGGATAATTCCTTCGTGAGGCTTAAGTTGTCGAGACGTATAAGCAACCACCTTACCCTCTTGCATCAACACACAACCCAAACCTACGTGTGATGCATCACTGCACACTGATGAAATCTTTCCCGCACTGGTTGAATTAACACAGCGCCAGATCGTAACTTTCTTCAATCTCTCAAAAGCTTCTTGCTGCTTCTCCGTCCATACAAATGGTACTCCTTTCCTTATGCGTTTTGTGAGAGGTGCTGCCATCATAGAAAAACCTTCCACAAACCTTCTGTAGTAACCTGCCAATCTTAGGAAACTTCAAATTTCTGAAACCGACCTAGGTGGCTTCCATTCCAAAATTGCTTCAATCTTTCGAGGATCCACTCTAATCCCCTCTGCAGAGACCACATGCCCCAAAAAGGTTACCTCCCTCAACCAGAACTCACACTTGCTGAACTTCGCATAAAGTTCCTTCTCCCTTAACACTTGTAACATAGTGCGGAGATGCTCATCATGTTTTGCTTCGGTCTCAGAATATACCAAAATATCGTCAATAAAGACAACCACGAATTGATCCAAAAATGGTTGAAACACTCGATTCATCAGATCCATAAATGCGCGAGAGCGTTAAATCACCCAAATGGCATAACCGTAAAACTCGTAATGACCATACCGTATCCTGAATGCCGTCTTATGGATATCTGTTTCCTTGACCCTTAACTGATGATATCCAGATCGAAGGTCGATCTTAGAAAATACAGAAGCCCCTCTAAGCTGGTCAAACAGATCGTCAATCCTTGGCAGAGGGTACTTATTCTTAATCGTCAGTTTGTTCAACTGGCGATAATCAATGCACAAGCACATCGTCCCATCCTTCTTCTTTACGAATAGCACCGGTGCTTCCCATGGAGACACACTTGGCCTGATAAAGCCTCTATCCAACAATTCTTGAATTTGCACCTTTAACTCCACTAACTCCTTCGGTGCCATCCTATATGGTGCAATGGACACTTTAGTCTTTGTCGAACAACAGTCGATTCCAAATTCAACTTCTCGGTTTGGAGGCAATCCCTAAGCTCCTCCGGAAAGACATCTTGGAACTCTTTTACAGTTCTAACCTTATCCACAGTCAGCCCCTCTACATCTGTTTGACTTACAAATGCCAAATAGGCCTCACAACCTTTTCGAATCTACTTTTCAGCCCTCAAAGCCGATATCACATTAGACAAATAGTCCCTTCGCTCACCTATCACCATAACCTCATCCCCTTCCGTGGTCCTTAGCACCATTCGCTTAGCAGCACAATCTAGAGTCGCTTTATGCTTAACAAGCCACTCCATTCCTAGAATGAGATCAAACTCTCCAAACGGCAACGCCATTAGATCACCAGGAAAGATCCTACCTTGAGTCTCTAAGGGTACATCCTTATACAGCTTGTCTACCCTAACCGAGTGACCCAAGGGACTTAGCACAGATACCCCACTCACTATCTTCTCAGAATGCACTCCCAATGACCCAGATATGGCACACGCAACATAAGAATGAGTAGATCCAATATCCACCAAGGCAGTATATGGCATATTAGAAACTAAAAATGTACCAGTTATGACATCAGGTGCGTCGCCCTCCTCTCGACGACGAGCTGCATATACCAACGCTGGCTGTCGAGCCTCAGCATTTCCGGCTCCCCTACCAGGCCCCCCTCGACCTCGACCATTTCCATTCCCATTTTCGCCTCTACCTTGTCCACGTCCTCTCGGTGGTTGTGGTCCACTTCTCACTGGTTGAGTAACCCTCTGTTCTGCAACTTGAACCTGATCAGCTCTCTGAGGACAGTCTTTAACTCTGTGCTCCATAGATCCACATCGAAAACAAGCACCAGAACGTTTCCTACACTCACCCAGGTGTACCTTACCACAGTCCCCACAGATTGGCGGTCTAACCACATTCATCGGAACGGCTTGAACTGGCCCCTCCACTCTCGCCCTTTTGACATTCTTGTTTGCTCCACTCGAAGGTCCAGAATCCCTCCGGAAACGGTTTCGATCTTTCTCACGATTCTGCCTCTCAGTACGCTTTACCTCCTCAGCGATCTTAGCTTTTTCCACCAGAACCGTGAAGTCACGCCCCCTCTGCGGAGCAATCAGTACCTTAAGGTCATCTCTGAGTCCATCCTCAAAGCGAACGCTACGCTCATACTCCGTAGCAACTATTCCCATAGCATACCTACTCAGTCTCAGAAATTCAGCCTTGTACTCAGCAACAGTTTTGCCTCCTTGGACCAGATTCAGGAATTCTTTCCTACGAGCGTCCACAAAACTCGCCCCAACATACTTCCCCTTAAAGGCCGTCTTAAACAGCTCCCAAGTGACCCTATCAGCTGGGGTTCCATCCTTCACAGTGAGCCACCACTGATAAGCCTCATCTCGCAGCAACGATACGGCCCCCTTCAGCTTCTGCTCCACAGAACAGTCCAAGTCATCCATAATTCGTTCCGTGGCCTCCAACCAATATTCTGCCACATTCGGGGCTACACCAGATACACCCCTAAATATCTCTGCTCCGTTAGCCCGGAGTCGTTCGAAAATCGATAATCGAATTCTGTTGCCCGAACTTGCCCCGGCAACCCTTTCCAGAACTCGAAGCATAGCCTGCGATAGGGCGTCATCCCCGGCACCACGATCATGTGATTCCACTTCCGTTGCCGATGGTACCGGTGTTTCTGCCGCTGGTATATGTCCTGAAGACGAAGATCTTGCTCGAGCTCTTCCTCGGCCTCGTCCACGGCCTCTACCTCGAGCCGTTCGCGTACTCATATCGTATTATCTGTTTATGAATTTTATGCATTATTTTCAGCATTCCGGTGATTATTACGGATGTTTTATGATTCAACCATGAATTGAGGTTGGTTTTGCGTAATCGAGGTCTAGCCATAGTTTCAAACAAATTTTCCTACTGTTTCATAACATCCTATCTAGAGTGTCCTAGTAGGGTTTCATCTGAGATAGATAATTTATAGTATATATTCGAAAAAGTTTAAAATACTTACAGGACTTGGGCGGAGATTCGAATGCCACTCACTGCTCCAGATTTTGAAAACAGAGTTTCTGATCTCCAAAATTTTTTTAAAACCTTGTTATTGTAAACCCATTCCACAGCCGAGTTGTTGCAACTTGGCTCTGATACCACTAAATGTAACACCCCAAACCCGGCCTAGACGTTATGACCGGATCCGGTGCGCCACATTGATGCGTACAAAACATTCCGTATTACTTAGTTTGGAAAACTTAATTAGTGATGTAAAAGATACTTTTAATGTAGGTTAAAGTGAATGGGAGCTGTGCACCAGGTAGGAAACCGAAAAAGAGGAGGTGAGTTTGTCGGATCGCTTAAGTACCAAGCTCCTTCGGATCCAATCCTAGACATGCACACCGCCATTGCCACACTCTAACATCTCGTATAATTGTGAGAAATCCATTTGGTTAAGTCCATCTTAACTTAAGTTTGAAAACGTTTGCTTAGCAGAAGTCTTACTTGTAATCGTGTTATTTTGAAATCACTTAATGTTTTTGAAAACGCGTCCTAAAGCTAACCCATTTACCTTAGTTATCATAGTTCTTTCATCATAATAAAATAAAATAATAAAAGTAAAACAAAACCATAAAAATAATTAAGCGGCCTTATTACACTTAAAACCCAAAACCATAAATGAAATTAAAAGGACGTCCCAGTTCACTGAAAAACCAGTTCGTAGAAACATGTGGCGATCCGGATCCTCACGGCTCCAAGCCCACTATGGTTGATGATTACTTGCGAGGATGAAAATAAGGGGTGAGTTTTGGGAAACTTCGGTGTGTAATTCAACCCAACCATAGCCTAAATCGGTTCAAACCACGAGAGAGCAGAATAAGTTGGCCTCGGCCCGAGCGAATGTCGATATCGAATAAAGCCCATAGACCTGCAATGGTCGTAATGGATATATCATGCTTATGCGAAACTTAACCCATATCCAACCATGTACACCCCATACCATCCTTTCACCATGTGGGAGACTACTCGACCCACCCAACCGCTACACGCCACGAAACATGCAAAGATGGTCGCGAGCGAATAATGTGACAGAGTCACGAGAAAGCAGATATTTTGTGGCAATGCCACGGTAATCAGATATACGTGGCGGGGCCACGATCAGATAATTTGTGGCATAGCCACCAGGGCGCTCCTCCATAATATAACCCATGTCCCCATGCAATGAGATATACATTCATGGCATACATCATACAAGTTTAATTCATCATGCTTTTCAGACAAAATTAACCCTAGGGGTATAAAGGTCATTTTGCATACATAGGGGTATAATGGCAATTTTGTATACATAGGGGTATTCTAGTAAATCTAACTATTTCTAAGGTTTTCATGCATATCGTAGCCATTACGTTTAGCCAGAAACACTTACCGAGCGTTCTTACCAAATTAGACCCGCTGGCCCATTAACCCAGTTTTGGCCCATTAAGCCCAAAGTATCAAAACGCACGAAATCGCGCGTACTGCAGTTTTATCACTTTTGATTACCAGTAATAATTACCCATACGTCTTACGAGCATTCGCACACTCGCAAGCGCCCAAAATACTGACTTTTCGGCATTTCGGCTTTTCGGCTTTTGCCGATCTAGTCTATGAGAGGGTGTCAGTTACACACCTGTTTTTGGGATTTCCTCAACGAGATCTACACACGAACTGCCTACAATTGAATCCCCTAATATTACTCCAAATATCAAAATAAAATTGAGTATATAGTCCCTTACCACATTCGGCCAAACATGCCTAAAACCCTTATTGTTCTTACCTTACTGCCGAGAGATGGTTAACTCCAAAGATCCGATCGTTTCACCTGTCCAAGTCCTTGATCAACCGCCTCTAAATCACGCTATTACCAAAAAAAAAATAGTTATTATGACCCCTCAGGGTTACAAGTCCAAATCGACAACCTCCCTAACTTTTAGGGATTTCGGCTTTTCCTTAAATATGTAAGAATACTAAGTTTTTGAAAACTTACCACCGATTCCTTAGTGACTGATTCCAATGAGTTTCCCACTCGATCTCGATGCAGATTTAAACCCTCAGATAATAACAAAAGTCAAGCTTTCAGTGACTACAGTATTCGGCCAAGTCCCTTTTAATGTGGGGTTTTCGGCTTTTTGCAACTTGTATTTAGAAAGGTAAAATAAGAGGGTTTTGCTATGGTCTTGTCGTCAAAACTTGAGGTTTTAGAGGGCTGGTGAATCGGCCACAAATGATGAAGAGAAGATATGTGGTTTTGGTTATAAAAAATCGGCACCAAAAAGAATCAAGCTTTCGGGATTTCGGCTTTTTATGGCTAAAGGCTATGAAGGTTTTGAAACGGTTGAAGGGGAAAAAAATGGAGATGAACAAGATGGTAGGAAGGTTCGGCAATGGAGGAAAGGAGACGAAGAAAAATTTGATGAGGAGAAAAGTCAGGAAACGACACCAACTACCCAAAGTGCCGAATTTATACTAGCTCTTTAACCTAGCCGAATTTTGCCCCCTTAAAGAATCCCCTTGGCCGGCCACCTCTTGCTCTTTAAGAGTCCAACATTCAGCCAACACATCCTCCTTGATCAGCTCCTAAATCCTCTCCCTTATCCCCTCCTTACTCAATCTCCCGAGCAACTCAAACTCTTCCCGACAGACTTTTACTTTAGTTCCACTTACTTACCTTTTCTGTTCATAAAAATTAATCCCTTGATTTGTCATCATTGTGACTTGAACCTGGGTCCTCCCTAGCTTCCCCAAGCCACTTATAGCCTTCCCTGTGGCGTCACATGCCACTTCACCACTTGCTTCCTTGTGATCTATTTTACACAATTAATACTTAAAAGCCCAGCTAACTGAACCCCCTTTTTCCCTATGGATTAAAAATTAATTAAAACTATCGGGTTTTATCTCTAAGCTTGGGCCTTCTAGAGGCCCACCATCACAATTAAACCTACTCTTAACAAGCGAACACGAAATTTTAATTTTACAAATCATTCACAAATTCCCGAAAATTGGGGCGTTACAACTCTACCCTCCTTAAAGAAATTTCGTCCTCGAAATTTACCTGATCCGAACAGATGAGGGTATTGTTGTTGCATTGCCTCCTCTGACTCCCAAGTAGCTTCTTCTCTGCCATGGTTACGCCAAAGCACTTTCACTAATGGTACAGATTTCCTTCTCAGAACCTTAAGTCTCGATCCAATATTTGTACAGGCTCCTCCTCAAAGGTCAAATCAGTTCGCACCTCAATTTCTGCAACCGACATGACATGAGTAGGGTCAGAACGATAGCGCCTTAACATGGAGACGTGAAAAACATCGTGAATCCTGTCTAACTCTGAAGGCAATTCCAACTGATAAGCCACTGGGCCTACTAGCTTCAAAACCCGATAAGGCCCAATGAACCGCGGACTCAACTTGCCTTTCTTGCCAAACCTCAATATCTTTTTCCAGGGAGAAACCTTTAAAAAGACCATATCCCCTACTGAGTACTCAATCTCCTTACGCTTCAAATCTGCATACGACTTTTGCCTATCAGATGCTTCCTTTAACCGACCTCTAATTAACTTGACCTTATCATCGGTATCTGCCACCAACTCAGGTCCAAGAACTCGTCGTTCCCCCAGTTCAGTCCAACAACTAGGTGTTCGACACCTTCGCCCATACAGTGCTTCATAAGGTGCCATTCGAATACTCGACTGATAACTATTGTTGTATGCAAACTCTGCCAAAGGCAAGTAATCCTCCCAACTACCTCGAAAATCAATAACACATCCCCTCAACATGTCTTCCAGAATCTGAATAACTCTTTCCGACTGACCATCAGTTTGGGGATGGAAAGCCGTACTAAAGTTCAATCGCGTTCCCAACGCCTCATGCAACTTTTGCCAAAACCGAGATGTGAATCTAGGATCCCGATCAGAGATAATCAAAACCGGAACTCCATGCAGTCGCACAATCTCTGCCACATACAACTTGGCTAACTTCTGAAGCGAAAAGTCTGTGCGAACAGGTATAAAATGAGCCGACTTGGTCAACCTATCCACAATCACCCATATCGAGTCTTTCTTCGATGGTGTCAATGGTAGCCCACTTACAAAGTCCATGGTTATCCTCTCCCACTTCCAAAGTGGTATTTTTATCGGGCCGCAATAATCCGTAAGGTAATCGATGCTCGCCACTTGGCGGCATGTCGGACATTTCCCCACCAATTCCGTTACCTCTCGCTTAAGTCCAGGCCACCAATACAGTTCTCGCAAGTCATGGTACAACTTATTCCCTCCAGGATGCATGGCACAAAGTCCCCCATGAGCTTCCTTCAAAATTGACTGCCTCAAGTCGAGTCCTTCTAACACAAATTCTACCTCGAAAACACAGAACCCCATCATCATTTAACCCAAACTCAAAAGTTTCCCCTTCCTTAACTTGTTGAAAACGAGGACCAAAGACTCATCTTTCAACCGCTTTTCCTTAATCTGATCCACCCAAGTTGGCCTTACTTGCAATTCAATAAATGACTTCCATCGTCATACTGAGACTTAGAGACGAGCAAACATTGCTCTCGAGATCGAATCTGACTCGACTTAGAGCATCGGCTACCACATTAGCCTTGCACAGGTGATATTCAATTGAACAATCATAATCCTTGAGCAACTCGATCCACCTCCTTTGCCTAAGGTTCGGTTCCTTCGAGTCAAGAAATACTTGAGACTTTTATGATCCGTGTATATAATACACCTTTCTCCATACAAGTAATGTCTCCAGTTTTTAAGCGCAAAGATCATCACTTGCTAACTCCAAATCATGAGTGGGATAATTCCCTTCGTGAGGCTTAAGTTGTCGAGACGCATAAGCAACCACCTTACCCTCTTGCATCAACACACAACCCAAACCTACGTGTGATGCATCACTGTACACAGTGAAATCTTTCCCAGACTCTGGTTGAATTAACACAGGCGCTTCAGTCAGAACTTTCTTCAATCTCTCAAAAGCTTCTTGCTGCTTCTCCGTCCATACAAACGGTACTCCTTTCCTTACGAGTTTTGTGAGAGGTGCTGCCATCATAGAAAAACCTTCTACAAACCTTCTGTAGTAACCTGCCAATCTTAGGAAACTTCGAATTTCTGAAACCGACCTAGGTGGCTTGCATTCCAAAATTGCTTCAATCTTTCGAGGATCCACTCTAATCCCCTCTGCAGAGACCACATGCCCCAAAAAGGTTACCTCCCTCAACCAGAACTCACACTTGCTGAACTTCGCATAAAGTTCCTTCTCCCTTAACACTTGTAACATAGTGCGGAGATGCTCATCATGTTTTGCTTCGGTCTCAGAATATACCAAAATATCGTCAATAAAGACAACCACGAATTGATCCAAAAATGGTTGAAACACCCGATTCATCAGATCCATAAATGCCGCAAGAGCGTTCGTCAGCCCAAATGGCATAACCAGAAACTCGTAATGACCATACCGTATCCTGAATGCCGTCTTATGGATATCTGTTTCCTTGACCCTTCACTGATGATATCCAGATCGAAGGTCGATCTTAGAAAACACGTAGCCCCCTGCTGGGTCAAACAGATCGTCAATCCTTGGCAGAGGGTACTTATTCTTAATCGTCAGTTTGTTCAACTGGCGATACTCAATGCACAAGCACATCGTCCCATCCTTCTTCTTTACGAATAGCACCGGTACTTCCCATGGAGACACACTTGGCCTGATAAAGCCCCTATCCAACAATTCTTGAATTTGCGCCTTTAACTCCACTAACTCCTTTGGTGCCATCCTATATGGTGCAATGGACACTGGTGCTGTCCCAGGCAACAGGTCGATTCCAAATTCAACTTCTCGCTTTGGAGGCAATCCTGAAGCTCCTCCTGAAAGACATCTTGGAACTCTTTTTACGGTTCTAACCTTATCCACATCAGCCCCTCTACATCTGTTTGACTTACAAATGCCAAATAGGCCTCACAACCTTTTCGAATCCACTTTTTAGCCCTCAAAGCCGATATCACATTAGACAAATAGTCCCTTCGCTCACCTATCACCATAACCTCATCCCCTTCCGTGGTCCTTAGCACCATTCGCTTAGCAGCACAATCTAGAGTCGCTTTATGCTTAACAAGCCAGTCCATTCCTAGAATGAGATCAAACTCTCCAAACGGCAACGCCATTAGATCACCAGGAAAGATCCTACCTTGAGTCTCTAAGGGTACATCCTTATACAGCTTGTCTACTCTAACCGAGTGACCCAAGGGACTTAGCACGAGATACCCCACTCACTATCTTCTCTCGTAATGCACTCCCAATGACCCGATATGGCACACGTAACATAAGAATGAGTAGATCCAATATCCACCAAGGCGTTATAATGCATATTAGAAACTAAAACGCATGCGCTTATGACATCAAAAAGGCCGCTCCTCTCGACGACGACGAGCCGCATATACCAACGCCGGTGTCGAGCCTCGGCATTTCGACTCCCCTACCGCGCGCCCTCGACCTCGACCATTTCCATTCCCATTTTCGCCTCTACCTTGTCCACGCCCCTCTCGGTGGTTGTGGTCCACCTCTCGCTGGTTGAGTAACCTCTGTTCTACAACTTGAACTCGATCAGCTCTCGAGAGGGCGATCTTTAACTCTGTGCTCCATAGATCCACATCGAAAACAAGCACTAGAACGTTTCCTACACTCACCCAGGTGTACCTTACCACAGTCCCCACAGATTGGCGGTCTAACCACATTCATCGGAACGGCTTGAACCGCTCCTCCACTCTCGCCCTTTTGACATTCTTGTTTGCTCCACTCGAAGGTCCGAGAAATCCTCCGCGGTTTCGATCTTTCTCACGATTCTGCCTCTCAGTACGCTTTACCTCCTCAGCGATCTTAGCTTTTTCCACCAGAATCGTGAAGTCACGCCCCCTCTGCGGAGCAATCGGTACCTTAAGGTCATCTCGAGTCCATCCTCAAAGCGAACGCGCTACACTCATACTCCGTAGCAACTATTCCCACAAAGATACCTACTCGGTCTCGAAAATTCACCTCGTGACTCAAGAATGCTTTTGCCTCCTTGGACCAGATTCAGGAATTCTTTCCTACGAGCGTCCACAAAACTCGCCCCAACATACTTCCCCTTAAAGGCCGTCTTAAACAGCTCCCAAGTGACCCTATCAGCTGGGGTTCCATCCCTCACAAATGAGCCACCACCGATAAGCCTCATCTCGCGAAGAACGATACCCCCTTCAGCCTTCGCTCCGCGAGCGGTCCCCCAAGTCATCCATAATTCGTTCCGTGGCCTCCAACCAATATTCTGCCACATTCGGGGCTACACCCGATACACCCCTAAATATCTCTGCTCCATTAGCCCGGAGTCGTTCGAAAATCGATCATCGAATTCCGTTGCCCGAACTTGCCCCGGCAACCCTTTCCAGAACTCAAAGCATAGCCTGCGACAGGGCATCATCCCCGGTACCACGATCATGTGATTCCACTTCCGTTGCCGATGGTACCGTTGTTTCTGCCGCTGGTATATGTCCTGAAGACGAAGATCTTGCTCGAGCTCTTCCTCATCCTCGTCCACGGCCTCTACCTCGAGCCGTTCGCGTACTCATATCGTATTATCTGTTTATGAATTTTATGCATTATTTTCAGCATTCCAGTGATTATTACAGATGTTTTATGATTCAACCAGTAATTCAGAATTGGTTTTGCAGAATCGAGGTCTAGCCATAGTTTCAGCAAATTTTCCTACGGTTTCAGTAACATCCTATCTAGAGTGTCCTAGTAGGGTTTCAGTACAGATAGATAATTCATAGTATATATTCAGAAAAGTTTAAAATACTTACAGACTTGAGCCGGAGATTCGGAATGCCACTCACTGTTCCAGATTTTGAAAACAGAGTTTTACAGTCTCTAAATTTTTTTTTTAAAACCTTGTTATTGTAAACCCATTCCACAGCCGAGTTGTTGCAACTTGGCTCTGATACCACTAAATGTAACACCCCAAACCCGGCCTAGACGTTATGACCGGATCCGGTGCGCCACATTGATGCGTACAAAACATTCCGTATTACTTAGTTTGGAAAACTTAATTAGTGATGTAAAAGATACTTTTAATGTAGGTTAAAGTGAATGGGAGCCGTGCACCGGGTAGGAAACCGAAAAAAGAGGAGGTGAGTCTCAGCTTGATCGCTTAAGTACCAAGCTCCCTTCAGATCCAATCCTAGACATGCACACCGCCATTGCCACACTCTAACATTTCGTATAATTGTGAGAAATCTATTTGGTTAAGTCCATCTTAACTTAAATTTGAAAACGTTTGCTTAGCAGAAGTCTTACTTGTAATCGTGTTATTTTGAAATCACTTAATGTTTTTGAAAACGCGTCCTAAAGCTAACCCATTTACCTTAGTTATCATAGTTCTTTCATCATAATAAAATAAAATAATAAAAGTAAAACAAAACCATAAAAATAATTAAGCGGCCTTACTACACTTAAAACCCAAAACCATAAATGAAATTAAAAGGACGTCCAGTTCACCAGAAAAAACCAGGTTCGTAGAAACATGTGGCCAGTCCGGATCCCTCACAGCTCCAAGCCCACTATGGTTGAGGTTTACCTGCGAGGATGAAAATAAGGGGTGAGTTTTGGGAAACTCGATGTGTAATTCAACCCAACCATAGCCTAAATCAGTTCAAACCACGAGAGATGAAATGTTGGCCTCAACCCAGAACAAATATCGAATAAAGCCCATAGACCCGAGCGGCATCGTAACGATATATCATGCTTATGCAAAACCCAACCCATATCCAACCAAGTACACCCCCACACCATCCTTTCACCATGTGGGAGACTACTCGACCTACCCAACCGCTACACATACAAAAAAAATATGCGGCATGGTCGCGAGCGAATAATGTGACAGAGTCACGAGAAACAGATATTTTGTGGCAATGCCACTGAATCAGAGATATACGTGGCGGGGCCACGAGCAGATAATTTGTGGCATAGCCATCGGACGCTCCTCCATAATATAACCCATGTCCCCATGCAACAGATATACATTCATGGCATACATCATACGATTTAATTCATCATGCTTTTCGAGACAAAATTAACCCTAGGGTATAAAGGTCATTTTGCATACATAGGGGTATAATGGCAATTTTGCATACATAGGGGTATTCTAGTAAATCTAACTATTTCTAAGGTTTTCATGCATATCGTAGCCATTACGTTTAGCCGAAACACTTACCGAAATGCGTCTTACCAAATTGGGCCCACCGCCTATTAACCCGATTTTGGCCCATTAAGCCTAAAGTATCAAAACGCACGAAATCGCGCGTCTTCGCGCTTTTATCACTTTCGATTACCAGTAATAATTACCCATACGTCTTACGAGTATTCGCACACTCATAGCGCCCAAAATATCGACTTTTTAGCATTTCGGCTTTTCAGCTTTGCCGATCTAGTCTATGAGAGGGTGTCGATTTACACACACTTTTGGGATTTCCTCAACGAGATCTACACACGAACTGCCTACAATTGAATCACCTAATATTACTCCAAATAGTCACTTCAACAATCTTCGATGGTTATATGGATGTCAAAATAAAATTGAGTATATAGTCCCTTACCACATTCGGCCAAACATGCCTAAAACCCTTATTGTTCTTACCTTACTGCCGAAAGATGGTTAACTCCAAAGATCTGATCGTTTCACCTGTCCAATCCCTTGATCAACCGCCTCTAAATCACGCTATTACCAAAACAAAATAGTTATTACGACCCCTCAGGGTTACAAGTCCAAATCGACAACCTCCCTAACTTTTAGGGATTTCGGCTTTTCCTTAAATATGTAAGAAGACTAAGTTTTTGAAGACTTACCACCGATTCCTTAATGGCTGATTCCAATGAGTTTCCCACTCGATCTCGATGTAGATTTAAACCCTCAGATAATAACAAAAGTCGAGCTTTCAGTGACTACAGTATTCGGCCAAGTCCCTTTTAATGTGGGGTTTTCGGCTTTTTGCAACTTGCGTTTAGAAAGGTAAAACGAGAGGGTTTTGCTATGGTCTTGTCGTCAAAACTTGAGGTTTCAAAGGGCTGGTGAATCGGCCACAAATGATGAAGAGAAGAGATGTGGTTTTGGTTATAAGAAATCGGCACCAAAAATAATCAAGCTTTCGGGATTTCGGCTTTTTATGGCCAAAGGCTATGAAGGTTTTGAAACGGTTGAAGGGGAAAAAAATGGAGATGAACAAGATGGTAGGAAGGTTCGGCAATGGAGGAAAGGAGACGAATAAAAATTTGATGAGGAGAAAAGTCAGGAAACGGCACCAACTACCCAAAGTGCCGAATTTATACTAGCTCCTTAACCTAGCCGAATTTTGCCCCCTTAAAGAATCCCTTGGCCGGCCACTTCTTGCTCTTTAAGAGTCCAACATTCAGCCAACACATCCTCCTTGATCAGCTCCTAAATCCTTTCCCTTATCCCCTCCTTACTCATTCTCCTGAGCAACTCAAACTCTTCCTGACAGACTTTTACTTCAGTTCCACTACTTACCTTTTCTGTTCATAAAAATTAATCCCTTGATTTGCTGTCATTGTGACTTGAACCTGGGTCCTCCCTAGCTTCCCCAAGCCACTTATAGCCTTCCTTGTGGTGTCACATGCCACTTCACCACTTGCTTCATTGTGATCTATTTTACACAATTAATACTTAAAAGCCCAGTTAACCAGAACCCCTTTTTCCCTATGGATTAAAAATTAATTAAAACTATCGAGTTTTATCCTAAGCTTGGGCCTTCTAGAGGCCCACCATCACAATTAAACCTACTCTTAACAAGCAGAATACAGAATTTTTAATTTTACAAATCATTCACAGAATTCCCGAAAATTGGGGCATTACAGTTCAGCCCTTACACGTTCCCTAAAGACTGCCCATGGTAACCCCTTAAGCCATCACCATTGGAGTGTTTGCCGTCCCTTAAAACTCATTTTAAAACTCCTTCTGTGGCTGTCGTTTTATGTCCATAAAATATTGATTTAACCTGTCATTCATAGCCTTATTTTTCCCTATTTTTCAAGTCTTATACAATCCCTAATCAGCCCATTAATCCCTTTTTTTATGCCGCCCCAAATCAGCCCCTTGTGTGTTGTCCATAGTGGTGTGCTGCCTCTTTAAGCACCACTTTTGGGGCTGTTGTTTTTTAGTTTTTGCCATCTCTTTCCAGAAAATAAAAATGATTATTCCACTCCTCTAATCAACATTTAATTGTGTCATTTTTAGGTGTATTCGATCCCCTTCATTCAACAATTCAGAAGTAGTTAATGGGTAGTGTAAGTGCGGAAGCTTGTGAGATTTAGTGCCGTATTAATTTCATTTAAAGATTTTGATCTGGCCAATTATTCTAAGGATTTATTAATTATTTAGCTATTTATTTTTATATAAAATTGATCGTAGGTGCTGATCGTAACTTCCTGGATTAGCATTAAAGTCAGAACCTATTCGCACTCTCGCTTAGCGTTGTTTTGCTTGTTATCCTGAATATGAAAATTTGCTATTATAGCATTGTTGTGGTCGAACCCTTAGGGGTGTTTCAAGGCTGGTTCTAATCGTAAAAAATAACATTTTAATTATTTTTTTGGATCCCTGATCATTTAAGGCTTAAATGGGGAATTTTACGAATTAGCATTGTGGATTTTGAGAAATGAGATATTGGTCCTAACTTTAAACAAGTGATTGCTAATTGTTAAAATATTTGATAAATCGTTAATATTTTCTTATTGGTTGAGCAGGGTCGAGTGGCCAAATAAGCGATTATAAATGTGTCTAGCAAGGTACGTAACGTATGGTTGATCAGGTAGTTAACCCTTACTGAATTTGCCTGAATGCAAAAATTTGACATGCCTAATTACTATTTGGTGCCCTTATTAGGGATGATTACATGCTTGATAATGACGTTCATTATGTTGACATGATATGAATTGCTATTATTCATTGAATGATTGTATAACATGTGACTCATTGAGTCACCTATTGATCTGCGTATTAAGCATGCTTGACTGTAATGCTTGTTGTATGTATGATACATACCATTGGTGCCATTGTTACTAATTAACTGAAAGTATGAAATTCATGTACTAAAACTGTTACTGTAAGCATGTTAAGCATGCCATTGTATCGAATATATTACCATAAGCATGTTATGCCTGCCATTGTACCGAAACCAATCTAAAAGCATGGTTTACTCAATGATTGTATGACATACTGCATATGCATAGGGTGGGATATTATGGTTGACGGAGGAGTTCCATGGAGTACCAGCAACAATTAAAGTTCGCAATATTGTTGTTAGTGCATTACACCAAGAGTACCGAGAAGATTGGCGATTTTATCACATTATTGGCAGCTTGTCTGCATTACTGGTGGCTTGTCTACACTATTGGTAGTTTATCTGCATTACCGTTATTGGCAGCTTGTCTGCATGTATTGTTAATTTATCTGTACTACTATACAGATGGTTTATCCACATCGAGCTACAGCTCGTTCTGTTTGGTGTTTGGCAAATCGGTTTTGGGTCTTAAGCTTTTTAGGTAGCCCTCATAACTAGGACTAGACCCGACGTATGGAGCATCAACTCGGACATTGGATTATTTTTTTAAGTTTATTATTTTGATTAGAGTTTTTCCTTTGGTTTTGGTCTGTAACCATGTTTATTTGGAATATGGCTTAGTGATATCTTTTCAAGGTTTTATTCATGCATGGGCTTTTAAAATTTAACAATCGATAATTGTATGTTATCTAGGTTATGAAAACTAACATTGTTCATCAATTTTTGTTGCATTACAAAGATTTGATTTTTGAACAACAAAACGTCAACTCAGCTAGTTTTCTTACACTTTACGAATAATGCCTAAAGGACGACAATACTAATGGTTTTCTACAATATCGCTATTAAAAATAAAATGAATTCTAAAGTATAGACGAATTATTAAATGAATGTTTTAACCTAACCCAAGGTCGCAACCACAATTTTTAAAAAAATAGATAAGTTAGGGTTTTTCTTCGAGAATGTGATTAGATAGTCTGCTTAGCCCTTCTGGTGGCTAATGTAGTCTTCTCAATATGACCATAACGTCTAGGCTAGGCTACGGAGGTTACATGGATTGTTAATTGGATTATGTCATGTATATAGAAATGATACAAGAACCGATTTAACGCTCGTGTGAAGTTAGTAAACGATTACAATAAAAATGACATACCATTAAGGTGTAAAAAGTAATAGGTACAGACTTAGACATCTTTATCGATGGCTGAGATCCTGCATTTGTTGTAGATTCTCCACAGCTCGTGTGAGCAGCATTGTGTATAGTTTAAAGTCCCAATTTACAGCTCGTGTGAACAATTTAAGTCTCATGTATCCAAAGTTATTTTTGTTGGAAAATTGGGTTAGGAAAACGCAGCAAAAAATAAGTTTAAGGGAAAAAAAAGAGTGTAACGCCCTGATTTTTGGGGCTAGAAGTTTTGGGTTTTATGGTTAGGTTCAGTGAGTTGGTGGTGCTATTGAATTTAGTTGTGTGTTTAAATAACAAAATGGGTTTGCTGCTTTGGTGGTTGTGTGTGTGTGTTAGTGTGTCTCTGGGTTCTAGATTCGAGTCACTGTGTCTGCGTTTAAGGTAATGTTTTATTTTGGGAAGTTAAAATTTTATTCTTTTTAACTATTTATTTTTAACTCTATTTTTACTTATTATTATTATTATTATTATTATTATTCTACTTTTTTTTAATTTTTTGGGGAACGTTCTTTCTTCTCTTTTTTGGGGGGTTTTTTTGCTTTGGTTTTCTTCTTTAATTCCTTGTTGAAAACGAGTTTGCTTGTAGGTTTCGAAGAATCTCGCTCCTCAGTCATCGAATCAGGTGTGGGATTCAAATCTTGTCCATCTTTAATTTTGTGAATTATTGTTTCGAAAAGTCTCGTTTGTGTTCTTAACTGTCGATTTTGGGGTGTTAGTTGCTAAAAAAGGTTTGGGAATACAACATATCCCGATACCTTTCTGTCATTGCGAAGGTTGGGGATATTGCGATGGTTGAAATAACATTTTTTTGGCTTGTTCTGAGGTGGTTTCATTACCATTGGGGGTTCCACACGGGTGTGTGCTAGTTCACACGGTTGTGTGCTTTTGGGAATTAGTGTTTCCGGGCTAATTTTGGTGCGACACAGCCTGCCCACACGGCCGTGTGTCTGACTTGGGGATTTTATCTATTTTCACGAGGTCGTGTCCCTCGGGCAGATGGGCGTGTGTGATTGGGAATTAGGATTTCAGTGATTTGGTGCCACACGACTTGGCCACACGGCCGTATAGCTAATTTGGGGATTTAGAGATCCCACACAGGCGTGTGTTTTGGGACACATGGCCGTGTCTAGTGGGCATAGGAGTGTGTGAGACCCTCACATGGCCATGTTAGCCCTGTACTCAAATTTAGTGCAAATGGATAGAGAATTACACAGCCTGTTCCTATGGCCATGTCCCTGGTCCACACGGGCGTGTGCCTTAGTCACACGGACGTGTGCCCTTTTTTCACACGGGCGTGTGCCTTTGCCACACAGCCATGTGCCCTTCTTTACATGGGCTTTTGACCTCCCACACGGCCAGAGCACACGGGCGTGTGGTTCTAAGCCACCTATTTTGATTCTATGTGTCTTTAATACGAGCATTTGTCTGTGTGTTTGCCTTGGCTGATCTTTATTCAGCGTGGCTAAAAATTCTGATCTGGGCTTCAGCCTGAGTGTATTTGTGACTATCATTGAAGATGTTTGAATCTGAATCTGTTTTGTTGGGTGTGTGTGCATAGCTTTTCTATCTGATTGCCTGATATTGTGCCTCTATTCTATGAGATTGTATGTATACATGCATCTGCATAAAACATTTTGGGATAAGCTTAGAAGAGAAGGGAGTCTGATTCTGATTTGATCTGGTAGTTCAAACTACAATTTGTCTGCATTACGAATTACCGCACTGCACTGTACAACACATACGTTAGCCTTACTACGTATAATTATCTGATCTGGCAGTTTAACTACAAATTATCGATATAGCGATTTACCGCATTGCACTGTACCACATGTACGTTGGCTATGCTACGTATATATATTTGATCTGGCAGTTCAATTGCATTTTGATAGGTCATTGTTGTCGGGCAACTCGAGATGACTTTATATGTTGTATAGGGTTAGATGGGCCTAAGTGGTCCTATGTGGTGTGTTTGTTTGGATGAGCTCAAACAGCTCTTACGAGGTGTGTCAGGGGACGAAGAGGTGTGTTTGGCTGGATGGGTAGGTTCTTTTAATATCAGACTGCATACATACTCATCTGTTTGAGTGTTCTGCGTGTGAGATTCTTTGATTGTTTCTATTTGACGGATTAACACATGTGATAGTGTACTTGTGAGTGTGACTTAGTGTGCTCAAATCGCTATTTAGTTTTTAGATGTTGGTTTTGGGTTTCCTTCTGGATCTGTACATCTTTGTGAGTATGTTTCTTTATTGAACTACTTTCCGACATTATAACATCCTGAAATAAGGCCTAGTTAGAATAGTGGTTTTAGAACCACAAATTCGACTTCAAAATATTTATTTTATGATTTTTATGAGGTCTAGAATATGAGAATATGTATGTGTTAAAGTTTCATGAAGGAATTCTTTAAGTAAGGTGTCCAATTGGAAAATAAGGACCAAATTGAATAAATTTCAAAACTTGGATTCTAGAAGCAATTTGTATGAAATTGCTTTAGATTATAAATTAGAAGGTCTTGGAGAGCAATTTGCCCAATTTCTAAGTTTTTGGACAAAAATAGGCTTGTATGGATGAAATTTTAAAGAAAGGGCTTAAGGGCATTTTGGTCATTTGGCATATTAATGAAATAAAATGGGAAAAATAAGCCAAAAATTAGCTCATTTCCTTCTTGTTGCTGCCGAAACTTTAGGGTTCTCCATAGCTAGGGTTTTTAAGCTTTTCAAGCTCAATAGTAAGTGCTCCCAAGCCCCGTTTTTAATGTTCTTCGTATTTTTGAAATCTCAGTAGCTTATTCTCTCTATTTCTACCCATATTTCATGCTAGGGTTCATGTTTAGAAATTTACCCATGCATGAGTTATTTGTATTTTGATGTTTTATGGAGGAATATGAAAGTTGGAGGTGTGTTAAACATCTTTTCCTAGGTGATTTTCATGAAAAACCCCAAAAAAGACCTTTTTGCAAAAAGGTCTATAATGTGTGGTAGAAATGAGAAATAATGGAAAATGTGGGTTGCCATAGGAGGGAAAAATATTCGGCTAGGCTTGGGTAAGGTAGAAATTGCATGTGTTTCATTATACGAGCCTAGGGACTAAATCGTAAAAATGTGAAAGGTTAGGGGCAAAATAGTCATTTGGACTGGGGGTGAAATTTAGGCTCAAAAAGTATAACGTGAGGTTTTAATAATTTATTTTAATTGTTATAGACCCTGAGGAACAAATTCTGGAGGTCGATCGAGGAAAATGAAAGGTTTCAGAATAACCGAAACACGATACCGAGACGAGTACAAGGAAAGTTCGGATAACTTAAAGTAAACTCATAATATGCTTAGTTGCATGATTCATGAATGTATGACAATTGCAATTGGTAATGGCATGAAAATCCATGAAATACTCCTTTGATAATGACATGTTGATAAATGTCCCGGTTGAGGTTAAAAAGGATAATTCGATGGATAAACCATGGCTTATATGACTTGAGATCCTGCATGTGTTGCAGAAAGGATTTAGCCCGGACGGGTAATCCGTTGATCTCAAATATAGAAAGGATCTAGCCCGGACGGGTGTTCCTTGAATGATCAAGCCTCTCGAAGAATATATGGCCATTAAGGATTTAGCTCGGACGGGTAATCTGATTAGGGTCTGAATTTTGCCTGGACTGGCAATTCAGATTCGAGCTCATTAAGGGAGTTTGTCGCTATAAGGGATTCAACATGGACTGGTAATCCCGACATCACCTTATGAGTTTACGATACGGGGGATTTAGCCTGGACTGGTAATCCTACCGTAAGATGTGAGGTTCGCGGGAGTGCATACATGAAATGATCATTCTTACGAATTGACGGTAAGTGGATAATCCATAGAGATTTCCTAGAAACTCAATGGGATTAATATGATGTATATCTATGAAATGATGAATGATGAGCTCATCTAAGACAAATCACATGGTACATTATTGTTGTGACTAACTTGTTATTTGAGTGCATGTGATAGGGATACCATTTTCATGCTTGTTGATTCTATTTCCTAATATGGCTTTATGCTAATTAATAGGTAAGTTTACTTTCCAGTTATTCTGGCTTACTAAGCATGTAAATGCTTACCCCTCTCTTTTCCCTGTCTTACAGAGCTCGAGGACTCGCAAAGATTGGAAGACGGTTGGAGAATCCACACACTATCAACTAATCCAGCTTTGGTATATAGACACTTTTATTTGGTTAAATGGCATGTATAGAACTTTGAGTATTTTGTTATATGTGTCATTTGTTTTACTAAGGTGAAGGCATGTAAAGATACACATATCTTTTTGTATATGGCCATGAGAGTTGGCTTATTTTGTAGTAGGCTATGACCTACAAATCTATGCATGTTTATATTCATATGTGATGGCTTGGCTATAATTTGCAATGAGTTATAAGAATGAGCCAATCTTGAATGTGTCAAGGAGATATGGAAACCCTTAATACAAAAAGGGGAATTAACCTAGCATGTATAAAACCGATGATATGAGGTTTTGATGCAATGAGGTTTATCAAGGTTTTATATAAATGTATAATTTGGCCTTATCATGTATTAAAGTAACCTATAAGTGTGATTGGTTGATAGAGGATGACCAAAGGCTTGGAAAATGGCCTAACAAGGTCCACGCGGGTAGACACATGGGCGTGTGTCTAGGCTGTGTGTGACACATGGCTCGCCCCCATAGGTGTGTGGTATGGCCGTGCGTCCCCTGCACTTAAAATTTTAAGTTAGTATAGTGCACGAGCTAGACACAGGGCGTGTGTCTTGGCCGTGTGCCCCTAAATGCATGCTAACGTCATAAACAGAGAGTTACACGGGCTGAGGGCACAGGTGTGTCCCAAGCCACACAGACGTGTGACTCTCCAAGGCAAGAAAATTTATTAAGTTGCCCAAAATCTATTGAATGTTTTCGATTTTGTCCCGAACCGCCCCGATGTATGTTTTAGGCCTCGAAGGCCTGTGTGAGGGACAGTATGCACGTGTTTGAAAAGGTTTTAACTTTGGACAAAATTTGGTGACTTGGTTGGGTATGTTGGTGAAAGTTTAAGTCCGATAATGCCTCGAACCCTATCCCGATGTTGGATACGGGTGAGGGGTGTTACAGGCATCCTATTCTATGTTTCTGTAGTTAGATTGGTTTTGAACTCACACTGAGCTCCAGTAGCTTACCCCCTCTTAATGTTTCATTTTCAGGTACCTTTTTCTAAATTCTAACGCCGGACTCAGTGTGTGGAGGTCTCGGTGGAAATAAATGATTATCGGTTTATATTATCGGTTTATATTTGGTTAAACAATTTTTGAACTGTAAGATTTTATAAAGCTATGGTACAAGTTCCGTCTTAATGTAACTTCGGTTATATGTTTTATCTAAGTGTAACTCTATATACTGGGTTTTAAACAATTAAATGTTTCGGTTTTTCTTGAGAACTTGTTTTGTAAATTTAACTATGCTTACTTCAGTGACCAATGTGACATCCAGGATTCGGTCTAAACTTCTAGGCCGGGTTCTAGGTGTTACACAGAGTTTTAAATTTTTTTCAAAAACAGTAACTTGGTTGTGATATCTAAAGTAATAAACACTTTATCAAAATTGTACCTTTCCAATTCATCTAGAATAAACGCTTCGATTGAGTGGTCTTCTCCTCTATCCACGTCTACCGAGTGTGGGATCGTTTCGAATCAAAAAAATTTCCACAAAATTACTAGTGGAGTAATTTTACAATTTCTCTAAACTTTGGTGTCAAGTTGTAAATAAGAAAAATATCTCTAGAAATTTTGTAAAAATAATATCTTTAGAGAATTTTCTCTCTATAACTTTCTCTTAAATATAACTGTGTGAAAAATAATGACCCAAAAGTCTCTTTATATAAGAAGAGTTTATAGAGTTCAACTATTATTAAGTTTAATCACTTTAATATTAAATTAATATAATACTTATCAAGATAAATATTAAATTTAATTTAATATTAAATCTATTAAAATAATTTTATTTTTAGAATAGTTAATCTAAAATCAAATTATCTGGTAGAGTCTCACTAATAATATAATTCTTCCATTGCTCAACCACCGAAGAATCGCAGCTGCCAGCCATCCACCGGTGACTAAAATGCCGCAATCACAGTCATCAGCATCGCCGTGCTCGGTGGTGTAGACACGACATCTTCACGACACCCCGAGCCAATTTGGTTGCTGCCGATTCGATCTAAACTAGTGACGACTCCATCGGTCTGGTCTAGCCATCAATTGGATCGTCTACCCGATTTCACATACCAATCTGGTTCAATCAATTTTTGGGTCTTGGTCTTGGTTTTGGGTTTCCAAGCCCAATTTTAAATCTTAGGTCCAATTTTTAATTTCAATTACCCATTAGGCCAATTGTCTAACTTGAAAAATAATTTCCAAAAATATCATATGTATTTTAATTAATTTGATTAATTTAATTTTACTTTATCAAAATTAATTTTCCCAAAAATCACTAAGATTTTCCAAATTAATTTTTCAAGAAAATTCTTTAACCAAATTTTCTAGTTGAACAATTCTCATGATTGCCTAATTTAATTCCACATCGAATAAATTGACTCAATTAATTTATTTCCAAAGTCATAATAATTTGCTTTTGATTCAAATACAATTCGATCAAGCTTTTATTGAGCTAGCAAAGGGACCAATCAGATATATACAATTAGACTTTAGTAATTGGAATCATGTCTAGAAGCATCGTTCCGATAATTTGTAATTTACTTAATCATGGAGCTAGTCCATAAGAAGTACTCTAATTGAAAACTCCTTATTGTATAATATTTACAAAAGCAATTCATCCAACTATTTTTTCCAATTATCTCGTCTTGTGTGTGTTACCCTTATATGATATCTATAACGCCTCAAGTTTTTAAATATTTCTGTAATTCATTGACACAATTGTGTATCTGCTTCAGTGGTTAAGTGTTCTGGGTGTGTGTGAGAGGTCCAAAGTTCAAGCCCTTCATTTGGAAAATTTTGGTAGTTTTTGGAATTAAGCCTTACTCTAGTCCAGCAGGCTTATTTTTAAATATTTGCATGTTCATATTAGAATGGACCTACTGGTCTGGTGGTTAAGATGTGTTTTGGCGAGTTGGAGGTCTGGAGTTCGAATCCTTATGTGAGCGAGGGGAATTATTTTTGCTTGATACCGTGTTGGTGTTTGAGTAAAATTAGAATTCTAATGAGAGTGGGTTAGTGGAGTTAGTGGGGGGATGTTGAGATTCAGTGCTTATCAGAAAATATTTTGATTATCTCTTTCCCAAAATACAGTTTTCAGTTCTCCTTCATTTTCCCCAAAAATCTCCTGTCCGTTCTTTCTTTTGACTCTGTCGAAATTCCCATCTTCCTTTCCCTAGTTTTGTTCGATTTTGTTTTCAATTTGCCTTTGGTTGTTCTACGTTGCCGTCACGAATTCGGTAAGTCGTTTTGGTACCTTGAAGTTTTGATTTTTTTAAAATAATAATTAGGATTTTTGTTAACTATTTTGACAATCAGAAATCTGGTGTGAGAGGCTATTCTAGTGCCGAATCGTAGTGGGAAGCATTCGTGGTTCGCAAGGTAAGGGTTGTACGCTCGAAAAGTGTCTAATCTGTTTTGGGGTTTTGGTTCAGTTCGATCGTTTAAGAGATTAACTGAGTAAAACGTGTTCAATTATAGGTTTGGGTTTGCTCAGGAGTGATTACGCATCGAAAACGAACCAGATATGTACCCAGAAACACAGAAAACGAGAATCGACGAAAGCCAAAAAATGATTCTGTCGAAACCACACGGCTGTGTGATCGACGAGCCAAGCCGTGTGCAGGTGACACGGCCATGTGATGGCCGGGAAAGGCCGTGTGCGACATACAGGTGTGTAGGCCTCCATAGGCAGGCCACATGGGCATGTGAGCCCATTCTTCTAGAATAATCTGTAAGGTTGCATGGGACGCCCAAGTCGACTATGACCTATCGTAGGGTCGATAAGCATTAATTAGACCCCTAATTCTGTGATCTGATTATGTGATGTATGTATTAAGCATGTTACTCTTAGCATGTGTATCTGACTGATTGTATGGTCTGTTAAGCTGCATTATAGCATGTCATATTTGTATGATGCACTGCATCGGGGTGGGGTTGGTGTTATAATAGAGGAAGTGTTCTGAAGGCTCTTAAGCCTGATATCTGGCAGCACAGTTGCAATTATCTGATTATGTGCCGCAATTCGGTACAGCACGGTGTGTTGGGATGGGTAGGTCGATTTTATCCCCACATGGTGTGTTGGGTTGGATGGAGTTGGTGTGCAGGGCTGCCCAGTCTGTATGCATGTTATGTTTGAGATGGGCTAAGGCCCAGTTCGTATCTGGTTCTGTATCTAAGTGGGCTAAGGTTCACACCGATTCTATAAAGGGCTCAAGCCCGAATTATCTATTATTTGGATATATGACTAACTTTTGCTACTGTGTATATCTTCTGTGGGGATTACACACTGAGTTTGCGAAAACTCACCCTTTTTTGTTTAATCTATGTAGGTAATCCCCAGACTTGATGGATCAGTACAGCGGAGGGCTCAACAGTGACCACCACTATCGAACTGCTTATTTACAGTTTTTGCAGTTACATCGCTTATTTCTTGTTGGTACTTTACGTATGATGGACTTTGGGACTGTTTGGTTTTTAATTTGGGATTTTTGAACTGTTGATTATGAATTTATAAACTGCAACGCAACAAAGTATGGTTTTCCTAAAATAAACTAAGATTTTTCTTAAATAAAACGGTTTTAAAAAATTATTTGGGTTTCAAAAGCTTTCGCGTAAAAGAAATGTTTTAAATCAAATCAATTGGAACACGGTTTCCCCAAACTAGGTAAAAGTTAATAATTGGAATGATTTGAAGGTCAATGCATTTTCAAAAGCACTCTCATGTCACATCGCCAAATTCGGCCATAACATCCAGGCTGGGTTTGGGGTGTTACAATATCCTTGATTCCTTTAAGTTAAATATGTTCTGTCATGTAACACCCCTAACATGTCACCATCGTCGAAGTAGGATTACGAAGTTTTACAATACATATTAGAACAAATGACAACATAATTCATTCAACTATTAATTTTATATTAGCTAATCACCATGCATAGCTTATACACTAATAGGAGCTTTACATTGCGCTTATGGAACCTAAAAATCAATTCGGGAATAATTCAAGACTTATTTGAAACAAAACAGAGAAATTCAATAAAAATTGACAACATGGGTCACATGGCTATGTCGCAGACCGTATGGCTGCCCGTGTGTAAATCAATATAGGGTCACACGACCGTGTCACTAGGCTGTGTAACATACTGTACCTGTGTGGCAAAATCCTGCACCTAAAATCAATAAGACACACGGCCGTGTGAATTGGTCGTGTTCGTGTGATAGACCGTGTCTCAAGCTGTATGCAACCAAATGACTTCATTTTCAAGCCAGATCAACCACCATTACTTAGACACCAACCTATACCATTTGCAAGCAAAATCGCCTATTCAGAAATACATATAACACACCTAAAACATACAGAAATCATACAACTTAGGTGCCTAACCAATTTGCCCTCATTGACATCACAAATTTTATGCATATACATTAAACAATTCACCTAAGATATCACCATCATATATATATTATTCAATCAAAAAAATTGTTACCAATTACCAAATACCAAACCACATATCAAAGGCAAGTCAAACATGTCCATTATCATAAGTTATCTATGAAATTGGCCATTCCATATTTTTAATCACCATAAGAGTTACTTGTAACATCCCGAAATAGGGCCTAGTCAGAATAGTGCTTTCAAGACCACAATTCTGACATCAAAATATTCATTTTATGGTTATTATGAAGTCTAGAATATGATAATATGCATGTGTTAAGATTTCATGAAGAAATTCTTTGAGTAAGGTGTCCAATTGGAAATTAGGGACTAAATTGAATAAACTACAAAACTTGAATTCTAGAATCAATTTGTATGAAATTGATTTAGATATTAAATTAGAAGGTCTCAGAGAGCAATTTCCCAATTTCTAAGCTTTTGGACAAAAATAGGCCTGTATGGATGAAATTTTAAAGAAAAGGGCTTAAGGGCATTTTGGTCATTTGGCATTTTAATGAAATAAAATGGGAAAAATAAGTCAAAATCAGCCATTCATCTCCCTCATTCAGCCGAAACTCTAGGGTTCTCCATATCTAGGGTTTTCAAGCTTTTCAAGCTCAATAGTAAGTGCTCCCAAGCCCCGTTTTTAATTTTTTTGTATTTTTGAAATCTCGGTAGCTTACGCCCTCCATTTCTACCCATATTTCATGCTAGGCTTCATGTTTAAAAATTTACCCATGCATGAGTTATTTGTATTTTGATGGTTTATGGAAGAATATGAAAGTTAAAGGTGTGTTAAACATCTTTTCCTAGCTGATTTTCATGAAAAACCCCTAAAGGGACCTTTGTGCAAAAGTTGTTAAATATGTGCTAGAAATGTGAAAATAATGGAAAATGTGGGCTTCCATAAGAGGGAAAAGTGTTCGGCTAGGCTTGGGTAAGATAGAAATTGCATGTGTTTCATTATACGAGCGTAGGGACTAAATCGTAAAAATGTGAAAGGTTAGAGGCAAAATGGTCATTTGGACCGGGGGTGAAATTTAAGCTCATATAGTACAATGTAAGGTGTTAATGATTTAATTTTATTGTTATAGACCCCGAGGAACAAATTCCGAAGGTCGACCGAGGAAAACGAAAGGTTTCGAAAAAATCGAAACATAATATTGAAACGAATACCAGGTAAGTTCGGATAACTTAAAGTAAACTCAAAATATGCATAATTGTATAATGTATGAATGCATGATAATTGCATTGTTGATGGCATGAAAATGCATGAAATGCATTCTTTGATAATGATTCGATGGATAATGTCTCAGTTGAGGCTAAAATGTAACACCCCTACCCGTATCCATCGCCAGAATAGAGTACGAGGCATTATCGAGAAGAACGATACACTTACAGATAATTTAAATACATTTTCATAACAACTTGTTTCGATTTCATACTATTTCATATTTAAGCTTTTTGCACCAAAGTATTTAAGATATCGTCTTTATGCAAATAGCACACATAAGGTACATAAATTCCATAATTATGAATGAACACATTTATCAAACATATTCCATGTTTTTATATATATCATAGTTTCATATTTCCATGTATCAATTACCATCACTTCCTCGTATTTCAGACAAATAAGTGTAACAATTCATAAATATGCAATTCATTAACTCTTCCTACCAATCACGATTTTAAATTGCCAAATCACTTATTGAGCGCAATTTCAATGTTCACAAAATCTATCATATAAATTTGGATGTACGTATTCATCAATAAATTCCATGTACAGATATTATCATCTCATATTTCCACATACATTTACTTTCCACATTTATGAATTCAAATAGCATATACAAGACATACCAATGTATTTCAAGTACGTTTTCATGATATTTTGTTTCGAACTCAGATTATTTCATACTAGAAGTTTTCTCATTAACTCATTTCGAATACCAATTCATACGGATAATACACTCAAGGCGTAGAAATATATAATCACAAATGAACTCATTCATCAACCAAGTTTTATGCCCATGTCTCATCAACTCGTATTTCCTTATATCACATAATTCCATGTAATACTTACCAAACTTCTTCAAATTAGTGAACATCTTACGGAATTGAGTACTTCGTTTTCTCGATGCCATAGTTCAACTATGGTCTTACACATCTTCACATAATGATGCCATAACCCAGCTATGGTCTTACACATATTCATATATCGATGCCATAGCCCAGCTATGGTCTTACACGAATCACATATCTCACTGATGCCATATACCAGATATGGTCTTATACAGTAGCATATATCACACCGATGCCATATCTCAGATATGGTCTTATACGGAAATCACTTGACACTTGTCACTTGTAGCCGAAGCTACCACTATTCACTGATCAGGTAGCTAGAGCTACCATTTTTCACTGATCAGGTAGCCGGAGCTACCACATTTCATCGATCGTGCAGCGAAGCTACCACTTTTCACTGATCAGGTAGCCGAAACTACCACTTTTCACTTTTCATTTGTCATTGATCAGATAAGTGTAGCCGAAACTATCACTTATCACTTTCACTTGTCCTTAATCAGATAAATGTAGGCGAAGCTATCACTTATCACTTGTTGCCATGGTCCAACCATGGTCTTTTCCTTCAATTCATCTTGTCATTGATCTGAAATGCTCAATTTGATCATTTATTCAATTTTCATACTTTTACATTATTCACGGTTTTATCATCAATACATATGAAATAACACATCATGAAATTCATAAAATTAACAAATAATCACTAAAATTTAGCCATATAAACTCACAATTTCAATTTTTCTATTATAACGATAATCATAATTTCATAATAAATATTCCAAATAAAACATTATATCATTTCTAATCCAACACTTATTGATTATAATCGGGCATGTGATCAATTTATACACGGGTCATTCATATATTTTTCCTCCTCCTCCTCTCCATCCACATCCTTGATATAAATAACACACTTGTAAGTAACCTTATCCATAATTTTCACTAATTACTTATGTGAATATTCAAGCTATCCACCCGTGTCATAGTCACTAAATTATTTATATCTAAAGCTATGGAACTCCAAATTAAGGTCCGCTAATTTTCTCTAAAACTAGACTCACATATCTTCAAAGTTAGACTACTGCTGCTGTCCAAAACAGTTGTAGTGCAAAATGTTGATTTCCATTTTGCCCCAAATTTCACAATTCATACAATTCAGTCCTTGCTCAATTAACCCTTAAACTAAGATAATTCTCTCAATTAATACTTTTTCTAACATTATAAGTTATTTCATAACTATTGAAATTCAGAATTTTCACATAAAACTCTAACTTCAAACTCTTTTACACTTAGGTCCCAAACATTCACTTTCTATTCAATTCTTTCAATAAAATCAACATATAAACAATTTAAAGCTCTAATTCCATGCCAAATCATCATATACTTCCAGCACATATTCATAGCAACTTTAAATTTCTTTCATAGAATAAAAAACTAATGAATTCAACAAGTGGACCTAGTTGTAAAAGTCACAAAAACACAAAAATTTTAAGAAATAATAAAGAATTGAACTTACTTGAAGTAAAAATATGAAAAACCAGCTTAGGGGAACTCTTCCATGGCGTTTTTGCTGATGAGAATGCAAAAAATAAAGAGAAATCTAGATAATTCCACTTTAGTCCTAACTTTATCAAGTAAATTTTGCAATTTTCCAATTTTTCCCTTAATTCTCCTTATTTTCTTGCTGATTTCATGCCCTTGCCGTCCAGCCCAAATAGACCTTGGGTTTATTTACCTTTTAAGCCCTCTTTCTTTTATCATTTAAGCTATTTAATCATTTCCCAAAATTTTGCATTTAATACAATTTAGTCCTTTTTGTTCAATTAACTATCAGAACTTTAAAATTTCTTAACGAAACTTTAATAATAACTTATTAACACTCCATAAATATTTATAAAAATATTTATGGCTCGATTTAAAATTCCCGAGGTCTCGATACCTCGTTTTAGATTCTAATTATTTTAGTATTTATTTTTAGTACACTATTCACTATTTCAAAAAATTTTCTAACTTCACATTTAACTTATAATTACTAAATTAATAATATTTCCTACTCATTTGTCAGATTTAGTGATCTCGAATCACTGTTCTGACACCACTAAAAATTAGGTTGTTACAACTCTCCCCCCTTTAGGGATTTTCGTCCCTGAAAATCTTATCAGAAGAAGTTGCTTTCAACACTCATGAAACATTTTTACTAACTTCTCAGAATCACAATTCGGTTAACCTTGAATATTATTTATTTATTTATTTTTCCAGTCACCTTTGAATTCTAGAATAATTGTTGGAACTTATTGTCAAAATTCTAACTTACCCTCTTAGGAACACATATACTTAGCTGATATATCAAATAAAAATTCTGTACCTACTGAAATGATCATACAGATATTTCTTTGTCAAATGATTAACCATAAACTAAATAACATTTTCTTTTCTGATGTTAATGACTATCCCAATTCGAAATCTATAGCCATTCTATCTCATATCACACTAGTATTATCACTGACTGCAATAATCCTAAATGCTCTTGATGTTCGGCTTACTTGCTAACAAATAGACATCTAAACTTGTACTCAAAAATATTATATAACGCTTTTGCAATCACTAGCACATCTAACACACAAGAAGATAATAAAGATCTTGATAATTCCTCAGAGAAAGCCAGAAGAAAAACACTGCTTACCGACTCTGGACTTCATCATAACAAAGATAATATATTTCCCGCATGTATAAAATAAAATCATAATCAGTAGAAACGTAAGAGTAGTCTCATATAAATTTTTACCATTGACTTCATTACAACATATTAGAATAAAATTCTAAAGAGATGAAGAAATACTGATCATAAACCGACCAGACCAACAGAGCTTTCATCTAACATCATAGTTAGCTAGCATTCTCACAACATAAGAACTCTATCAAAAACTGAACAACCGCACACATATATCTAAGGATAAAAGAATATATATAATACCCAGAAAAGATCATTATATTCATTTCAACTATAGCTGTCACACACACAGACATCTTTACTACTCAATTATCATTTCTCTGACTAATTCTATCATCATGAACCCTGCATCATTTCATTCACTAACGAAAACCAATTCGGGAAAAACTTCAGTAAACACATACTTTAGACATCATATCTGAATAAGTCGATTAGCCGAGGTTAACTTTTTCTTTAACCGTGACATTTCGTAATTTGAATGATCTTTAAAATATTCTGATATTTTTTTTCAAAACTGTAATCACTTGTCAAACTATTTTTAACTCTGTCTGCATTATTAATTATTCCACTTCTATACTCTTTAGTTTCACACTTGTGAATTATTCAACATAATTCTCGTGAATTTTAGTTATAAAATACCATATTGATAAGGGGGTGAGGTCGTAAAGCCTCAAACTAGACTCTCATAAATTCACACATATGACTTAGCATTTATCATCAACATCATATCCTTACAATTACATAATTCACTTCAAGCAAATTAACATACATAATTATGTTACACGAACTTTTCAATTATCCTTTTCAAACAAGTGTAGTTAAACATACATTCCATGAATTTTGAGTAAGTTTACTCATAGCATTTACTTAATCAAACAAGTCAGGCACATAATATCCTATGAATGTCACACAAACATAGATGCGCTCATCAAAAGATAAACTTCCATTTCATTTCGCTTTTTCCATATTTCTCGATTTATGACTATTTCATTTCGTACCTCATCACATCCATATCATGAACTCTTCTTCATACCTTTCTATGTTTCGACTCATCATAAACATATTCTTACTCAAACACCTCAGTGTCACTTCCAACACTTTATGAAATAGCTCGATTGAAAAGTATTTCTGTTTATATGCAAAACAAAGATTAGATCGGATCATACACATCACACTATCACAGATTTATATGGCATGAATTTCTAGACACTTTACACATCTCATTCGTTTCGAGAATCGTCTAAACCGAAGCTCTAATACCAATAAATGTAACAACCCTACCCGTATCCGTCGCCAGAATAGAGTACGAGGCATTATCGAGAAGCACGAAACACTTACAGATAATTTAAATACATTTTCATAACAATTTGTTTCGATTTCATACTATTTCATATTTAAGCTTCTTGCACCAAAGTATTTAAGATATCATATTTATGCAAATAGCACACATGAGGTACATAAATTCCATAATTATGAATGAACACATTTATCAAACATATTCCATATTTTTATATATATCATAGTTTCATATTTCCATGTATCAATTACCATCACTTCCTCGTATTTCAGACAAATAAGTGTAACAATTCATAAATATGCAATTCATTAACTCTTCCTACCAATCACGATTTTAAATTGCCAAATCACTTATTGAGCGCAATTTCAATGTTCACTAAAATCTATCATATAAATTTGAATGTACGTATTCATCAATAAATTCCATGTACAGATATCATCATCTCATATTTCCACATACATTTACGTTCCACATTTATGAATTCAAATAGCATATACAAGACATACCAATGTATTTCAAGTACGTTTTCATGATATTTTGCTTCGAACTCAGATTATTTCATACTAGAAGTTTTCTCATTAACTCATTTGAATACCAATTCATACGGATAATACACTCAAGGCGTAGAAATATATAATCACAAATGAACTCATTCATCAACCAAGTTTTATGCTCATGTCTCATCAACTCGTATTTCCTTATATCACATAAATCCATGTAATACTTACCAAACTTCTTCAAATTAGTGAACATCTTACGGAATTGAGTACTTCATTTTCTCGATGCCATAGTTCAACTATGGTCTTACACATCTTCACATAATAATGCCATAGTCCAGCTATGGTCTTTACACATATTCATATATCGATGCCATAGCCCAGCTATGGTCTTACACGAATCACATATCTCACTGATGCCATATCCCAGATATGGTCTTATACAGTAGCATATATCACACCGATGCCATATCTCAAATATGGTCTTATATGGAAATCACTTGTCACTTGTCACTTGAAGGCGAAGCTACCACTATTCACTGATCAGGTAGCCAGAGCTACCATTTTTCACTGATGAGGTAGCCGGAGCTACCACTTTTCACTGATCAGGTAGCCGAAACTACCACTTTTCACTTTTCATTTGTCATTGATCAGATAAGTGTAGCTGAAACTATCACTTATCACTTTCACTTGTCCTTGATCAGATAAGTGTAGGCGAAGCTATCACTTATCACTTGTTGCCATGGTCCAACCATGGTCTTTTCCTTCAATTCATCTTGTCACTGAACTGAAATGCTCAATTTGATCATTTATTCAATTTTCATGCTTTTACATTATTCACGGATTTATCATCAATACATATGAAATAACACATCATGAAATTCATAAAATTAACAAATAATCACTAAAATTTAGCCATATAAACTCACAAGTTCAATTTTTCTATTATAACGATAATTATAATTTCATAGTAAATATTCCAAGTAAAACATTATATCATTTCTAATCCAACACTTATCGATTATAATCGGGCATGTGATCAATTTATACACGGGTCATTCATATATTTTTCCTCCTCCTCCTCTCTATCCACATCCTTGGTATAAATAACACACTTGTAAGTAACCTTATCCATAATTTTCACTAATTACTTATGTGAATATTCAAGCTATCCACCCGTGTCATAGTCACTAAATTATTTATATCTAAAGCTATGGAAATCAAAATTAAGGTCCGCTAATTTTATCTGAAACTAGACTCATATATACTCTTACCATAAAAATTTCATAATTTTTGGTTGGACCAATTAATACAGTTTATTCATTAAAGTCTCCCCTGTTCTGCTATCTGACAGTTCCGACCCTTCTTCACTAAAAACTAATTATCTCCTTGTATAGGATTCGAATGATGTTTCCGTTTGTTTCTCTTGAAAATAAAATTATTGAGGATTCTAAACATATAAATTTAATTCCATAATTATTTTTATCCAATTTTTTATGATTATACAAAGTTAGAACAGGGGAACCCAAAATCATTCTGACCTTGTCTCACAAAATTTATCATATCTCATGATTTACAATTCCATTGCTTACATCATTTCTTCTATAAGAAACTAGACTCAATAAGCTTTAATTTCATATTTTATTCATCTTCTAATTCAATTTATACAATTTTTGGTGATTTTTCAAAGTTAGACTACTGCTGCTGTCCAAAACAGTTGTAGTGCAAAATATTGATTTCCATTTTGCCCCAAATTTCACAATTCATACAATTCAGTCCTTGCTCAATTAACCCTTAAACTAAGATAATTTTCTCAATTAATACTTTTACTAGACATTATAAGTTATTTCATAACTATTGGAATTCAGAATTTCCACATAAAACTCTAACTTCAAACTCTTTTACACTTAGGTCCTAAACATTCACTTTCTATTCAATTCTTTCAATAAAATCAACATATAAACAATTTAAAGCTCTAATTCCATGCCAAATCATCATATACTTCCAGCACATATCCATAGCAACTTTAAATTTCTTTCATAGAATCAAAAACTAATGAATTCAACAAGTGGACCTAGTTGTAAAAGTCACAAAAACACAAAAATTTTAAGAAATAATAAAGAATTGAACTTAATTGAAGTAAAAATATGAAAAAACAGCTTAGGGGAACTCTTCCATGGCATTTTTGCTGATAAGAATGCAGAAAAATAAAGAGAAATCTAGATAATTCCACTTTAGTCCTAACTTTATCAAGTAAATTTTGCAATTTTGCAATTTTTCCCTTAATTCTCCTTATTTTCTTGCTGATTTCATGCCCTTGCCGTCCAGCCCAAATAGACCTTGGGTCTATTTACCTTTTAAACCCTCTTTCTTTTATCATTTAAGCTATTTAATCATTTCCTAAAATTTTGCATTTGATACAATTTAGTCCTTTTTGTTCAATTAACTATCAGAACTTTAAAATTTCTTGACGAAACTTTAATAATAACTTATTAACACTCCATAAATATTTATAAAAATATTTATGGCTCGATTTAAAATTCCCGAGGTCTCGATACTTCGTTTTCGATTCTAATTATTTTAGTATTTATTTTTATTACACTATTCACTATTTCAAAAATTACTAAATTAATAATATTTCCTACTCATTTGTTAGATTTAGTGATCTCGAATCACTGTTCCGACACCACTAAAAATTAGGTTGTTACATAAAAAGGGAATTCGATAGATAAACCATGATTGACATGTGAATTGAGATCCTGCATATATTACAGAAAGGATTTAGCCCAGACGGGTAATCTGTTGATCTCAAATATAGAAAGGATCTAGCCTAGACGGGTGTTCCTTGAGTGATCGAGCCTCCCGAAGAATATGTGTGCATTATGGATTTAGCCTGGACTGGTAATTCAGATCCGAGCTCATTAAGGGTGGTTGTCGTTAAAAGGGATTTAACCTGGACTGGTAATCCCTACATCTTCTTATGAGTTTATATTACGGGGGATTTAGCCTGGACTCGTAATCCCGTCGTAAGATGTGAGGTTCGCGGGAGTGCATACCTGAAATGATCATTCGTATGAATTGACGGTGATTGGATAATCCATCGAGATTTCCTAGAAACTCAACAGGACTAACACGAGGTATATGTATAAATAACATGTTGAATGATGAGCTCATCTAAGATAAGTTACATGGTGTTTTGTTATGCGACTAACTCATTGATTGAGTGCATGTGATAGGGAAACCATTTTCATATTCGTTGGTTTCATTATCTAATAAGAATGTATGTTAAATAATCGATAAGTTTACTTTTCAGTTATTCGAGCTTACTAAGCATATAAATGCTTACCCCTCTCTTTTTCCCCGTTTTCAAAGCTCGAGGACTTGTAAATATTGGAAGACAGTTGGAGAGTCTGCACATTATCAACTAGTCCATCTTTAGTATATAGACTCTTATGTTTTGTTCAATGGCATGTATAGAGCTTTTGTGTATTTTGTTATATGTGTCATTTGAATTGCCAAAAATGAAGGCATGTAAAGTTATACTTATCTTTTTGTATATGGCCATGGTAACTTGGCTTATTTCGAAGTAGGCACTGACCTACAATTCTATGCATGTTTATGTTCACATATGATGGCTTGGTTATAATTGGCAATGAGTTATAAAAATGAGCCAATCTTAAATATGTCAAGTAGACATGGAAATCCTTAAATGCAATATGAGAATTAACTTAGCATGCATGAAACCAATGACATGAGGTTTACATGCAATGAGGTTAATCAAAGTTATATATATATTCATAAGTGTACAATTTGGCCTTAACATGCACAAAATTAACCAATAAGTATATTTAGTTGATAGAGGGTGATCAAAGGCTTGGAAAATAGCCTAATAAGGTCCACACAGGTAGATACATGGGCGTGTGTCTAGGCCGTGTGTGACACACGGCTCATCCCCATGGGTGTGTGGTATGGTAGTGTGTCCCCTGCATCTAAAATATTAAGTCAGTATAGAACACGGGCTAAGTACACGGGCGTGTGTCTTGGCCGTGTGCTTTTAACAGAATGTTGAGGTTGAAGTCATTGTTTCACACGGGTGGAGGACACGGGAGTGTCCCAAGCCACACAAGCGTGTGTGACCACATGGCCCCATCACACGGCGGTGTCACACTTCAAAGTAAGGAAAAATTTTCTAAAGTGCCTAGAGTTTATCGAATGTTTTCGGTTATGTCCTATACTGCCCCTAGGTGTTTTTTAAGCCTCGAAGGCTTGTGTAACGGACAAAGTGTACATGTTTGAAAGGTTTTAAATTTGGGCAAAATTTGGTGACCCGATTTAGTAAGTTTGTATAGGTGAATTACCAGTAACGCCTCGAACCCTGTCCCGGCGTCCGGTATGAGTGAGAGGTGTTACATTTAGTGGTATCAGAGCTATAGTTTAGTCAGTTCTAGGACTACCGTAGAGGGTATTGAGGTTCGCTATACATGTCATTATACGAACGTTGATAGTGTGACATCTCTTAACTATTTAAATTGTTTCTGAATATAGTAAATGTCTTCCAATCATGCACAAGATGAGTCTGAGGGAGCCAAGAGCCATGCTCCAGCTTCCGTACAACGAGCTGTATCTAGTAGTAGTAGAAGTGTTATGTCTGAAGGTCGAGAAGAGGCCCGAGCCGCCTTCGTTAACATGATGGATTAGTGGTTTAGGGATTATCTGAGGAATCGCCCCAACATACCACGATCGGCCCTGCCCCCTAACCAACTTGATGAGGATTTGCCACGAGGAATGGCACTGGTAAGAATTGGTAAAGCCCCTGTAGATAAGCTTAGAAAGTATGGGGCCGAGGAATTTAGAGCTAAAATTGAGGATGATGTTGAGAAAGCCGAGTTCTGGCTTGAGAATACCGCGCGGGTATTAGATGAGTTATTGTGACACACCTGAGGAGAGCTTAAAGTGTGTCGTATCTCTCTTGAAGGACACTGCATACCACTGGTGGAAGACCGTATCTTCGGTGGTGCCAAAGGAAAATATCACTTGGGAATTCTTCCAAGCAAAGTTTAGGAGGAAGTATATCAGTCAAAGGTTTTTAGACTCGAAGCGAAAGAAGTTCCTGGAACTCAAACAAGGAAATAAGACTGTGGCAGAATATGAAAGGGAGTTTTTAAGGTTAAGCCAGTATGCAATTGAATGGGTTCAAACCGAGTCTGAAATGTGTAAACGCTTTGAGGAAGGTTTGAATGAGGAAATTAAGTTGTTGATTGGGATCCTTGAAATACGAGAGTTTGCTATATTAGCTGATCGGGCCAAGAAGGCCGAGGAACTTAATAATGAAAGAAAGCAAGAAAAGAGAGAGGCTCAAGTCGCGAGCAAGAGATCCGGCGGTAGGACACTCTCATTTTTTACAAAGAAATCAATGAGCCAACATGAACATTCCACCACATCTGTAGGATATTCGGGTAGAACGAGAGGTTCTAAAAGACAAAATCAGAAGTCTTCCTCCTCGATGATGACTAGTGTGGGGAGTGTAGATGACCAAAAGCCGAAATGTAAGAGTTGCAACAAATTTCACTTCGAAGAATACCGAATAAAGAGCAGTGCGTGTTTCAGATGTGGTTCTCTTGACCACTTTCTCAGGGACTGCCCAAAACGAATTGAAAAAGAAGTGGAAGTAACTCCGAAGTCGAGTGCTCCCATGGCACGAGGTAAACCTCTGAGATACCTTGGTAGTGCTAGTGGCAACCGTGTTGTGACCAAAGACGTTGCAAAATTAGAGGCTGGAATACGCGCTCGAGAGGAAGCCTCTGCTCCTGACGTTATTACTGGTACTTTTTCTCTTTTCAATTCATGTGTTATTGCCTTAATTAACCCAGGGTCGACGCATTCATACATTTTCATGAGATTGGTGTCTAGTATGAACATACCCGTTGAACACGAGGGTTAACCAATTTAATATATGAGAAAAGGGTACGAAGCCTACCTTGCTTTTGTGTTGAACATGAGGGAAACGGAGTTGAAGACTGAAACTGTTCTATAGTATGTGAATATCCAGATGTATTTCTGGAAGAATTACCCAGATTACCTCCCGAGAGAGAGAGAGAGTTTGGTATTGAATTAGTGCAAGGGATAGCTCCCATCTCTATTGCCCCATACAGAATGGAGCCAATCGAGCTGAAAGAATTAAAAGCACAGTTGCAAGAGCTGACGGATAAAGGTTTTGCTAGGCCGAGCTTTTCACCTTGGGGTGCCCCCGTATTGTTTGTCAAGAAGAAAGATGGTTCGATGAGACTATGTATAGATTACTGACAACTGAACAAGGTAACTATCAAGAATAAGTATCCTACGCCAAGAATCGATGATCTATTCGACCAGTTAAGAGGAGCCATTGTATTCTCTAAGATAGACTTGAGGTCTAGCTACTATCAGTTATGTGTTAAGGAATCGGATGTGCCTAAGACAGTTTTTAGAACAAGATACGGCCATTATGAATTTCTTGTCATGCCATTTGGATTGACGAATGCACCGACCGTATTCATGGATCTAATGAATAGGATCTTTCGTCCATACTTCGATAAGTTTGACATTGTGTTCATCTTGATTTATTCTAAAGATGAGACAAAACATGCGAAACATCTGAGAACTGTGTTGCAAACCTTACGGGAAAAACAAATGTATGCTAAGTTTAGCAAGAGTGAATTTTGGCTCCAAGAAGTTGGATTTTTGGGTCATGTTGTTTCGGGTAAAGGCGTCCGAGTTGATTCAATTATAATCTCTACTATTGTTGAATGGAAACCGCCTAAAAATGTAACCGAGGTTAGAAGCTTTTTGGGCTTAGCCGGTTACTACTGAAAATTTTTGAAAGGATTCTCCATGATAGCAACTCCAATGACTAGATTGCTACAGAAAAACGTTAAGTTTGAATGGACAGAAAAGTGTCAGCAGAGTTTCGAGAAGTTAAAGACATTGCTGACAGAAGCTTCTGTTTTAGTATTACCTGAGTCGGGAAAAGAGTTTGTGGTCTATAGTGATGCATCCTTGACGGATTGGGTTGTGTACTTATGCAAGATGGCAAGGTGATAGCCTATGCTTCATGGCAGTTGAAGCCACACAAAAAGAACTATCCGAAACACGATTTAGAGCTCGTTGCCATTGTCTTTGCCTTGAAAATCTAGAGGCATTATTTATATGGTGAGGTTTGTCGTATATTCACAAACCACAAAAGTTTGAAGTATTTGATGACTAAAAAATAATTGAATCTAAGACAGTGGAGATGGTTAGAACTAATTAAAGACTACGATCTGACCATTGACTATCACCCGGGAAAGGCGAATGTGGTTGCCGACGCATTAAGCAGAAAATATTTATTTGCATTGAGAGCCATAGATGCTCGATTAGCATTGCTTGATGATGGTTCGGTCTTGGCAGAGCTGGAGGCTAGGCCAACATTTCTTCAGGAAATCTATGATGCTCAATCTAATGATAGAGCCCTGCAGGCTAAACGGACTCAATGTGAGTCAGGCATTGAATAAGATTTTTGGATTGATCCTGATGGATGTTTGATGTTCAGGGATAGAGTTTGTGTACCCAAAGATGATGAACTTATTTGAAAAATCTTACAAGAAGCACATAACAGCCGTTTATCTATTCATACTGGAAGTACCAAGATGTACAATGATTTGAAGAAAGCGTACTAGTGGAACGGCATGAAAAGAGACATTTCATAATTTGTATCGAAGTGTCTGATATGTCAGCAAGTTAAAGCTGAACATCAAGTACCTTCAGGTTTGTTACAACATGTAATGGTCCCTGAATGGGAGTGGGACAAAGTTACTATGGATTTTGTGACAGGATTGCCATTGACTCTGAAAAAGAAAGATGCTATATGGGTAGTGGTGGATAAGTTGACAAAGTCGGTTCATTTCATTCCGGTAAGAACAGACTACTCTCTTGATAGATTGCCCGACTTGTACATATCTAAGATTGTGAGACTACACAGGGTACCATTGTCGATTGTTTTTTACAGAGAGCGAAGGTTCACTTTGAGATTCTGAAAGAAGTTACAAGAAGCCCTGGGTACAAAATTGAGCTTTAGTGTGGCTTTCCATCCTTAGACTGATGGTCAGTCTGAGCGGATGATTCAGATTCTTGAGGATATGTTGCAATGTTGCATCCTCAAATTTCAGGGTAGCTGGGAAAGGTACTTGCTATTGGTAGAATTTTCCTACAATAATAGTTTTCAAACGAGTTTGAAGATGGCACCTTATGAATCCTTGTATGGCAGAAAGTGCCGAACTCCATTGTACTGGACAAAACTCAAGGAAAGTCGAATTCATGGAGTTGATCTGATTAAGGAAACTGAAGAAAAGGTTAAAGTGATACGAGACTATTTAAAAGCGGCATAGGATAGGCCAAAGTCATATGCTGATCTGAAAAGAAAATAGATTGAATTCCAAGTTGGAGATAAAGTATTTTTAAAAGTGTCTCCATGGAAAAAAGTGTTGAGATTTGGTCGGAAAGGCAAATTGAGTCCACGATTTATCAGACCGTACGAGATCACTGAAAGAGTTAGACCATTAGCCTATCGTTTGGCATTACCGGCCGAATTGGAAAAGATTCACGACATGTTCCATGTATCCACGTTAAGGTGATATCGATCAGACCCCTCTCATGTGATTTCACCAGCAGAGATTGAGATTAGACCAGACATGGCCTATGGAGAAGAATTGGTCAAGATTTTGGCTCGTAAGATTAAACAATTAAGAAAGAAAAATGTGGCTTTAGTAAAAGTGCTATGGCATCGACATGGTGTGAAAGAGGCTACATGGGAATCAGAAGAAACTACGAAAAACCAATATCCGAACCTGTTTACTGGTAAGACTTTTGAGGACGAAAGTCCCTAATAGGGGGAGAAATGTAACATCCCGAAATAGGCCTAGTCGGAATAGTAGTTTCAGGACCACAAATCTGACATTATGAATATTATGAGGTCTAGAATATGATAATATGATAATATGCATGTGTTAATATTTCATGAAGAAATTCTTTGAGTAAGGTGTCCAATTGGAAACTAGGGCTAAATTGAATAAACTGCAAAACTTGGATTCTAGAATCAATTTGTATGAAATCGCTTTAGATATTAAATTAGAAGGTCTCGGAGAGCAATTTTCCCATTTTCTAAGTTTTTGGACAAAAATAGGCTTGTATGGATGAAATTTTAAAGAAAAGGGCTTACAGGCAGTTTGGTCATTTGGCATTTTAATGAAATAAAATGGGAAAAATAAGCCAAAATCAGCCATTCATCTCCCTCATTCAGCCAAAACTCTAGGGTTCTCCATATCTAGGGTTTTCAAGCTTTTCAAGCTCAATAGTAAGTGCTCCCAAGCCCCGTTTTTAATGTTCTTTGTATTTTTGAAATCTCGGTAGCTTACTCTCTACATTTCTACCCATATTTCATGCTAGGGTTCATGTTTAAAAATTTACCCATGCATAAGTTACTTTTGTTTTGATGGTTTATAGAGGAATATGAAAGTTAAAGGTGTGTTAAACATCTTTTCCTAGGTGATTTTCATGAAAAACCCCTAAAGGGACCTTTGTGCAAAAGTTGTTAAATATGTGGTAGAAATGTGAAAATAATGGAAAATGTGGGCTGCCATAAGAGGGAAAAGTGTTCGACTAGGCTTGGGTAAGATAGAAATTGCATGTGTTTCATTATACGAGCCTAGGGACTAAATTGTAAAAATGTGAAAGTTTAAGGGCAAAATGGTTATTTGGACCGAGGGTGAAATTTAAGCTCATATAGTACAATGTAAGGTGTTAATGGTTTAATTTTATTGTCATAGACCCCGAGGAACAAATTCTGAAGGTCGACCGAGGAAAACAAAACGTTTCAGAATAACTGAAACACAATACCAAAACGAGTACCAGGTAAGTTCAGATAACTTAAAGTAAACTCATAATATGCATAATTGTATGATGTATGAGTGCATGATAATTGCATTGTTGATGGCATTAAAATGCATGGAATGTATCTTTGATAATGATTCAATGGATAATGTCTCGGTTAAGGTTAAAAAGGGAATTCGATGGATAAACCATGATTGACATGTAAATTGAGATCCTGCATGTGTTGCAGAAAGGATTTAGCCTAGACGAGTAATCCGTTGATCTCAAATATAGAAAGGATCTAGCTCGGACAGGTGTTCCTTGAGTGATTGAGCCTCCCGAAAAATATATGTGCATTATGAATTTAGCTCAGACGGGTAATCCGATTAGGGTCTGAATTTAGCCTGGACTGGTAGTTCAGATCCGAGCTCATTAAGGGTGGTTGTCGTTATAAGGGATTTAGCCTGGACTGGTAATCCCGACATCTCCTTACGAGTTTATATTACGGGGGATTTAGCCTGGACTGGTAATCCCGCCGTAAGATGTGAGGTTCGCGGGAGTGCATACCTGAAATGATCATTCGTATGATTGACAGTGATTGGATAATCCATCGATATTTCCTAGAAACTCAACGGGACTAACACGAAGTATATGTGTAAATAACATGTTGAATGATGAGCTCATCTAAGATAAGTTACATGGTGTTTTGTTATGCGACTAACTCATTGATTGAGTGCATGTGATAGGGAAACCATTTTCATAATCGTTTGTTTCATTATCTAATAAGGATGTATGCTAAATAATCGGTAAGTTTACTTTCTAGTTATTCGAGCTTACTAAACATATTAATGCTTACTCCTCCCTTTTTCCCTATTTTTAGAGCTCAAGGACTTGTAAAGATTGGAAGACGGTTGGAGAGTCTACACACTATGAACTTGTCCAGCTTTGGTATATAGACTCTTATGTTTTGTTCAATGGCATGTGTAGAGCTTTTGTGTATTTTGTTATATGTGTCATTTGAATTGCCAAAAATGAAGGCATGTAAAGTTATACTTATCTTTTAGTATATGGCCATGGTAACTTGGCTTATTTCGAAGTAGGCACTGACCTACAATTCTATGCATGTTTATGTGCACATATGATAGCCTAGTTATAATTGACAATGAGTTATAAAAATGAGCCAATCTTAAATATGTCAAGTAGACATGGAAACCCTTAAATGCAAGATGAGAATTAACTTAGCAGGTATGAAACCAATGACATGAGGTTTACATGCAATGAGGTTAATCAAAGTTATACATATATTCATAAGTGTAAAATTTGGCCTTAACACGCACAAAATTAACCAATAAGTATGTTTAGTTGATAGAGGGTGATCAAAGGCTTGGAAAATAGCCTCATAAGGTCCACACGGGTAGATACACGAGCGTGTGTCTAGGCCGTGTGTGACACATGGCTCATCCCCATAGGTGTGTGGTATGGCCGTGTGTCCCCTGTACCAGAAATTTTAAGTCAGTATAGAACACGGGCTAAGTACACGGGCGTGTGTCTTGGCTATGTGCTTTTAACAGAATGTTGAGGTTGAAGTCAGTGTTGCACACGGGCGGAGGAAGCGGGCATGTGTGACCACGTGGCCCCATCACACGGGTGTGTCACACTTTAAAGTAAGGAAAAATTTTCTAAAGTGCCCAGAGTTTATCGAATGTTTTCGGTTGTGTCTCGTACTGCCCCTAGGTGTGTTTTAGGCCTCGAAAGCCTGTGTAAGGGACAAAGTGTACATGTTTGAAAGGTTTTAAATTTGGCCAAAATTTGGTGACCCGATTTAGTAAGTTTGTAAAGGTGAATTACCGGTAACGCCTCGAACCCTGTGCCAGCGTCGGGTACGGGTGAGGGGTGTTATATTACCAAACCAAAAGAATGCCTAACCGATAAATGCACAAAAATATAATCAACATGAAACATAACTTATCATTTCATCACCACATAAGCTTAATTACAACTTCAACTAAAATGTTAACCGTAAAAACTTCAACCCTATATACATGCCACAAACCAAAATAGCTAATTCAAAAACTACAATGAAGGGTTGGATAGTGTGAGCTCTAAAGTAGATCCGTCCACCAATTTCGCGAAGCAATAGCTACAAAAAACAAAAACAAAAGGAGGTAAGCTTAAGAAGCTTAGTAAGTCCATAGCTAAAGATTCAAATGAGCTTACCTCAATATATAAATTAATACTAAAAGAGCATTACATTACTAAACCTGACAATTGTTTCCAAAATCACATAATGCCAGTACTAAAACATTCAATTGAGAAATTCATAATCCACAATATTTCAAACCAAAACAAATTGTTCTTTGATATTTAAATACATATCATCTCAAATAGAACATTTTCACCTATTTACATTTAATACAATATCTCAATAAGTATAAGCTTTATTTAACAAATAATTTAACCCATATTCAATAATTTCATGGCCCGTTGAACTATAGCAACATGAATCGGATATTCAGGTTTCCCAAAACACACTACAAAGCATCAAACTACTAACAGAGGCACCAATATGCAAATAGAAGGACCAAAGTGCAATCCTGTACAAATGCGCATACTAACCCTATTGGCATTCCAATCGTATCCTAATCGTTTACTACGTTCAACTAGGCGTTTTAATTGAATTCACAACATTAATAAATCACTCAATCAATGGCACTTCTTATTTCCATACACATACTATAAATCCATTACATTCATATCAATATTATGCAACCACAAAATTCATAAATACCAAATATCCATTTCCCATTTGTTCTTAATTGCAACATTTAATAATTTACAAGTAAATAATGAAATTTCACATTAAATACAATTAACCAACAAACATTAATACAACTATAAAGAAACAAACATATATATTCTTACACTATGAACTTACCTAGATTATGCCATCAGTTGACTCATAGGGACTAATCTATGATTTTCCCCTTTCCCTGGTTATCCTCCGTACGATTCAACTTTTGATCCATATAATGATTAAATTCAATTTATCAAATTCAAAAACATTATCAACTCATTTATATGCATGACCTCTAGGTTTTATCTTTTTACAAATTTTTCCTAAACTTTTACATTTATCTTAATTTAATCCATAAACCCGAAACTCTAAATTGATCAAAATTTCATAAATTCTCATGCTAACTGAATTTTCTTTTAAACTACTACAACCCATATTTATTTAAAATTCACAAGTATTCTATGTCAATTTAATTTTTTATGAAATTAGTCATTTAACTAAAAACTAACTAAAATCACTTTACAAAATAGTCCTAAACAACAACCAAGACTACAAATTTATCATTTAACTTCAAAAATACCTAAAATTCATAAATGGCAAATTTCAAAACCTTTAACAGTTTTACAAAATAGTTCCTGGGTTAGCTAGATTAAGCTACAACAATCTCAAAAACATAAAATTTACAAGAAATGACTCAAAACAAACTTACATTCAAAGGAACATCAATGGTTGAACCTCCCAACTTGTTTATCCATGGCTTTTCGATGAAGAAAAATAAAAATAAAAAAGATGATGTTGCTTTATGTTTCTTTTATTATTATTACTTTTATTAATTTAACATATTTTATCAAATAAACATAATTTAATACATAATTTACTTAAAAACCACCTATGTACCATCCACCATAATTTAATTATGGTTAAATTATCATATAAAACCCTTTAAAACCATTTATATGCTCATTTAACCATTTTTTTTATTTTTCAAGGTAGCTATCTAGAGCGAGTCCAATTTTAATCAATAGCGATTAAGTTTTATGATTTGAACAATTTAGTCCTTTCTAATTAATTAACTAATTAAAAGTGAAATTTTCGAATCAAATCTTCACATACCTAAATAGTAATAAAAATATTTACAAGCTCGATTTACAGAAACGAGATCCCGATACCTCATTTTTTGAAACCATTTGACTTTCAGGACAACTACTTTTACTTAATCATTTATCCAATTAGCTAAAATTCATTAAGTTAAAATTAATATAAAATTATTGTGACTCATATAATTTAAATACTAATTATTACGAGCTTATTCGTTAGATTTGTGGTCTTAAAACCACTGTTTCTGCACCACTGAAAATGGGCTATTACATGTCACATCCCAAAATCGGGTTAGTAGAAATCGGGTTAGTGAAACCAAGAGTGGCCACGTCCAATTTTTAAGTTAAATGTAACACCCCAAACCCAGCCTGAGCATTATGGCCAAATCTGGCGATGTCACATGAGAGTGTTTTTGAAAATGCATTGACCTTAAAACCGTTCCAATAATTATCTTTTGCTTAGTTCGGGAAGACTTGGACTAATTGATTTGCTTTAAAACATTTCATTTATGCGGAAGCTTTTGAAACCCAATAATTTTCGAAACCATTTTTATTTACGAAAAATCTTAGTTTATTTTAGGAAAACTGTACTTTGTTGCGTTATAGTTTATAAATCCATGATCAATAATTCAAAATCCTAAGTTAAAACCAAATAGTCCCAAAGTTCATCATACATAAAATACCTACAAGAATTAAGCGATGTAACCGCAAAAAATCGTAAATAAGCAGCTCAGTCGTGGTGGTCACTGTTGAGCCCTTTGCTGCATTGATCCATCAACTATGGGGACTACCTACACAGATTAAACAGAAAAGGGTGAGTTTTCGTAACTCAGTGTGTAATCCCCACAGAAACCATACACGTAGCAAACATCATAAATCAGTCCTTTATATAAACAATTCAAGCCTCAGCCCATTACAGAATCAATGTAAGCCTTAGCCCACTCAGATATGGAATCAGATATAAGATATGGCCTTAGCCCATCTCAAATATGCCATTGAGAATAGAACAGAAAAATAGAGTCCTACCCACCAGCCTTTACACACCAACTCTGTCCAATCCTACACACCATTTGGGGATAAAATCAACCCACTCATCCCTACGCACCATGTTGTACCGAAGTACGACACATAATCAGATAATTGCAGCAGAGCTACCAGATATCAGGCTTAAGAGCCTTCTAGAATACTTCCTCCAAATAATACCAACCCAACCCCGATGCAATGCAACATTCAAGTATGACATGCTAATATGCAATTTAACAGATCGTACATTCAAATCGGCATACATGATAAGAGTAACATGCTAAAACATATATATCACATAGTCAGATCGTGTAATCAAGGGTCAAAGTAACTCTTATTGACCCTACAGTAGGTCCCAGTCGACTAGGGCAACCTGAGCAACCTTATAGAATGTTTTAGAAAAATGGGCTCATACGCTCATGTGGCCTGCTCGTGTGAGCCCACACGTCCATGTGACCCACATGGCCCAAATTGGCCTTGGCCGTGTGGATCACACAACCTAGCCTAGAATCCCACACGTCCGTGTGTGCTCACATGCCCGTGTGGCCCACACGGCCCAATTGATTAGAGCTCGTGTCTCGCACACGGCCTCTTCGACCGTCACACGGCCGTGACATGTGCCCGTGTCATGCGTGCACAGCCTAGTTCGTCGATCGCACGGTCATGTACTGCCACATGGCCTACCACACGGGCGACCAGACGCCCATGTAGCATCGATAGTTTTATTTTTCAGCTTTCACCGATTCTCATTTTTTGTGTTTTTAAGTACACACCCGGTTCATATTTGTACTTTTCGCAACCCCGATACCGCTGATACCTATAATCAAGATATTCAACCTTTAGAAATTCTAAAACTAGTCTCCAACAATCAATCCCCAAAATAAAAGATCGACTTACCTCTTCAAAACGATCACCACCTCGAATCAACTCGACAAAACGTTGATTCCAGCCTCCTGAATGATTCCTACACAGCAGTAGAACACCACTTAATCATTTAATCAGAGCAGCGCTCCATATCAATAAATAGACACTTACCAACAATTACCACGTTTAAGAGTCGCCAAAGCTGGCTATTATGAAAATAAAACAGACAAGAGGAAGGCAAGGGAAATTTCGACAGCAATAGAAATAGGGGAAGGGAAATCGGTAGCAAAAGAGGGAAAAAGGGAATATGGTAGTTGAAATTTTCTAAAAAAGAAAACGAAATGCCAACAAACCTGATAACCCCTTAATCCACATCCCTTAATTCTCTCCACTAACCCCTCAACTCAAGACTTCTGGTAAAATAAAAACTCTTAGCCGAAATTCGCAGCAAAATAATCCCCTTACTGCTGTAGAGATTCGAACACAAGACCTCCAGTTTAACAACATACCCTTTAACCACCAGACCCGCAGGCCCATTCTGACATATTTTACAAACAATAAAATATAAGCCTAATGGACCCAGTTCAGGCTTTATTCCTTAAAATACCAAAATTTTCCCAAGTTGTGGCTTGAACTTAAGACCTCTCACACACACCCAGAACACTTAACCACTAAAGTAGATACACACTTGGGTCAAATTAATACAGATACATATACAGGTGTTTTGGGGTGTTACATTAACATTGTGAAAATTTTGTTAAGTGAATTGATATGGTTCAATGGTTAAGTGTAGTGTTTGTGTGTGTGAGGTCCAGTGTTTAAATCCTTTCATTTAAATTTTGTTATTTTTGTCCCAACCCCTATCTTTGAATATCTAGCTTATCTATTATTTTTGTTCAAATCTTGACAAAAATGAGTTGTTGGTTCAGTGGTAAAGCCTTAGTGCCCCTCTTTGCTTTTCTCTTCTATTTTTCTTAATTTTTGTCTCTTATACTATTATTTCTTGTCTTGCTACCACTTTTCCAATTGAGTTGTTTCGGTTGTGAGTGGTAAGTATCTCAGAGTAGGTTACGTAAGTTCGTTGTGGGTAAATTCTTCGAATGTTGCTTTGGGTAATAATTATTTGGTTGTTTTGGTTGGAGTCGGTTTGATTAATTTTGGACATTTTGTTACGTAATGAGTAAGGAACGAATAATTCTTTGGTGAATTATACTTGTTCAGGTGCTAAGTTTCTTTTTGGGTGAGTAATTAGGAAGCAAAGGTCATTTTTCTCGTTAATCAGTGCTTATTTTTGTCACTGATTCGTACGTTAGGTGTCGTTTTAGGTATTGTGTAACGCCTCAAAATTTTTATTTCGACTTTTGTGAAAATGTGACACAACTGTGTATCTGTTTTAGTGGTTAAGTGTTCTAGGTGTGTGTGTGAGGTCTCAAGTTCAAGCCCAATCTTTGAAAAATTTTGATATTTTTCTGAGTTAAGCCTTGCGTTTGGAGAGTGAGTTTATATTTAATTATTTGTAGGAATATAGCAGAATGGGCCTGCTGGTCTGGTGGTTAAGTTGTGTTAGGTTGCTGAAGGTCTTGTGTTTGAATCCCTGCGTGAGCATGGGGTTTATTTTTGCTCGGTTGTGCGCAAGTGTTTCAGTACAGTTGGAATTCAGAGAAGTGGGTTAGTGGGAGTGTGAAATAAGGGATTTGGGAGTTATCAATTTTATTTTTATTTTTATTTTCTCTCTTCTTTCAAAATATTATGGCCTCAATTTTCCCCAAAATTCTTCCATCTTTTGAAATTTTGTTTCCCTTGCTTCTCTGCAGAAATTTTACTTCTTCTCCTTCTTTCGATTATTCAAATCCGCCTCATTCTTGTGCAAACATTTGACTACGATCATTGGGTAAGTTTTGCATTGTTGCAATCTTGTTGTCTCGTGGTTAGTATTCTAAAAGGGGTTTTTCTTTTTGCTTACCTTTGACTAGGGGAAGCTAAAGGAACAATTACTACTCCTTCAGTGATTTGATCTTTAAGGGTCTCTGTTCGTTGGTGGTAAGATTTCGAAATCGTTGGTTGACCTTTTAAGGCTGCGTATGTGGATTAGTTCTAAATTGAGTTTTGTAATTGTGTACTGAATTAGGGTTTTTGAATGCTGTTTCTTAGGTTCGGTGGTCTCGGGATAGTTTTTGCATCAAATCGATACAAGGTGTGTACCTACATCGCAAGAAAATACATTTTTGGCAAAAGCCAATGTAGCTCCTTGAATTTTGGGCTTAGAAGTATGAAGTCTTAAGCATGGGAACAGTTAGGAGACTGCACATAAATGTTTAGTTGTGCAAGAAAGCGACACAAATACATGTCTGCTTTAGTGGTTAAGTGTATTGGGAAGAGTCTGAGAAGTTTTGAGTTCAAGCTTTGGCGTGTGCAAAAGTTTTATTTTTAGAGGAATAAACCTTGTCTCTAGTCAGTAGGTCTTTTTAATTAATGTGTTTATAATATGACAGAAAGGGCCTGCTGGTCTAGGGGATAGGTGGTGTGTTGTTGTTCCATGAGGTCTAGGTTCGAGTGCTGGTAGGCGCATGGAGGTGTTTTATTTTGCTGTTGGTGTCGTGGGGGTGTTGTGGTTTGATCGAAACACTGAGATGTTTGAGTGGGACTCAAATTGAGTAGCTGAGGGAGGAGTGATCGGTTTGAGTGATTGAGGAGAGATTTAGGGAGGAAATTAAGGGATTTTGAAGGAGTGGGAGTGCTAGTGCCGAATTTTAACTCCTGGTTCTCAAGAATTCGGCTTAGGATGGTATTAGCACACCTTTTCTACCATTGTGCCGAATTCTTCCTTTTGGTTTTTGTTTCTGCCGACGGTTTTCTCTCTTGGAGACCGATTATTGCTGAGGGTGCAACTAGTACCTTTCTTTTCTTTTATTCTGACATTGTTTCCTCCTACTCTTTTAGCAAACATTCCTTCTTACTTCCTTGACCGAACACTTCCTTTCGGTTTTGGTCATTGTTATGTTTTTTTTCATCTCAACTGTTTCTCTGCCTCTCTAGTTGCCGAATTCAACATTCTTTTTTCTCCTCGTGCTACTGTTTCTTCCCTCTCACTCTTCTAAAATAGGTACTTTGGCATAGTTTCTTTCTTTGCTCTCTTAGTCGAATTTCAGCTTTATATTATCCCTTTCTAACGCTATTCTTTATCTCTGCGGCTCGTTTCTTCCTTTTCTCTGGTGTTTCCGATTGTTCAAGACAAGGATTGTGTTCCTCCTCCACTGGTTGTATGTCGCAAACCGTGTGGATTGAGACCATTTCCATACCTCTTCGTAAGTAAATAGAGTTGAATCATTAAGGGTATGTTTCAATCGTTCGTAAATTGAGTAAGTTGTTTGGTTGGTTTTTTTTTACCACTAAGATGATTAATGGGGTGTTTACTGATCAATCTTTAGGTTTAGAATTCTTCGGAGGTGCCTACGAGCCATAGTCAATACAAGGTGTGTAAACACTGCCCTAATCGTGAATCGACAAAAGCCGAAATAAGTGACCGTCAATGCTACACGGGCATGCACTTGTTCGTGTGGTACTTTGAAAGCATAAACATGGGCGTTTGATCGTAGAGGCCACCATGAGCAATTTCATCGGCTTAAGCCGTTTTGGGTCGTGTTGGGCCAAAATGGGCCGTGTGGGCCCCATGGGCATGTGGTCCTTACACGGGTTTATCATACAAAAGTGTGGAGAATATTGAGCAAGTTGTGTAATCAACATGGCCAAGGCCATTTCTGGGCTATGTGGGCCACACAAGCGTGTGGGCCCACATAGGCCATAGGCCCATTTTCACTGTTTGACTGTTAAGCTTGCACGGGTCACCTAAGACGACTGTGGACCTACTGTTGGGTTGGTAAGTGTACTTAGACCCCCTAATTGGTAAAATGACTGAAATGCCCTTATATGGTAAAATAACTGATATGCCCCTATGAGATGTATGACTATGTTTGAGCATGCCATTTTATATATTGATCATACGTAAGATATTATGACATGATGCATGAAATGTTGCATAGGGATAGGTTTATTGTGATTGGAGGAAGTGTACTGTACTAGCAGCTCTTTTGCAAATACTATTTAGTGCCACAACCGGTACTACCGGGAGTGTAGGGATGGGTGGGTTGATTTTATCCCCACATGGAGTGTAGGGTTGGACAGAGTGGAGTGTAGAGGCTGGTTGGGTAGGATTTTTTATTTCATATCTGTACTGTTACTGCCACTGAAATGGGTTCAGGCCCAAACTGATACTAATACTTAATGGGTTAAGGCCCTATCTAGAACTGAACTGTTAACTGAAATGGGCTTAGGTCCAAACTATACTTACTCACTGTATAATTGACTATTTTTTTATATGGGATTACACACTGAGTTTTTATAACTCACCCATCTGTTTACCTGTACAGGTAATCCCCAGGCTTAGGCAGGTCATTGCTGCAAGGGACTCAAAGGTGGCCACACAACTGCACGGACTTTCTTATTAGGTTTTAAAATTATAAATAGTTTTGTTTTGGATGTTTTTAATATAATAAGGCCTCTATGATTTTTAATCTTTAAGTTTGGGGTTTTATTTATTTTGATTTATATCTGCTAGTGGTAGGATGCAGGTTTTCAAAAAGAAAAATGTTTTTCAAATCACTACGTTTACGGGACATGTTTTTAGAAGCTTTTGCAAGAAATATTGTATTAAAATTAATAAGAAATTTAATATGGTTAACTTTTTGTCAAACGATTTAAGCTTTGAAAATAAATAGGATATCTTTAAATCTTATTTAAGATCACAATCAGGCTAAATATAGAACAGGTTTTTCAATTATATTATATTTTGCGAAAAACACTTCAATGTGACATAGCTAGACTCGGCCATAACATCTAGGCCGAGTTTGGGGTGTTACATTTAGTGGTATCAGAGTCGAGTTACAAAATTCAGCTGTGGATTTGGGTTTCTTATAAAGCTTGAAATTTCTAGAAGAACTATTTTAAAGGATTTAAAGTATTTTGAAATGTTTTTTTTGAGTGTGTGGTACACTAAGTCTCTGGCGCCGATTCTGTAAGTCTTCTGAAAACTGTTGCTTGTTTAAAGTTAAAATACTGAGATTACTGTAGCTAGTAGACTGTACTAAAATACTCTACTTAGGGTAAACTAAAGACTGTAGTAAGACTGCCGATTGTCGAAAACGAACTTTGAATTACTGATACTATTCCTCATAAAATATCCTTTAATAAACACTGGAACTGTAAACTGATGCATAAAACTGTTAGTACAAGATAAAATATGATTAGTTAATGAACACCAGAGGTACTCGCGGAAGGAGTACAAGAGGCCGCGACAGAGTCCGTGGAGGTGCTCGGGCTGGGTCTTCGTCATCTGGCCACACGCCTAATGTTGAAGCTAGGAGGCACTGGCTTCACCTGTGACTGAGACTGGGTCTCATGATAATGCGGCTGAGTACGACCACTGTCCCAGTCTATCTATAGATTGTATTGAAAACACTCAAGTTAAATTTGGTAGTGTTTTGGAACTAGAGTGCGCAACGGGAGTGTAGTGGTGTAGTCTGTGTTATACGACTATTTTGATAGTAAAAAATTTCGGGGATGAAATTTCTTTTAGGAGGGTGAGTTGTAGCGCCCCGAATTTTGGGCCTAGAAGTATTAGGTCTTGAGCATGGGAACAGTTACGAGGCTGCACATAAATGTTTAGTTGTGTAAGAAAGTGACACAAATACATGTCTACTTCAGTGGTTAAGTGTCCTAGGAAGAGTCTGAGAAGTCTTGGGTTCAAGCCTTAGCGTGTGCAAAAGTTTTGTTTTTAGAGGAATAAACCCTATCTCTAGTCAGTAGGTCTTTTTAATTAATGTGTTTATAACATGACAGAAAGGGTCTGCTGGTCTAAGGGATAGGTGACGTGTTGTTGTTCCATGAGGTCTGAGGTTCGAGTGCTGGTAGGTGCATGGAGGTGTTTTATTTTGCTACTGGTGCCGTAGGGGTGTTGTGGTTTGACCGAAACACTGAGGTGTTTGAGTGGAATTCGAATTGAGTAATTGAGGGAGAAGTGATTGGTTTGAGTGATTTGAGGAGAGATTTGGGAAGAAAATTAAGGGATTTTGAGGAGTGAAAGTGTTAGTACCGAATTTGAACTCCTGGCTCTCAAGAATTCGGCTTGAGATGGTATTAGCTCACCTTTTCTCCCATTGTCCCAAATTTTTCCTTTTGGTTTTTTGTTTCTGCGGATCATTTTCTCTCTTAGAGACCGATTATTGCTGAGGGTGCAACTAGTACCTTTTTTTCTTTTATTCTGACATTGTTTCCTTCTACTCTTTTAGCAAACGTTCCTTCTTGCTTCCTTGACCGAACATTTCCTTTCGATTTTGGTCATTGTTATGTTTTTTTCATCTCGATTGTTTCTCTGCCTCTCTAGTTTTCGAATTATACATTCTTTTTCTCTTCGTGCTACCATTTCTCCCCTCTCACTCTCCTAAAATTGGTACTTTGGCATAGCTTTTTTCTTTGCTCTCTTAGCTTAATTGTAGCTTTATACTCTCCATTTCTGACGCTATTCCTTATCTCTGCAGCTCATTTCTTCCTTTTCTTTGGTGCTGCTGATTTGGCCATTGAATCTATTTCATCTTTGGGCATCCTTTTTGATTGTTCAAGACAAGGAGTGTGTTCCTCCTCCGCTGGTTATACGTCGCAAATCGTGTGGATTGAGACCATTCCTATACCTATTCGTAAGCAAACAGGGTTGAATCGTTAGGGGTATGTTTGGATCATTCGTAAATTGAGTAAATTGAGTGAACAACTGTGAACCATCAAACTAAATGAAGTTCTAAAAATTTTTATTATCAAAAAAATAGAGGCGTCTAAAATTTTTATTTTAAACAAGAAAATACAGGATATACAATTCATTTATAAACTAAAAATAATTATAGTCGAAATTAATGTGTCAAAAACAAAATTTTTGAACCCAACTTTTATTTTCTTTCCTATTTATCTTCTTCCTGCTTTTTTTTGTGATAAATCTTCTTCCTGCTCTTTCACCTCTCTGTTTCTAACAACAAAAACCAGACAACCTCAAATAGAGAAACAACTGCTTCATTTCCTTTTCTTTCCCCATTTATACCCTCTATCAAAACCTTAAACCTGTTACAGTAATGGTTGCCGAGTGCTTCTATGATCAACCTGCCTTTGTTCTTTCAAGAGGAACCCTCTCCCCACACCTTTGTAAATCAAATCTCATTTTCATGGATTCACAGTTAAGAGGCAGAGTACAATGTAGCTCTATTTCTCCCTGTTTAAACTAAAACTGCCCCTTTCCATAAAAGGCAGACAGGATGAACCAGGCAAATTTAAATATTATACCTATATGAACTAGGCAGACGAGAGGAGCATACTGTTCACCATCAATCATGGCTATTCATTATCATACATTAAAATGCAGAGGAAGAAGACAATGGGATTGAGAAGCAATTTTAATGATATTGTTATTAGTTTTTTTTCCTCCACATGTATGTGAAATGTTGAGTCTGTTTTAATATATTTAATGGCCATGTTGGTGATGGTGTATGCTTTTTCACCCAATTTTCCATAGACTGACTTTGTTCCTTACAAATATAGATATATAGTTTCTTTGTTTCTAATAATACCCACATTTTTTACCACTAAGATGATTAAAGGGGTGTGTACTGATCAATCTTTAGGTTTGGAATTCTTCGGAGGTGCCTATGAGATGTATGACTATGTTTGAGCATTTCATTTTATATATATTGATCATACGTAAGATATAATGACATGATGCATGACATGTTGCATAGGGATGGGTTTATTATGATTGAAGGAAGTGTATTGTACTGGTAGCTCTGCTGCAAATACTGTTTAGTGCCGCAACCGGTACTACCTGGAGAGTAGGGATGGGTGGGTTGATTTTATCCCCACATGGAGTGTAGGGTTGGACGGAGTGGAGTGTAGAGGCTGGTTGGGTAGGATTTTTTATTTCATATCTGTACTGTTATTGCCACTGAAATGGTCTCAGGCCCAAAATGTTACCGATACTATAATGGGCTAAGGCCCTATCTGGAACTGAACTGTTAACTGAAATGGGCTTAGGCCCAGACTATACTTACTCACTGTATAATTGACTAATTTTTTATATGGGTTTACACACTGAGTTTTCATAACTCACCCATCTGTTTATCTGTACAGGTAATCCCCAGGCTTAGGCGGGTTAGTGCTACGAGGGACTCAAAGGTGGCCACACAACTGCATGGACTTTCTTATTGGGTTTTAAAATTATAAATAGTTTTGTTTTGGGTGTTTTTAATGTAATAAGGCCTCTATAAGTTTTAATCTTTAAGTTTGGGGTTTTATTTATTTTGATTTATATCTGCTAGTGGTAGGATGCGGGTTATTAAAAAGACAAATGTTTTTCAAATCCCCACGTTTACACGACATGTTTTTAGAAGTTTCCGCAAGAAATGTTGTATTAAAATTCATAACAAGTTTAATATGGTTAACTTTTTTGTCAAACAATTTAAGCTTTAAAAATAAACGGGATAACTTTAAATCTTTGCTAAGATCACAAAGAGGCTAAATATAGAACGAGTTTTTCAATGATATTATATTTTGTGGAAAATACTTCAATGTGACATTGCCAGATTTGGCCATAACATCTAGGCTGGGTTTGGGGTGTTACAGCCAAAAACCTTTCTGTCGTGTGGTAGTCCATGTGCCATAACACGGGTGTGTGATCTACAAGGTTTGACCGTGCGCGTAAGACACTACCATGTGATAGCCAGGTAGGTTGTACACGACACACGGGCCAGACTGATTTGGGCCGTGTGCGCCACACGGGCGTGTGGGTCCACACAGGTAGTCCATACGAGCATGTAAGATTTTGGACCAGGCCGTGTGATTCACACGACCAAGGCCAAATTGGGGTGTATGGGCCACATGGGCATGTGGGCCAACACGGGCAAGCCACATGAGCGTGTGAGCCCATTTAACTGAAATGTATTCTAAGGTTGCACGGATTGCCCTAGTCGGATGTGAAATCACTGTAGGGTCGGTAAGCACTCCTTAGACCCTTAAATACGTGAACTATATGTATGATGTATGTATTGAGCACGATGATTATATGAATGACTACTGAACTGTGTGTATAACTGATATTCATGTATTAGCATGTCATATACTGTATGTTGCGTTGCATTGGGTTGGGATGTTGATATTTGGAGGACGTGTACTGAAAGGCTCTTAAGCCTATTATCTTACAGCTCAGCTACAATTTACTGATTATGTTTCGCATCTGATACTATGTGGAAGGTAGGGATGGGTGGGTGTTTTAAACCCCACATAGAGTGTAGGGATTGACAGAGATAGTGTGTAGAGGCTCATTGGGTAGAACTCTATTGACTGATAGTGTGTAGAGGCTCATTGGGTAGAACTCTATTTACTGATTGATGTATATTTGATATTGTTGCTATGATAGGCTTAGGCCCTAATGATATCTAATACTAAAACTGAAATGGGCTAAGGCCCGAACTGCTATTGAAACTGAAATGGGCTTAGGCTAGACTGCATTTGACTGAAACTGTTATTTGATTGTGTGCATGTTTTCTGTAGGGATTACACACTAATTTTACGTAAACTCACCCCTTTCTGTTTTATCTGTACAAGAAATCCCCATACTTAGACGGACCGATACGATGGAGGACTCGATGATAGCCACATGACTATTGAACTATTTTAATTTTAGTTATGGTATTTATTTCCTATTTATCCTCTGAGTTATTTTTTATGTAAATTGGACATTTGGATTGTTTCTTTTACTTTGGATTTTCACTATTTTCATGGATTTTTAAACTGTAAACTCAACAAAAGCTCGGTTTAATTCAAAACGACATTTTCCTAACACGCGAACTATTTTCTTTAAATATCACGGTTTAAAAGCTTTCATAACAAAATATGTTTTTAAATGAATCAATTAATGAGGAAGTAGTTTTGAGATGAATTAAAGATGAATAAAAGGTAATAAACATAAACGGTTTTAACTTGATACATTTGATTTCAAATTCCAAATCCTGTGACCTTGCTAGATTCGACCATCACGTTTAGGGCAGGTTTGGGGTGCTACATATTGGATTTGCTACTGCTACACTAGCTTCGAAAAACAGTAAGATGTGTGATGAAAACCCCAAAAAACTATAATCGGCACGAACTTGAAAAGTGCATTGTCGATGCCACACGAGTTGGGTTAAGTAGGCCCTGTGGGCCACACGGCCTGGGCCATTTGGATTTGTGGTCCACATGGGCATGTGGGCCCATTTTTTGTAAATTATTGTTAGAGTTGTGTTTTGAAGTTCATTTCGAGGTTAATGATTCTGTAGGTTGAATTAGAGAAATGTATGATGCTTTTTAAAAGAAAATTATTGTTCTGATATGATTGCATAAATTCTAGAGGTATGTTGTCTTATACAATATGGTTCTAATATGTAAATTATTGAGCATCATAGATAAGTTATGTTTGTTCAATTCTATAGCATGTGACATTGTGGCTTTTTTGGATAAAGTGATCTGTAATTATTGAAATATGATATATCTGTCTGCAAAGCATGAAATCGCATGCTTACTGGTTTTTGTTAAAAACATGAATGCATGTTCAACATGCTTACCATTTTGATTATGCATTTACGTGTCATGTCACATTGCATGGGGTTGGGATAATATGGTAAAGAGGAAGTTATGACTGTTTAAGGATCTGCACTATCTAGTGGTTTAAGCACATATCTATTCTGTAGCTTAACTACAATATAATGGCTTGACCACATATATCTGATCTGGCAGTTTAATTGCATATTGATAAGCCATCGTTGCTAGGCAACCCGGGGTGGCGGGTCATCATTGTGGGGAAACTCGAGATGACCTAATTGATGTGCTTTTGGATGGACGAGTTTTGGGGAACTCTAACTTGATGTGTAGAGGAGTTGGGTAGAAATTTTTCTGAAAAGTTTGCGTTGTGTTTTCCAACAATTTTGCCTTGACATAACCATGCATGCATAAGTTTACCATATGAGTCTGATTAAATTCTCTATGATACTTTGATCTATTTTTTGTGCTTGTAGTCTCTATTTTATTTTAGTTACACACTGAACTTTATAGTTCACCCATTTTCATTTCTCCATTTCAAGTAATAGACAGAATTAGGATTGGGCAGCGTTTGGGAACTCGTATTGGTTTTATCATGTAAAATTGTTTGTTTTGTCCATAATTCAATTTTCTGGACTTTTAGTTTTTGGACTAAGTTTCAAATTTAATTTTGGTTTTTATTATTTAATCAAATATTTATGCATGATTTCTGTTAATTGACAATAAATGTTTGGTTTCCAAAATTAAACAAACTAAGGTTTTTCTGCTGCAAATATAAAATGGGTTTTACGAAATTTAAATTATGTAAGTTTGAGAATATAAACAATCAGAAAAATAATGCATTTTCACTTATCGAGATCATAGGTTTCAAACATCAACTTCGAAATTTACACTGCAAAGATTTTTTTTTAAATTTACAAGTTTTACGAAACAAGTGACTTAAGCTTTATGATTTCATAAATTTCAGCTTTTTAAGTTGACAATTAATAAATTTACTTAAACATCTTAAGAATGAAAAATTTTCCTAACAAGGAATTGTGTCAAGTTTTTGTAAAAATTTGATTTTGATTTCGTGGCGAAAGACATTCTAGAAAGTAAAATTACAACGTATTAATATAACTTTCAAGATTTGGCCATAACGTTTCATGGGGTGTTACACGTTCACTCAATACAATCATATTCTATCTCATTATCACCACTATGTCTTCTTAATGATTAATATGATCGCTGTCAACCGATGACTGTGATAAATTGCTCGTTCGACAACAAGCAACCTGTGACCACGTTTAATATTTATCAATCTACAAAATACCAATGAAAGGATATCGTTAACTCTTTAATCGAGCTATGAATTCCATTTTTGCTAGTAAATCCATGTCGTACACAAGTCATGTACCCAACATACTTGCTATGGGCTCGATCGTCTTTAGAGCATAAGCCTCCAGTTATATCAAAGCATATGAGTTACATACACATGGTCAGTGACTAACTCAGGGTTTAGGTAAATCACACCATGAATGTCACAAGTGAAATAATTCACAAACAGATTCAAATTAATTCAACAAGAGTCTAGTCCAATGTATCATTCTTCCAATGAGTACATCTATAACTTTACCCATGGAGTCAACTGCTCTGATAGCCAAGACTAGTCATCTCCCTAATTGGAATTGTAGATGATATAATAATCCTTCTAGATATAGATGTTAACCTTGAAATTGTTCATTTGGTCACTATATATGATGTTGATTTTGGTTGGATGTAAACGATGTATATGCGTGTTTGGTGCCACGATCATGCTATAGTTAATGAGCTTGAATGACATCTTAGTACTAAAATGGTTTGATGGATAGTAATGCTTTGAAATGATGATATGGTAAGGTATTTGAATAATTAGTATTTTGGATTTCATATAATGTTCAATCTTGATATGTTTAGGTGTTGTTAAGGGATCATAATGGATATTTTGGTATGGATATGCTAGAGTGATGGAATTCATTCTTGGTACAATAGTGATTGTAAAGTGTAATGATTTATATGTGTTTGAATTATAATGTTGTGGTAACAAGTAGTATTTAGAAGCCTTTATATGGCATAGTTTCATGATTGGTTATATGTATTGGAGATGATATTTGGTATAATTAAGCTCCAAAAGTTATGTTATTTGAATCGATTGTCTTTCTGTTTGAATAGATTTTATTTTTGTTTAAATCGATTATTTTTTTGTTTAAATCAATTATTTGTTGTTTAACTTGATTTAAACTCCAACATTATAGGGCTTGTGGTGTGCATATATGCATTATTAAGTTTAAGTTAAGTTTTCGCATGAATTGATTTTAAAGAGGTCATTTTTGCTAAATTTCCAGAAAGTATCGGTACCTTGATAATAAGTATCGGTACTTAAATGTTTTGTTTTCTAAAATGCAGAATACAAAAAAGGTATCGGTACTTGTCATTGGTATCGATACTTGATTCTAAATTTTGGAAAGCTTACAATTTGATCCTTAAATGTGACATTTTATAAACACATCTAGCTAGCTAGCTATAACAGCTTCTATATGGAAGGCTCATCTTTAAGAGTTAGAAAAGGTGCATAGACTGAAGAAAAAGACCTTATTCTTAAGAAATGTATTGAGAAATATGGTGAAGGGAAATTGTAACACCCCATAACTTGACCTAGAAGTTTGACCGAATCTCGGAGGTTACGTTGATCACCGAAGTGATCTAAGAACCATTTTCCAAATCGACTTGTTAACATCTCATTTATAACACATTTAGCTAAATCCAAACGAAATCATTTAACCGTTTAGATTTCAAAATAGAAAATTTAAGTTACATCAAAAAACATTTAGAACTATCAATCCATAGATTCTAAAATTTAGTCTAAAATAAAGTTTATGAAAATCCCAAAATAAACTTATACCACAATTTTGAAAATTACTTGCAGTCTAGAACAGTTTGAAAAGATTATTTGAGCAATTCAAAACTTATCCATCTGAGACATCCATAATGCCAAGCCTAGTTACAGAACATGAGAGTAACTGAAAAGGGGAAAACTAAGGGGTGAGCTACATGAGCTCAGTGTGAGTCTGAAACTAATCGAAAGATGTAAGAGACGAAGTAACAAACCAAAATACCCATAACAACGAAAAATTGAACAACCGATCAGATAAATGAAAACTTCCCATCAGTCATACAGAATGCAAACTCAATATTTCAAATACACATGTTTTTAAACACACAAGATTAAGCTTATTTCCATATACCATCCATTTCAGAACACCCGACACTCAGACAAACAAACATGTAACCTAATGCAGCATGTATGCAACAAGTAAAAAGTAAATCCTACCCATCGAACCAAACACCTTTCTAACAATCCTGCACACCACAAATGAGCTAGTCAAGCCCAACCAACCATGCACACGACATAGGACCTCAAAAGGCCCATCCACCTTACACACCACATGAGTGGAACTAAGCCACTGAAATGACAATATGCGTCTAAGCTAACATATGTATAGTACAGTGTGGTATATCGCTGTACAAATGTATTGCAGTTGAAATTGCCAAAATCATATCAGACTTCCTTCTCTTTGCAACCAAACCTAGATTTTTATGCATATGCTCAATGTACAAAACTTACGGACAATCATACAACAGTTGAACAGAATGGAGGTGCACATATTCAATTACTTAGTAACATCGTTTAGTACTTAATCAAATCAATAAATCAATGCTATGATCACAAGTAGCACATAGGTCCAGGCCAAAACAAAGTCCCAACCATTCTTACTAAAGCCTAGCCGAGAGTCGGAACACACAGAAAAACAAACAAATCAAAACCTGACACATGACCAAAAATTACAAAACAGGGCAGTCGTGTGGAAGATGCCTAGGTCGTGTAGAGTTCTACATGCCCACGTGGAAGAGACACACGCCCGACTGAAAGGAGGCACACGGCCGTGTGAGGATATGACCAAGTGACATGGCCGTGTGAACAGCCTGTGCAACTCTCTATCCAAATTTTCTAAAATAGAGTGCAATGCAGATACGGTCGTGTGGAAATCTCGCTCGCCCATGTGGCTGAAGGACACGGTCGTGTGTCCAAAACACACGTCCATGTGAATATCGACTCAACTCCCCAAGTATCGGCTACACGACCGTAAGGCACCAAAATTCATGCAAAAACCCTAATTCCCAAATTCACACGACCGTGTGGACTGCCCGTGTGTAGCATACGCCCTTGTGGCCACTCGTGTGGTCACGAAACCACAGCGGAATAGGTTGAAGATCATGCATTTACTATCGAAACAATTCTCTACCCCTTGGTAACTCAGAATGATACCAAATTATAATGAAAAGCATGTAATTAAATGCTGATTTTGAACAATTTCAGAGCACACCAAATTTGCCTAATTTCCTATATTCAAATTGTCAATTTGATATCAAAATTACAGAGTTCCCGAACACATAGCTGAATTCGCGATTAAAGCACCCAGAATCGTTCGAATCACTCCACCAAGCCGATTCAGAGACCTCAATTACAAGCACAACTAAACTATAATAATTTAATTTAGGCAACGGAACAAAATCGAAGCAATTCCTCCACAAAATCAAAAGATAAAACTTACCCGCTTCCGAAACCAACTAAACGGATAGTAAAGACCCTTGCCCAATGAACAAAATCGAAAGTATAAGATCAGAGGAGCAATAAAATCGGAGACTAGAAATTTGGGAAAAATACAAAACTATTGCATAGGAAAACGTGCGAAAGAAAGTGGGAAAGAAAACGTGAAAAAGAATTTTAACGTAACTTCCCTTCTCAAATTAAATTAAAAATAAATAAATAAAATAAATAAGTATTTAGGCTTTAAAACAAAACTAAAATAGAATTAAATCCTCTAACTCAAATTTGAGACCCAAAGAGCACTAACATTCAACCAACCACCAGACTAGCGACCCATTCTGACACTAAAACGCGAAAACTAACCCAATTGTTTGACCTACTCACATACCCTTACTTCAAACCTCAAATATTCTAACCCCAAAATCTAGGGTGTTACAGAAATGGCATCAAGTGCCTACTAGAGCTGGTAAACACACACATACACATAATGGGGTTTTTCTTTAATTTTGTAATTTTCGTGATGATGAGCCAAAAAAATGGGTTAAAAGACTTAAAGTGCCGGTTTGAATCACTGTCGGAAAAGCTATAGGCTATGGCAGCTGAATTATTTGAAGCCTAATATCAAGAGAGGACATTTTTTTGCTGATGAAGTTGACCTCATTATTTGCCTCCATAACCTCCTAGGTAATAGGTAAGTAAATATTCTAGTTCCAGCTATTTAGAAATTCTTATCAACTCAAATAGCTCAAATATAATGTAGAGTGTATTCGAAATAATGTGATTAAATAATAAATATATATACTTTTTGTATCTATTGTTTAGATTTAATGCGTTAAAAAAATAGTCTTTTGAATTTTAATGATATGATCTTTTTTTTCCTAACATATCAATTCCAACTATCTAATTCTTAAATCCATTCTGTGACTTTTAAAGTAAATTATTTCAAAAATGTAGCTAAAAATTAAAAACTTTTTAGAATTGAATTAAATTATGAGTTTTTAAGTTAAAATATAAAATTATTATATTAGTTTATGATAAAATTTTGCTTTTAGCCTTTGAAGTTTCATAAAATTATATGGAGTAGCAACTACTTCTAATTATTTGGTCCTTCCTCTTCTTTCTTGTCAAATTTGGTGAAATGTACTTCTTATAAAAATGGAGGTAGAGAAAGGAAATGTGGCGGTAGAGAAAGAAAATGTAGTAATAGTGTCATTATACAATATTTCAGCATCTATGCATTTGAAAGGCTTGTGGGCATTATTTGGATACCATGGAAATGTTGTTGATGCATTCATCTCAGCAAAAAGGAGTAGAAATGGTAGAAGGTTCGGATTTGTGAGATTCATTAATGGAAGGGATGCGCAAAGGGTGATAATAAGGTTCAATGGATTCTTTTTTATGGGAAAGAGAATTGGGGTGAAAATGACCAGATATCATGGAAAAAGAAAGATATTGAGGAAAGTTTTTGTAACGTCCCTAACCCATATCCGTCACCGGAATAGGGTTAAGAGGATTACCGAACTTATACACTAGTATTTGTACAAAATCGAGTCATAAATTTGCATTCCAAATCAAAACTTTTCAAATTTCACCATAAAGTCCCTAATATGGGCCTACGGGGCCCAATACCTGCTTTAGAAGAGATTTGGAACTAAACCAATAACTTTGGAAATCTTTGAAAATTTTTTCTTAAAGTTAGGGGCACATGCCCGTGTGGCCAGCCCGTGTGCCTCCCATGGCCGTGTGGCCAGCCCGTGGACAAATCTGACTTGCAATTTCTTAAGCATCAAAGGGGCACATGGCCTGGGCACACACCCATGTGGCTAGGCCGTGTGGTAAACTAATTTTTCACTATTTTTAAGCCATTTTCACACGATTTTGACACACAACCATGCTTGAAAACCGTGTCCTTCACACGACCAAGGCAAATGGCCGTGTCTTTTGCCTGTGTACTATCTTGACTTCACATTTAAGGATGCAGGGGACGCACAGTCAATTCACGTGCTCATGGGCTTACCGTGTGTCACACACGGCCTAGACACACGCCCTTGTGTCTAACCATGTGGACGAAAATAGGCCATTTAAGGCCACATTTCTCACCATTTTTTATATCACCTGCACAATATCACATTCATACACTAATAGAGTCCAACTAATAAATTATTTCAAGACAAAACATGTATATTTCATTCTCAAACACAAACATCACATTCAACTTATTTATATACTTAATCATTCATACACTTACCTTATCAAATCAACCCCTATATATGCCATTTAAATCAAAAAGTTGTTTAACAAAATCTATCAGAATAAATCTGGATAGTGTGATCCTTGATGTAGATCCGATCCTCCGTATGTATATAAGTCAATCTACAAAACAAATAACATACACAAGTAAGCTTATAGAAGCTTAGTAAGCTCATAGGCATAAAAACATAAATCTTACCGAACATTGTACACAATCATATATCTTTTAATTTAACTAATTCTTCTTGTAAATCAAAAAATCATTAATAAGCTCATTTGAATAATTTCCATGTTGCTATTCACGAATTTAACTCCTTTGGGCCCATTTCTCATTTACTTCCATAGTCAAATTAGGGAACAATAATGGAATTGAGTGCTTCAATATCACATTGTCATAGTAAACTATGGACTTGCACATGGTCACATATCACACACTGAAGCCACAGCCCTACCATGGTCTTACACGGATCACATATCATACCGATGCCATATCCCAGATATGGTCTTATACGGAGGCACATTATCACATCATACCGATGTCATAGCCCAACCATGGTCTTATACAAGAGTACACCTCACAATGTACCAATGCCATAGCCCAGCTATGGTCTCATACGGGCACACATATCACCTCTATTCCGTCAATTCATCATGTTCATTGAATGAAAACACTCAAAACCATTATTCCGACTAATTTGCACTTTTAATTAAATATCATTTGGTAATTAATACAATTTGATAGTGTTCATCTACAATAAGATACCTTAGTAATCATAATATTTTCATAATAAAACATTAAACTTTGCCATATGAACTTACCTGGGCTGATTTGCAAAAGTCGTAAATTTTGCAGGGACTATTCTTGTAATTTCTCATTTCCACAATTCGCTTCATTTTCTTGATCTATAATTATAAAATCATTCCCTCATTAGCATCTAATTCAATCCTATTCTATTTCACAATTTATGCCTTTTAATTTTTGAAATTACACTTTTACCCCAAACTTTCTAAATTGTTACAATTTAGTCCCTGCTCAATTTATTATTCAATTGAACTAATTTCTCTCAAATAACACTCTATTTAAACATTATATTCTATTTCACAGTCTTTGACACAAAAAGTTTCAACAAATCCTAAATACAACAACTTTCACAATTAGGTCCTAAAAATCAATTCCTATAAAAATCTCTTCTTAAATTCATCATATAATCAAATTAGAACCCCAATTCCATACTAAATCATCATAAAATTTTACCTTTTACTCATGAAAACTTTCTAAATCATTCATAAAAGCAAAAACTAATGGATTAGATAATAGGACCTAGTTGTAAAAGTCTCAAAATCACAAAAATTACAAGAAATAATCAAGAATTGAGCTTACATGTAATAAAAATATGAAAGACCAGCTTAAGAAACCCTTCAATGGTGTTCTTTTTTAGAGAGAATGATGAAGAATGAAGAAAACTCTAGATTTCATAATTTAATTCAATTTTTTAACTATTAAATTTTAACTAAATTACCAATTTACCCTTAGTTCACACCATTTCTCAGATAATACTCACCTAACCGTCCAGCCCATTTTATTTTGGGCCAATTTACTCTTTGAGTCCCTCTTATTTATTATTTAAGCTATTTAATCACTTCCCATAGTTTTGCATCTTATTCAATTTAGTCCTTTTTCTTCAATTAATAACCGAAATGTTAAAATTTCTTAACGAAACTTTAATACTAACTTATTAACACTCCATAAATATTTTTAAAAATATTTATGGCTAGGTTTATGAATTCGAGGTCTCGATACCTCGTTTTTATCTCATTTAATCTACAAATTTCTTTTAATTCATAATTTCACTAAAAAAATATTTCTAAAACCACACTTAACTTTTACTTACTAATATCTAAACTTACATGTCAGATTTAGTGATCTTAAATCACTATTCCGATATCACTGAAATTTGGGCCGTTACAATTTTGGTTCAAAAGGGACAAGAACAAAGTGAATAAATAGCTCAGGAGGAAAAAAGTGAAGAAAGTCTAGAAAATGATACAAGCACAAAAGTGAAAACAGAGAAAGAATAGTGCAAGGTCATGTTAAAGACGAACAGCTGTGGAATCTACCAAAATGCCTGGTGTACAAATCGATTTTGGTATGTTATTCAAAAATTCTTAACGAAAAAATAGCAAAAATTGGTCTTGGGAAAATACCGAATGAAGAACTGTTGGATCTATTAAGGCAAACTGAATGGTCCTACTCAAAAAATTTATTCAGTAAAATAGAGCCATGGTCAGAGAAATTGAAGATAAAGGGGAGGGTGGCATGGATCGAAGTATTAGGAGTTCCATTATATTGTTGGAACTATGAAACATTTAAACAAGTTGTTGGGTTATGGGGGAATTTGGTGTCAGTAGGTGAAAATCTAGCAAAAGTTCACAACTTTGAAAAAATAGAGCTTCTGATCTCTATAACCCAAACGAAAATGGTAGATGAATTAGTTAGCAAGGAAGTAGGAGATGACCACTTCCTGATAAGAGTAAACGAATGGGGTCTGCTAGAGATGGAAGATGACAGCATAAACATAAAGGCAAAGTGGAAGGAAAATGAAGAAGACAGTATCTCGAAGTTTGGATCGGTGGTGACAACAGGGTTAGAGATCCCATCGAAAGGAAGAGAAATCGTCAAGTCAGGAGAGTTAATGGATATCAATTTTGAAAATGAGAAAAACATTAATGACTGTCAAGGAATTTTGGAGATGGTAAATAAAGAAGCAAAGTCAGAGTTTATTTCCAAAGAGAAAAAAGAAAAGAAAAGCAATTGAAGTGGATAAATAGAAGGAATTGACTTGGAAAGAAGTAAGGGATATGGACTTGGTTGTTGAAGAGGATCCAATAGAAGTTCCAAAAGAAGGGGGAAATGATAATGAATTGGACATGGAAGTGGGTTGTAGGTAAGCAGCAAAAACTAACTCAGAAGGAAAAAGAAACCCAATTGAAGGCAGCAAAAGTGTTCAGGAAAATGAAACAAAAAGAGGTGACATTTGGGAATCCAATCTGGAATTAGAAGAAGAATTAAACCAAGTGCTTCTATACAAGAAAAAAAGAAAGGTTTAAACAAGAAGATACAGTCTATGCATGAAATTCAAAGCAGCAATTTAACAAAAAAAGAGAGAAAGAAGAGGGACAGAGCTCTGCAAAAGGAAAAAGGAAAGGAAGTTCATAAGGAAGATGAGAGGATTGTAAATCCATCCCTATCAGATTCGGATATAAGCAATAGAGGGAGGGTGATTATAAGGGAAGCAAAAAATACCTAGACAATTAGAAAGAAATTGGGGTTAAGTGTTCGTGGGGGTGAAGTAGATGTGATTGAAGACATTGTGAGAGCGGATATTTAGTAAAAGAGATTCAAAGTCATTGCGAGAGAGGAGATCGAGAAGCAGAGGAAAATATCAGGAGTAGAAGAAACCTCAACTAGGATTTGATGAGTAATTTACAAAATTTGAAGCTTTAATTCTTTAACAAATAGCAAGGGTGGATAGGGGGAATATGAGGGTAGTTTCTTTGAACATTAGGGGTCCAAGAGTAGAGGTTAAGGTAGCTTGGGTGAGAAGAATTATAAGGAAAACAATGACAATTTTTTGTTTTATACAAGAAAGTAAAATGGAGGTAGTATCAAAGAAACTAATCCGAAGGTTTTGGCATGATGAAAATTTTAAATTTAGCTTCATGGCAGCTTGTGGTCAATTGGGTGGGCTAATCTCTATATAGGATAAAGACTGCTTTGAGGTAATAAGAATTTATTGTGAAGACAGAATGGTAATAGTGGAGGGTAAGTGGAATGATGATGATGTAGAAGCGGCAATGATAAATGTGTATGCACAGAATGATATTTTTGAACAAAGAGTTTTATGGGTCGAGTTGAAGGAGCGACGTAAACAGTTTCAGTGTCCCTGGATATTGGGTGGAGATTTTAATGCTATAAAAAATAGAAGTGAAAGAAGCAATTGCGCAGGAGCAGACTAAGGCTTGAGGGAGTTTAATAGTTTAATTGAAAGCTACAAAATGGTAAACTTACCATTGATTGGAAAGCAATTCACGTGGTATGGACCTGGGAATAAAAAAAGCAGACTCAACAAGTTTTTAATAGAAGAATTCTAAATATTGAGGTACAAAGACATCCAACAGCAAGGGTTAAATAGAGCAGCCTCTGATTACATCCTAATTCTACTAACTACCAAGGGGAATGATTGAGGACCTAGACCATTCAAGTTCTTCAATGCATGGTTAAACAAGAAGGAATGCTCACTTTTAATTCAAAAGGAGTGGGTTAGTCCAAGAGCAGGAAATGAGTGAATGTCAACAAAATTGAGAAAGTTGAAGGGTAAATTTAAAAAATGGAATGAAGAGTAAAGATGCGAAATTGAGGGCAATATAAAATTCGTAGAAGAGAGGCTAAAGGAGATGGATAAGTTGAACGAAAAAAGGGAGTTGACAAAAGAGGAAGAAGAGGAGACCAAAAGGTTGAATGTTTAATTGTGAGAAGAGATTAAATTTAGAGAATCATTGTGGCATCAAAAGTCGAGGATGATTTGGCTTAAGGAAGGAGATGCAAACTCATTTTTCTTTCATAGGGCTGTAAAGATAAGGTCAAAGAAGAAAATGGTGCAAGGGTTGATGATAGAAGGATCATGGTGCGATGATCCAAAGCTGATGAAGTAAAAATTGTTCAATTCCTTCAACAATCATTTCAACAGTTGTCCTTGAAGATGAAGTAGGAAATTGAAGATGAATTTTAAAAAGCTAGAAAAGGAAGTGGCTTTGAGTTTGGAAGAACCATTTTCGAAGGAATAAATTAAAGAAGCAGTGTGGTGTTGCGATGAATCCAAAGCTCTAGGGCCGGATGGGTTCAATTTGTTCTTCTTCAAGAGGTGTTAGGGTGTAGTAGAAGATGATATAGTGAAAATGATGTCAGATTTTCACAGAAGAGGAAAATTAGAAAAAAAAACATTAATTCTTCTTTTATAGCATTGATCTCCAAATTAGAAAATCTGACAGACATATCTGATTTTTGACCAATATCAATGGTTAGCTCACTGTATAAAATTGTTGCAAAGGTATTATCTTGCAAAATAAATGAAGTAATTGGAATGGTGGTAAGTGATACTCAGTGCACTTTTATCAAAAGAAGACAGATTTTTAATGGGATTCTTATTGCGAAAGAGTTAATCCGTTCAATAAAAAGGAAGGAAAGAAAAGAGGGCAACTTGATATTCAAATTGGACTTCTCTAAAGCGTAAAATTGCGTCCAATGGGATTTCTTAGAGGAAGTTCAACTGGAAATGGGATTCGGAGAGAGGTGGACATGGTGGATGATGGAGTATGTAACGATAGCTAAAGCAATAGTATTGGTTAATGGTTCAGCCACAAATGAATTTCGAACAGGAAAGGGAGTTCGTCAGGGTTATCCAGTATTGCCTTTCTTATTTATTCAGGTAATGGAGCTGTTGCACTTGATGTTGGATAGAGCTAAAGAGATGGGGCTTATTGGAGGAATTCAAGAGGTTTTATTAGATAGGTCAATTTCACATTTACAATTTTTGAATGACACAATTCTATTCTTGTGAGCGGAAGAGAAGTTTGTAAAGAATATGAAGTATTTACTGAGATGTTTCAAAATATTCTAGGGTTTAAGCATAAATTTCAAAAAATCGTGCTTAATTGGTTTTGGTGTGGAGGAGAAGCTGCTATATAAACTAGCGGCATTATGCAAATGTAAGATTAGGACACTTTCTTTCGATTATTTAGGGATTCCATTAGGAGATTACCCGAGGAGAATATCGACATAAAATTTGATTGTAGAGTAGATCACTTTTTTTTGTGGGGCGAGTTGTGCTTATTAATGTTGCACTATCATCATTGCCCATATATTTCAAGTCCATCTTCAATGCTCCGGAAACAGTAATATCTAGGCTTGATAAGGTTAGGAGAAAGTTTCTTTGGGGAGGTGAAAATGGGAAGAAACAATGGAAAAAGTTAGTTGGAGACGAGTGTGTTTGCTGAAAAATAAGGGGGAGCGGGGTAGTAAATATTAAAGCAAAAAACTAGGCATTATTGGTGAAATAGAAGTGGAGATTTACAACAAAAAGAGATGGCCTATGGAGGAATGTGATTAAGGATAAGTATGGGACCTTGGTACAATAATAGAGATTCAAGACAGCAAACTTAAAAGAAATGTCAACTGTTTGGAGAGGAATTATGGAAAATGCAACCGATGATAGAATAGCTAAAGGGATAGGTTAAAAGTTGTTTAGATGGGAGTTAGGTAATGGCAAGACAATGTTATTTTGAAAAGATACATGGTGTGGCAACTGTTCTCTAAAAGCTGGATATACAAGGCTCTATTGATTGGAAAAACTCAAAAAAGGAAGGGTGGGAATGTATACAAAAAATGGGGGATTTAGTAAAGTTAAGTGGGAGGAATATTTTATAAAAAAGTGCTTGACTGAAAGATGGATATGCTTGAGAAAATGGTTGAGGAGGTAACAAAAATAAAGTTAGCTCATGAGAAGGAGGACCGATTGATATGGCTACATAACAATAAGGGAGATTTTTTGGTAAAAAGAATGTCAGATTTATTGATGGAGAAGGGGTTGGAGGATTTAAGTTTTGATTTCGACAAAATTTGGAAAATGAAGGTGCCACCCAGGGTTAGAAGTTTTTCTTTGGATGCTGGCATTAGGAAGACTTCCCACAATAGAGTTTTTAGAAAGGCGGGGAATTCAGTTCTAGCAAATGAGGAATGAATGTCCATGGTGCGATAAAGAGTTGGAAAGAGTTGATCATTTTTTCTTTAAATGTAAATTCATTAAAGGATTTTAGAGGAGAATCTTCAACTTGTGGAAGATGATATGGGAACTCGTGAAGATTTTTTTTTGAATTCTTTAAATTGTGTAATAATGTATATCTGTTAGGGGTTACGGAAAGTTTATAGCTGATCTCAAATTCAGTTGCATATTGGTCAATTTAGCTAGCAAGAAATAAGGTGGTGTTCAATCAAAAAATGATACCAATGGATACGATGATTTTCCATTCTAAGATTAGTGCAATGGTGTGGGTATGTGCAGTGTATAATGAAGTCATTTTAACTGAAAGTTCTTGGTGGTTCTGCCCTTTAAAATGCAGGTCTCATAACAAAACTTATAAGCTCTTGGAGATAAGCAGGCGATTTCCTCCAAATGGTTGGATGAAATTTAATGTATGTGGGGTAGTGTTCAAGGACAAAGCTGGAGGTGGAAGGGTATTGAGAGATGAAGATGGAGTGGCGTGAGCATTATTCTCGGGTCCGAGTGAGGCAAAAGATGTTGAATTCGTAGAATTGAAGTCAATTGGAGTCGTGCTTGAGTTATATGAAGGTATAGGGTGGGCAACATGTTATCCATTATTGATTGTTATTGGTTCTAATCTGGTGTTTAAATGGCTTTCAAAAACAAAGTCAAGATCAAGAAAGTTACTCTATTTTTTGCTAAAATTGAGAGAAGATCATATCTGTCATTTGGGAAACCAAAACATATGGGGAACGAATGGCTTTTGCATTGGAAATAGCAGGGGTTAAGCGTTCAGATACCTTTAAAGCATGGTGGTGAGAGTATTGAAGTGAATGGGAGTATTGGTCTTTGTTTGATTAGCTGTTTTATTTCTGCTACTATGTATTCAGCTAAGGAGATTTTGAAGAGCTGGTTTTATTGACTTTGGTAGAGTTTATTGTATGCTACAAGTTTTTTATACTGGAATGGCTTGGATTCTACGTGGCCTTTTTCTGTAATTGTTAATGATTGAGCAAAAAAAAATGCATACAAATCTAAGTAAATAAATGATAAAATTATAGTTTGACCCTTTAAAAATGATCAAATTTTGAATTTTTTCCTCCTAAAAACTACAAAGATTTGTATCAATACAATGGTAAAATTGCATTTTTAACTCTCCTAAAAAAATACAGCTCAATCTAACCCTCCTTCTGAGAAAATTTTCTAATTCACCCCTACCTAAATTGCAAGCTCACCTATAATTCGCACAAAGTGAAAACTGGAACTAGAAAACTTATAACCTCAACAGAGGCAAATCTAGGGGGCTGGCAGGGGCATGTCCCCTCCCTAAAATAAAAAAAAATTCCTTTAAACCCTTTACAATTTATAAATTTTTAAATTAGTAATGGTAAAATTACACTTTGGCCCCCTAAAATGATAAAATTTTGATTTAACCCTCTAAAAATTATAAATATACATGCTGTAACACCCTTAACCCGTATCCATCGCCGGAACAGGGTTATAGAGCATTACTAGATATTACAGATCAAATAAACAGACATTTCATATAATATAACATTCATGTTAAAAACTAATCAAAATCAAACATATTGTCCCTTATATGAGCCTTCAAGGCTTAAAATACACATTGAAAATAAGTCTGGACTAAATCGGGTACTCAAAGAATTTTTCAAAAATATTTAAAATTTTCAACACTGCAGGGGTCACACAGCCGTGTGGCCAGGCCGTGTGACTCACACGGTCAGGAGACACGCCGTGTATCAGGCTGTGTGGGCATTCAAAATAGGGACACACGGCCATATCTCAGCCTGTGTCCATGCTCGTGTGAGTATACGGGCTTGGGTCACACGACCAAGTCACATGCTCGTGTGCTAGGCAGTGTGAGCATTCTGACTTTACATGATGCTGTTGTGAACTGCAAAAGAAAGACCATTGATCTACAAAGTCAGAATAATGAGGTTATTCGGATTGGATCTAGTGATTTGTATGGTTTACCAGCAGTGATTTATTCGATGCTAGCTTAGAAATATGTGAGAAAAGGGTGTGAAGCTTATTTTGCCTACATGCTTGACAGTAAAGCGGTAGAAAGAAACATTGAATCAGTAACTGTTATATGTGAGTATCCGGATGTGTTTCCAGAAGAATTACCGGATTTGCCACCTATTCGGGAAGTAGAGTTTAGTATTGAGTTAATGTCTGGGACGACTCCGATATCTATAGCTCCGTACAGAATGACACCTACAGAATTAAAAGAATTGAAAGCTCAGTTACAAGAATTGACAGATAGAGGTTTCACGCGACCGAGTTTCTCTCCATGGGGTGTACCTGTGTTGTTTGTGAAAAAAAAAAGATGGAACTATGAGAATGTGTATCGATTTTAGACAGCTCAATAAGGTGACTATAAAGAATAAGTATCTATTGCCACGGATTGATGATCTGTTTGACCAACTAAAAGGGGCTACAGTATTTTCGAAGATAGACTTGAGATCAGGCTACTATCAGTTGCGAGTTAAAGATTCAAATGTGCCAAAAACTGCTTTCAGAACGAGATACGGACACTATGAGTTTTTGGTCATGCCTTTCGAACTCACTAATGCACCTGTTATTTTCATGGATTTGATGAATCGGATCGTCAAACCGTATCTGGACTGGTTTGTGATTGTGTTTATAGATGACATTTTGATCTACTCTCGTGATGAAGCTGAACATGCTGAACATTTGAGACTTGTTTTGCAAACACTGAGAGATAAACAATTGTATGCAAAATTTAGTAAGTGTGAGTTCTGGTTGAGTGAAGTTAGTTTTCTGGGTCATGTAGTATCAACATTGGGTATTCGGGTTGATCCAAGCAAAATTTCAGTTATACTAGATTGGAAACCTCCGAAGAATGTTTCTGAAGTCTGAAGCTTTCTGGGACTTGCTGGTTATTATAGACTGTTCGTGAAAGGTTTCTCTATGATTGCAGCCCCGATGACAAAGCTATTGCAGAAAGATGTTAAGTTCGAGTGGTCAAAAAAGTGCCAAAAAAGCTTTGGTCAGTTGAAAGCCCTTTTGACTGAAGCTTTAGTGCTAGTTCAGCCAGAATCAGGTAAAGAATTTGTTATTTATAGTGATGCATCTTTGAATAGATTGGATTGTGTACTGATGCAGGAAGGCAAAGTTATAGCCTATACCTCGAGACAGTTGAAGCCACATGAAAGGGATTATCCGACACACGACCTGGAACTGGCAGCCATTGTGTTTGAGTTGAAAATTTGGCGTCACTATTTGTTCGGTGAGAAATGTCATGTTTATTCTGATCATAAGAGCCTGAAATATTTGATGACTCAGAAAGATCTGAATTTGAGACAACGCCAATGGTTAAAATTACTAAAAGACTATGAGCTTATGATTGATTACCACCCAGGAAAGGCTAATGTTGTTGCTGATGCTTTAAGCCGGAAATCACTGGTTGCTTTGCAAGCAATGAATACACATATGGCCATGTCCGATGATGGTTCGATAGTAGCTGAATTGAAAGCAAGATCGTTATTTGTTCAACAAATATGTGATGCCCAGAATGTTGATAATGAATTAATTGCAAAACGAGCTCAGTGTGAGACGGATGCTGATTCAAAATTCAGAGTTGATGCTGATGACTGCCTGAGATTCAGAGACTGAATATTCGTTCCGAAGAATTCAGAGTTGATTCAGATGATTTTGAATCAAGCTCATAGTAGTTAGTTATCTATTTATCCAGGTAGTACAAAGATGTATAATGATCTAAAACAGTTTTATTGGTGGCATGGTATGAAATGAGACATTTCTGACTTTGTTGCAAGATGTTTAGTCTGTCAACAAGTAAAAGTTGAACATCAGGTGCCTTCAGGATTACTTCAACCTATCATGATACCTGAGTAGAAGTGGGATAGAGTCACGATGGATTTGTTGGAACACCGGTGCCACCAAGGCGCAGCGAAAAATTAAAACCCGGCGATCCAAACCAAGGATCCATGTGTAAGGAACGAATCGGGGTGATAAAAAGGTTTTGAATTTACCGAAACTTCAATCTAAGTAGACAGCGACGCCTAGGCAACAGGAATGCTGAACCACTATCGAACCAAGCCGCAACCTTTTCCGATGTCGGCCTCTACGTAGTCCACCCGATTGACAATGAATGGTAGAAATCCCAAAAACTATTTTCGAGAGTATTTTTTAAAAAGCAATACTGCTAGACCACTTTTATATTTTCAGGCTAGTTATATATATATATATATCTTTTTAGGTTTTTTTTTACCCTTTCTATATATAACTCCTCTCTAATTGGTATATATTTATAACTAATTTTAATTCATTAAAATTAATCCGAACATAATAATTATCATTCAAATAAATATAATAATGTTTAACCAAAAAATTATAATTACATTAATTATAATAAAGATTTGATAAACTATATTTATTTAAACTTATATACTAACTAAATTCATATATCAATAAAATTATGTTCGATTATGTGTACAACATCCTTGTACATAAATAGTATGTTCAACAATTTGATTGCCCAATTAAATTAATTCTATAATTAATTTAATTCATGTGACAACCAAGCAATATACCAACTATGTTTTACCTCGTTCATTTCAACCATAGGGTGTGACCCTATAGGTTCTTATATATCGTTAGCGATAACATTAGAACGATTCTAATGTTACAAACAACGAGTGGCATCTAGCAATGCATCAATGCTACCTAAGTTACAAGAAGTCATGATTCGACATAACCTTTTGTGATTTAACCTTTCATGCATTCATCCTTAAGTCCTATATCTTTGGAATGGACACAAGTCATGGAATAGTCACACTTGCATAGTCCATCCCATGTTTCTTGATACCTCGAGTAGACTATGATACACAAATAAGTATGACATCTCATATCAACTTATTTGAGCATGGCCATGCATTTCTAGCCTCACTCAATCAAGTGGCACGAGATATTACTCCCATTATGTAGGAGGGACTTATCCTATATTGATCAACTATATCCTCAACATAGATTGTGGTATATCCAACATCGATCTTTATAGAACAACCAGATTCTGATGTTTATTTGATCAGTATCAAAATATACAACTCACGATGTTGGGATAAAGATGATCTCAAGTATGAGGATCATATACATATTAATCACTATGAGTAATGTTGTGACAATTACATAATAATCCAAGAAACATACTCATAGCGGGTCACCCAATATGTTGTTCCCTAACACACATATTCATGCATTGATTTTGACACTCCATATCAATGACAACTCTTTATCATCAATCAACTACATGTTAGTCTTGATGCATTATTATTGTCCTAGCCAATAACAATACTTGACTAAGGATCTTTTGAGAATAATCATATTATTCTCGGGACATTATTATAAAATAGTTTATTTATGCACACGAAAAGAAATCGAAATAATAATGGCAACGCCTTATATTAATAAACATGATAAACCAAGTATGTTATTACAACCATCTCGTGATTGATCTTTGGGCATACTCTTACAATCTCCCACTAGCACTAAGACCAATCACTTATATATCTAATACCAAGTGACTTAGTGTGACGATCATGCCTGTGTGTCGGAGGCTTGGTCGAGGGATCAACAATGTTATCATCCAGTAGGTACTCTGCATATCTCTACATCCCCTCGATCGATAATCTCTCGAATAAGATGGTAGCGCCTAAGTATATGTTTGGATCGTTGGTGAGATCTGGGGTTCTTTTGCTTGTGCAATGGCTCCATTGTTATCACATCGGAGTTCTATAGCATCTAATATGCTAGGCACAACCCCTAGTTCAAGAATGAACTTCTTGATCCAAACCGCTTCTTTTCTTTGCCTCACTAGTCGCAATATACTCACCTCTCATTTGTAGAATCGGCTATTGTACTTTGCTTTGAACTCTTCCACTCACAAAGACCACCATTAAGGCAAAACTCAAAACCTGATTGCGATCGAGAATCATCCTTGTCGGTTTGAAAGTGGCATCGATGTAACCTTTTACACTTAACTCTTCCTCACCTCCATATATTAGGAACGTATCCTTAGTTCTTCTTAAGTACTTAAGGATATTCTTGATCGTGGTCCAGTGACCTTCACCGGATCTACTTGGTACCGCTCGTCATACTTAAGGCATATGAGACATCTCGGGCGGGTACACAACATGGCATACATGATAGATCCAATAGCGAAGCATATGGAATTTTACTCATGCGTTCTCTCTCTTGTGGAGTTGAAGGACACATTTCCTTCGAGAGTGAAATACCATGTCTCATAGGTAGGAATCCTCTCTTAGATTCTTCCATATTGAACCTTTTCAATACTTTATCTATATATGTACCTTGACTTAGACCTAGTAGTCGTCTTAATCTATCTCTATAGATCTTGACTCCTAAGATGTAAGTGGCTTCGCCCAAGTCCTTCATAGAAAAACAACTTCCTAACCAAGTTTTAATAGATTGTAAGGTAGGTATGTCATTGCCCATGATAAGTATGTCATCCACATACAGTACCAAGAATGTGATTGTGTTCCCACTAACTTTCTTGTAAACACATGGCTCATCTTCATTTTTGATAAAACCAAACTCTTTGATTGCATCGTTAAAACGAAGATTCCAACTTCGAGAAGCTTGCTTTAATCCATAAATGGATCTTTGTAACTTACATATCTTTCCAGCATCCTTTGGATCGTCAAAACCTTCAGGTTGTGTCATATACACATCCTCTTCAAGTTTCCCATTAAGGAAAACTGTTTTGACATCCATCTGCCAGATTTCATAATCATGAAATGCAGCTATGGCGAGCAAGATCCTGATGGATTTAAACATAGCTACAGGAGAAAAGGTTTCATCATAGTCAACACCATGAATTTGGCGAAAACCTTTAGCGACTAATCGCCCCTTGTATGTTTGTACATTACCATCCATGTCGGTTTTCTTTTTGAAAACCCATTTGCACCCTATAGGTTTAACCCCTTCGGTGGGTCAACCAATGTCCAAACTTGGTTTTCATACATGGAATCCATCTCGGATCTCATGGCCTCAAGCCATTTCTCGAGTCCGGGCTCGCCACCGCTTCTTGATAAGTCGTAGGCTCATCTTGATCTATAAGAAGAATGTCACCATGCGTTGTAATGAGAAATCCATATCTCTCGGTGCATGGCGTTCTCTTAAAGATCTACGCGGTGGTTGTGTTTCTACACAGAAGCTACTTGTTCCTCAATTTCTTGTGGAATTTGTTTGTTGTTCTATCTCTCGGTTTAGTGGTATCTTGTGATTCTCGAATTTCTTCAATTTCAATCTTTCTCCCACTTCCTTTTCTAGAAACAAATTCTCTCTTTAGGAAGACACCAGTCCGAGCAACAAACACTTTGTTCTCAAATTGGGATTAAAGAAATAATATCCTTTGGTTTCTTTCTGATACCCCACAAAGATACACCTTTCAGATTTGGGTTCAAGCTTAGTAGACGTCGACGTTTAACATAAGCTTCAAGCAACCACAAATTTTCATAAAAGACATACTTTGGGACGTTTCCTACCCACATCTCATATGGCGTCTTTTGAACCGATTTAGATGGAACACGATTTAGTGTGAAAATAGTTGTTTCAAGTGCATGTCCCCAAAAGGAAGTCGGTAGATCAGCATGACTCATCATGGATTGAACCATGTCTAATAAAGTTCGATTTCTTCTCTCGAAACTCCATTCCATTGAGGAGTACCAGAGGAGTAAGTTGTGAGACAATCCCACATTCCTTCAAAAGATCATCAAACTCTAGGCTCAAATACTCTCCACCTCGATCAGATCGAAGTATCTTAATCGTTTTGCCTAGTTGATTTTGTACTTTATTTTTGAATTCCTTGAACTTTTCAAGGGCCTCAGATTTATGGCGCATGAGATAAACATACCCATATCTACTGAAATCATCGATGAAAGTAATGAAGTAGTGAAATCCACCTCTGCTTTGTGTATTTATTGGTCCACATACATCCAAATGTATTAAGCCCAATAAATCACTAGCTCGTTCACTTTTACCAGTAAAAGGAGATTTAGTCATTTTCCCTAATAAGCAAAATTCACATACTTCAAATTGTTCAAAAATAAATGAATTCAAGAGACCATCTTTATGGATTTTGGATATGCGTTTCTCACTTATGTGGCCCAAACGACAATGGCAAAGATAAGTTTGATTTGAGTCATTTATTTTAGATCTTTTAGTATTTATGTTGTAAATGGGATTCATTTGATCTAAAATATAGAGGCCATTAATCAATTGTGCCGAACCATAGAAAACATTATTGAGATAAAAGGAACAACAATTATTCTTAATTATTATCTCAAAACCAATTTTGTCTAAACAAGAAATTGAAATAATGTTTTTAGTCAAACTGGGCAAAAATAACAATCCTCTAAAATTAAACCAAGTCCACTAGGCAAAGATAAAGTATATGTTCCCACAATTAATGCAAAGAACTCTTGCTCCATTTACAACTCGCAGTCCACATCTCCTCTAGCCAAAGTCCTACTCCTTTGTAGTCCCCGCATGTATACAAATATGAGAACCACAACCAGTATCTAATACCCAAGAAGTAGTAGTTGATAAATTAATATCAATAACATAAATACCGAAGCGAGGCGTTACTTTGCTTTGACCTTCTTGATTTCCTCAAGATAAACAGGCGCCTCCGCTTCCAATGTCCAAATCACCACAATGAAAATGGTTTCCTTCCTTAGACACCCCACCTTTAGGTTTCAGTGTAGCCTTTCCTTTCCAAGATTGGGCTTACCTTTGCCTTTGGCTTTGTCGGGACTTTAGCCTTTCCATTGCCCTTGTTGTTACGGACCATCAGTATGGGCTTGGGTCTAACCTTTTTCATGTTGCCTTCAGCGATTCAGAACATACTAAGCAAGCTCATGGCAGTAGTCTTGTCAATTTCATTCATATTGAAATTGAGGACAAATCTGGTCAGAACTATCCGACAACGATTGCAGAATAACATCAGTGGCCAACTCTTGGCTCAATGGAAACCCAAGCTTAGATAAGCTTTCAATATAACCAATCATCTTAAGAACATGAGGTCCTATTGGGCTTCCTTCAGCCAGCTTACATTGGAATAGGGCCTTAGAGATATCGAACCTCTCTTGCCTTGCTTGCCCTTGATATAGTTCTTTCAGGTGCTCGATCATATCATAAGCAACCATATCCTCATGTTGCTTTTGAAGCTCAGGATTCATAGTGGCAAGCATAAGACATCCAACGTCTACCATTTCATCGAGATGCTTCTTGTAAGCATCTTTATCAGCCCTCAAGGCATTAGCCGGTGGTTCATCAGGAAGTGGTTTTTCAATGACATATAATTTTCGTTCTTGTTTGAGGACAATCCTCAAGTTACGGAACCAATCAAGAAAATTCAAGCCATTCAATTTGTCCTTCTCAAGGACCGATCGTAATGAGAGTGTATTAGTATTTGCAGCCATAATATATCTACAACAATAAAATATGCGTGTGAATAAAATTTACCAAGTTTATATAAATCATTAAAAGGACTTTGTTAAAAGATGTTCCCACTATTTTATTTCAAAATTAATAACCCCCATATATTAATTTCGGAAAGACTTTCTTGAAAGTATTTCTGGTGGGTTAAGGATCCATATTTCACCTCCTCTTAAGTCAGCTTTGGCTTTACTCTCAAGATTATGGTTATTTAGGTAAGCAACACTTGCTAATTACATGATATGTAACTCCTACAATTTGGTGAACAACTCTTGTTCTAATCATCTTATGATTTATCCAAATAATTTGCCTCTAGGTTTCTAATCCTATTAGAGTAACCTAGTTAAGTCATTAACCAATTTTTAACCGCGAATATCACTTGTTTATTCTTCACGTTTAACCAAGATAAATACTAGTACTTCACTTTGGCAAAACCTACATAGTATTGATCGAGGCCTTAACGAGGCATAAATTGGAAGGCCATGTTGACTTAATATTTTAATAGAGGATTTTATTAGAGTGTTACATCTCACCAATTATGGTCTACTTTAGTCCATTTAATCTTTTAATTGATCTCATCAATTAATGGGGTTTATTATTTCCAAATTTGCATGCTTTAGACATCCATAGCATCTCATACATGAATAAGTAAAGCAATAAATAAATGCAATAGTTATAGCCCATAAACTATGGTGGTTCAACCCAAGCCAATGGGAGAACCAAAAGGGAACCTAAAGGTGTAAGCCGTTTCACAAGATGTCGATCCACACTAGTCGGCCCATCTTCCTTCTCGTCTAGTCCACAAAGCAACTTTTACAAATTACAAAATTCAGAAACTCGTTTTACATACGAGGGAGTAAGATGAGAAGAGAAATACAAAAGAATAGTAGTAAGGGCACGACATGCAAGTCGTATTTATAAAATTACAACCTTTTATCAAAAGGGTCATCGGGCTATAACTATGCATTTCAAAAATAGTATACTTTATACAACGTTTTACTAAGTGAATTATAAAATATCCTTTCAACCTTTTATGGCCCATTAAGTTTATTTATAACAAAACATACTGGAAGATGATGGGGATGCTGAGGCGGGTGCGGGCGGAGCCACGCACGAATCAACTAACCCCAAATCAAATGAAACCTCACGATTTGATAACTTTTATCAACAGAATCGTGTTTTTAGGATTTTAATCCTTAAGGTTTCATATCGGAACAACCCTTGTTCCACTGGCCAGTAATCTGTTACTGGAAATTGTAAATGCCACCCCTGCTTCATCATAGATTTCTTAATGTTAACAGTAAAAAACATAAAACCGAATAGGCCATAACATCATGATTAACATTTAATCACTTATCGAAAGGAACAATTATCAGATTTTATTTAAACGATTTAAACAGGAATAACATAATAAAATTGAAACATGCATCTCATACAATTGCATCATCCAAGTATTTAAGCCCGAGTCCGTATTACACAAGTGGCTCTGATACCACTGTTGGAACACCGGTGCCACCAAGGCGCAGCGAAAAATTAAAACCCGGTGATCCAAACCAAGGATCCATGTGTAAGGAACGAATCGGGGTGATAAAAAGGTTTCGAATTTACCGAAACTTCAATCTGAGTAGACAGCGACGCCTAGGCAACAGAATGTTTGAACCACTATCAAACCAAGCCGCAACCTTTTCCGATGTCGGCCTCTCGTGTAGTCCACCCAATTGACAATGAACGGTAGAAATCCCGAAAACTATTTTCGAGAGTATTTTGCTAAAACGATCATTAGACCACTTTTATATTTTTTGGGCTAGTTATATATATATATATATATATATATCTTTTTAGGTTTTTTTTACCCTTTCTATATATAACTCCTCTTAATTGGTATATATTTATAACGAATTTTAATTCATTAAAATTAATCCGAACATAATAATTATCATTCAAATAAATATAATAATGTTTAACCAAAAATTATAATTACATTAATTATAATAAAGATTTGATAAACTATATTTATTTAAACTTATATACTGAACTAAATTCATATATCAATAAAATTATGTTCGATTATGTGTACAACATCCTTGTACATAAATAGTATGTTCAACAATTTGATTGCCCAATTAAATTAATTCTATAATTAATTTAATTCATGTGACAACCAAGCAATATACCAACTATGTTTTACCTCGTTCATTTCAACCATAGGGTGTGACCCTATAGGTTCTTGTAACGTTAGCAGTAACATTAGAACGATTCTAATGTTACAAACAACGAGTGGCATCTAGCAATGCATCAATGCTACCTAAGTTACAAGAAGTCATGATTCGACATAACCTTTTGTTATTTAACCTTTCATGCATTCATCCTTAAGTCCTATATCTTTGGAATGGACACAAGTCATGGAATAGTCACACTTGCATAGTCCATCCCATGTTTCTTGATACCTCGAGTAGACTATGATACACAAATAAGTATGACATCTCATATCAACTTATTTGAGCATGGCCATGCATTTCTAGCCTCACTCAATCAAGTGGCACGAGATATTACTCCCATTATGTAGGAGGGACTTATCCTATATTGATCAACTATATCCTCAACATAGATTGTGGTATATCCAACATCGATCTTTATAGAACAACCAGATTCATGATGTTTATTTGACTTATCAAAATATACAACTCACGATGTTGGGATAAAGATGATCTCAAGTATGAGGATCATATACATATTAATCACTATGAGTAATGTTGTGACAATTACATAATAATCCAAGAAACATACTCATAGCGGGTCAGTCCAATATGTTGTTCCCTAACACACATATTCATGCATTGATTCTGACACTCCATATCAATGACAACTCTTTATCATCAATCAACTACATGTTAGTCTTGATGCATTATTATTGTCCTAGCCAATAACAATACTTGACTAAGGATCTTTTGAGAATAATCATATTATTCTCAGGACATTATTATAAAATAGTTTATTTATGCACACAGAAAAGAAACTGGAATGCTAATGGCAACGCCTTATATTAATAAACATGATAAACCAAGTATGTTATTACAACCATCTCGTGATTGATCTTTGGGCATACTCTTACAGGATTTTGTATCTGGTTTACCTTTGACACAGAGCAAGTCTTGGTTGTTGTTGATAGATTGACTAAATCGGCTCATTTTGTTCCGATACGTACGGATTACTCACTTGATAAGCTAGCTGAATTGTATGTCTCTCAGATTTTGAGATTACATGGTGTGCCTATATCTATTGTTTCAGATAGAGACCCGAGGTTTACATCGTGATTTTGGAAGAAGCTGCAAGATGCACTAGGTACAAAATTACATTTCAGTACTGCTTTCCATCCGAAAATAGATGGCCAGTCAAAGCGAATCATGTAGATACTTGAGGATGTGTTGAGATGTTTCATTCTTGAGTTTGAAGGTACATGGGAATGATACCTACCTCTGATTGAATTTACGTATAATAGCAGCTATCAATTGAGTATCAAAATGGCACCTTATGAGGCTTTGTATGGTCGTAAATGTCGTACGCCATTGTACTGGACTGAGCTCAGTGAAAATAAGATACACGGGGTTGACTTGATCAAAGAAACTGAACAGAAGGTGAAAGTGATCCGTGAAAGTTTGAAAGCAGCATCAGATCATCAAAAATCTTATGCGGACTTGAAACGTAAAGATATAGAGTTTCAGATCGGAGATAAAGTTTTCTTGAAAGTCTCACCGTGGAAGAAAATACTCAGATTCGGTCGTAAAGGCAAATTGAGTCCGAGGTTTATTGGGTCGTATGAGGTTATAGAACGTATCAGGCCAATTGCTTACAGACTATTATTGCCACCTGAGTTAGAAAAGATCCACAATGTATTCCACGTTTCGATGCTTCGAAGGTATCGATCTGATCCTTCACATGTGATTAGTCCGTCTGAGATTGAAATTCAACCTGATATGACCTACGAAGAAGAACTGATTCGCATTTTGACTCGTGAGGTTAAAGAGTTACGAAATAAGAAGATCTCATTAGTTAAAGTATTGTACCATAAACATGGTGTTGAAGAAGCAACATGGGAACCAGAGGATGCAATGAGAGAACGCTATCCGAACCTATTCACTGGTAAGATTTTCGATGACGAAAATCCCTAAGGGGGAGAGTTGTAACAGCCCGATTTAGACCCTAATCAGAACGGTGGTTTCGGGACCACGAATCCGAGTCAGAAAAATATTTAAAAATTATTTTCTATGTTTATTTTGTGTGAATTTATATCCGTGAAATTTTCGTGATTTAATTTTGTCGTTTAGGTGTCCGATTAAATAAAAAGACTTAATCGCGTAAATTCAAAATTTGATGGTTTTAAGTATAAAGGCCAAATTGATGTTGGCTTATTAAATGGGAGAGTTTAAGTTGTAAATAGGCCATTATTAAAATGGGTGGACGGTAATGGACATTTATAAGTGAAAATATAATGTTTTAAACGAAGGTTAAAAAGGTAAAATAAATGTTAAGTTATTATATATCATATAACATAAAAATAAATTAAGTTATGTTCATATATTATCATCCACCGAAACCATAAATAAGAAATAAAAAAGAAAAATAACTAGTGTTTAGCTTCATTCAAGCTTGATTCAAGGTGAGTTCTAGCTCAGTTTTTGATAATTTTTACGTTTTTGAAATCGTTGCTTCGAGTACTACAAAACCCAAGTTTTAAATTTTTTATTTTGATGAATATTTTGAGTGGTGCAATTGTTGATAGCTTGTGATTTTTGTTGTTTGAGGTTGGAAAATGGAAGATATGTTTTAGAATAACATGTTTTGTATTGGAATTTTTGATGATTTTGAGTAATTAGGACTTAATTACAAAAATAATTATTTGAGGGACTAAAATGTGAAATAAATTGAATATATGGGATTTTTTGAGAGTGGGTAAAATTCGGCCCAACATAAGTATTTGGAAATTTTGTGTATTTTGTGTTTTGTGCAATAGGGACTAAATTGTAAAAATTGTAAATGTTAGGGGTAAAATGGTAATTTTCCCATTTATGTGTTTTTGGACTAAATTGAATGAAAATATGTTTTAATGAGCTTAATTTGAATATGTTTAGATCAAGAACCAAAGAAATTGGATTTGGACCAGGGAAAAACGAAAGTTGTCGACTTGCAGCCTCGTCTCGTTTTACGACGTCCAAGGTAAGTTTATAAGCAAATAGACGTGTTTATTGATAATTTAATGTTATGTTTACATGCTGTTATGAAATGTTAAAATTAAATTATGGTATGGCCAGATGTGTTTGAATATGGTTACCACACTTCTGAGTTCGATTCGACTGAGATACGACGTCCGAAAGCCCCATATGAACCTTAGGAATAGCTAGGATACATATGTCATGACATAGGATTCCGATATATGTGTGCGAGTAAGTCCATGGCTTCGATTTGTGATTTCAATATGTGTTTACGAGTAAGACCCTGTCTGGGACAGTGGCATCGGTATGTGGCTGCATGTAAGACCACGTCTAGGACGTTGGCATTGTACGATATATGTGTGACTATCTAAGTGGCCTACCCAATTCTGAATGGTTCACCGGGCAGAGGTAAAACATGATCGAATGTGTTGTATGAGCAAAAAGGGACAGGTATGATTTAGTTTATTGGTTATTGATGATAAGGTATGATTTATTGATAAAATGTGTTATGTATGGTATAAAGGATAAATTTCCATGGTTCAAATATGTGTATTCGGCCTTGAACAAATGGTGTATTTATTATGGAAATGATTCTTGGATTGCACTTATATGTACCCATGTATGTTCAGCTATGAAAGTAAATTATGTACATGATCTTATAACTGGATTTTTGAGCTTATATAAATATGTATAATTGACTTGTGAATGAGTAGTAAATATACTATGAATAGCTCTTATGTATATGCGTATGGATGATAAGATATATATGTGGTTATATGGTTAACCTATGTATATGAAATTATATTAAGACATATGAGTTTTGCATTTTGTGTATGTGAACTAGGTGTAATAGGAATATTCGGCTTTGATGGTTAAATGATACTATATTATTTTTGACTATTTATACATTCGGTCAAATGGCATTATAAAAAGAAATAATTATATAAGCTTAAAACTTCTTCATACGAATGTATTTATAGATGATTGGATTTAAATGTAATATGATAAAAAATTCTGGTTAGTTTTGTTAATTTTGTTAACATCATTGGGTTATTTATTTGCTTATAGCTTACTAAGCTAAAATAGCTTATCGTGTGAACATTTGTTTTTATTTTTTAGATTTTGGAAAGTCAAGTTACAAGCTTAGGGATAGATTGCGAAGCTCATCACACTATCCATTACTTTGGGTACTTTTATAAGTTAAATTAGAAATTATGGCATGTATAAGCTAAAGTATGTTTTGGAAATGAAAATTTTGGGTTGTGTATAAAGCCATGCGAAAATGGCTAAGCAATTATCCTTAAAAATTAGCTATGTTAAGCTCGATCATCGTCCACTCTGCTTTATAATTATGTGTCATGTATACATGAACTTGTGTTAGGTATTACGTGTGCTGAAGTATGGATAATGTCATGTTCCTATTCGGTTTATGCATATGGGATTGAATGTTCACTAAGTTTGGTTAATGATAAATAGTATATATATTGTGTGGACATTTGAGGTGTTTAAATGTTATGTACTTTATGTGAAATAAGGTCTTTGCTGCAGGTAAGATACATATAATTTATGTGTACCTTATTTTATTGGTTCGGTCTTGATATCTTTATGGGATGGTATATACATATAATAATGTCATTTAGACAAATTAATATGTTTGCATGCATATAATGAGTATTTATGATGTTGTCGTATGGGTTAAATCAACCTTAGTAATAAGTGGTTAAAAGTTTAAGTTAGTTGGGTAATATCAATGGATATATGTGACTGAGTATTCGACCATGACTTAATATGGATGCATAAAATGGTCGATTAAAATTGAAGTAATTTAGTGGTATAAGTGCATTTTATCTTAATTCATTTATTTTAGATGTTCAAAATGTTTCAAGCTTTGGTAGTGATAATCGTGGGTAAAGTTTATATTATCACATGAAATGTTCCCGATATATCAATGAAATCGATATAGACTTTTATGTTAATAAATATTTGTATAAGTAATTGTATGATCGGTAACGTCTCGTAACCCTAATCCGGCGACGAATGCGGGATAGGGGTGTTACATTGGTAGTGCGATGATGTTCTCGACGACTCACGGATCCGAGCTAGCTTTAATTCTCTATAAAACATAGACAAATAACTCAATTCATCAAATAAATAAATTCAACCATTTACACATTACCAAATCAAAATCACATTAACCACAAACCTTTCTCATGTCTCAAAACATGATCAAATACCATCTCATTGAACTTTCTCAATGTAGTACTCGAATAGGTTCTGTATGTCCCTGTATCACTTTGTTCTAACCTCTTTCTCAACCACATCATTCATTTACCGGTTGAACCGTTTGGAATAGAAGTCGGATACTCAAGGATCACAGTTTATAAGTACCTATACCATGGCCCGTAGCCAAATCAAGGTAACTTACCCCGGAGTACCTATACCATGTCCCGTTGCCAAAATCAAGGTAACTCCTCTCTGAAATACCTATACCATGGCCCGTAGCCAAATCAAGGTATCATTCGTACCCAAAGTGTCGATATCATGGCCCGAAGCCAACACAATAACCTAATGACATGTCACTAGCATCCTAAACTATTCCTAAGGTTCAACCGAGAAGTTTCACTTGTTGATTTCATCGTCGAACACATCCGTAGAGTTGTATTCACAATTCAATCATTATCTGTAATCTCATAATCACAGTTTAGGCAATATCAAAGCATATAACATACATTTATAATGAAATTACCACATATGAACTTACCTCGTATTTGGAATTGACAAATCGGATCAATTACTCGATAACCTTGCTTTTCCCCCGATATAAATCTGAATTCTTTCTTTCTTGATCTATATGTATTCAAAATTAACTCGTTTAATCACATACTCATTCAATTTAGTCCAAAAATGCACATTTGGACATTGTTACACATTATCCCCTAAACTTTAACATTTAATTAATTTAGTCCCTATATCACAAATACACAAAATTCAAGCAACTTAATCCAATTTCATCATAGCCGAATTTCACTAGTGTCCCTATTAGCTCACATATTTCATTTATTTCACGTTTCAACCACTCAATTTGCATAATTCACAAATCAATCCCTTTTTGACATTTTTATCAAAAATCACTTTACAAAACTAGTTTAACTATCAACAAACTTTCCTAATCTATCATCAATCATCAAAAAACTCAAGTATTCAACAATGGCAACATGAAAACTCTTTAACAATTTCAAAAATTAACGTACGGGCTAGCTAGAACATAAAGCAACGATCTCAAAAATGTAGAAATCATCAAAAATCGAGCTAAAATATACCTCAATCAAGCTATGAATGTGCCGAATGGAAAACCTAATCCCTTGGTTCTTTTCTTCTCTAATTTCGATTAAAAAAGATGATAATGAAGGCAAAATTTTATTTTTTTTATTTATTATAACTTAATAAACTAATTTACCTTTTTAACCTTAGTAATAAACATATAAAATTATATAATGGATGTCCATTAATGTCCATTAACATTTAAAATGGTCTAATTACCATTTAAGGCCATCATAATTAAAAGCCAAGGCCAATTAACACCTTTAACTAATAGCGTACAACTTTTGCATTTTATGCTATTTAGTCCTTTTTCTCAAATTGAGCTATTAAACAATAAAATTAGCTCACGAAGTTTTCACACATACATACAATCATGTTGTAAACACATAAAATAATATTAAAATAATTTTTTGATATCGAATTTGTGGTCCTGAAACCACTATTCTGACTTGACTCAAAAACGGGCTGTTACATCGTTTGTTTAATGCCATAGTCCAACTATGGTCTTACACATATATTACAATGGCCTTGCCATAGTCTTGTACATATCACAATGCCATAGCCCCGCTATGGCCTTTCACTTTATTACGATGCCATAGTCCAGCTATGGTCTTACACGTACACACATATACTGCCATGGTCCAACCATGGTCTTATTCGTCAATTCATCACTGGTCACTGAACAATTATACTTAATCTAGTGATCTACTCAATTTGAATTTTTGTTTCAATTTTCGTTTTATCACAATAATCATAATTTCATAACAAAGATATGAAATAATACATTATATAATCTCTAATTTAACAATAAATCACAAAATTTAACCATATGAACTTACCTGAGCTAATTTGTAGAATTTGTAAAGATTCAGGGACTAGTCGAAAATTTTCTCTTTTCCGTCTTTATCTTCAGATTCTCGATCTATAATATAAAATTTTCAGTTCATTAGCATCTAATTCAATCCTAATTCACTTCACACTTTTTGCCCTTCAATTTTTTAAATTACACTTTTACCCTAAATTTTATAGTTTTTACAATTTAATCCCTAATCAATTAACCCATCAATTGAGCTTATTTTTCTCAATTAAAACTTTATATAATCATTTAAGGAAATTTTACAGCCTTTGATATTCAAAATTTCAGCACCAAACCCTAATTCTCAACTTTTCACAATTAAGTCCTAAAAATCAATTTCTATTAAAATCACTTAATAAAATCATCATATAATGAAATTAAAGTTTCAAATCCATGATAATCCATCATAAAATTCCATCACTCATCCATGGTAACTTTCAAAATCACTCATAGAATCCAAAACTATTGAATTAGTTAGTTGGACCTAATTGTAAAAGTCTTAAAATATGAAAATTTTAAAGAAAAAACAAGAATTAAACTTACATGTAACAAAAATATGAAAAAAAAAATTATAAGGACTCTTCCATGGCTGTTTTGTCTGAAGATTGATGAAGATATCTCTAGAAATTCAATTTAGTCATCTTTTAATTTTTACTTTAATTCAAAAATAACCATTTTGCCCCTTGTTCACATTAACTTTGTAATTTTCTGCATATTCATACCGTCCAGCCCATAAAATTTAGGCTCAGTTACTCATTAAATCCCTCTTATTTAATACTTGAGCTAGTTGATCACAACTTAACAAGTTTTGCACCTTTTTCAATTTAGTCCTTTTTAATTAATTAACTATCAAAACGTTAAAATTTCCTAAAGAAACTTTATTACTAACTCAATGACACTCCATAAATATTTCTAAAAATATTTATGGCTTGGTTTATGAATTCGAGGTCTCAATACCTCGTTTTCGACCCAATTTATCTAATAAATTTTTTTAATTCACAAAATTCACTAATTCAAAATTATTTTTAAATTCACATTTGACTCATAAATATTAATTTTCTAAATTTTTGAATTTACTTGCCGAATTTAGTGATCTCGAATCACTTTTTTCAACACCACTGAAAATTAGGTTGTTACATATTTGTTTCTCCTTATATGGAAAGCGTCAAACAATATTGTTTAACATAAGCGCAATAGCTCCAACAATCGAGACAAATATAATCCATAATACCATTTCCCGATTAGAACTGATCTGATAGATATATTTCTATATCATGTCTACTAGAATATGAATCCCTCATTCTGATGGTTCGTCAATTTGCCTGTGAACGCATAAAATTTATTCCTGGACCTGAAGATAAACTCAAATGCATATAACTCAATTAACCTTTCAAATGAATAACCCACTCTGATTAAAACAACTGAGTCGATTTTATCTATCAGATAATAACATTTCAGAATAATCACTTCTTCTTGTTGTCAACACAACTCAGACATACAATCTATCACAAATCCCTCAGAATACTAATCAAAGATCCTTAAAAACTGAATTAACTTAAACAAAACATAACATCCCGTTTTAACTTGTAACACCCCTCACCCGTATTCAATGCCGAAATAAGGTTACAGAGCATTACCGGACTTATAACACAATTAAACATACATCTCACATACATTTTTTAAAATGCATATAATCATCATTCAACATCATCACATTGTCCCTAATACGAGCCTACAAGGCCTCAAACATGCATTTGAAGTGGTTCAGGACTAAACCGATAACTCAGGAAAATTTTAGAAAACTTAGAAAATTTTTCAAACTACAGGGGTCACACGCCTGTGTGGCCCGGCCATGTGAGACACACAGCCAAAGACATGTTCATGTCATAGGCTGTGTGGACATTCAAAATGGGATCACATGGTCATGTCCCAGCCCGTTTCTGACCCCGTCTAACTCCCTGACCTAGGTCACACGACTAACCACATGCCGATGTGACTAGCCCGTGTGCCCTTTCAAAATAGCCTTACACACTCGTGTGCCAGGTTGTGTGCTAAGCCGTGCCAAACCTGTAGGGTATACTGACTTAGGCCACACGACCAAGTCACGCGCCTGTGTGCTAAGCTGTGTGGAGCATACTGACTTGATTTCTATTTCAACACTAGGGGACACATGGCCGTCTAACCTGACCGTATGTCACACACGGCTGAGACACATGCTCTTGTCTCTACCCGTGTGGATAAAAATAGGCTATTTACCAAGCCATCTTGCCACCCAAATTTGCACAAACTTAAATCAACCCAATTGACACAAAAACATGGCATAATTGGGCATTCAACCAGCCTCAATCAAGCATAACTCATACCATTTCAATACAAACCAATACAAAACACATCAATACCGCAATGTGCCATTCAATTTCATACCAAAACTCGTAATCTCAAATCAACAATATAATCACTTTCAAACATGCATCATTTAGCCTAATCTCATAAACATATTAATTTCAATTCTCAACCATTTAGTACCCCTAGTTACTAAATACCAACTAGCATCACATATCCATAATCAAGTACATAACAAGAGCCATTTGCATAATTATATACACAATTAAAATAAGCCAACTCTCATGGCTATATACAAAACCAAACTCTTAATTTTTACAAGCCATTTCAAATGACTAAATTCATTAACAACACATATACCAACATGAACAAAGTCCCTATACATGACATATACTCAAAATACTTAAATTCAAAAGTACCAAAGTGATAGTTGGATAGTGTGATGAAGTCTTCGACAATCCCGAATCCGAGCTAGCTTTGATTTCACTATAAAATAAGAAAAATAAACAAAGTAAGCTATAAAGCTTAGTAAGTTCGTATAGCAATAAACTTAACTTATCAAATATGCACAATTTAAGCAACTGAAACATATCTTAACATATATCAATTTAAACCATCAACCTACCATAATTTTCATTCACATGATTAGTTATACATTTCACAAGTTTTTTCGATTCAATACTTGTACGATTTATGTACATACCAGTGTCATCTCGTATCAAATACACACTCATCCACATCATTGGTTTACTCGTTGAACCATTCGGAATACTATTGGATACTCGGGAATCTCGCACCCTAAGTGCCACAAATATAGTCGAAGCTAACTCAATCTCGTATCACATATAATGCTCACACTAGAGCTATCAACAGGTCGCTCACACAAGCTGACGGTCATGATGAAGCTACACGGTGCTACTCTCACAAGCTGAGGAGTATCCACAACACATGTCGGATAACTCAGCCACCAGTAGGACGTATGGACCAACACTCAAATCACATAACCCCTAATGACATGACATTTGTATCCTAATCTATTCCTAAGGTTCAACCGTGATTTCTCATTTGTCGAATCGTCATTGAATATGTTCGCAAGGTCGTATTCAAAATTTATACAATATCAAAGCATATAAAACACAAATATAATAATGCTTATTACATACGAACTTACCTCGAATGCCAAAACGGCAAAATAAGTCGATTAATCAGAAACCTTGTTCTTTCCCCGATCTAAATCCGTATTTCGCCTTTCTTGATCTAAATAATATCAAATTTAGCTTATTTAATTATCACTCTATTCAATTTATTCCAAAATACACATTAAGGTATATTTATACTTTTGCCCCTAACATTTCAACATTTTTACAATTTAGTCATTATTTCATAAAATCACAAATTCATGCAATTCATCCAAAACCCATGGTAGCCGGATTTCAATTAGGTCCCTAGCAGTCCATATTTTTCATTTATATCACAATTTAACCACAAAATTTACACATTTTACAAATAAATCCCTATTTAGACGTTTTACTAAAAATCACTTAACAAATGTTGTTTATCTAACAACAAGCATGCATTTTCTACCATTAAACATCAAAATACACCAACATTCATCAATGGCAAAACCCTAAACCTTTAAAAATTTTGCAAAATAGTCCCTGGGCTAGCTAGATTAAGCTGCAACGATCTCAAAAATGTAGAAATCATTAAAAATGGGACAAAAATCGTACCTGAATGAGCTATTTAAGCTTGGCTGAATGGAAAAGATGAAAGTGGATTTTTCTTGCCCTAGTTTCGATTGAAATATGAAGAAGAAAAGATGGTACCTTGTTTTATTTCATTTATTTTAACATTAATTTTTAAATTACTTAATTAACCTTTCTTATAAACCATTAAAAACACTAAATGCATGTCTATAAATGTCCACCCATATTAACAATGGTATATTTATCACATAGGACCTCCACTATTTAATTTCATAGTCAATTAATACCTTTAGCTATTAAAACATCACTTTTACACTTTACGTTATTTAGTCCTTTTTATCAAATTAAGCACTCAAACGATAAAATTTCTTAATGAAAATTTCACACAAAAATACTATCATGTTGTACAGAGGCGAAGCCAAGGGGCTGGCATGGGCCCCAGCCCCCCTTAAAATGTAAAATTGATTTTTGTCCCTTAAATTTTTTTTTAAAATTTTAAATTAGTAAAGGTAAAATTACACTTTGGCCCCCCTAAAATTATAAAAATTTGATTTAATCCTTTACAAATTATAAACTATAAACTATAAAAAAATTAAAATTTCATCTGCCCCCCTAAAAAAATTTTCTGGCTTCTCCCCTGATGCTGTAGACATTAAAATAATAATAAAATAATTATTTTGACCTAGGATTTGTGGTCCCAAAACCACTGTTCTAATTTGACTAAAAATGGGTTGTTACATAACTTAATGTAACAACCTAAACTCGACCTAAAATTTTAGACCGAATCTCGAATGCTACATTGACCACCAAAGTGATTGTAGGTAAATTTTTACAAAGCAATTATCATGTCGAATCGTAATATTTAATTGTTTAAAAACCAGTCAGAAAAACTATAACTACGATCGTATATACAAGCGGAATAAAAAAAATTAAAACTTAATTCGTAAATTTGTACCACAGATTTAATAAAACCTTACAGTCTAAAACCAAATAGCTAATAGAACCAAACTGATAATTTATTCCTTTCTGAGACTCTCCGAGACCTTCGCATACCAAGCCAAGCGTCAGAATTCAGAAGGGTGCCTGAAAGGTGAAACACTAAGAGGGGTGAGCTACTCGAGCTTAGTGTGAGTTTGAAACAAAACAAGAGACAGAGTTGGAGTATTCAAATCAGAATTGCAACAAAATCTCAAACACACACAGAATCAGAAATCACACCGGAACTGGTATCCAAACAGAGCTTAACAATCAGAGCACGTTAGGTTCACATAGAAGTCTCAACACAAATGCTATCTAGACAATCAGATTACAGACACTAATCTTACAGTCAAAGCTCACAGGCATATTGTCACATATGTTAAGAAGTCAAACAGAAGCAGTCAAAGAATCCTACACACAAATCATCAAACAGATGCGTATGTATGCAATATGAGAATAAAAAAAACCCACCCATCCAGTCAAACACACCTCTCCGTCCCCCAAACACACCTCTTAAGAGCTGTTTAAGCTCATTCAACCAAACACACCACATAGGACCAAGTAGGCCTATCCAACCCTACACTCCATATAAAGTCATCCCGGGTTGCCTAACAATAATGACCCGCCACCTCGAATCGCCCGGCAACGATGGCTTATCAAAATGCAATTGAACTACCATATCAGATAATGTATACATAGCATAGCTATCATACATGCGGTATAGTTCAATGCGGTAGTTCGCTATATCGGTAATTTACAGTTAGACTGCCAAATCGGATAAATATACGCAGCAAAGCTGACGTATATGCTGTACGATGCAGTACGGTAATCCACAGTACAAACAAATTGCAATTTGAACTGTATATGAAGTATAGCTAACGTACATGAGGTATAGTGCAATGCGGTAAACCGCTATACCGCTGACTTTGCAATTAAACTGCCAGATCAAATAAGGGTACGTAGCATAGCTAACGTACATGTGGTACAGTGCAATGCGGTGAACCGTTATACTGGTAAATTACAACTTAACTACCACATCAGATAAGAATCAGTCTCCCTTCTCTTCACAATCTCATCCCAAAATATTTTATGCAGATGTATGTATGCATACAATCTCACAGAACAGAGACACAATATCAGACAGTCAAACAGAATAACTATGCACAAACACCAAACAGAACAAATTCAAATTTACACACTTCTCATGATAGTCACAAAGATACACTTAAGTCGAAGCCAGATTAGAATTCTTAACTACCCTTGTTTAAGTTTAGCCAATGGTTGAAGTGCACAAACACATTTTTAGATTAGAAAGGCACACCAAACTAATATAAGTGTATTAGGACCACACGCCCATGTGCCCTGGCTATGTGGGAAATGCCTAGGCTGTGTGGAATGTTAAAATCCTGAGCAAAAGAGGGCACACGGCCATGTGGCAAAGGCACACGCTCGTGTGAACAGAGGCACATGATCGTATGACTAAGGCACACGCCTGTGTGGACAAGGGACACGGCCTTGGTACAGGCCTTGTTACTCTCTGTCTATATGCACTAATTTGAATACAGGGCTGACATGCCCGTGTGAGGGTCTTACACGCCCGTGTGCCCACCAGACATGGCCGTATGTCCCAAAACACACGCCTATATGGGATCCTTAAATCCTCAAATTAGCTACACGGTCGTGTGGCCAAGCCGTGTGGTACCAAATCACTCAAACCCTAATCCCCAATCTCACACGCCCATGTGCCCAAGGGATATGGCTGTGTGAGAAACGATATAATCCCCAAGTCAGCCACACGGTTGCGCGGGTAGGCCTTGTGGCACCAAAATTGGCCCAAAAACCCTAATTTCCAAAAGCACACAGCCGTGTGAACTAGCACACGCCCATGTGGAAACCCTAGTGGCCACGAAACCACCATAAAATAGGCCAAAATCTCCACTTTAACCACCCAAACCAGTCCTTAATATTAACAATAACAAGATTATAGCAAAATATGCCATATACCATGTATTTCTTAACCATTAAATGCCTAAAGTCAACGTAATTGAAGCACATTCAAGAGTTATCGGAACAAAGATTCGAAAAGTAAAATAGAAAAGTTTTGAATCCCACACCTATTTTGATGTTCAAAACATCCCGATACCGACTAGATGACAAAAAAAATGGAGCTCTACTAACCACCACACCACTGATTCAAAAAGGTAAAAAACAAAGAAGAAAACAGAGCCAAGGAGAAGGAGAGAAAGACAACAACGTGCAAAAAGAAAGGAAAAGAAAAATAAAATCAAAATCAAAATAAGTAATAAGTAATTGTAAAAATTAACCAAAAAAAATTCAAGTCTCTCTAAAATATACACTCAAGGGCTCGAACCTAGAACCTAGAGGAACACTAATACTCGCACCACCACCAGACCAGCAGGCCTATACTTGTCACATACATGCAAAACTAAACACAAAAGCACACCTTTCTCTCAGACCCTAACCACTAACATCAGAACTTCTAACCCCTAAAATTCGGGGCATTACAACTCACCCCTCCTTAAAGAAATTTCGTCCCTGGAATTTCCCACTATTAGAACAGTGGTATATCACAGCTACACCACCACGCTCTCGCTGTACACTCTAACTCGAGCAAAACCAAATCAACCTAAGACCTCTCACACACACTCAGAACACTTAACCACTGAAGCAAATACACAATTGTTCTATCATACGCACAACATTATCCAATGAGCAACTATCAATGTCATTCAAATAAATTACACACAGATTCAGAACAATCTACAACCATATCTGTCTTAATATCGTCGCGGACACTCTCTAATTTGGTTCACTATGGACTCGCATCTAAGACACGCATCCGCTATTTTCCAACACTTGCCCGGATGACACTTCTTACAATAGTCACAAAATGGAATGTTGCCACCACTACCAGCACCCTTTGTAAAACCACTATTGCCACTCACATGTGTTCTAACACACTTCGCAGAATGAAGCTCTGACCTCGGAGAACTACGATCTCTTTTCTTCCCATAATCTACACACCTAGCTTGAAGGGTTTCACTAGTTTACCTTATCCTATCCTCGAACACCTTCTCTAAAACCTCCCTCACTGCCCTAATCAATACCTCAGTACCAAACTCTGGGTTATCGCTACCCGAAGTTGGCGGGATCACACTGATCCTAGACTCCTGAACAGTCTCATGCCCCAAAGAAGAAAATGACTCCTCGCGAGCTTGCTTACCTTTAGAATCCATACCAGTCTTGTCGCTAACTTAAGATATTTACATTATCATAAAGCAAACATATAATAAGTACAAGAACCTACATATCTAATCTTACGATTTCAAATTTCTACCTGGATCAACATCAGAGTCTCAGACAGTCTATTTTCATAAAACATTTTTTGGGAATACACATACTTTCAACTTTCTGTGGTAAAGTTTTCTCAAAAATTCCTTTTTAAAACAAACACGTGCTCATACAGACACATAGAAGAAAAGGGCCAAGCTTTTATAAACCTGGCTCTTATACCACTTAATGTAACACCCCAAACTCGGCCTAAAAGTTTAGATCGAACCTCGGGTGCTACATTGACCACCGAAGTGATCGTAGGTAAATTTTTTCAAAGCAATTATCATGTTGAATCGTAATACTTAATCGTTTAAAAACCAGTCAAAAAAACTATAGCTACGGCCGTATATACAAGCAGAATAAAAATGATTAAAACTTAATTCATAAATTTGTACCACGGTTTTAATAAAATCTTACAGTCCAAAACCAAATAGCTAATAGAACCAAATTGATAATTTATTCCTCTTTGAGACTGCCCGAGACCTTCACATACCAAGCCTAGATTTAGAATTTAGAAGGGTACCTGAAAGGTAAAACACTAAGAGGGGGTGAGATACTCGAGCTTAGTATGAGTTTGAAACAAAACAAAAGATAGAGTTAGAGTATTCAAATCAGAATCGCAACAGAATCTCAAACACACACAGAATCAGAAATCATATCGGAACTGGTGTCCAAACAAAGCTTAACAATCAGAGCATGTTAGGTTTACACAGAAGTCTCAGTACAAATGTTGTCCAGACAATCAAATTACAAACAATAATCTTATAGTCAGAGCTCACAGGCACATTGTCACATATGTTAAGCAGTCAAACAGAAACAGTTAGAGAATCCCACACACAAATCATCAAACAGATGCTTATGTATGCAGTATGATAATAAAAAAAAACCCACCCATCCAATCAAACACACCTATTCGTCCCCCAAACACACCTCGTAAGAACTGTTTAAGCTCATCCAACCAAACACACCACATAGGACCAAGTAGGCCTATCCAACCCTACACTCCATATAAAGTCATCCTGGGTTGTCCGGTAACAATGACCCGCCACCCAGGATTGCCGGACAATGATGACTTATCAAAATGCAGTTGAACTGTCAGATCAGATAATGTATACGTAGCATAGCTATCATACATGCGGTATAGTGCAATGCGGTAGTCCGCTATACCGGTAATTTTTATTTAGACTGCCAGATCAGATAAATATATGTAGCAAAGCTGACGTATGTGCTGTACGATACAGTGCGGTAATCTGTATACAGATAAATTGTAGTTTGAATTGCCAGATCATATATATATATATCTATTTACGTAGCATAGCTAACGTATATACGGTACAGTATCATGCGGTAAACTGCTATACCAGTGACTTTGCAGTTAATCTACTAGATCAGATAAAGGTACGTAGCATAGCTAACGTATATACGATACAATGCAATACTGTGAACAGTTATACTGGTAAATTGTAGCTTAACTGCCAGATCAAATCAGAATCAATCTCCCTTCTCTTTACAATCCCATCCCAAAATATTTTATGCAGATGCATGTATGTATGCATACAATCTCACAGAACAGAGACATAATATCAGACAGCTAGATAGAACAACTGTGCACACACACCCAACAGAACAGATTCAAATTCAAACACTTCTCATGACAGTCATACAGATACACTCAGGCCTAAGCCCAGGTCAAAATTCTTAACTACCCTTGTTTAAGCTTAGCCAAGGGTTGAAGCGCACAAACACATTTTTAGATTAGAAAGGTACACCGAACCAATATAAGTGTCTTAGGACCACACGCCCGTGTGCTCTAGCTGTGTGGGAAATGGCTAGGCCGTGTGGAATGTCAAAAGCCAGAGTAAAAGAGGGCATACAGCCATGTGACAGAGGCACACGCCTGTATGAAGAGAGGCAAATGACCGTATGACTAGAGCACAGCCTATATGGACCAGGGACACGACTGTGGGAATAGGTCGTGTAACTATCTATCCATATGTACTAATTTGAATACAGGGATGACACGGCCGTGTGAAGGTTTCACACGCACGTGTGCCCATTAGACACGGCCGTGTGTCCCAAAATACACGCTCGTGTGTGATCCCAAAACCTCTAAATTAGCCACACGGCCGTGTAGTACCAAATCACTTAAACCCTAATCCTCAATCTTACACGCCCGTGTGCCCAAGGGATATGGTCGTGTGAGAAAAGATAAAATCCCTAAGTTGGCCACACGGTCATATGGACAGGCCGTGTGGCACTAAAATTGGCCCGAAAACCTCAATTCCCAAAAGCATACGACCGTGTGAACTAGCACACGCTCGTGTGAAAACTCTAGTGGCTACGAAACCACTTTTAAATAGGCCAAAATTGCCACTTTAGCCATCCAAACCGGTCCCTAATCTTAAAATTAAAGAGATTGTAGCAAAATATGCCATATACCCCATATTTCTCAACCATTAAATGCCCAAAGTTAACAGAATTGAAACACCTACAAGAGTTACCGGAACGAAGATTCGCAAAGCAAAATAGAAAAGTTTCGAATCCCACACCTGTTTTGATGATTGAAACATCCCGATGTTGACTCGATGACAAAGAAAAATAGCGCTCTGTCTACCACCATACCACTGATTCAAAAAGGTAAAAACCAAAGAAGAAAATAAAGCCAAAGAGAATGAGAGAAAAATAACAACGTGCAAAAAGAAAGGAAAAGAAAAATAAAATCAAAATCAAAATAAATAATAAGTAATTATAAAAATTAACTAAAAATAAAATAAAATTCAAGTCTCTCCAAAATACGCACCCAATGACTCGAACCCAGAACCTAGAGGAACACTAATACACGCACCACCACCAGACTAGCAGGCCCATTCTTGTCATATACAAGCAAAACTAAACACAAAAGCACATATTTCTCTCAAACCCTAACCACTAACATTAGAACTTCTAACCCCCAAAATCTTGAGCGTTACACTTAGCGTCATGGGAATTGTTGTTATTCGATTGAAGGCTCTAGTAGTCTTGGAAGTGTTTTTGCATCGAAACAATATCAAGTGTGTACCCAAAATACAGAAATCGAGGTTTCAGCAAAAGCCAAGGATGGCCACTATCGACGCCACACGTGTATGTGGTTTTTCGTGCAGTAGGCCGTGTGTGAGGACACAATCGTACCATCGACAAAGATATGGCCATGCATAGCACGCGGCCATGTGGCGACTCAAGTGTGGCCGTGTAGACCACACGGGCCAGGTTAAGTAAGGCCTATAGGCCCATACGACCATGTCACACGAGCGTGTAGATTTTAGGCCAAGCCGTGTGGGCTACACGGGCAAAGCCAATATGGGTGTGTAGGCCACACTGGTTTGTGGGCCCACACGGGCATATGGGACCATTTTACTGAAATTTTTTGTAGGGTCGAACAGGTCGTCCTAATCGACTGTGGGCTAACCGTAGGGTCAGTAAAGGCTAATTGAACCCTAAGCCTATGTGATATGTTAGACTGAAACACTGTTCTGAGTATTATTATGCCATGTGTATCTGTTATTTGTTTACGTATGCATTGTAAGCATGATCTATCTGTTAAATTTTGTATGTATGCTCTGTAATTTTTTGGGGTGGGATTTGTATATGAGGAGGAAGTATACTGATCGGTATTAAACGCTAATATTCTGATAGTTTGACTGCATATTATATCTGATATGTTTCTTAATGAAACGGTGTGGTGTATAGGGATGGGTGGGTGTTTTTAACCGCACATGGTGCGATGGGATAGACAGAGATGATGTGTAGAGGATGAGGGTAGGATTATGCATATTTGTATCTAATTCTGCTACTGCATATGGAAAGGACATGATGTCCATATATGTATTTGTTCTGGTTCTGTATATAATGATTGTATGCTTGTATGCTTAATTCTGTTGGGTTACACACTTAGTTTACGTAAACTCACATTTGCTTTTTTTTCAGGTAATCCACAGTCTTAGGCAGATCGGTGCAGCGGGACTCAGCGATGACCTCTTTTTCGTAAAACTAATTAAAGCAAATAAATTATGGTTTTTATTTATATTTTTTGTAATCATTTGAGAGTTTGTAATTTTTGGGACTCTCTGGACTGTTTAATTTTTCACTGGTCATTTCTGATTTAATTGCTTCGGTAAAATGTTTTATTGGAAACAATGGTTTTATGCAAACAATGATTTTCCTAAAAACACGACTACGTTTTCAAACATAAATGATTAAAGCTTCTGCTGTAATAAGTAATTGGCAAATAAATTGTTAAAATAATGTTTTTTGTATTAAACCTGAAGGAATGGGGTTTTATAATCAAATCAACTTGTTTTCAAAATCTTTCTATGTGACATATCCAGATTTGGCCATAACGTCTAGGTTAGGTTTGGGGTGTTACATTTAGTGGTATCAAAGTCAAGTTGCAAAACTCGGCTGTGGATTTTGGGTTCTAAAATTGTGTTTTAAAATATTTGGTTTTCAAATTTCTTGAATAATTTGGAAAAGTATGTGGTTCACCGAGTCTCCGACACTGATCCTGTAAGTATTTATGTATTTAGATTGAACTACTCTAGAACACTGTAGTTAACACTTTTTGAAACTATACTGAGTAGTTAGAGACTAAAACTTCTGAAAAACACTTCAAAACTTTTGATAAATTGTGCATAAAATACCTGCTAATAAATATTGAAACCGATGCATAAAATTTTTAATGTAAATAAAACTCGAATTTGATAATAAGTGCCCGTGGAATTCATAGACGTAGTACTCGAGGCTGTGGAAGACGCTAGTATCGCCTAATATTGAGACTGGGTCTTAGAGTCCCTCGGCTGAGGATGATGCACTGTCTTAAGCCATGCTGAGGATTTTGGAGAGGGTCGTTGGACCCTATTCTAGAGCTGGGGGTCGTGGGTCAGTAATTGAATAACTCCGGTCTAATAGAGCTGTGCTATCTAGGGGTGTCATTAGAGTCGCCCCTAGTGTGGCCGAGTATTGGTTGGAAGCTACGAAAAGGATTATGAATGATCTAAACTCCACTCCTGAGCAGAAACTGAAATGTGCAGTCTTTCTGCTTCGCGATGATGCTTATCAGTGGTGGCTGACTGTTGAGGAGGGTATTCAGCCTGATAGTTTGACTTGGGACTTCTTTAAGACTACTTTCTAGAGTAAGTATATGGGAGCAAGCTATGTGGATGCTCGTATGCGTGAGTTCATGAATCTCACACAAGGCAATAGGTTAATGGCCGAGTATGAGGCCAAGTTTCTGAGGTTGAACCACTACGCTTGAGGCATGGTGGCATCAGAGTATGAGAGGTGTATCCGTTTTGAGGATGTTTTGAGGAATAGTTTGAGAGTACTGATTACTCTACAAAGGGAGTGTAAGTTTGCAGTATTGGTAGAGAAGCAAAGATTACTGAGGATGTTAAACGTGTGGAGTGCCAGAACAGGGACAGAGAGAGGGGTAACAACAAGAGGGATTCAGAGCATTCAAGTTTTATGCAGAGGCTTAAAAAAAGGCCAAATCTGATGGGCCAGTTAGAGTGGGGACCCTTATTGCTCCTACTGGGTTACAACCATGTAGTGATTGTGGTAGCTGCTATCCGGGCAAGTGTTAGAGTTGGATAGGGGCTTGTCTGAGGTATGGGTCTCTTGCATACCATATTAGGGACTGTCCACAGCTAGCAGCTCAGATACAAGCTTTAGTTACGGGTTCTGTGTAGCCTTAGAAGGCAGTTCTGCAGCCACCTAGAGGCCGTGGAGCGACTAGGGGTAGTAATGGTTTGGCCCGTGGACAGAAAGCACCAGGCAGAGGTACTGGTCAGACAAAGGTGAGGCAGGCTATACTTGTTTATATTGCTCGATGCCTAAAAGATAGAGATACACCAGATGTTATCACCAGTACGTTCTTAATTTCTGAGGTACCATATATTGCTTTGATAGACATAAGTTTTACTCACTCCTATGTAGCTAGCATTATATCTGAAAACTTGGGGGTTTTTGTTGAGAGCACTTCTAGTGAGATCACTGTACTGAGTTCGTTAGGGCAGTTTGTTTGGGTTAGTAAACTCGATAGGGATGTTCTGTTAGAGGTGCAAGGGATTATTTTTCTGGCAGATCTAATGGAGCTTCTGTTTGGGGAGTTTGACTTAATTTTAGGCATGGATTAGTTGGTCAAGTACCGAGTTAGTTTGGACTGCACGACTAAGAGGGTCGTTTTGAGGACTAGGGACGTTAAAGAGGTGGTGGTGATTGGCGAGCATCGAGATTACTTGTCTAATGTGATCTCTGCTCTTGTGTTTGAGAAATTGTTTTGGAAAGGGTGTGAGGTGTATTTGGCTTACGTCAGTGTTTCTGGTTTTGGGGACTCTTCTTTAGGGAATATCAGAACTGTAAGGGATTTTCCAGATGTTTTTCCTGAAGAGTTATAGAGTTTACCTCCTAGTCGAGAGGTTGAGTTTGGGATTGAGCTTCTCTTGGGTATGGCTCCGGTGTCTATTACTCCCTACCGTATGGCACTGAAAGAGCTTACTGAGCTTAAGGCTGAACTGCAAGAGCTTCTGGGCCGTGGTTTCATTCATCCTAGTGTGTCTCTGTGGGGAGCACCAGTTCTGTTTGTTAAGAAGAAGGATGGGACCATGAGGATGTGCATTGATTATCAGCAGCTGAATAAGTTGACCGTGAAGAATAAATATCCGCTTCCGAGGATCGACGACCTATTTGATCAGTACTAAGGGGCTTCTATGTTCTCCAAGATTGATCTTCGATCTAGGTATCATCAATTGAGGGTTAAAGAGGCTGATGTTCATAAGACTTCATTTAGGACTCATTATGGGCATTACGAGTTCCTAGTTATGCCTTTTGGATTGACAAATGCTCCGATCGCATTTATGGATCTGATGAACTACGTGTTTCAGCCTTATCTGGATCAGTTTTTCGTGGTCTTCATCAATGATAATTTGGTGTACTCTAAAACTGAGGATGAGCATGATGAGCATCTCAGAGTGGTACTTCATATACTCCAAGAAAAATAGCTCTACGCTAAATTGAGCAAGTGTGAATTCTGGCTGTGAGAGGCAACTTTTCTGGGGCAAATGGTTTCTATTGAAGGGATTCGTGTTGATCCTCGAAAGATTGGGGCTGTACTGGATTGGAAACAGCCTAGGAATATGTTTAAGATCCGCAGCTTTTTAGGTTTGGCGGGTTATTATCGTCGGTTTGTTGAGGGATTCTCTCTAATTGTAGCCCCTTTAACTAAGCTTCTGCATAAGTGTGTGCCATTTGACTGGACTGATGCGTAGCAAATGAGCTTTGAGAAGCTCAAGTCTATTCTGACTCAGGCTCCTGTTCTGATACAGCTTAAATCTAGAAAGGAGTTCGTGGTTTACAGTTATGCATCGCACGTTGGTTTGGGTTGCGTTCTGGTGCATGATGGTAAGGTTGTGACTTATGAGTCTCGTCAGCTTAAGACACATGAAGGGAATTATCTGACGCATGATTTCAAGTTAACTGCTATGGTCTTGACTTTGAAAATTTAGAGGCACTATCTGTATGGTGAGAGGTGTATAATCTACACTAATCAAAAGAGTCTCAAGTACCTCCTTACCCAGAAGGAGTTGAATCTTAGACAGTGGTGATGTATTGAGCTGCTTAAAGATTATGACTTCACCATTGAGTATCATCCTAGTAAGGCCAATATGGTGGGCGATGCTCTTATTCGTAGAGCGATGACTGATCTAAGGGCGATGTTTGCTCGCCTTAGTCTATTTGATAATGGGAGTCTGTTAGCCGAGTTGCAAGTCAAGCTGACTTAGATTGATCAGATTCGAGTTAACCAGTTAGAGGATGAGTATTTGGGTTTGCGGTTTCGTCAGATTGAGAGTGGTACTACTTTTGATTTTGGGTCGAATAATGATGGTGTTCTATGTTTTCGAGGTCAGATTTGTATGCCAAATGATTCGAATTTGAGACAGTCAATTTTGAGGGAGGTGCATAGTAGCCCTTATGTTATGCATCCCGGTGGTAACAAGATGTATCGGGATCTTTGTGAACTATACTGGTGGCTCGGCTTGAAGCATGACATTACTGATTTCGTTGCTTGTTGTTTGATGTACCAGCAAGTTAAGGATGAGTATCAGTTGCCTTCGGGTTTGTTGTAGCCAGTTAAGATTCCCTTATAGAAATGAGAACGAGTGATGATGGACTTCGTTAGTGGGTTGCCCTTAACACCCACTAAGAAGGATTCTGTTTAGGTCATCGTGGATTGATTGACCAAGTCTACTCATTTCATTCCGCTACATCTTTGAAATTGTAAGACTGCATGGGGTTTCGGTGTTAATTATTTCTAATAGAGATCTTCGCTTCACATCTCAATTCTAGAAGAAATTGCACGAGGCTCTATGTTTGAGATTGGACTTCAGTATTGCGTTCCATCCTCAGACCGATGGTCAATCTGAGAGGGTGATTCAGATACTAGAGGACATGCTTTGGAGTTGCGTGATTGATTTCTATGGTAGTTGGGAGGATTATCTACCGTTAGCAGAGTTCGCCTACAATAATAGCTTCTAATATAGTATCCAGGGCACCTTTTGGGGCTCTATATGGTCGTAAGTGTTACCCACCGCTTTTTTGGACAGAGTTGGGTGAACGTCGAGTTTTGGGTCCTAAGCTAGTTTTTGAGACTAAGGATAAGACTATAACGATTCGAGATAGTCTGAAAGCGGCTTCTAATAGGTAGAAGTTTTATGCAGATCTGAAGAGGCGAGATATTGAGTATCCTGTGGGGGACTTCGTCTTTCTTAAGGTTTCTCCATGGAAGAAGGTTCTGAGATTTGACCGTAAGGGCAAGTTGAACCCTAGGTTCATAGGGTCGTATCGAATTTTAAAGTGTGTGGGACTGGTTGCTTATCAGTTGGAGTTACCTCTAGAGTTAGACCATATCCACGACGTCTTCTATGTTTCGATTTTAAGGCGGTATCATTTTGATCCATCGCATGTTGTATCGGTTGAGAAGATTGAGGTTAGACCGGACTTGACTTTTGAGAAGGAGCCGGTTCAGATTCTGGATCGAGATGCTAAGGTTCTAAGGAGGAAATCCATCCCTCTAGTGAAGGTTCTATGGCGGAATCATGGTACCGAGTGGCGGCTCAAGTGTGGTCGTGTGGGCCACACGGGCTAGGCCAAGTTGGGCGTGTGGGCCCACACGGCCATATCACACAGGCGTGTGGATTTTGGGCCAGGCCGTGTGGGTCACATGGACAAGGTCAATCTGGGTGTGTGGGCCACATGGGCGTGTGGGCCCATTTTACTAAAATTCTCTGTATGGTCGTACGAGTCGTCCTAATCGACTATGGGCCAACCGTAAAGTTGGTAAGGGCTAACTGAACCCTAAGCCTATGTGATCTGTTAAACTGAAACACAGTTCTGACTATGATTGTGTCATGTGTATCTGTTATTTGTTAAATTTTGTATGTATGCTTTGTAATTTTTTGGGGTGGGATTTGTATATGAGATGAAGTATTCTGATCGGTGTTAAAAGCCTATATTCTAGCAGCTTGACTACATATTATATCTGATATGTGTCTTAATGACACGACATGGTGTGTAGTGATGGGTAGGTGTTTTTAACCCCACATGGTGTGATGGGATGGACGGAGATGGTGTGTAGAGGATGGGGGTAGGATTATGCATATCTATATCTAATTCTGCTATTGTATCTAAAAAGGACATGATGTTCGTATTTGTATCTGTTCTGGTTTTGTATATGATGATTGTATGCTTGCATGCTTAATTCTATTGGGTTACACACTGAGTTTACGTAAAATCACATCTGCTTATTTGTTTGTCAGGTAATTCACAGTCTTAGGCAGATCGGTGCAGCAGGACTTAGTGGTGACCACTTTTTTCGTAAAACTGATTAAAGTCAATAACTTATGGTTTTTATTTATATTTTTGGTAATCATTTGAGAGTTTGTTATTTTTGAGACACTCTAGGCTGTTTAATTTTTAACTAGTCATTTCTGATTTAATTGCTTTGGTAAAACGTTTTATTAGAAACAACAGTTTTATGCAAACAATGATTTTCCTAAAAATATGATTGCGTTTTCAAACATAAATGATTAAAGCTTCCGCTGTAATAAGTAATTGGCAAATAAACTGTTAAAATAATGTTTTCTGTATTAAACACCAAGGAATGTGGGTTTTATAATCAAATCAACCTGTTTTCAAAATTTTTCCATATGACATCTCCGGATTCGGCCATAACGTCTAGGCTGAGTTTTGGGTGTTACATAATATATGCTATGTTCAGGCCGAGAACCGACTAAATCGTAACTCTGATACCACTAAATATAACACCCTTAACCCTTATCCATCGTCAAAACAGAGTTACGGAGCATTACCAGAGATTACAGATCAAATAAATAGACTTTTCATATAATATAACATTCATGTTAGAAACTAATCAAAATCAAACATATTATCCCTTATATGAGCCTTCAAGGCTCAAAATACACATTGAAAATAAGTCCGAACTAAATCGGGTACTCAAAGAATTTTTTAAAAATATTTAAAAATTTTTAACACTACAGGGGTCACACGGCTGTATGGGCATTCGAAATAGGGACACACGACCGTGTCTCAGCCCGTGTGAGTATATTGACTTGGGTCACACAGCCAAGTCACACGCCCACATGCTAGGCCGTGTGAGCATTCTGTTTTGTGCAAATTTTAGATATAGGGGACACACGGCCGTGTCACCTGGCCGCTTGTCACACACGATTGAGACACATGCCTATGTCTCTGCCTATGTGGATGAAAATAGGCCATTTTACAAGCCATATTTCTCACCCAATATTGTGTCAACCTACAATCAACCTTATACATATCAACAAGCCATAATTAGGCATCCAAAACAAGTCAAAATAAGTGGCTAATCTCAACAATTTACTTATAGGCCAACATTAAACAAAATACATATACATGCCATTATAACCAAAATCAAAACATTCAAAAGTATCGATAGAACCGTTGGATAGTGTGATATAACTCCGACAAGTTTTCAACCCAATAGAGCTTTCGATAATCTGAAAAGTAAAGGAAAACAACTACGTAAGCAATGAATGCTTAATAAGCTCATATAAACTTTAATCATATTACTTCATTTCAAATACGAAATTTGTACATATCAATAACAAATCACGAATGTACTCAAATCACGAATGAATGAACCCTGGTTTACTTGGGTAATTTTCCAATATCTTTCTTCAATACCATTAATTCGCCAAATCACGAATGTACTCAAATCACGTGTTTAATCCAAACTGAGTATTAAATTCAATATTATTTTTCCAACAATAATTTAGTTCCAATAATAGAACTTATATATATATTACCAATCACCAATTAACATTCACTTTGATCAAAATTATACAGAATACAATTCATACGCACTTACCTGGCTAAATTGCAGAAATACCAAGATTAAGGGGCATTTTGGTAATTTTTTATTTTTTTCAATTTTCCACCCGGTCTTGATCTAAAGTAATAATTGTATTAAATTTATTAATTTAGATAATTTATTTCATGCAATTTGGTCTTTTTTAACATTTTTATAAAATTTCCCCTAAACTTTTACTTTTATTCAATTTAGTCCCTGAGCCCAAAAAATGCAAATCAACCATTTTTAATGCAAACCCAAGCTAACCGAGTGTTTATCATATCCAAAAAATCTCACAATTTCACATTAAATCCTTATACTTTTATTAATTTAACAAATTAATCCCTAATCGAAAAATTCATCAAAATCACTTAACAAAATACTTTTAAATAACAACTAATATCTCAATTTCATCATTTAGCATAAAAATCATATATATTCATTAATGGAAACATTCAAAATCTTTAACAGTTTCAAAATCAAAGGCATGGGTTAGCTGGATCTAATTGCAACGATCTCAAAAACATAAAAATTAAAAGAAACGAGTGAAAAATGGCTTACTATGCATGAATTAAAGCATGGCCGAACTTTAGCTTTTCTTGTCATGGTGTTTCAGTGGTTTGGAGAAGATGATAAGTACCAAAAATATCTTTCTTCCTTTTTATTTTACTTATTTTAATTTAATTCATCAAATTATTATCATTGGTCAATAATTAATTTAAAACATCAAATTTATGCCCATATTTGTCCATTACATAAATATATGGCACAATTACCATCAAAGGAAGGTTTAATTTCACAATTGATCCTTCAATTTAATTAAATTCTAACTAAATAAACTTATTTACAATTTAATCCCAAACTTATTAGGACTAAAAGAACAATTAATCCAAAAGCTAGAGGAATCAATCAGAGCACCACCGCTTAGAAACTTTGACCACGGCTTAATTACCAGTTAAGTCCCTTTTCCTTTATCAATTACCCATTTAATCAAATAGTAATTAAATTTTACATCTTTTTACAATTTAGTCCTTTTTAATTAATTAACTATCGAAACATTGAAATTTTTCAACGAAACTTTAATACCACCTTAATGCCACTCCGTAAATATTTATAAAAATATTTACGGCTCAGTTATAGAAACAAGGTCCCGATACGTCACTTTCTAAAACCACTTGACTTAGCATTTTACCACTCGAACCTAATAATTCATTATAAAACATAAATTACCCATTCAAAAATATTTTTAAAATCATATGTAACTCGTAAATATTAAATAATAAAATTTACAAGCTTACTTGCCGGATTTGGTGGTCTCGAAATACTGTTTTCGACACTATTGAAAATTCGACTATTACACATGCTATCAAAATGACGAAATTTTACTTTTACTATTATAAAAGTATATAATTTAATTCCGCTCAACAAAATTTATGTACTCAACCTCTACTCTACGATACATGTAAGCTACGTCACATTGAATAATACAAATATTTGTACGTAGAAAAAGTTTTTGGAATTATAAAGTTGGAATGGTAGCTGCAATCAATACTTTTTAAAACAGAGCCGTCACTAGTTACTTTCTCTTAGGAGGAACTTTTCTGCGGATAAGAAACAATGCACGTCGCCATTGTTATTAAGGCTTTTGTATCTCCCACTGAGATTCTAAGCTATAAATAAACGGAGTTTGGCCAACACATAGTATTATAAAAAAAGTGACATTTTATAAACACACCTAGCTAGCAAGCTAGCTATAATAGCTTCTATATGGAAGGCTCATCTTTAAGAGTTAGAAAAGGTGCATGGACTGAAGAAGAAGACCTTCTTCTTAAGAAATGTATTGAGAAATATGGTGAAGGGAAATGGCATCAAGTGCCTGCTAGAGCTGGTAAACACACACATACACACAATGGGTTGTTTTTTTTTTTTTTTTTAAATCTTGCAATTTTCGTTATGATGAGCCAAAAAAAAGGGGGGGTTAAAAGACTTAAAGTGCAGGCTTGAATCGTTGCCGGAAAAGCTGTAGACTGCGGTGGCTGAATTATTTGAAGCCTAATATCAAGAGAGGACATTTTGCTGCTGATGAAGTTGACCTCATTATTCGCCTCCATAACCTCCTCGGTAATAGGTAAGTCAATATTCTAATTCCAACTACTCAATCATTCTTATAGTTATTCATGTCTTTATAATTATCATGTTAAGTAATTTAGAAGTGCTCATAGCCGGGCTTGGCTAGGTGAGGCTGAATTAAAAATTTAGACTTGTTTATTAAATTCGGCTTAAAAAATGGGCCTAAAATTTTGCTTAAGCTTAACCAAGATAAGAATGTTAAAACTTAGGTCCGATTCGACCCGCCCATATTAATTTTTTATATTATTTTTATATAATTTTTAAATATATATAATATATCAGAAATACTAAAAACATCAAAATAAATATTTTCCAAAAATATGTAAACTTAAATAACACTAAGATAAATACAACTTAACAAGCAAATGTCTCTAGAATAATAACCAAATTAACAAATGCCTTTAAAATAATAATAAAATTAATAATAAAATAAATTTTATACAATATCCAAACAATAATAATAAAATAGTAGCAACATAATAGTAAAATTGTAGCAAAATAAGGAGAAAACAACAAGAAAATAACATTAAAAAAAAGAGCAGTTTTTTTTTGTCTTTTAGTGAATTCGAGCCGGCCTGGGCCAAAAATACCTTACCCGAGGCCCGACATATTTTTTAAATGGGCCTTATTTTTTTGTCCAAGCCCATTTTTCGGGCCTATATTTTTACCCAAACCTTCTCACATTTCAGACAAGCCTTCGAGCTGGGCCGGGTGGCCCGATCTAAAATCAAGTCTAGTAAGTATACAAAAGTTTATAATTCAATCCCAATGTTTTTGAAAGGTTAAAATGTATTATAAGTTTATAAATTTTTCGTGCATTTGAAATATAGTCCATTTACTTTCATTTTAAGGAATTTAGTGTACCTATTTTTCAAGTTTAAAAATGTAAGTCCAATTGCAAACAAATTTGAAGTTTTTTTTTTTTGTTAAATTTAGATTCATTACAATGTTATATTTTTTTTATTATATGATTACCAAGTGAGCATTTTTAATTTCGAAATGTCATAATAACGAATTTGATAGAAAATTTTAAGATGACGTTAACAATTAGATTTGAATTTTAAAATTTAAAAAATATAGGGACTAAATTTCTAAAAATAAACATAAAGAGACTAAATTCTAAATTTACAAAAAGTATAATAATTTAAAGCATATTTTAATTGTTTGTAAATTGCTCTTAATCAAATTCAAACTAATATTTAATTCTAAAAAGTGTAAATGATAATTTAGGAACACTTGGTGCAATTAATTATAGAAATTATTTTTTAAAAAGTTTGAATTTTTATTTATAAATGAGACAGTTACTATATTACGTATAATTTCATGAAATTAAATTTAATATTTTATAAATAATCCAAAGATGGTAAAATAATAATATTGTTACCTCATATCACAAGCTCTATTTAACTTTTCACGTCTCTTAAATCCAATTTAATCTGTGACTTTTAAAATAAATTATTTCAAAGATGTAACTGAAAATTAAAAACCTTTTAGAATTGAATTAAATTATGAATTTTTTAAGTTAAAATATTATATTATTATATTAAATTATGATAATACAATTTCTAAAATAATTTAACTATAGAAATGTTATTTTCGGTAATATTATCAATATCAATTGAATTGATAAGAACAATCAAATTGGATAAGAGTACATTACGACAGAGGAAAAATAATAAATGATTTTTGTTGAAAAGAAAATTCTGAATGACGTTAGATTGTAGGTTTGATACTTAAACATCTTCCCTTTTATTAAAAATAAAAACACCTTGGTTTAATACAAAATTATCAGAATTAGATTGAAGTAATTGATTAAATTAAAATTTAGTGATCCAATTAATTCCACTAATGATATATAATTAGAAATAGAGTAAATATTTATGACCATTAACAAAATAGAATTAAACCAATAATTTTACCCATTCAATTGTTTATAAGTTTTCTTTTTTTATAGTTTTCTTTTTACATTTAATTATTGTTGGATTGGTGATTTGATTAATTCAACTATTGATATAATTTTTATAATATTAAAAATTACATATATTACCTGTATTTTTATTTATTGAATTAAACAAAAGTATTATTTAATTATAATTTTAAAAATTAATAGTACTTGTTCGATCTTGACAATATAAATGTTTTATAAACACTCATATTGTAAGAAGACAGATAAATATACAAACGTAAAATTTTATTTTGGTGGTTTTTGTTTTTATTCTTTTGAGCGGAAATTATGCATTTGTGTGGTAGGATAGTTCTTTTCAGATATGGTAGTTTTATTAGAAATAATTTATTTTTTTAATAAAAATATTGATCCACATAAATATCCTTATGCTAATATTTGGTTATTTAAATTTAGTTATTTATTGTTTAAGATAAAAATATAAACATAACAAATATATAAATGGAAGATGAAGATAATGACCGGTATTCTCTTATGAGTTTTTTTAGTGTTTGGTTTAGGGTGTTTTCTAGAGTTAATAGTTTTTTGTTTTCTGTGTGCTTTATTTTGTTTTGATGGCTCGTTTTTTTATTTTACTTCTTTTCATTTCCCTATGGTGTGTTACTATATTAGACTTTCTTGAGCCAAACACTTATTAAATGAATATTAATTTTCTATGCAAAAAAGAAAAAGAAAATATAATTTTGATTAAAATAGTAAAGTTAAAACAAAAAGTAATATAATGTTCTGTGTTCAAATTTCATAATTATCTTTAAATGTATAAAGATATAAAAATAAATTTATCAAAATATAAAAAAAATATAAATGTCCTTAAAACAATATTTTTTAGTTTATAAAAGTAAATAATTATTTTCTAATTTTGCAACTGAATTGCAACCCAATTAAAGAAAGACACCAATTTAGTAAATCTTTTAATATAGTCAATATAGATAAAAGGTTTAGTAGTTTTTGATGGAGGATATTCCGTCTTCATGGTTTTTCAAGCATTTGTGTTTCATGTTATAATATGTTCTCTTTCATAAATGCTAACTCATTTTAAAAAAAAAATTAAAATAAAAAATATATATTATAAAATAAAAATTCAGAGGTGGTTTTCTTAAAAGAATGATTACGTTATTTTATTTAAAGATTTTTTTAAAAGATAATCTTATAATAATGTTTATTATTATTATTTTAAATAAATTGACATGCTGGATAAAACACTAATCAAGTGTGAATAAGGACCACATTTTGCCACATTATATAATTTGACAAAATGGCTCTTAAGTTCCGACATCCACCACGTAAAAGTCAACCAATAATTACTAATCAATGAGAATTATTTAGATTTAAATGATTTTTTAATAAAGTTTATACGTAAGGTTTTTTTTTTTCAACAAATACGTAAGGTTTAAACAAGAAAGAATCAAAAAGAAAAATAAAGAGTAAGTTAGATTTAAAGTTACTAAATAATTAATAAATTTATATTTTAATCACTTAACTTCAAAATGTTATAAAATTTTTATTTAATTATTCGAAAGTTTTGGAACTCATTAGTTGAACTTAAAAAAAAAAAATAAACTTAACAATCCAGTGACTTAAATGAAAATTTTCGAATAATTCAATGATCATTTTATAATTTTCTAAAAGTTGAGTGACCAAAATAGAAACTTACTAATTTAATGACTTTTGATGTAATTTATCATAAAAATTATACATATAAAAATCGAACTTAATGTCTCAAAAATTCTAAAACCTTAATTCTATCATTAAACCAAAACTTTATTAATCTTTTTAATTAATTTAGAAACGTGCATTTAGTCGTCTTTAAAAATATATGTCCATATATATATAATTTTAAAGGGAATTATTTGTTTTCTTGGGGATTTTTTTCCCTTTTTCTTTAAAAAGAACAATTCTAAATAAAAAGTGTTTTCCCTGAATGTTGAAGTTAAATAAGAAAAAAGGTATGTATCTTTTCATACTTGAATCCAAACAAGCCTAACCCCTCATCTATCTAATGTTAATTAATTTATACTTATTTTGAGCAGTATTTTCGGGGTCAACTTTTTTTAACAAAATTTCAGGGTCAACTCGGATACTCCTTTTTTATTGCAATAACAGTGAAATATAGTTAGAGAATTTTTTTTTTGTCAGCTACAGAGGGAGTAAAGTTGGTTTTTTATTGGTAAATTAATTAAAAAAAAACTTTTGTTATAAAATTATTAAATATATTAAAACTTTTGAAGTAATGAGAAAAGACTTTCGTTTTAAATGCAGATTCGGTTTAACGTCATGTTCTCGATGTGTCCCTTATCTTTATCAAAAATAAATGTTAAAGACTTGAGTTTAATAGCAAGGATAAGGAAGGATAAGGTCGGGATGTTTGGATTTTGACATCTCTAAGTTGTACTGATTTATTTTGGTGAAAATTAATTATTGATTTAATTATTTTTATCTTTATATTTTTTAATTATTTATTTAACTAAACCATACAAAACAGTAATTTAATCAGTTTGGCTAAAGTTCTGGTTTTAAAAACTTTACTTAGATCGTATATTTAATTTTTAAATTTTTACTCTATAATTTAATACAAATAAATAATCAACTTAAGGCGAAATGTGAATACACTATACTAACACATAATAAAAGTAGGAGAGTAATTATGTAAATAAAATATTATTTTTACTTTTTTCTTAAAAAATAAATTTAAAAATATAAAAGTACATTTTGAGCCAACAATTAATTTGATTTTTAGATAATAAAAAAAGTAACATAAGTAGTGGGTAAAGAGTTTTTTTTTAATCATTAAGAGATGATAATAGGGTTTAAATTTATATCATTTATATGTACTCAAATAAAAACTTTAATCACTATTCCAAAAAATTTTCAGTAAAGATTTTTTTTTTAATTTTTGTTGAACATATGCTTTTTTTAAGAGTAAACTATATTAATAGTCGCTCAACTATGTTTCTTTTTTCTTTTTTTTTTTGTCACCGAACTATGAAAAATTATAAAATTGTCACTTAACTATGAAAAGTTATAAAATGGTCACTCTACTATTCAATTTTCTCTTTTTTAGTCACCCAATTATCTTGAATTTTTTGGTGTTTTTCACTTTTATATTTGCTAGCTAGTGATAAAAAAGACAAAATTAAATAGTTGAGTGATCATTTTGTAATATTTCATAGTTGGGTGACTAAAAAAAATTTACTAATAATTGTGTGACAAAAAAAATCATAGTTGGGCAACGTCTACTATAGTTTACCTTTTTTTTTTAATACAATGAAGTTAATATTTTTATTTTAATTTATGTGAATTTTAATTTATTTTTTAAAATGTTAATACTTGATTGAATTGAATTTTACTTGATACGTAATTAACAATTGCAGATGGTCACTGATTGCTGGTAGACTTCCAGGAAGAACAGCAAACGATGTGAAAAACTATTGGAACACCCACTTACTTAAAAAAAATATAGATACTTCCCATAAAAACTCTAAACCGAAATCTTATCAACCAAAACCCAATACCAAAATTATCAAGCCTCAGCCTCATATCTTATCAAAGCACAACTTTCTTATAAGTTTGGATGAGTACAATAATAACAATAACAACCGTGCAGAAGTAAGTAACAACGTGGTATTAGCTAACGACGGCAATAACGTCTATGGGTATTGTTTCCCGAATGACCACGATGAGATGATGTGGTGGAAAAATATGATGATAAATGAAAAGGAGGTTGATGGCTATCAGCTACAATGTTCAGCCAATGATAGTGATCAAAGTGTGTTGGACCAACCTATGAATGAAGAGAATTATAGCAGTACTATAGATGAGGTTTTTCTTGATGAAGAACTGTGGAATGTGTTCAACCCATAGCCAGAAATATATGTTTGTTTGTTGTCATTGATGTAATAAGTTGTAAGTGACGATAAAAATAATTTGTACTAGATATATTAGTAATAAAATTTTTAAATATGTTGACTACCAACTTCATAAAGTTATAGTGCTAATTACTTAAAATGTTTTATATGTATACGGTGAAATGTGTTTATAAAGTATTCAAATTTCGGTTAAAATTGAATTAACTGATCGAATCGATATAATTTGGTTAATTAATCTAATTCGGTTGGAGGTCAGTTAATATTTTTTTGGAAACTCGGTTATTGGTTAATTCGGTTCAAAATCGGGTAATTAATCAAACTTCATAAATAATACAAATTATATGTAGTGTTAATTCGGTTAATTCGATTAATTTAGTCAAATGAATATTATTAATTTTTTTATATGTTTTATACTTATTTTAACCAAAAAACAAAAAACATATGAATTTTGATTAACTCAATTAACCAACTGAATTAACTAAAATATTTAAGTTTGATTTTTTTAAAAATTTCTATTCAATTAATAGTTAAAGAATTAAAAATTTTAATTAATACTAATTTAATTTGGTTAATAGTTAAACACTCTAATGTGTTTATACATGAATTAATGTTTGATACTATGCAACTTTGTTGGTTTTGACATCAGGATATATGCTCAGTTGTAGTTGACTGCCAGTTATAAAATTTGAGATAGATATAAAAGTTTAGTTACCAAATTTGAAAACTTTTCACATCAACAGGGCATTGAGAAATTTATTATAAATTAATTTCTTCAAGACATGATTTAAGTTCAACTTTTCAAGTGGAAATCTCGCTTTTATAATTTAATAGAAGTTATGATAGTTACACATTTAAAAATAATTATAATTTAGTTTATCATTATTACTTAAAACATTTAGTTAAAATAATTATAATTGAAGAAAAAGTTGGTGTAAAAAAGTATTTACAATTATAATAATTTAAATAAATTTAAACACTTTTTTTTCTTGAAATATTTTTTTTGCTACATATTAATTATATATTATTTACAAGTTGTTATTGTAACACCCTAAATTTGGCCTAGACAATGTGGCCGAGTCTGGAGGAATTACATTAGTTATCTAAAAACTTCCGATTAAATCAAACTTGATTATGCATTTCAAAAATATAAAACTTGGCAGAACTCTCACAAACGTTCAATAAAAACTTAAGTCCGAAAACACTTGTTTCAAATCAAGAAATTAAATTTAAAATTGTTTGCTTTAAAAGTACCAATTTTTAGCAAATCTTTTCCAGTTAATGCTAACATTTGTTAAAAACTATTCATTTATTTATAGAAAAACGCTTAAGAGTTTACCTAATTTGCAACGAAATTTTTTTTTAGAGTTTTAGTTTTGAAAATGGGAATCCTATTTGTTAACTAGTCTGATTTTATAGTTTTAAGATTGAAAATATAAAAAAAAAATGACGAACCAAAACAAAGACCAAAACACAACCTAAAAACATATTACAGTCCCAAAAAATCCATGAATATTACTAATATAAATCACCATATTTAATTATCCAAGAAAATCAATCCGAGCTCCCGCACGCCGTCTGGTCCTAAGTCGGAAGTTCACTTGAAACGTATCAAACAAACGAGTGAGCTTGAAGCCTAGTGTGTGTCCCGGCCCACAAACATAATTTTCTTATGATTTTGCATATACTATAGTCAGACTAAAAATTTGTATCACGTTACATAACAGAGCATATCATATAACTTATTGGAGCTTATCATATATCATATCAAGATGTCATAATTTCCAAAACACATATCGATTACAAATATAGACTGTAAAACCTCAAACTTGGCTTAGACGTTATGGCTCCTATATTTAGAGAAGACTTCAGTGCCTTCTATCGCCTTGAGCCTTTCCTCTAGGCTCCTATATTTCTCCTTTGCATCCTAATCATCCAATTTCAACCTGGCTATCTCTGCTGGATCGTCCAAATCTGGAACGAGTGGATCAGCAGGACTAGCCCCCGGGTTTGATACGAACATTCCTTGTCCCAGATTAGCAGGTGGCATAGGTCGTTGCTCCAGGCCTGTAGGTTCCCATTGAGTGTACCCTCTTTGTGTTGCGTGGGCGTGCGGTGGAGTAAATCTTGGAGGATGGGGCGGATCCTGATCGAGGTTAACCCTTGACTGTGGTTCCACAATGTCAGGGTTCATAGGTCCTTTTCCTTTTACCAGAGCCGACATCATTTCCATCATCCTGGCCATTTGGTCCCTTTATTCAAGCGATTCTTCTCGAGATCTCACCATCAGATCTCTGGTTTCTTGTTGTGACTTTGCCAACTGTTCCTGTAATTCCCTTTGTATTCTTTTCATCCTCTCAATCCTTTTGTTAAGTTCAAACTCCATCACTCTAACTTGTCGATACGTCCTATATGAATGACGTGATTCCAGGCTTGTAGTGTTGCAGCTGTGGATTATACGGTTTTAGCCTCAGTGAATGATTAGGGTGATATACAATGAATGAATGAATGAATGCATAAATGTCAAATGAATGTTATTCATGAATGAATATGCAAGAATTTAGTGTTGATTTCAAGACGGCCCCTATTTAGGCGTTTCATTTATCAGAAGAGTCCATTACAAAACATTTTGCCATTTTCGATTCAGCCATTACACAAACTTCCTAGCTATATCGCCATATTTCTTTACTCGTGTTAAGAATTCTGATATGTTTGATCTTCGACTTGGAGGGATTTGGCAAATGAGAATTTCAGCTTCTTCCGATAGTTGTACCACGTGCATGGCTACCCCACGAATTTCATTGATCAAATAGCTAAGTTGCATTTCTTTTTCTTAGAGGCCCTCTTCGCAAGCACGAATGTCTCTATCATACTAACTATTCTTTTCTTCCAAAGCCTCCAAGAGAGTATCTAGCTGTTGTTGACGATCTTGCAGCATGTCTTCTAAATCCCGTATACTCTTTTTTAGTTTTTGATGTTTAGATCGACTAGTCATTACCTCGGCAGACATAGCTTCATATTCGACGTTCTTCTTCCTTAGCTCCATCGTAGTCCGCGCAGCCTTTTCTTCTTCTTTCTTTGCTTTCCCTTTCCAGAATTCCATCCCTCCTTTGATGTTGCTAATTTCTTCCTTCCATTCCGCTGATGACTTGCCCAGCCCACTATTCTTTATAGTGCCTCTTAATTTCTTATTTTCCAGATGAAGATCTCTTAAGTCATTTCTTACGATCTCAACTTCTCTTTGAACTTTCTTGGCTCTGGATCTTTCAATTTGAACATCAATCTTTAGTTGGTAATTTTCCTCTTGAAGAGCACTAAGGTCCCGTGACATCTTGGCTTTTTCTCGTTCAAATTCCAGTCTTGCCATTTCTAGCTCAGATGGCATTTCTTCCGAGAAAGGATTCTGGCAGGTATAATTCGTCGATGAGACTTGCTGACTATTCACTCGTTGTTTTCTCCATACGTCATAATCCTAGGTGAAAGTATCAGCGTATAGAGCCAATTCCATCAGATGAATTTTCTTCCAAGACTTCGCCGTATCTCGGACCCTTTTCATATAACCTTCGTCTGCGAAAGCAAATTCGGACGGTGCTAATCCTCCAGTGGCGGGTATGAATTATCGTGAAGAAAACTACCTCTGGGCCAATAACGGAACATAACCTACTCCTCCCCATAATCCGAGCAGTGGCACCCAATCTTGGTTTCCAACCTTGTATAACAGAACTGAAGGGCGGATCCACGGTGCTCTTCAGTTTACATCTTCAGCTCGAAGGTTCTGAAAAATGAAACCCAATGCTCTTTGGTGACATCCTTTGGCCATTCTCTCTCAAGATAGGCTTCCAACGGGGTGGAATTTTTTGAAAACATGTGGTACGGTGTGCGCTCTAATTTCCAGAAATGGCTCAAAATCTAAACATTAAGCAATTGCGCACATCCGATAAAGCGTCCTTCCCCTTTTCTCCTACAATTGCTTAGGGATCTGAAGGTCTCAGCTAGAATAGTTGGGATAGGGTTGATTCCTTGTTTTAACTTTTCAAAGAATTCCACTACTGCAACCTCTATATGTCCCAAAACTTTTGGGAAGACGACCAATCCGTAAATGGCCAAAGCGAACAGATTCACTCTTTTCAAAATATCGGGATGATTTAGGACTAAATCCCGCAGGAAAACCACAGAATACAGCTGATTTCATTCTTTTTCTTTATTTGTTTCTCGGCCCATGTGTCGGTCAAGCCAGTCAACTTTACCAGCTTTTTCTTGAAAGTCATCGGCTTGGGCTCCTTCACATAAATCTTGTAGAATTGCACATTATCAATACGAAGTAAAGCAGCGTACTCTTCCACGGTTGGGGTCATATCTTCTTGATTGAAAATGAAACATTGGTAAGCCGGATCCCAGAATCTGATCATGGCTTGAATCAATCTTTCATCTATGTTGACGGCGATCAAGCTGGCTATATCCCCGTACTTTTTAGTGAAGATGCCTCTAACGTCCGAATCCCACTGTCTCCAAATTTGAGTTAAGTCATCGAGGTTATTCTGACAAACGTTCACAGTTACGTGCTCGGGTAGGTTGGGAATACATCCTTCCATTAGACTGTCCCCTTTTTCTTTCTGGGTTCTTAGAGACCAATCTCGGACCATGACATTTTTCTCGGTTACTTGCGTAATTGACTCCTCCATCAGAAACCCGTTTTTGGCAACCAATCTCTAATCAACACCTTCCTAATCAAGATACCTATGATACATGATGAAAAATAAAAATAAAGACAAACAACCTTGGTTAGTAATCACAACAAATATAAACTGAGAAAAACTATGGAAACTTCAACAAATTAAGCTACCCGGTTCAATTCTTTTGTATAAACAGTGTAAATGTAAAGGAAATGAAAAGCAAGAGGCGTTTCTCCCGTGTACTTATTTTGGTGACTATTAAACAGACGAAGGTTCGGCATGGCTCTAATTAGGTGGCTCATACGGTTCACTATATGCGGTTTCGGTTCTAGATAGGTACTCGAATTGTTCGTACTATCATCTACTAAGGCTAGTACGAAGCCTCGGTCGTAGCCCATCACAGGCTCACGAGTTCAATTCGAGGGATTACATTTACTTATGCCTATGCGGAGGGACAAGTTAACTCACGAAAGCATAAGTCATATGTAATCCGGAAGTATTCACTAGCCTGTACAGAGGGACGAGTTAACTCACGACGGCATAGCGTTTACTTCCACTTAAACAGACGGAGCCCGGGTAGAGAGCTCATGTTATGCAACAATGCAAGTGCACGGTGTATGGGGAGAAACTCACAAACTTTCGTTTTATTTAAAAAAAAACTACAAAACTAAAACCATAAAACTTAAAGCTGAAAAACAAAAAGGACAAAACAAGTTAGAAAAACATTTACAACTTAATGCGAATGCATGACTTTTTGAAAACAAAAATTTGAAGATCACGACTAAATGTTAATTTGAACAAGGAACTTTGAAAATTTTGACAACGCGAGTTTAATTCCAGACACGACTCTCAAAAAGGGGTCCCCAGTGGAGTCGCCAGCTGTAGCGACGTAAAATTTTCGCTTTCGGTCGCTAACTGTGGCGATTTAGTGAAATTTTGAAATCCAAGTTTCAGTTTTATTAATAAAGGGGAGTCCCGATCCCTTTTTCTAGGTGTGATCGGGCACCTTATAAATCTTCGTTTTAACAAAAAATGTTTTATTTTTTATAAAAGAAAGACGAATGGGAAGGAAATAAAATAAATCGAAAGGTACAATTTTTTCTTCTTTTTTTATTATTAATTTTTTAAAAAATATATATCTGTTAAATATATGTTTATAGATTTGAAAAAATAGGTTCAAAAATGGGAAGGAAATAAAATAAATCACCTTAGGCTTTCGGTTTAGGTTTTTGGTGTTTGGTTCTCCGATTTGTGACTGTTCTTCTACTTTGACACCACTATGGTCACTTGTTTTTGCTTCTGTTTTTTCCTATATTAGATCTGCTCTGGTATTGCTGGAAAAATTGCTAGTTCCTATCATTTTTTGAATTAAAAAATGCCGATCCTTCAGAAATAAAATTACTCGGCTTTTATAGCCTATATTTTTTACACGTTGTTTCTTTTTTTTGCTTTTTCTGTCTCTTCGCGTTTAATGTTTGCAGGTATTGTGGCGGTGGAGGGCGGTGGTATTACAGTGTTGGTCAGATGGTAGAGGCAAGTGGCCGATCAAAAGTCAGAACAAGTGGAAGCCGAAAATGGGGCTAGGGTTTCGGTTGTAAATGGGCTAGTTTAGGCATCGGATTTGTTCGTAAATAGGCCTTGGGTTTAGGTGGGTTGTTGGGTCTTGGGTAGTTTAGGTTGCTGTGTAAAATGGGTTATGGGCTTCTGTTGGGGTTAAGTGGGCTAAGTGGGTAGGGCAAATTTGGGTTTCAACATTAATCTTTCTTTTTCTACAACTTTCTAAACAAAAATCTATCCATCTTTTCTTTTTCTTTTTTTTCTTAAATTAGAATAAAGTCTAATCATCACCATTTCCATGTACCATCATGGTTAATTTTCTCTTTAAGTCATTCCTCTTTTTCCCATCCATCTAATTCCATCATATCTTGCTTTAAGTTTTACACTATAGCCCAACACTCTCACTCCATTACAATTTATGCCACTCCTTAATTTAATTTCTCTAAATTCAAAAGTCTTTTTAATTTCCTATAATATCTAATTATTCTATCCACTAATATTAATATTTTTACTTCTGTCTTCTCTAAAAACTTCAAACTGTTCTCTTCTCGAGAAATGTTAGGGATGTTATATCACTGATCTATTGTATTTTGATATGTCAAATTAGGCTCCCCATTACACTCTGTCAAATTAGGCTTCCCATTACACTTAAAGAGCTTATTTTTGAGAAATTTAGATGTCTTTGTCGTGTTTTTAGTTAGTTTTAGTTCTTTGCATTAATAAGTGATTAGTGTGTATTTAGATGCTATTTTGAGACTCGAGTTTGCCAAATGGCACTTAGGGAATCTAACGAGTTAGTGAGCGATGCAGGGAGTCAACGGTGGCACAAAAGGAAAGAAAACGTAACCTAGAATGGGGTATCATGATATCGAAGCATAGAAGTCGTGATACCTTTGAAAATGTTGAAAAAAAGAAGACTGAGCCATCAACAGTGGTATCGCAATATCGACTATAGGGTATTATGATACCTAAAACTCCCAAGGATAAGAGGAGACAAAAAATGGCTGCAAAGGTAGCCCTTGTCCAACATGTTCCTTAACCAAAATTAGACGATTAAGGGCAATCTTGTTATTACTTTTTGGGTCTACAATCTGCTAAAAAAGGCAAAAACTAGCTGAACAAAGGACACACTGGACACTTAACATTTTTCATGTTTTTCAAATTTTCTCTTCATTTTTTAGGGTTTTAGTTTTTCTTCTCCAAAGCTCTAGGGTTTAGTTTAAGTTTTCTTCTGGTTTTTCTTAGTTTCAAGAGTAGTTAGTTAAGTTAGTTATCATTGTAGTTAGGATTTATTTGCTTGCGTAGTACCTTAAACTCTTTGTATTTTCAATGTAATCCTTATTTTCAATATAACTCAGTTCCATATGAGTTTCATCATTAAAAATATGATTTTTATATGTTCTTTTACATTCCTTTGTTTTTTTCATTACTTTCAAGCTTTTTTCAATAAAAGCCCGAGATTTTCTCGTTTTTATTGTGTTTTCCTTATATGCATATTTTATGTGATTATTGTGTATTTTTTGGCTTAAGTACGATTATGGGTAACTAAATCTAAAGTGGGAGGTTGATGGAAGTGTTAGCTAGTTAAATTTTGGTTTAGGGACTAAATTGCAAAAATTGGACTAAATTGAATAGACTTCAAAAACTTAAGATTGATTCCTCTAAAAGAAAATTAAAATAAGTGAGATCGAGAGGATATCTTATTGGGCACCAATTTGATAGTCTCGGGTTAGTTGGGTGAGGTTGAGAGGTAAAATCAAGCCATTTTAGGAGTTTAAGGGATTTAGTTCCCTAATTCTAGGGTTAACTAACAACATGGGATTCAACTGACCACTGCTTGTTATTAATTGGTTAACTTCATAATTTTCTTGTTTTACGATTTAGTCTTTTTTTAGTGATTAATCAGCAAATTAGCATAATAAACTTCATGCATGGCCTATTGTACTATAGTTCTTAGTGAGTAGTTGGCTAGAGTTTCTTAATTACATGTCCAAATTTTAAAAATCTCTTAATCATCAACTCTTGTAGGTTTGATCATTGGAATACTTCAGTGTCCCATTAAACATTATAAATATTACAACTGACCTGTCACACTTGCAGATACCACTTTATTATTTGATTTTGTTAGTGTTGATTTCTTAGCTCTAGTGTTTGTGCATCGACAACTGATGAGGTCAATCACTTCTAGCATAAAGGGTTTTTGCCTATGGTGTCTAGAAACAAAGAAAAATATCTTCAGCAAGAATATCACCTTTAACGAATCTACCTTGTTTTCAAATGTGCAAAAGGAGCAATCAAATGATGCTCGTAAGCATTTGAAGTTTGAAAGAGTGATGATTCCAACAAATGAAGAAGTTAATGATTATCCTATGGTAGAATGAGACTCTAGTAGAGGCGATCCAATGGAAGAAGGAGAAACAGTGAAGAGGAGGTTCGGACCTAAAAACTTCCACAACAACTTGAATCAATTGCAACCAATAAGCTAAGGAGAATAATTAGAAAGCCTGCTTGATTTGCTGATATAGTGACTTATGCACTCTTAGCTATAGCTGATGACATTCCTACCACTTTTAATGAAGCAAATCAGAGTTCAGATGAAGAAAAGTGGAGTATTGCCATGAATGAAGAGATGTACTCCCTTCATAAGAATAAGAATTAGAAGCTAGCTAGTCTGTAGAAGGAAAAGAAGGCAATTGGGGGCAAGTGAGCATTTGCGAAGAAAGAATGATTTCCTGGCTAAAATGAGGTGTGCTACAAAGCAAGATTGGTGGCGAAAGGCTATGCCTTGAAGGAGGGAATTGATTACAATGAGGTATTTTCTTCTCTTGTAAAGCATTCCTCCGTTAGAATTTTATTGCCTTTGGTGGCGTAGTTGGATTTGGAACTAGTTCAGTTGGATGTAAAAACTACTTTTTTACATGGAGATTTGAAAGAGAAAATCTATATAACTTAGCCAAAAGGACTCAAGGTTGCTGGAAAAGAAAATTTAGTGTGTAAACTTGGAAAATTGTTGTACGATTTAAAATAATCTTCAAGGTAGTGGTACAAGCGATTTGACAAGTTTATGACAAGATAGAGGTACACAATAAACAAATATGATCTCTGTCTGTATTTTTGCAAGCTTCAAGATGGTTATCTCATATATCTTCTTCTTTCTGTTGATGATAGGTTAATATCTTCCAAAATTCAAGTAAAGATTGAGAAGCTAAAGACACAATTAAAAAAAGAGATCGAGATGAAAGATCTATGAGAAGCAAAGAAGATTTTGGGTATGGAGATAACTTGAGATAGAAACTTAAAGAGGCTTTGTTTGAATCAGAAACAATATTTCAAAAAATTGCTAAAACATTTTGGCATGTATGAATAGTCAAAAATTGTTAGCACTCCTCTTGCTCCTCATTTCAAGCTTGATGTATCTATGTCTCCAAAGAATGATGTAGAATGGGAATACTGTCGGATCTGGTACCTTAAGTGCAGTATTTTCGTTTATGTACACTTGTAATTTTTTCGACCATTTTGGTTAATAAAAATATTCATAATTACATTAATATCCTTTGTATATTATCATCACGTGATTTTCGCATGTAAATCAAAATAGAAGTAAATATTAGCTCACTAGTTGTCTAATGTTTAAACTAATATTAAACAGTATTAAGTGGTCAGATCATAGTATGGAAAGACAACTATATTAGTAAACGAATCTAAAAATGTCCTTAGTCTAATCGAAAATGACCAAACCGATTGAAAGACTAATATGTCGTCTATCAAGTCCAATTGGGGAGATGCCTTGTCTTGGGCATCAGAGTAGATGACTCCTGAAAGATAAAGACATAGTTGTCACTAACTAGGCTGACAATACATTGAATTAGACCTAAGAAGAATAGATCCTAAATCTATTTATGGATTTATTCACTTATGACATTCAAACTGTGACCTACCTTAATCCTGAGTGGGTTACGGACTATGTATGCATGACTCGTATACTTTGATGTAAGTAAAAGCCTGAGTTTGAATAGATGAGGAACCAAAAGTTGGTGCATTTGGTATACGACTTCCACAGTATGTAGTGCCATTTATAACAGTGGAATTCATAGCCCGGGACATGGGTAAATGATATCCTCTCATTGGCATTACATGATTGATGAAAAGTAAACGTGGTTACAGATTGTGTAACATCTTTAACCCATATCCGTCGCCGGACTAGGGTTAAGAGGTATCACCGAACATATCAGAACATTTCGCAATCATTTTACAGTCAAAAGTCATACATTATCATATTATAGTCAAATATCAACATAAAGTCCCTTTCTTAGGTCAACGAGACCTTAAACATGCATTAGGAAGAGGTCGGGACTAAACCGAACACATGCAAAATTTTTCGAAACTAAACAATTTTTTCAAAGTTACAAAGGTCACATGCCCATGTGTCTAGCCCGTGCTCGAAACTGACTGGCCACATGGCTTGGCACATGCCCGTGTGTGCAACTGTGTGGTCTACTCAGGCTCATTTCGAAATGGCCCTTGAGCAACACGGCAGAGACACATGCTCGTGTCCCTGCCGTGTGGGCCAAAAAATAGGCCATTCACAAGGCCAATATGCCACCCACTTTGGGTCCTTCCTACAAGCACCAAATATGCATCAAATTCACCATAATTTCAACCAATTTCAATCCCAAAACATTCATCATTCATGGAATATTATTAACAACCTATTTCATGCTTATAATCCATACCAAATCATGCCAAAACATAAAACAAATTCATACCAAAACCTATGTTTCATAACCTCAATTTACTACATTCAATCTCATGCCATAATCTTATCAATTTCTCAAATAAGTACATACCAAAATCTTACCAAATTGACCAATTCTATTTGACCATCCATGAACACATCATATTGACAATATTGCATCACATAATTTATACTCATAAGTCATTCATAATCACAATCAAAACCAAGCCATATCACATGGCTAAATATTCATAACTCAAAAACATATCTCAATTTATCTAGACTATACATGCCATACTTAAATATTTACACTTTCAAAAGGTACCAAAGATAAGTTTGATAGTGTGGTGATAATCCTCAATGATCCTCGAGCTCACGGTAGCTTCGATATCTATAACATAATGCAAACACACACAAAGTAAGCTTTCAAAAGCTTAGTAAGCCATATACAAATAAACTTATCATTTTAGGCATATAAACATCATAAAATACATACACTCCATAGCCAAATACTATCACAACCACATAGTTCATATACCTTTCACATATTCCGAATTAATTGCACATATAGCATAATTTCTCATATTTATATCACATATCATCACTTGCATACTTACTTCTCATTAATAACTATAGAACACATCTCTACGTACCTGAATCGGTTATTCATTCATTCAATCACATATTTTCTCAGAATGCTCGTTGAACCGTATGGAATTAAATAGGATACGCGGATAGCTCAGAAAGCTCATACAATGCCAACGTCCCAGACATGGTCTTACATGTAATCAAATATCAATGCCACTGTCCCAAACAAGGTCTTACACAAAATCAAATACGATGTCGATGTCCTAGACATGGTCTTATACATAAATCTCAAATCGATGCCAACGTCCCAGACGTGGTCTTACACGAAATCAAATATCGAAAATCCTATGTCATGACATATGTATCCTAACTATTCCTATGGTTCGTACAGGGCTTTCGGACATCGTCACATTATATAAACTTTCTTAAATTTCTCATATTCAACTCAAATAGCCATTCATCATATTTCATTAACATATAAGCAATAATAATTCAATTCAACCACATTTATTTGTATATCGACTTACCTCGTACAGAAATGAACGGAAACAAACGGCTAATCAACGATTTTCGACTTTCCCCGATCTAATTCTTTTTTTTTTTGGTTCTTGATCTATATAAATTCAAATTTAAATCTTTTATTAAAAAAATCATTCAATTCAATCCATAAACACATATTTAGGGAATTTTACAAATTAGCCCTCACATTTTCACATTTTAACATTTTAGTCTCTATTTCATAAAATCACAAAATATGCATAATTTCCTTTCACACATGCCTAGCTGAATTTTCCTTTAGCTCATATAAGCTCACATATTTCATTTATTTCATATTTTAGCCCCTAAATTTCTCATTTCCACAATTTAGTCCAAAATACTCAAATTCATCAAAAATCCCAATACAAAACATAGTAATCTAACACATATCTTTCATTTTCTATCATATAACTTCATAAAACTCACATTATAAAAAATGAAACATCTTAAAATCATAATCAAATTCAAAAATTGAGGCATGGGCTTGAAAGATTACTAAGTAACGATCACAAAAACATAGAAATTACTAAAAACCGAGTCGAAATGAACCTTTAGTCAAGCTAGATGTTGGTCGAATGCTTCAAACGCATAAAACCTATCTTTTCTTCTTCAATTTCGGTAAACAAGGATGAATGAAGCACTAATTTCATGTTTTCTTTTATTTATTATAACATTATACAAAATTTACTATTATGCCCTTAATGAAATAACATTAAAATTCCATATCCATCCATTATTAAAATGGTTTATTAACCACATAAGGACCTCTCAATTAATAAGGCATATCACTTAAGTACTTTTAACAAATAGCTAGCCACTTTTACATTTTACGCGATTAAGTCCTTTTATCAAATTGGGCACACAAACGATAAAATTTTCACACGAAATTTTCACAGATATCAACTCACATATTATAAGCACAGAAAATAATATTAAAATATTTTTATAACTCAGATTTGTGGTCCCGAAACCACTATTCTAACTAGGGTCTAAACTGGGCTGTTACAGATTGCTCACCTTTGTGATGAATGACTTGATTACTATTTAAAAGTAATTGATTTTTCATGAAGGAAGATGTAATAGTTACCATGAGATGAAATATGATCGTATTGGGAGAACAAATTTATCCCAAAGATATTAAAGATATCCTATGAGGATAACACACTTATGATAAGGTCATTGGACGAGCATTGATTGATATGCTTTCGTAATGGTATGTCGTTTGAGAGAGCTCGATCACGATACTATAGTGGAATGACTTCGTGATAAAATTAGTTTATATTTAATAGGCGAAAAGCTAGAAGTTATTTATAAATTATTTGAGCCCTAATCGCATATGTCCAATTGATCCCTCCACTAGCTCGTTGAAGCCATAAATGAATTGTATGTTGAATCAAATAAAGATAAGTGAATACAAATGATAAAAAGGGATAAAGGGAAACATTTGAATATGAATATGGTTTTCTCCAAAATAAAAATGAAAATTACCGAAAAATTAATTTATGGTTTTCGAATTAAATGAAGTTCGAAAATAAAAATAAATCATTTCGTCATAGTGAATCCGTTGAATGTAGAAATATTAAATAGATTTTCTCATAGATTCTTTTACGATAAAGTCATCATGATTTTAACAGAATTAGAATTTGATCGAGAAAATTATTTTTTTGAGAAATTAATTTATTTAAATTAATTTAAGATGTTTATTTTTGGAAATAGAAAAAATTATTGGGTTAGATCAAATTATAAAATACTAGGTTAAAAGTCCAAGAAGTACTTGTAATTGGACTATATATGAGAGAGGCCCAAAAGCCCTCATGTTTAAAGAGAAGGACGGAAAACTCTAGTTTATGTAACTAAGGTTGCCACCCCTATACTCCTAGTTAGACTAGGATTTCATATTTTCTCTTTGAAATAGACTTCTACAATTCAACAAGGGTTTTTACCTTTTCTCCCTATAAATAGATGGCATTGGTAGGGCTAAATACTCAACTTTAATATATTGTTGTTCTGCCCGAAAATAGTGAGAGTTTATTCTCTAAGTATTAAGTTCATTTTTGGAATAACAATTCTGTTAGTAACTATTGAGAGAAGTTTTGCTTTCACAATGAAAGTAAAGAACACTATTTTTGGTTTTGTGCTTGATTCGAATCATTTGAGCCCACACTCAAACCAATTCGTGGAACGAGAATAGCAGAGAAGGTTGTTCAATTGAAAGTCGAGAATTAAAAGGATTCATCAAACCGAAAACACAGGTACGATTTTGGTAAAGAGTTTATTACTATAAATATCACAAGCCGTCTCGATTTTCAAAATTTTTATTTTTTCATTGTGCAAGAAAACTATTTCCGAATAGGATTTTTTTTCCAACAAATTCATGTTAAAGATACCATATGCAAATATTGTTGGTAGCTTAATGAATGCTATGGTATGTACAAGACCTGACATTTCACAAGCAATTGGGGTTGTGAGCAAGTATATGCATGATCCAAGAAAGGAGCATTAGCAAGCTATGAAAAGGATTTTGCAATATATCCAAAATACAATAGATATTAGATTGATTTTTTAACAAGAAGATAATTAGGGTGTGGTTGGATATTGTGATTCAAACTATACTGGTGATCTGGACAAACGACAGTCAACAATTGGTTATGTGTTTACTCTTGCAAAGGCATCAGCTAGTTGGAAATCTATTATACAGTCAACAGTTGATTTATCTTCTATAGAAGCAGAGTATATGACAATCATAAAAGTTGTAAAAAGGACAATTTGGATCAAGGGTTGCTTGGTGAACTGGAAATTAAATAGAAGTATGTCAAAGTACATTGCAATAGTCAAAGTACTATTCAGTTAGCAAAGAATCAAGTTTATCATGCAAGGACAAAGCACACTGATGTCTGGTGTCATTTTGTATGAGAGATTCTGGAAGAGATGGAGTAAAGATCCAGAAAATTTCAACCACTGAAAATCCTATCGATATGTTGACAAAGGTTGTGCCTGCAGTCAAGCTCCAACTATGTTTGGACTTGATCAATGTTAAAATTTAAATGTTGAAATTTGAAGACACTATCAAATGTTGTTTTGTAAGAAGATTGAAGATGTGAAAATTTGTTAAGGTGGAGATTTGTTGAAATAGCACAATGCTAAATCTAAAACAAACAAGATTGTGGAAAGTTTGTAATACTATAAATAGAGATTATTTTTTCACCTTTGAATCATTCCAAAATTTTTCATTTTCCCTCATAAGGCAATTTTACCCTCTTCCTATTCGTAATTTTTCACTTGCACTTTTGTAGTCAAATATATGTGGTAGTTTCTGAAGACGTAGGCGTAATTTACAGAACCTTATTAAATTTATGGTGTTCTTTATTGTTTTATTTATCTTTCAATATTTTGTAAGGTACAATGGTAGTGATATATTGTGCTATGAAATTACATTGTAAGGAGATTCTGTCTAAGAGGTTGGGTTTTAAGCGGGATAGTTTGTGACCTATCCACTCTTTCTTGAGAATTGAACCTTGTGACATTTTCTAGTACAATAATTTACGCTCTTTTACCCTATTCACACAACAGTTATATTAATAATTATTTTAGTGATTTGTGGCAATTAAATCAAATCAACTTAAAATTGCACAAAATTAAAATTCATGTATAATATTGGACATTAAAACAAAGTTCATGTATAGTTTTGTACTTTATCCCCTTATGATATAATATATTTTTAAATATATTTTAGTCGAATGAAATTTTAGGTAACAAAATACTATTAAGGTCTAACTTGACCAAAAAATGTCTAGATCCTTATGTGAGAATAATTGTCAAGTTTAGAGACTAACTTGAAAAAAAATATATATTCCAACATGAAAACAATTACCAAATTTCGAGCCCAAAAAGTATATTAACCCTTTTATTAAAACATAAAAAAAAGAATTACAAACAATATAAGTATAACTCAAAGTATCATATAATAACAAAACAAAATAACAATATAAAGCCGAGCAAAAAAAATACACGAAATGACTAATATAAATTTCATTCAATATAAATCCATTTGAAATACATCTACACCTGTGTGCGTACAAATTTGTTATTACTTCACGTATATACACCAATTGAAAGGGGAATATCAACTATATTGGCATCTTGGATGAAATTGTAAAAAGCTCTCAAAAACCTATTTTTTGCATTAACTTTAATTTGGTGTATATAATTTGAGCTGAATATGGATTAGAATTGATAGATTTGTGACATCTTTTAAAGTGTGTGCAACGATAATAATTAGATTAAATTTAAAATTTTATTAAAATAATTACACCAAATCAAAATTTACATAAATTGCACATAAAAAAGAATTAAATATAAATTTAAGATTTTGTTTTTATGGTAATCAAAGCCACAAAGTCGAAAGATTTAGAATTGTACAAGTTTGGAATGGTAGGTTCACTACAGCAAAACAGACTTTTAGCGGCGCTTTTTTTAGCCATTAGCGGCGCTTTTAGGCGCCACTAAAACTTTTTGCGGCGCTTTTGAAAACGCCACAAAAAACGCCGCTATAGGCAACGCTGCAAAAATTGGTGGCGTTTATTGAAAAAAAGCACAAACGCCGCTAATTTTGGCAGATTTACAATGCATTTTTTTCACCAATATTCAGCCCTTCTTGCATTAAAATCCAACCGAATACAACAAATATAACATAAAATGCAGCCAAAAACAGCAAATTTAGCATAAAAAATACAACAAAAAATATTAATTCTAAATAATACTTCAAATTTAACGAAAGATATATGATGTAATTAATAAAATATGATTTAAAATATTCTTACAATAATGTTAAACGTGACAAAGTTAAAAACATTTTTACAACAAGAAAACTAATGTCTAAGATGGTCGCTTTTGCATCACTTTGAAACATCTCGCATCATCTCTTTGAAGTCAGAGTGGAGGTCATCATACTTTTTGCTCTGCTCTACCTCCCTCGCTGCTGCCGCTGCCTCCGCTCTAAGTTGTTGCTGGAGTTCTTCATATTTTCGTTGAATCTCGGCAATTTGCTCAACCATGTTCGCTTCCATCTGAGCTATCTGATCTCTTAACCTCTGAACTTTAGCTTTAGCTTGACTTCCGGAAGGTATGTATTGTTGGGAGCCGGATCTAAAATATTGGGTCGGGGTAACACCAGATCCTTGAAATCGAACCCAACCTTACCTTTCAGGACCCAAAACTTCAGTGATAATTCTGTTATCAATGTTTTCAAGATTAACAGAACTATCAGTCGAAGCAGTCGCTTCATATTCTGCCTTCTTCTCCTTTAGTTTCTCCTAAAAAATCAATTAAAGAGTTAGAAACAAAATATATAATAAAAAGGAATGCAACATAACTTAACATTATTTAAAACTACTAATGATGAATTGAATTAAACAATTATAATTAAACATTATAAATATTTAGAATAAATCAAATATTATTAAGTAAATATACCATAATTTCTCCAGCTTCGGATGTCATAGGAGATCCATCTTTCTTCCTATGCGTAATCTCAAAAAGCTGAAGGCATCCAATTTTTGTCCAGATTTGACTTCCTACAATATAGCAGTAAAAATATTATTTAATATTTGAAAGTTATTAATATTTGAAAGAATTAATAAATTTATAATACCTCGGCCTCAGCTACAGAAGCAAAACTTCTCGACCCTGTAGTGCGCGTGAATTTTTGTTTTTGCCTGCTGCTTGTTCCAACTCGCTCACGGTCCTACATAATGAAATTATTATTACGTATATAGTAAACACTATATATAAGAGTTTGGAAATACGTAATACCTCTCCTTTCTTTGAATTCTAGAATCTAACCGCATCTTCCCATTGGTACCTCAGCATTCCCGGCAGGACATTTCTCAATTTTTCCTTGAGGCTTATGTCTTTCTTAAAATATTGTTTTTTTAAAGTGCTTTTATTATCTCTCCATTTTTTACCCAATGCCTTCTTGATATAATCATCGGAGACCTCTAAATCAAATCTCTCCTAAAAAAACACAAGTTTAGAATGTAAATATAAATGAAACTTAAACCAAAGTATTATAAATTACATTCACATTTTGTTACCTTAATATTAGCGAGAGCCTGATTTTTGTTGCTATCAGGCATGTGATGCCATGATTCGTAGTTGATGGGTAACATATTGGCATTTCGTGCTAAAATGCCCAAATAGCCTGCTAAAAGTCGAGCTTCAGATCCAACAGGCTGATCATAAGTATTTCTACTTACTTTGACACGCTCGACAGGATCTAAGTTGTATAAATCACTAAGCAGCGTACGTCCTCGAACTCTGCGTGTCCCACCATTTTCAGCTAAAAAATGATATACTATTATTATATTAAATTTTACAAATAAATCAATAATAAAAGTCAACATATGTAAAATAAACTTAACATTACTTTGAAATTCTTCAGGCTCGTCAAGTGTCTCCAGCACATTCTAAGATCCAACAACTGTCTGCTGTCCACTATTTCCTTCTTCCGAATTTGGAGTATTCTGGACAATACTTAAATCACGTAATCTTCTTCTACGCATTTTTCCTGCAATACACATAAAATAGTTAAAGTTTTAGTAACAAATTACAACAATAATAGTACATATAAAATAGTCAAATTATATAACATGATCAAGATTAAAATTATAATATTACATATAATTAAAAAAACGTAAAATCTTACTACATCAGTATTCGTAAATATCTTCATCCACATCATGTTGAACCCATTGATGTTGTGTACTAGTACTAGGGATATTTTCATCTAAGTTTTGTTCTGGAAAAGGTAATGTTTCTGATCTTTCGATGATGTCATCTCTACTTCCATTACCCATGTCAAACAAGTCTCTAGGGGTGTTCCGGAGTACAACATACCAACCCTTATCAGTTGGATCTTTCGAATAAAAAACTTGTTTCACTTGAGAGGAAAATACATATGGCTCGTCCATCAATTGTTGTCCAGTGTGAATCAAGCGAGAGAAATTCACCATCATAAAATCAAATTGATCTTTTTTAGTTCCTCGAGTAGTATTAACATCAGCCCAATCACACCGAAATAAGACAACTTTCCATCTGCCATAGTAATCCAACTCAATAATGTCGGTAAGAAGTCCGTAATACTCTACATTACCCTCAACTGGATCACTGTCCCTAGCACTAGCATAACTTGTAATTGAAGAATTAACAACAACTCCACAATTTTGAGTTCTCCTCATTCTCTCACGATACTTTGTATGAAATCTATATCCATTGATGAGGAAGGCACTATGTCTTTTTATTACTCTGTTCAGACTTGGGAAAGCCATTTAACTTCGTCATTAACGTCCTTCCCACTCCAAACCTATTGAATCGAAAGTAAATTGAATAATTATAAATGTATTTTGTAAAAACATTCTTATTTGATTAACTAAATTTCGTGATTATATGTAACTTATTAACTTTAGTTACATACCGTTTGGCTTAACCATTCATGAAAAGATTTTGTGAATAACTTATTAATCTCTCGATGTTGTAATCTTCGAGAGCGTGCACGAGATCTCAAAATTTGTTTGTACTCACTATGTTAAAAACAAGTTTAATTGGTTAGAAGATAAACAAATCAAAATGACGAATATGTGAGGAAATTTTAGAACTTACTTGCGTAACGGTTCAACTAAATCGTGGTGAAAAAGTACATATCGATGTGCTTGTATCCGCGATATATCATCTAATTCTGCAATTTCAACTTTGCCGATTGGTTCTCCATAACTTTGGTATAAATAAGTTTCGGCCAAGTTAAGATCATTGAGCCCAGCATTTCTAGTTGGTCTATTTAATCATGTTTCAACATCTTTTAAATATCTAGAACAGAAGGTCATGCACTCCTCTGCCAGGTAGCCTTCAGCAATTGATCCTTCTGGATAACTCATATTGCGACAATAAGATTTCAATTTGCTTAGGAACCTAAACACGATATACAATATTTATCAAAAGTTGTAACTAAATGTATAGAGGCGAATGAATAAATACTTGACAAATAAATTAGCACCTTTCTATAGGATACATCCATCGATAAAAAACCGGTCCACCAAGTATTACTTCGTGAGGGAGATGAATTACCAAGTGCACCATAATAGTGAAGAAGGAAGGTGGAAAGATCTTCTCCAAATTGCATAAAGTCAAAGCAGCTCGATCATGTACTTTCTTAAGTTCTTCAACATCCAAAACTTTGCCACAAATAGCTTTCATTATATTGGATAGTTCAATTATACAGGACGTCACATTTTTTGACATGCAGCATCGTAAAGCAATTGGGAGTAAATCTTGCATCAAGATGTGGTAATCATGTGATTTCAATGAATATAATCTTTGATCTTTAAGACTTACACATCGAGATATATTTGACGCATACGCATCTGGGACCTTTATATCCTTCAACACCATGCAGAACACCTCTTTCTCTTTCTTTGACATTGAAAAAATAAAAGGTGGCAACCGATATTTCCCATTAGGAAGTACTTGAGGATGAAGATTGTTGAGACCATTTTTAAATCGAGTTTTGGGAAATGGGAATCGACTTTAAGAAAAACAAAAACGGGAGTCGCCACCAACATTTTTAGGTGTGATTGGATCACCAATAAATCATTTTGTTTAAAATCATTAGTTTTGGTCTACAAAATCAAGAAAACGGGTTCGGGAGTCGGTTACGTACGAGGAAGGGTTAGCACCCTCGCAACACCCAAAAATTGGTACCTAATTGATTATTCAAACGTCTTTAATGTCAGAAATTTGAAAGTTTTAAGATGCAATCTTCTTTTTGAATTAGAATGTCTTGATTTTGAAAACTAAGCCTTACTTATCTCAAATGAATCAAAATATTACATCCAGTAAGTTAGAACACAATATTTCAAAGCATTCAAGACTAAGTTCGTCATTTGAAAATTTCTATTTCGAAATAACAAAACGCCATATCCAGTAAGTTAGGATACAACGCTTTGAAACATCAAAATAGTTGTTTTATACTTAAAATCTCAAAAAACACTGAGAAGGGTGCTTCACTATTCGAATTCATCGAGGAGAGTCGCAACCCAGTAAGTTGGGGCACTACTTTCCTCGAAGCTCCCAAATATCAAACATTGCCTTTTTTTTTTTACTTTGGAATATCTTTCAATCGATGCATGAGGATAACATATCTTACTAGCATATTGCAAAGCATAACTATTACAACAATATATGTTATAAAATAACCTAGCATTTTTATACAAACATGAATAATACGTAGAAAATATAGCTAACATGATAATCCTACATACATTTAAAAAGGAAGCATGGAAAATTTTAAAACAGAAGTTATATACCAATAAGATAGGTAATATACATTTAAAGATAAATAAATAAAAAATACTTATATGAATAATAAAACATATAATGCCAACATATATTCAAATAAATTCATGAATAAAATAATGCATGATACTTAATATATATATAAAGATAATAATAATACATTAATATATATAAGAATGATAATAATATATATCAATTCTAAAATAAAAATACAACACTTAATAATAATTTTAAATTAACATTTGGTATTTAAATAAAAAAATATAAAATAATTAATATATATAATAAAAATTTTAGAATAAAATAATACATAAATAAAAATAAGTAATTAATGATATAATAAACATATAATACAAATATAATATTTTAATAATAATTTCAAAATATAATAATAATAAATAAAATAAATAATTTACATAGTAAATAAAATAATTATATAATATATAATATAAAAGTATATAGGTTTAAAATTACAATAATATATATAGTATATAAATAATTAATTAATAAAATATAATAGTTAAGGATAATAATATATATAAATAATATAAAATAATATTATATATAAAATATATAATAAATAATATATAACATAAATAACATATAATAAAATAATCATATAACATATAATATAAGAAAATAAAATAAATAAAAATAAATAAAACATAGGACAAATTTTAAATTTTTAAAATCTACATGGGGAAAAAATTAAAAAAATAAAATAAATTAGGGATCCCAGAGAAATGCGCGCAAAATGTGAGGGTCTCATAGGGTAATTAAACCCTCTTCCTTAAAACGATGTCGTTCCGGGGATAAACCTTAAAGAAGCTGTTAGGACTAAATTGAAGCAAGCATAAAATATTAGGGGCAAATTATAAATACAATAAAATAAAATTACAAATGTTGAAAATGCGGAGGGATCAATTGCACAAATAACCCTTTTTGTCGAAAACACGCGGATCTTTCCCAGGTCACGGGTCAACGCGCGGATCTTGGGCCTTGAAACGACACCGTTTTGGTCACTTCAAAACGACGTCGCATCCCTCTCCTAAACAATCTGAACTTCAACTTCAAAAATCATTTTAATCCCCTGTAAAAAAAACAAAAAAAAACCCTCTGAAATTCTTCCCAATCCTCCGAGCTCCGGCCCTAGGTTGGTCTGCTCCGTTCATTGGACCTTCGTGCTTAGCCCCACGCGCCGTCACCAACTCCGCCACACACGGCGGTCGGGATTCGAAAAGCTTCGCTTTTCTCGGCAAATCTAAAAGGTACTTCTTTCTCCTCGGTTTTTCAATGTATTATATGCAAATTACTTGCAATAAAATAAAAAATAAAAGTAGAAAAAGAACAATAGATCACCTTCGTTTCTCGTGAAATCTTTCTGGTATATTATTGCAAAAATATTTGGTGTACAATCTCTTTGTGGTGTATCTCTGGTGTTTTTTTCTCTGTGTGTGTGTGTAAAAATCTTTTCGTGTGTAAGTGTGTAAATCTCTGCCTATGTGTGTAAAAACGTAAGTCTCCCCCTTTTTGCAGGTTTGAAGAAGGCTTTATAGCCTGGAAGTTGTTCTGTTTTGGAAAGAAATCTTAGATTTCTTTCCATATCTGTTTAGGTCTATCTACTGATTTTATTTGTTTTGATTTCCTTCCATTTCTTGCAGGTGACCGCGAAAATCACGGTGGTTACTGGCGTGGACTCGTGCTGACGATGATTCAGCACGATCAGTAGAAATGGCCCGAACACGGTGCTGAAATTTTGGCCCACTGGTTGAGGCGTGATCGGTGGCCGAGCTGAAGGGTTGTGGTGCGTTGAAGGGCCTGTGATAATACATTGATGACCTGAGACAGAGCATTGATGGCCGTCTCGATTTTGGGGAACTGGACGCACTTTCCCCGAATCTTCCAGAAGTAGTGGCGGCTCAAGGAGAAAAAAGGCAGAAAACCCTGCCTTGGTGTAATAGGCTGGGCCAGTTGGGCCGCTTTAGTCCTGGGCTAATTGTATAATGGGTTTAAATGTGGGTTTAGTTTAAGTTTGGGTTTGAAAATTATTGGGCTGAGTGGGTAATAGTCTGAGATTTTAAATATTTGGGACACAAACACTTGGGTTTTTGTAAACTGGACTGTAATAAATAAACATTTATTTATTGCTGTTTTATTTGGTTTAAGGCCCGGGCAGAAATGGGCTACTACAGCTGCCCCTTTTTACTCATTGCTGTGTAACAGGAATAGAGCAAAGACTATAAAAGGACCAATTTTGCCCGGGCTCGCCGAGTCTTGAGTTCTTGATCCTTGATCTTCTTTAAATGGCCTCTTGACGGCTTCAATCTGCTTCACTGCAACTCAGGAAGGCGATATCTGATATCATTGATCTGCTCCCTGTCTAATATAGAGACGCCAAATCTGTTATCCTCGATCTGCTCCCCGTCTAATACAGAGATACCAAATCTGTTATCTCCGATTTGCTCCCTGTCTAATACAGAGATACCAAATCTGTTATCTCTGATTTGCTCCTTGTCTAATACAGAGATACCAAATCTGTTATCTCCGATTTGCTCCCTATCTAATACAAAGATGTCAAATCTGTCATCTTGGATCTGCTTCGATGTAAACACATGAAGGTCAAATCTGCTATGTCTTCGATCTGCTCCCCGTCTAATACAGAGATGCCAAATCATCTTGGATCTGCTTCAATGAAGGTCCAATTTGTTATGTCTTTGATCTGCTCCCCGTCTAATACAGAGATGCCAAATTTGTTATCTCCTATTTGTTCTCTAACAGTACAGAGATGTTAAATCATCTTAGATCTGCTTCAGCGTAAACACGTGAAAGCCAAATCTACTATGTCTTCGATCTGCTCCTTGTAAACGCAAGCCAAATCATCTTGGATCTACTTCGATGTGAAAACATCAGAAGGTTAGATCTGCTATGTCTTCGATCTACTCTCCGTCGAATATGGAGATGCCAAATCTATTTCTTCGATTTGTTCTCTAACAAATACAGAGATGTTAAATCATCTTGGATCTGCTTCAGCATAAACACCTGAAGGTCAAATCTGCTATTCTTTAGCCTATTACCCTACTACTTAGGGGGTTAAGGCGCATCAATCTTCATTGTCCCTTGAAGGACATAACCTGTATAATGTGTATGAGTTCATGCCTAATGATTAGGATGCTATGATCGAAGTGAATCAAATACTCCTAATTAAACCTGTTATAACGCAAAATGTTTATGAACATGACCCCTATTCCAAACGTCACCACTCATTCTTTCGTCAAAGTTTATCCTTATTTCTCTCAGAGTATCATTCCTACTCAGCCTGTGGGTTTGCACCATTCTTCAAATGCTATGACCAACCAAAAATGTCTGTAAGATGATCCTCTCTTAGAATCGAATCGTTTGATTTGTCCAATCATCATTTTGGACTAAAAAATTTCCTCGAGTTCTTTCAAACCTTACTTACGTGAATTCCTCGAAAAATTGTTCCGTTTTAGTTTCTTGCATTATCTAGAAATTTCTAGAGTAATGAGCAAAACTTCATTTGTGAAAATTATTTAGTTCATCTATCATTATTTAATGCAACACACTTTAAGAATAATAGAAGATGAATTTAATCTTTGAGAATAATTAGATTTGAATAAATTTGTCAAAAATACAAAGGAAATTAATCTGATAGCCTATCTTTGAGAAGAAAGAGAATCTAAAGATAGCAAATAAGACAAAAGTTAGATGCCCTAGATATCGCCGCTTGAGCGTCTATACATCAGCTCCATGAAGACTTTCTTGAGCTCAACATGTGTTTAAAAGATCCAAAGTACTTTGTTGATGCCCCGATATGCAACGCGCTTCGCTCTTCGTTGAATCAGATATAGCAAGATTACCGTGTGCTCTTCAAAATTTGAGCTGCCCTTTCGGGTTTTCAACTCAAAACCCCTTTGGTCACAAGGCACCCTTTGCGGGTTTTCACCTTGGCCTCTCCATTTTTCTTTTTTCTCTTTTTTCTTTTTTCTTTTCTTTAAATTTTTTTTTGAAAACTCAAGGCGCCCTTTGCGGGTTTTCACCCTGAATTCTTCTCTACTTTAGACAAAGTACTTTTTGACTAAGTCTGAATTCACTGGATTGGGTAAACTCTTCCCATCCATTTCCATTAAGATCAACGCACCTCCAGAGAAGGCCTTCTTCACGACATACGGTCCTTCCCAATTCGGCATCCATTTTCCTCTAAAGTCCTTCTGAATGGGAAGGATCTTTTTCAGCACAAGATCACCCTCGTGGGATTCTCTTGGTCACACTTTCTTGTCGTAAGCTCGCATCATTCGCTTCTGATACATCTGACCATGGCGAATAGCCCTTAGCCTTTTTTCCTCAATCAAGTTCAACTGATCATATCGCGATTGTATCCATTCAGCTTCATCCAATTTTATCTCTGACAAGACTCGGAGAGACGGTATTTCCACTTCAATGGGTAACACTACTTCCATCCCATAAACCAACGAGAAGGGAGTTGCCCCAGTAGAGGTTCTGACAGACGTTTGATAAGCTAAGAGTACAAATGGTAACTTCTCGTGCCAATCTCTGTAGGTTTCAGTCATTTTCCTCACTATCTTCTTGATGTTTTTGTTAGCAGCTTCCACTGTCCTATTCATCTTTGTGCGATATGGAGATGAGTTATGATGCTTAATCTTGAACTGATTGCAAACTTCTGTTATCGTTCTATTGTTCAAGTTTAATGCATTGTCTGATATGATCCTTTCAGGCATCCCATACCGACAAATGATCTCTTTCTTCAAGAATCGACTCACAGCCAACTTAGTAACATTCGCATAAGAAGCAGCCTCTACCCACTTCATGAAGTAATCAATGACCACAAAGATAAAATGATGCCCATTTGAAGCTTTTGGTGATATTGGCCCAATGACATCTATGCCCCATACAGAAAAAGGCCATGGAGAAGTCATAACATGTAAAGGGGAAGGTGGTACATGAATCTTGTCTCCATAAATCTGACATTTATGGCATTTCTTGGCGTAGTTGATACAATCCTCTTCCACGGTAGACCAATAATATCCAAACCTCATGATTTGTCTAGCCATCGTGAAAACATTAGCGTGCGTCCCACAAACACCCTCGTGAACTTCTTCCAAGACTAACTTAGCTTCCACGGCGTCAACACATCTCAACAGTATTTGGTCCTTTCTTCTTTTGTACAAGATGTCCCCATCCAAAACGTAGTCACAGGCTAATCTTCTTAAAGTTCACTTATCATTTTCAGTTGCCTGTTTTGGGTATTTACGATCTCTCTCATATTGCAATATATCTTGATACCAAGGGTTATCATCCTTTTCTTTTTCCTCAATGTTACAACAATGAACTGGAGCCTCAAAGATACTCATCTGAATGAGTCTCATTTCCTCCTTTCTATTCACTTTGATCATTGAAGCCAAGGTAGCTAGAGCATCTGCCATCTGGTTTTCGTCTCGTGGGATATAATTAAAAGTGATGTCATCCAACTCCTCAAGTAACCCCAAAACTACCTTTCAATAATTGATCAGTTTAGGATCTATTGTCTCTCATTCACCTTTAAGCTGGTAAATTACCAACGCAGAGTCTCCATATACTTCCAAGATTCTTATTCCTCGCTCTATAGCCGTTCGGAGTCCCATGATGCACGCTTCATACTCGGCCATATTATTTGTGCAATCAAAATCCAACTTGCACATGAATGGATAATAATCACCGTTTGGGGATATCAGGACTGCCCCAATTCCATTTCTCACTGCATTGGATGCGCCATCAAAGTTCATCCTCCATGGACGTTCTTCAATAGTTGCCACATACATCAACTCCTCATTAGAAAAATCAAAATTTAATGGCTCATAGTCTTCTAGAGCTCTGCTCGCCAAAAATTCTGCTATCGCGCCCCCTTTTATAGCCTTTTGACTCACATAGACTATGTCAAATTCTGAAAGCAACATTTGCCACCTTGCCATTCTTCCATTTAGTACTGTTGACTCCATCATGTACTTTAATGGATCAAGTTTTGAAATTAGCCAAGTTGTATGATATAACATATATTGCCTCAACCTTCGAGTCGTCCAGATTAAAGCACAACACAATTTCTCAATTGGCGAATATCTCATCTCACACTCTGTGAATTTCTTGCTGAGGTAGTATATCGCCTTCTCCTTTCTTCTTGACTCGTCATGTTGGCTAAGCACACATCCCATAGAATTACTAAACATTGATAAGTATAGTATTAATGGTCCATCTGGATTGGGCGGAGATAACACTGAAGCATTTAACAAGTATTGCTTAACCTTATCAAAAGCATTATGACATTCCTCATCCCAAGTGCCTTGATTGTGCTTTCTAAGGAGGCGAAAGATAGGATCACACTTCTCAGTTAGTTATGAAATAAACCGAGCAATATAATTTAATCTTCCTAGAAATCCTCGAACTTCTTTCTGAGTTTGCGGTGGAGGCAATTCTCGTATAGCTCTGACTTTGTCTGAGTCAACTTCTATCCCTTTTTCACTGACCACAAAGCCTAATAATTTCCCTGATCTAACTCCAAAGGTATATTTTGCCGAATTGAGCTTCAACTGAAACTTCCTCAACCTTAAGAATAGTCTCCTTAAGACTTCGATGTGCTCTTTTTCTGTTCGAGACTTAGCGATCATGTCATCAACATACACTTCGATCACCTTGTGCATCATATCGTGAAACAAGGTCACCATAGCCCTTTGGTATGTTGCCCCTGCATTCTTCAATCCAAAGGGCAATACCTTGTAACAGAAAGTCCCCCATAAGGTTATGAAGGTGGTTTTGTCCATGTCTTCAGGATGCATCTTTATCTGATTGTACCCTGAGAAACCATCCATGAAGGAGAACAACGAATATCCCGCTGTGTTGTCTACCAAAGTGTCTATGTAAGGCAGAGGGAAATTATCTTTTGGGCTAGCTTTGTTCAGATCCCTATAATCAACACACATTCATACATTTCCATCCTTCTTTGGAACTGGTACAATATTAGCTACCCATTCAGAATACTTTACCTCTTGTAAGGATCCTGCATCGAACTGTTTCTTGACTTCATCCTTTATTTTTAATACAATATCTGTTCTCATTCTTCGTAACTTCTGTTGGACTGGTTTACAGCCCTGTCTTATTGGAAGACGATGCACCACAATATCAGTATTTAACCCTGGCATATCTTGGTAGGACCATGCGAAGATATCCTTGAACTCACGTAGCAACTCAAGCAGTCCTTGTCTTATGTCATCAGTAATATGCGTGCCAATTTTCACCTCTTTCCCTTCCTCTAGGGCTACATTCTCTACTGCCTCTTTCTCATGTGGCATGATTTGTTTCTCCTCCTGTTTCACCATCCTCAAAAGATCTAGAGACACATCACAATCCTAAACATTTTCAAAATCCTGTGATTCCTCTAAACACATGTCTTGCTCCCGAGAGAAATCAGGATTTGCAATATCAGTGCTCATGTCATTGATATCTAGGGATCTGTGAAATATAAAGAATATACAAAGAATGAATGAATTTAAGAATGATTATTTATGTGCGAAGAATTGCCAAAATTTAACGGAATATTGGTTGATAAAAATGAAACAATACTCGTTCAAATTGATAAAAGTTATACTTTATTAAAAAATAATAGATGATTGTAAGCCCATTTCACAAATAAAATCCTATTACTCCTAGGCTCTACAGTAACAAGAATGTTTCGAGAATTACTCTGAAAAATTCCTAAAGACTACAGGAAGTTCCTCCACAGTCCAATTGTTCAGAGAGCTTTCCAGTTTGTAAAGGCGAATGCCCTCAAGGTTTCCTTACTCCAATCCTTCGTCGTGTATAGCATTAACCTGATGACTTTTTTCTATAAGTAATCCTCCCAATATGAAGGCTTGGGATAGTGGAGGGAATGTCATCGGCTCCCATTCCATTTCTCTTCCATTAAGGCGCGCTCTTCTTCCCTCTTGGCACTTTTCAGCTTCCTTCCTCCTTTGCTTATAATCTGGCTCGAAGCCCAGACCAAAGCGATCTTTCTTCTCTTTCAGTTCTGAGGTTTGAGTCCCTCATTGCAGAATTTTCCTAACCCTCTTCCTGGTAAAGCTCCTTTTCCCACCATTATTTGTAGAGCCATCCTCGTGGCTCTTGCTATCTTTGGTACCGGTGGCTCACTCCCTTCTGAAATGAAGGTTGCATTCACAAATTCTAAAGAGCGAAAGGAACACTCAATAGATTCTTCGTTCGTCTCGACATAAGGGGCCTTGCTAGTAACTGCGGCTATAATGTCCTCATTCGCATTGATGGTTACTAACCGTCCATCCGTCACTGACTTTAACTTTTGGTGCAATGATAAGGGCACCGCTCCCACTGAATGTATCCATGGTCTCCCTAATAAAAAATTGTAGGAAGGCTTGATATCCATCACCAAGAAGTCTACTTCGTATATACTCGGCCCAATTTCCAAGGAGATGTCAATCCTTCCTATCACCCTCCTTTCTGTACCGTTGAAGGCTCTTACCACATTTTGACATGTCTTCATGTGAGAACCGTCAATGGGTAATCTATTCAATGTAGATAACGGTAGAACATTCAAGGCCGATCCATTATCGACGAGCACACTTAGGAGTGTGTACCCCTTGCATCGAGTGGTGATGTGCAAGGCCTTTGTTGACCCTCTGCCCCTGGTGGGATTTCATCATCATTGAAGTAGATGAAATTATCCGTACTTATGTTATTCACCAACCGGTCCAGCTTGTTAATAGATATGTCATGGGTGACATATGTTTCATTGAGCACCCTCATCAATGCATTCCGATGCACCTCGAAATTCAGAAGTAGAGCCAACACTGATATGCGAGCTGGCTACCTACGCAACTGCTCGACCATACTATACTCGCTATGCTTAAGGAACTTTAGAAATTCTTTAGTCTCCTCCTCCTTTACTAGCTCCTTAACAGGCACTTCAGCCTCTTTCTCCTTCTCCACACTAACATTTTTTGATTTTGTGGGCTCCTCTCTGATGCCCACCGTATCATACCCCTTCCCACTTCGTGTATGGGAACCCTCCACTTGTACATCTTTAGACGTGCTGGCTAAATTTTCCTCCTTCAGCATTGTCACACTGCAGTCATAACTCCATGGTACCCTCTTGCTATCTTTATAAGGGAAAGGCATAGGCTTATGGATAATGACCTTAGGTACCGTTTGTGCCCCCACTTCATTATTCCCCAGCAGGGAAATAATAATCCTTGACCGACTAGTTCCTTTCTGTTCATTCTCCAGCACACATACTTGTTTTTCACAAGAGCTACTTTCAAAATTTTGTAGCTCTTTGTTGTCCATAAAGCTTTGTATCAAGGCTTTGAACTCGTCGCATTCCTTGATCTCGTGCCCCTCTTCAGTATGGAACTCACAGTAATCCCTTACTCCTTTATTTCTCTCCTTAGAGATTATCATCTCTCTTTTCACCATTTCATCCCAAATCACTTTCATCGGCATCATTACCTCAACAACATTTTCCTTTATTCTCCTCTCACTGGCTTTGCCAATAGCGTTCACTCCTTGATCACCATGATTTGGCAACGGGTTTTCAGTATTAGGGGTATTGTCGAACTCCACTACCCCCATCTTAATAAACCTCTCTACGGCCTTCTTAAAACTGATACAGTTTTCGATCGAATGCCCCGGTATTCCAGCATGGTATTCGCATCTGGCGTTTGCGTCATACCATTTGGGATTGGGGGCTGCAATGGTTTCAAGTGAAATGGAGCAATAGCATGTGCATTGTATAAGCTTTGATACAGCTCTTGATACGTCACGGGGATAGGTGTGAACTGCATCTTTTCAAAATTCTGCCTTGTACCCGACTCCTGCCTCTGAGAACCTGTTGCTCAACCGCAGCCGTCTTAGATTGACCAATTGTGATTGCCTTCGTGCTGAAGGTGCTTGTGTTATTCACTTCACTATCCTTTTCTCCTTGGGGCCGATCTTTTGGCCGCTTCCCCTTCAATTTTGCCACCTCTTATGGTGTTCTCAATCATCTCTCCCGCCATGACTATGTCCGCAAAAATTTTGGTAGTGCTTCCAATCATGTGAGTAATGAATGGAGCTTTCAGAGTGTTGATGAATAACATGGTGGTCTCCTTCTCCAACAGTGGTGGTTGAACCTGCATTGCCACCTCTCTCCACCTCTGCGCATATTGCCTAAAATTCCGATTAGGCTTCTTCTCCATGTTTTGCAGCGTGATCCTATCTGGAGTCATGTCAGTCACATGATTGTATTGCTGCATGAAGGCCTGTGCAAGATCCCTCCATGAACATATTCTGGCCCGGCTTAGTTGATTATACCACTTGGCTGCTACTCCAATTAAACTGTCTTGGAAACAGTGGATCAACAACTGATCATTGTTTACGTACCCGGTCATCCTTCTACAAAACATCGTGATGTGGGCCTCTGGGCAAGTAGTACCATTGCACTTCTCGAACTCCGGCACCTTGAATTTGTGAGGAAGCACCAAATCTAGGACCAAGCTTAAATCTTTGGCATCAACTCCATGATGCCCATCAGCACTCTCTACAGCTTTAAATTTCTCCTCCAACCATCGACAACGTTCCTCCAACTGTTTTGCAGCTTCAGCTCTCAAATCTTCTTTTTCAGCTATATCCAAGTTAGGAATGAGAGGATTAGTAGGGTTATCACCCAAATTGAATCCCGAGCTAGTTGGGTAATTTATATGGATCCCAGCATCGGCCAGCCCTTGTTGAGGCCTTATAGTGACAGACGGCCTCCTAAGAAGTGCCTCGGTTTGTGTAGGCACCTGGGGTGGGGTGAAACCTGGAGGGTGATCCTCACCATCTTCGCCGGTAATTGACATGGGAGCCTTTCCCTTATCAGTGGCCCTCAGCAACTGAACCATCTCAGTCATCATATTCCTCTGAGCCTCTAGCATTTGCTCCCTCATGTCGTTTTGCATCTTGGCCAATTGCTCTTGCAATTGGTCTTGCATGTCCTTTTGTAACTGTTCAAACCTTTGATCCATATTCCTAGATTTTCTACTTCTGTGATAATTTTAACTAATGAGGGTCTTTCTATAACTTTGAATGCAAACGATGCGATGAAATGCTATGAGATGCAAATGCATGAATGCAAAAAGGACATCGATTCTGATTCAATCTCATTTAGAGAACTTTATTTAGAAAAATAATATCTTTACATATAAGAGGATTACAAATACGCTTTCGTCCTAATTCCCAAAGTTTTAACTCTATCAAATAAAAGGGCTAACTCTCGACCTACATCCGACGATGACTCATGCATTATACTCAATACGTCAGCTCGTACCGCCAAGTCTCAAACGTGTTCAGCTACCTCTCGGATCTGAATTATGGCTTCTCCAATAAGGTAATCTCTATCTCTGACTTGTTCTTTAGACTGGCACAGTTCTCCCTTTAAATAATCCTCTCGTGCCTCAAGCTGCTCGATAAAAATCTTACTATCTTGCAATGCTGATTCCAACTCCTCAACTTTGCCTTTTAGCTTCTTTACCTCTACCGTGGAATCACGACTTCGTTGCAGATGAAGGGATCACCCAAGCTCAGTCACCTTAGTTTTTAACCCTTGATTTTCTTTCTCTAAGGTCAAATTCCGTAATTGCATCTCTTGGAACTTCCTCTCCCAATATTCGGCTTTGGACTTTTTCTCTTGGACCTCTTTCTGCAACTGATCTGAAGACCCTCCTACTCTCACTTTCTTCAAGGATACTTGTGCCCTTTTGTAATGCTCCTTTAAATCATCTCGATCTTCCTCAATCTTCCTTTTCTCCTTCCTTTCCTTTTCAACCTCCATTTTTTGAACGTCAACGTCTAGGCTCAAGTATATCTTTTCTTCCTCGAGCTTTGCTATCCTCTTCTCGAGCTCCAAGTTCTTTCTCTCGAACTCTTGCTTCATAATTTCTAACTCCAAGGGCGTCACTTGCAAATATTCCTCCATCGGTTGAGCTCCTTCCACGCTTGGCCTAGGGATGTTATCATTAGTCCTTCTACCTCTCCACTCAACGTACTCCGGAGTCGTAGCAGGGCTAATAGCTACTCCCTTTAATCGACAAGTCTTGTTCCAAGTACTAGAGATCTCACTGACCTTCCTCTTGTAGTCAGCTCCTCTATACGCGAACTCACTCTGAACCAACCCGTAACTTGCTGGTATGAATTGTCTCAATCCATGTTGCCTCAACACAAGCAAAGGGGCATAACCAATGGCACCCCAAATTCCCAACAAAGGGACCCAATCAAAACTGCCGCATCGGTAAAGAATCTCACTAGGAATCATCCATGGAGCCCTCCATTCCACATCCTTTGACTGCAGGTTCTGAAGTAGCGCTATCCAATTTTTTTCAAGAACATCAACTCTCCTCGTTGAAGTTTCTATGTCCTTCAACGGGGAGTAATCCTCGAAGAAGACCCGACAAACCACCCTATCTATCAATCAAAAGTGACTGTAGAACCAAGCTAAAAGTAACTGAGCACAACCAACAAACCTGCCTGTACTGGCCCTCCTACATGTATTCAAGGACCTGAATGTCTCCGCCAAAATCGCAAGAACAGAAGTGACCCGTTTTCTAAGTCGATGGAAGAGATCCGTGGTAGCCTCGTCCATATATCCTAAGGCCCTGGGGAAAACCATCAATCCGTATAAGCTTAAGGAAAAAATGTCTACCCTCTTCGCCTCGTCTGAATGTGTCTGGATCAGATCTTTCAAAGCTCCCCACGGAATGCACTTACTCTCACCCTTTTCCTTAATTCTAGCCATGATCCACTGCTCGCTCATTCCCGTAATGGTCATCAACTTCTTACCAAAGGTTGGGACACAAGCAGCTCAAGAATAAATCCTATCACACTGAAATCTAGGACACCGAAGTAAGGCTGTGTGTACTCCTCCCACATGAGCACTAAATCTACCTCTCCAAAGGTAAAACAACTGTATGCTGGGTTCCAAAATTGAGCGAGAGCTCGAAACAAGTTCTCATCAACCTGAATATCAAACTAATAGGGCAAATCTCCGTACTTACCGTAGAATGATTGCTTGGTCTCATTGCCCCACTGATCTCAAATCGCCTTAAGCTCCTGCAAATTATTCTGTGTGACACTGATGCGAGTGTAGTCTGACAGCTCCGACATATATCCCACAGTTATGCTATCCCCTTTTCCTAGCTGAGTTTGCTCAGACCATCTATGGACGTTAACGTTGCCCTCCACTCTATCAAGAAGTCCGTTCTCCATAATAAAACTTTCTAACTTAGAAACTGACCGTGAATCGATACCTTTTAAATGCGAAATGACATGCAATGAAAAATGGAAACAGTCAGTATCACATAATATTAATAAACTCAAGAATGATATGTGAGGGTAATATCTAAAGTATAATTCTAACTAAGTTGAGCTCTTACGGTTTTTCTATATGGGGTTTTAGTTCTAAAGTTGAGGTACCTGAACCAGCAGATTCCTCGATTCTCACCCATTATAGGCTCATTTGAATCGAGTTCAGTTCAGGGGAATACATTTCCCTATGGCTATATGGAGATGAAAATCTCACGAAACCATAGGTACGAATGTATCCCGAAAGTGATCCACTATCCTGCACGGAGGCAAACAGCTCACGAAGGCGTAGTTTCTCACTCGACCACAACGGTCATGCAAATGCAATGAGTATCAAAATATATAACATATGCAATAATACAAACACATGTAATGCAAAGAGGATTGCATTTTAAAATTTTTCAAATTTTCGACATTAAGACAAAAGGTCATCAATTATACGGCTTGACTCTCTTATTAGTCCCCAGTGGAGTCGCCAAGCTGTCGAGACCATTTTTAAATCGAGTTTTGGGAAATGGGAATCGACTTTAAGAAAAACGAAAACGAGAGTCACCACCAACCTTTTTAGGTGTGATTGGATCACCAATAAATCATTTTGTTTAAAATCATTAGTTTTGGTCTACAAAATCAAGAAAACGAGTTCGGGAGTCGGTTATGTACGAGGAAGGGTTAGCACCCTCGCAACGCCCAAAAATTGGTACCTAATTGATTATTCAAACGTCTTTAATGTCAAAAATTTGAAAGTTTTAAGATGCAATCCTCATTTTGAATTAGAATGTCTTGATTTTGAAAACTAAGCCTTACTTATCTCAAATGAATCAAAATATTACATTCAGTAAGTTAGAACACAATATTTCAAAGCATTCGAGACTAAGTTCGTCATTTGAAAATTTCTATTTCGAAATCACAAAACGCCATATCCAGTAAGTTAGGATACAACGCTTTGAAACCTCAAAATAGTTGTTTTATACTTAAAATCTCAAAAACACTGAGAAGGGTGCTTCACTAATCGAATTCATCGAGGAGAGTCGCAACCCAGTAAGCTAGGGAACTACTTTCCTCGAAGCTCCCAAATATCAAACATTGCCTTTTTTTTTTTACTTTGGAATATCTTTTAATCGATGCATGAGGATAACATATCTTACTAGCATATTGCAAAGCATAACTATTACAACAATATATGTTATAAAATAACCTAGCATTTTTATACAAACATGAATAATACGTAGAAAATATAGCTAACATAATAATCCTACATACATTTAAAAAGGAAGCATGGAAAATTTTAAAACAGAAGTTATATACCAATAAGATAGGTAATATACATTTAAAGATAAATAAATAAAACACTTATACGAATAATAAAACATATAATGCCAACATATATTCAAATAAATTCATGAATAAAATAATGCATGATACTTAATATATATATATATAAAGATAATAATAATACATTAATATATATAAGAATGATAATAATATATATCAATTCTAAAATAAAAATACAACACTTAATAATAATTTTAAATTAACATTTGGTATTTAAATAAAAATATAAAATAATTAATATATATAATAAAAAAATTTAGAATAAAATAATACATAAATAAAAAATAAGTAATTAATGATATAATAAACATATAATAAAAATATAATATTTTAATAATAATTTCAAAATATAATAATAATATATAAAATAAATAATCTACATAGTAAATAAAATAATTATATAATATATAATATAAAAGTATATAGGTTTAAAATTACAATAATATATATAGTATATAAATAATTAATTAATAAAATATAATAGTTAAGGATAATAATATATATAAATAATATAAAATAATATTATATATAAAATATATAATAAATAATATATAACATAAATAACATATAATAAAATAATCATATAACATATAATATAAGAAAATAAAATAAATAAAAATAAATAAAACATAGGACTAATTTTAAATTTTTAAAATCTACATGGGGCAAAAATTAAAAAAATAAAATAAATTAGGGATCCCAGAGAAATGCGTGCAAAATGTGAGGGTCTCATAGGGTAATTAAACCCTCTTCCTTAAAACGATGTTGTTCCGGGGATAAACCTTAAAGAAGCTGTTAGGACTAAATTGAAGCAAGCATAAAATATTAGGGGCAAATTATAAATACAATAAAATAAAATTGCAAATGTTGAAAATGCGGAGGGATCAATTGCACAAATAACCCTTTTTGTCGAAAACATGCGGATCTTTCCCGGGTCACGAGTCAATGTGCGGATCTTGGGCCTTGAAACGACACTGTTTTGGTCACTAAACGGTCATTCCAAAACGACGTCGCATCCCTCTCCTATATAATCTGAACTTCAACTTCAAAAATCATTTTAATCCCCTGTAAAAAAAAACAAAAAAAACCCTCTAAAATTCTTCCCAATCCTCCGAGCTCCGGCCCTAGGTCGGTCTGCTCCGTTCATCGGACCTCCGTGCTCAGCCCCACGCGCTGTCACCAACTCCGCCACACACGGCGGTCGGGATTCGAAAAGCTTCACTTTTCTCAGTAAATCTAAAAGGTACTTCTTTCTCCTCGATTTTTCAATGTATTATATGCAGATTACTTACAATAAAATAAAAAATAAAAGTAGAAAAAGAACAATAGATCACCTTCGTTTCTCGTGAAATCTTTCTGGTATATTATTGCAAAAATATTTGGTGTACAATCTCTTTGTGGTGTATCTCTGGTGTTTTTTTCTCTTTGTGTGTGTGTAAAAATCTTTACGTGTGTAAGTGTGTAAATCTCTGCCTATGTGTGTAAAAACGTAAGTTTCCCCCTTTTTGCAGGTTTGAAGAAGGCTTTATAGCCTGGAAGCTGTTCTGTTTTGGAAAGAAATCTTAGATTTCTTTCCATATCTATTTAGGTCTATCTGCTGATTTTATTTGTTTTGATTTCCTTCCATTTCTTGCAGGTGACCGCGAAAATCACGGTGGTTGCTGGCGTGGACTCGTGCTGACGATGATTCGACATGATCGGTGGAAATGGCCCGAACACAGTGCTAAAATTTCTGCCCACTGGTGGAGGCGTGGTTGGTGGCCGAGCTGAAGGGTCGTGGTGCGTTGAAGGGCCTGTGACAATACATTGATGACCTGAGTCAGAGCATTGATGGCGGTCTCGATTTTGGGGAACTGGACAGACGTTCCTCGAATCTTCCAGAAGCAGTGGCGGCTCAAGGAGAAAAAAGGCAGAAACCCTAGGGTTTCCTGCCTTGGTGTAATAGGCTGGGCCAGTTGGGCCGCTTTAGTCCTGGGCTAATTGTATAACGGGTTTAAATGTGGGTTTAGTTTAAGTTTGGGTTTGAAAATTATTGGGCTGAGTGGGTAATAGTCTGAGATTTTAAGTATTTGGGCCACAAACACTTGGGTTTTTGTAAACTGGATTGTAATAAATAAACACTTATTTATTGCTGTTTCATTTGGTTTAAAGCCCGGGAAGAAATGGGCTACTACAAAGATCACGCCAAATTCTCATGTCAACTAAATCAAGTCAACTCTGAAGATTGTCTTTTGATTTTCCATCGACATTTAAAATTGTCCCAATTATGTTCTCGTAGACATTCTTCTCAATATGCATGACATCAAGATTGTGGCGTAAAATGTTGTGCTCCCAATAAGGCAACTAAAAAAATACTCTTTTTTTCCACAATTCCACCTCATTAGGATCATCCTCTTCGTCAGATTCATCATCAGATTCATCCCTCGATCTTCTCATTGTTTGCGTGTTAGGTGGTTGATTCATCTTCCCGTAACTAAAGATGATATCTTTTAACATAAACAAGATTTCAAATCCAACGGTCTGCTCAGGAACTCCTCTGTACTCTTCAGTACCGTCAAATAGAGTCCTCTGAAATCTATATTTATGATTTCCATCTAACCACCGAAGATGGCCCATGTAAGAGAACTTCTTCCCATTATACAACCACTTCGAACAAGTTTGCACAGCACAACAAGGACAGGCATAACGTCCTTTAGTACTCTAACCTGATAAATTAGCATAAGCCGGGAAATCATTAATTGTCCACAACAAAGCTGCACGTAAATTAAAGTTCTCCTTTCTCAATACATCATATGTCTCAACACCTGACCATAACTATTTTAACTCTTCAATAAGTGGCTGCAAATAGATGTCAATATCATTTCCGGGACCTTTCTCTCCAGGGATAATCATTGATAAAATAAATGAAGATTGCTTCATGCAAATCCATGGAGGCAAATTGTAAGGAACAAGCACTACAGCCAAATCTTTATTTGAAGTACTCATGATTTTAAAAGGATTAAAGCCGTCAGCTGCTAGCCCAAGCCTCACATTCCGAGGATCGCTTGCAAAGCTCAGAAATTTACTGTCAAACGATTTTCGAGCTAAAGAATCAGTAGGATGCCTTAATAATCCATCATCGGTTCGTTGATCATTATGCCACCTCATAGAATCGACCGTTTTTGATGACATGAAAAGCCTTTGAAGTCTTGGTATTAGGGGAAAATATTGCAAAACCTTGACTGGCTTCTTTCTTAGTGCCCCACCTTCATCCGCATTCAAATCTTCTGTATTCTCATTCATCCAACGAGACTTACCGCAAACATGACAAGACTATTGGTTCTTCTGATCACCCCAGTACAACATGCAGTCATTTGGGCAACTATGAATTTTATCATACCCATGGCCCAAATCTTTTATTAGTCTCTTCATATCTTGACAAGACTTTGGGATTTTTGCAAACGGAAACATCTCTCTCAGAAACTCTAGTAGCATTGTAAAAGAGTTTCCAGTCCACCCTCCCAAACATTTTAAGTGAAATAGACAAATGCAGAAGGACAATTTCAAATATTTTGATCCCTCGTAAAGTTCTTCGTTCATTTCGTTAAGTAAATTGTAGAACTTTGCCGCTTCTTCATTTGGCTCCTCATCAGGTGCACTTGTTCCCGTTTCGCAAAAAAAACATTTCCACCAATATCACAATCATCGGATGTAATAAAGTCAGGTGGAAACGATTGCTTACCATAACTGTGCATATTAAATGCATCCCGCAACATACCTTCCATGTCGTCTTGCCTAACATACTGGTGGTAATCAGTATCAGGATAAGACGGATTAATCGTTGAATAAGTTCCACTAGATGTACACTCACCATGAAAAATCCATTTTTTATACCCCTGAATAAAGCAATCAACAATTAGATGTTCGTAAACAACTTCACGAAAATGCCAATTGATGTTGCCACACTTCTTACACGGGCAAAGAATCATATTCTCTTGGCTTGCATTTTGAAATGCAAAATTTAGAAAAGTTTCTACTCCATTCCGATAGGCGTTGCTTACCCTTGACAAATTCATCCAACTCCTATCCATTTCGTAGTTCTTGAAATCTAAAGTTTACAATAAATTACACGGGTAAGTTGTTTATTTATAAGTATAATTAAGTTATGTAAGTTATGTATTATGTAAGTTATTTATTATGTAAGTTATGTAAAAGCTGTAAGTTATGAAATTTGATCTTTAAATTATGTAAGTTATGTATTATGTAAGTTATGTATTATGTAAGTTTTGAAATTTGATCTTTAAATTATGTAAGTTATGTAAATTATGTAAGTTAATGAAATTTGATCTTTAAATTATGTAACTCATGTATTATGTAAGTTCTGTAAATTATGTAAGTTATGAAATTTGATCTTTAAATTATGTAAGTTATGTATTATGTAAGTTATGAAATTTGATCTTTAAATTATGTAACTCATGTATTATGTAAGCTATGTAAATTATATAAGTTATAAAATTTGATCTTTAAATTATGTAAGTTATGTATTATGTAAGTTATGTATTAAATAATATTTAAAAACTTATCCTGAGATGGGATTTGGATAATATTGCAACTAAAGTATAAACTATTCAATCAGTAATGACGAACCTAAATTAAAACTTTGTTTAACTAATTACATTGAACTTGCAAATGAGGAAATGGATGAAACCCAACCTTATTACAAGTTTTTTTTTTTGGAAAAAAAGAATAGTAATTTGATTTTTATATTAAAATAAATTTAAATAATGGTCAATATTATTATATTGATAAAAAATATTTATAAGTCTTAAAAACATTTAAAATATTAAATATTAAAATCAAACATTATTAATATCAAAAATTAATCAATATGATGCATTACTTATTATTAGAAATATATACAAGGCATGGGATATAATTTGATGAGTTAAATCATTTTTTTTGGAAAAAAAGAATAGTAATTTGATATTTATATTAAAATAAATTTAAATAATGATAAATATTATTATATTGATAAAAATATATTGATACATTTTAAAAATATTTAAAAATATTAAATATTAAAATCAAACATTATTAATACCAAAAGTTAATTAGTATTAAATATATACTTTTAGTCAAGAAGACAGTATTTAATCATATAATAAATTAATATTTTTTAGTCAATATATTGAAAAATCATGTTAATATTTAAATAGCAAAATTACATTGAAATTGTGCAACTAATTGATTGCAAAAAAAAAAATTTCCACAAGTTCAAAATGTACAATAATAAACGTGAAAATTTATAAACTAATATGAATATTTATTAAGAGTTATATAAATAATTATAAAAAATTGTATATACTTTTTCAACTGATAAAGTATAATATAATTATAACATAAAAATTTGATACAACCATAATGGTTAACCAATCAATCAGCATTTTGTAAAAAAATAGAAGAAACATGTGCTTGATAAGATAAAGTACAATTTTTTTAACAGATAAAGTATAATATAATTATACTATATAAACACCAACTTCAGAAGTCTCACATTTACGATTTTAATTGCATTTTTGTATGGTGTTCAAGTATTGAAACAAGCATTGCTAGAAGAGGCAAGCATTGGAGGAAGTGCATGTATGTTTCTTTGCACTATCTAAGAAGAAAGGAGAAAGTTATGGTCATTGCAATTACCACAATGGAGGACCCAAAGCCTTACCTAAGTTAATGTGGATTGAAGCTAAGCAAATTGGATGGCGAAAACTAGAGAAGCGTGCAGAGGATGCCGACGGAGATGTAGAAGAGGGATGCCGATGGAGATGTAGCAGAGGGGCTGCCGACGACGATGCAGAGGACTACCAAGGCGCGTGCAGTGACGTAAACCCAAAATTCTTGACCAATCACAACATTAACAAATATATATGAGTTCCAGATCAAATATATATGTGTATCTTTGATTTTATTTCATTAAGAGTTAATTTCAATAGCTTAACACGATGCAAGTAGATAAACTTACTAACTTAATAACATGTCAAACCTCAAATATGAGCTAAAAAGAAAAAGCATACAAGTCCAACATAATCACATGTCATTGTTGAAATTGTCAAACCAAAAAGCAAGGAAATGTAGGAACCACACAAAAGAAGAGCTAATTTGTGAATACAGAGCTTACAACATATTAAGAAAATTTTGCAACCAAAATGTAATATTAGCCATACATGATACATTTCATAAACATAATTTTCAAAGTCCACAAATCCTAATTATCCATACAAGCAACATGACCTCCAAGCATCACTGTTTATTGTTTTAATTGCTTATAACTGCAGTTAGTATAATAAAGTAATATTTTATAGACTAAGGCTCCATAATGATCTTACCAGTGGCATGACCATCAATTATATAATTATTCAATGCTCCGCAAATTATAACACAAAACAAACAACAGTATAAATCATACCAAGTATGGAGAGAGACCTACCTTAGCAGATATTTCCAAATTTGTCCTCCATATAAATTAATTAGAGCTATAATTTCTCTTGCAAAAAAAAATACTTAGCTGCTATCATGAACATTTAAATACTTGTGCACATAACGAGATGAATTATTCAATTACATAATTAAAACATTACTAACTTATACAATGCTCAAACTTAACACATTATATAATTATTCAATTATATTACATACACATAATTATATTAATTCAATATGACAAAAAAATGTATGTATTTATTTCTTTTAAACATGTACAATTGAAATAAATCAAAGTTTTATACATACATATGAACCGCAATTTAAGTTTCATTTATATAATAACACCAAATGAAAATTTATGTATCAAATTATAAGTTTGATCAATATTTATGTATAAATTTAATATTTATTCCTATAAATATTAAAATATTCACTTATTCATATAATTAACACATATTTTCAAAAATATTTTGCTCATTGACTATTAAATATTTTTACATAAAAACATATTTATAAGCAAAACTTTAATTAAAAATTGAAATATGAACATAGTTAAAATACATACAATTCAAACCTCAAATATGAGCTAAAAAGAAAAAGCATACAAGTCCAACATAATCACATGTCATTGTTGAAATTGTCAAACCAAAAAGCAAGGAAATGTAGGAACCACACAAAAGAAGAGCTAATTTGTGAATACAGAGCTTACAACATATTAAGAAAGTTTTGCAACCAAAATGTAATATTAGCCATACATGATACATTTCATAAACATAATTTTCAAAGTCCACAAATCCTAATTATCCATACAAGCAACATGACCTCCAAGCATCACTGTTTATTTGATTTTCGTTCTCGGATGCAAGTAGATAAACTTACTACTAGTTATAAAACCGAGATGAACACTAATATTTTAGTTACATAGTTCGAAACTTCCTACATCGTGTGGATTTACCTAGAATTCTCAGAATGTAATATAAAACCGAACCAGCCGCATCAATTGCTAATGTTTGAATAAAGACATTCATTTAAACTCGAACATGACACAACATCCAAATGACACAAAGATCGGTTGCTAATACTTCAATGTAATCAATTGCTAATACTTTTCTATCAAGCTACTAAGAGTCTAAAGGAAGTACAAAGATTGAAAATAGACTAAAGTTGAAGACAATCTTTGAAATATACTTGATCAGTTAAAATATTTAAATTCTTTAAGATTTTTCCATACACGTATGTTCTTTCTATCAGAACCCTAAATCACATTTCAAAATTTCAAAAACCCAAACAGCCTCAAAAGCCCGAAAAAAGAGAGAAGCACAACAATCTAAGATTACCAATGTCAGCATGCTAAAGTCTAGGGTTCAAAAGAACAAGTAAATGAGAGTACCTTGATTTGATGGACTCGCCAAAGGTAGCCTTCAATCGGGTTTGATTTCAAAATGGAATCCCTTAATCTTTCTGCTTCCTGCAAAAATAAAACAGAAGTGAAATCGAAATCGAAATGAAATCGAAAATAAACTGCTTGCTTGCTGCAATGAAATTGAAATGAAAGAAGGAGCTTTGGGTTTGATTAGAAATCGGAATGAAAGAGAATATTTGGGTTGGAACAAAAACCATATTTAACCCAGTGACAACAGATTGAAACAAAAACAAAATTATAATAACCTGTCGATCGAAAAGAGAGAGGGAGACGGCAAATGGGTTTGATTTGGGGAAATTTTGGGGTTTAGAGGAAACTTTGATTTGGGGGAAAATGAGGGTTTCAGGTTTGAAATGGGGTGAAATGGCTGAAACAAAAATGGCGCCGTTTTGCTAAACGTAATGACGTCAATAAATTGCAAAGGAAACGACATAGTTTTAATTAAACTTTTAGTGGCATTTTTAAAAAAAAGCGCCGCTAAAAATAGGGAATTAGCGGCGCTTTTTTTAAAAACGCCGCTAATTCCCTTGGAGACATTAAATGACGCCGTTTATGCTAAAGTGAATTTTTTTGTGGCATTTTTGTCAAAAACGCCACTAATGCATTAGATAGTAATAAATTTTAATAGTTAATTAATTTGTTTTCTTTCAAACAATATATCTAATTTGAAAAAAAATTATTTATATTGAATAATTATTATTTAAATATTTAATATTTAAATTTAAGGTAAAATCAATTTAAAATAATTTATAATAATTATTTAAAACATGAAATGAATTGAGATAAAAAAATATATATTTTCAAAATCATTTTTGATAAAAATGAACAATGAAAAAAAATGAAAATTTTTAAAAATTAGGTTTTTATTTAAAAAAAAAGAGTTGTCATTGATATTTTTAACTAGGTGTGAGCAATACTTATTAAAAATTTCTTTTAAGAGATCATTATTATTTGTATCTTAAAATTAAAGTAAGACAAGTTTAATTTCGAGAGTTGATTGCATGCAAAAAAAGTTATTAAACACATATTATTTTTTTAGATTTTGAAATTATAATAAATTCAAATTCAATATTTAATCATGAGGCATTAAATTTGAGAATTTCATTAACATTTCGTATTCAATAATTTCAAGAATCACCTCATCAAATTTTGTAAATACTAAACCTTGCGTAATTATCTGGGAATATAAACATATATACATCATAAATATATGTATAAACATGAGATCAAGTATTTAATTAAACCACACTCCGAGCACTCCAAATTAAAACCTAGATTCAACCAGAACATCATTTAATAAACTAATAAACCTTAAACCCTAATAACCCTAGCTAAGCCTTAAAACCTTAAATACTATAATACCGGCCTAAACCCTATGTACACTTTAATACACCAAACCCCAAATAAGAAACTAATTTAAAATACTATACCCCAAACCCAAAATAACAAACCCCAAACCATGCATAAGCTTACTGCCATTGAACCCTAAACCATAAACTTAAAATATATATATACTACATACCATTTCAACCCTAAACCATAGGCCTCAAACTTAAATATTAAACACTAAACCCAAAATTAAATTTAATCAACTACTTCCACAATTTATTAATATAAACATAAGCTTTTACATTATCTATGTATATACACACATAAACATCCATATGAATTTTTTTAGGGGTTTAGAGTTTTAGAATTTATGTTTTTATAGTTTAGTTATCAATTTGTAACTTTTCATAATTAAGTAATTAAAATAAAACTTTCTCATAGCTAAGTGAATTAGTTTATATTAAATCAAATTAAAAAAAAAAAGAAAATAATATGAAAATTAAATCAGATCAAATCGAAACGACTATCAACGGTTATCTGCCATAGATAAAAATTTTTACGGCGTTTGGTCTTAAAAACGCTGCTATTGATTAGTTTTAGTGGCGTTTTAACAAAAACGCCGCTATTTCTCCATTTTTAGTGGCGTTTTAGATAAAAACGCCGCTATTTCCCCAGTTTTTAGTGGCGTTTGGACAAAACGCCGCTATTTCTCTGCTTTTTAGTGGCGTTTTGGATAAAAACGCCGCTATTGATCACTTTTAGTGGCGTTTGGGATAAAAATGCCGCTATTTCCCCATTTTTTAGTGGCATTTACGTGAAAACACCGCTATTGATCCGTTTGTAGTGGCGTTTTAGATAAAAACGCCGCTATTGATATGTTTTTAGTGGCGTTTTAGACAAAAACGCCGCTATTTCTCATTTTTTGCGGCATTTTTAAGTAAACGCCGCTAATGTATAATATTTGCGGCATTTTTTATTCAAACGCCACTAAAAACGCCGTTAAAAGTCCATTTTCTTGTAGTGGTGTAATGAATTGAAGAGAGAAATAAATGTGGGAAATAGGCACAGATGCGAAAGATTTGAGCAAGAATGAGTAATATATTAATCAGTGACAACGTACGTAGAACCGGTCTTATGGAAGCTCCATCTTTAAGTATTAGAAAAGGTGCATGGACTGAAGAAGAAGAAGACATTCTTCTTAAGAAATGTATTGAGAAATACGGTGAAGGAACATGGCATCGTGTACCTTTCAGAGCAGGTAAACAATATATATATATATTTGTTGAGGGGAGGTTTCAAACCGTCAATGGAAGAGATTGTCCCCATGTCAGGGTTCACGAAGTTTAGAAAATATTTTAATTGGTCGAGATATAATCTGTAAGCTTATAAAAGAGATGTTAGTATTATGTGTAATATTAGTCATGCATATTACATTCACAGGGGCTTAAACAACCAATCAAAGCTTGTAAGTCATATCTTTATTTAATCGAAGTGTTTTTTTAGCTTTGTGAACTTTTTTAAGTTTTTCTTAGAGTACAAAAGACAAAATCCTAACACGAAAATAATACTTTTCGTTGAGTATCCAAGGGACTCCTCTCAACAATTTTTTTTTTGTTCAAGTTTAATTGATTTTCATGATGATGAGCTAGAAAAGAGTTGAAGTGCAGGCTTGAATCGTTGCCGGAAAAGCTGTAGACTGAGGTGGCTGAACTATCTGAAGCCTGAGAGGAGTTTTTGCAGATGATGAAGTTGACCTAATGATTCGCATGCATAACCTTCTTGGCAATAGGTAAATGAATGATGATCGGGTAATAAATATATATGAATAATTATTTGATACGTTAATATTAAAATTTGTCGAATCTATCCAGTATTAAATTTAGGGATTTTTATACATTGATACAAACGGGATTTTTGCTTTCAAATATGCAGAATATTATATTTAGGTTTTGTCGAAATCATTTTTTTGAAAACAGGGATCGGCTTTGGTTTTAAAAATGGAAACAAAAATTGGGAGTTGCCACCGATCTTTATCAGGTGTGATTGAACCACCATTGCTTTAATAAAACGTTTTAGTTTATTAAAACGGTATTTTTTTGTCTACGAAACTCGAGAGAAAAGGATTCGAGAGTCGGTTACGTGCGAGGAAGGATTAGCACCCCCGACACGCCCAAAAATTGGTACCGAATTGATTAGTTAGTGTCTTAATGTCGAAAGTTAAAAATCGGGAATGGATTTGAAATACGATCCCTTTTTTGTATTAACATTGATTTTAAAAATGCTTGGATTAGCTCAAAATGATTGCTAAAGATTTCCTTATCTCGAGATATCGGAGTATCACATCCCGTAAGTTAGAACACAATGCCATGAACTCCCGAGCGCAAAATCGTCTTTAATTTAAAGTGGAATTCCATGTATTTTAAAACTCAAAAGGATATTTGGCTATTTGGAGTCAACGAGAAAACCGAGACCCCGTAAGTTAGGGCACAATTTCTCAATGTTCCAAAATGCAAAACATTGCCTCATTTAAAAAATTTTCTTTTCGGAATATAGCGAGTATAATGTTTAATAAAGTACGTTATTCGTTTGGATTAAAAATAAAACAATTTATTGGATGAATATAATGAGACTTGATTCATGGGCGATGATATGAAAATATAGTAATGAATATAAGACAAATACACATGGACACTACATTATACAAATGAATAACAGTAATGCAAACTTGCGAAATAAACGAATCAAAATTTACATAATAGCAATAATCACACAAGTTATATCATTTAAATATTAACATTAACAATTAAAGACAAATGAATTCAATAATAATCTAAAAGGTATAAAGCAAATAAAAATGAATAAGATGTAAAACAATTTCGAAATGATAATGAGATTAAATAATGTTAAATAATGTAAAAAAGGAAATTTAAAATTGACTATATGTAAAACAATTTAAAATAGAGTATATATATATAAATATTAAAATAGGTAATATATATAATAAATACTATATGAAAAAAAAACCTTAAAATGAACAATAATAAAACAATTTAAAACAAATAAGAGATTTCAAAATGAGTTGTATAAGACAAATTTAAATAAGAATAAGACAAGTTTGAAATAATATGTATAAAGAAATTTAAAATAAATATCAAGAAGCTCAAAATAATAATATGTAAAAAGAAATTTAAAATAAATAATGTATAAGAAATTTTAAAGTAAATAACATATAAAACAATTTAAACCAAGTAATACATATAAAACTTTAAAATAGATAATATACACAAAGATTTAAAATAAATCATATGTGAAAAAAATTTAAAATAAATAATGTGTAAAAATAATTTTGAAAATATATAGTATATAAGAAGTATGTAAAACAATTTAATATAAGTAATATATATATATGAAATCCTAAAGTAAATAATGATGAAGGTTTGTAATAAATAATGAAAGAATTTAAAATTATTCCCATATATATAATAGTATAACAAAATAACATATAAAAACGTAAAATAGATAATATATAAAATGGTTTGACGTAAATAACGTATAAAGATAATCAGAATAAATAATATGAAAAGAGAAATTTAAAATAAATAAGGTATAAGAACATTTTAAATAGAAAGACATATGTATATAAATAATTCAAAATAAATAATATCTAAAATTTAAAGTATATAAATAGTCTGAAAATAAATAATATGTCAAGACAGATTTAAAAAGAAACACTATACGTAAAATAGTTTTAAGTAAATAGTCATGAACAATTTTATATAATAAAACAATTTGCAGCAAATTATATGAGCACAACTTGGAATATGTGAAACAAATTTGAAAGAAATAGGCAGTTCATGATGAAGTAATGTAAGAAGAAAAATGAAGCGATAAATACATGAACAAACAAACAAACATTAGACATTAACTAAATTAGTTTAATAATATAATCATAATAACATTAATAAAATAAATAATTCAACACTTATAATAATGAAGATATGAATGAAATGAGTAATTTGTGAAAGAAAGTAACAAAAATGAATAAATGATGAATGAATAAATAATAAAACAATAATAGATAATAAAATAACAATACGAAGGCAAATGAAAATTGAAAATAACTAAAAGAGTTATGAAATGATTTCAATAACATAAATTAGTGATGCACATGGATAAATAAATGGACAATAGGTATATATATAACCGATAAATAGGTGAACAAATAAGTAAATTAGGACTAAGTTGAAATTAATTTAAATTTAAGATGCAAATTATAAAATAAAATAAAAATATAGGCCACTAAGGACCAAGGCGAAACGCGCATAAAGAACGAGGGGCTGATTGGGAAAATATTCTCATCCCTCTATGCGCAGCGTTTCATCCATCTGGGCCAAGGACTAAATCAAAAATAAAATAGAATAAAAGGGCGAATTATTTTTTAAAAAAAAAAAGCTATATTGGATTAAATGGAAAGGGCAGAAGAGGTGGAGGGACCAAAGCGGGAAATTTCCCATTTAAAGGAAACGCGCGGACTGAATTGTCAATATACGTAAGTTTCAAAGCCAAATTAAAAAAAGAAGTGAAATAAATGAGGCATGATTGAATGCTTGCGCAAATGGGAAGGACCTAATCACAATTTCCCTATTTTCAATTAAAAGGTGCATATTAGGCCTGTTAAACGGGTTGAAGTGCAGCCCTTCCTTTTTACAAGTAACTTAAAACCCCTTTTTTATTTTAATTTCCAGCCCCTATTTTAGAAAAAAACCAGAGAGCTTCTTTGCTCTCTCCCCCTTCCCTCTTCTCTTAACTTCCTTGGCTGCTAGGGTTTCATACCCATCATCACCGCCGCCGTTGATGGCACCGTGGACGGTGGTTGAAGGCATGCAAAGGGGGTTTTCAGCCTCCGTTTAAAGCGCCCGAAGGCTACATTTCCCCTAACCCGAGAGTCTAAGAGAAGAGATCCCCTTTTATCCCTTTGGAATCGGTCTTAAACAACGAAGCTGGAGCTCCGACGACGCGATTTTGGGGTTTGGGGATAAGTCTCCTTTCTCCTTCCTTCTTGTTTTTGGTTTAAAACAAACTTGAAAACAAAAAAAAAATAAAAATAAAATAGAATAAAAAAAGGAAATAAAAGACGAAGATCTGATTTCAACCTTTGTTTTTTTTTATTGCTTTCGTCCCCCCTTACAACTTTCGATTTCTCGGTTTATATATCCAAAAAAAATAAAAAAAATACATATTAGTTGTTCTATTTTATTTTTCTTGCGTGCTACTTTGGTTTTTGGTTGCTTTCTCCTCTTTTGTATGTTTGCAAGTCCATGGAGGGTCAACAAAGGAAAGCCTTGCTATTTCGGTGCAAGGAAGGGGTCATCGGGTGGAGGGTACGCTGAAGGCGCACATGGGGGGGGGGGAGGGGTACGGCGCGATGGTGACCTGGGGTTTTCATTTTCCTAAGCATGAGTTTAGGTCTTGGGCTAACGGGCCTAATCTGTAATGGGTTAAATTTTTTTGTAAATGGACTGTTTATTATTTTTGGGTTTTTATTTAGTGGACCGGGCGAATTTGGGCCTATACAGGTTTCAACATTTATAATTTAGTTTCTGTTGTAACTTTATAATTTTATTGTTTATAATTTAGTTTTTATGTTTTATAGTGAGTTTTTTTTAATAGAAAATTCCATTTATTCGTAACTTCAAACCTTTATATTTTTTTAAAAAATACATTCAAGTATATTCGCTCTTACACCAGTTTTATTATTATAATGACGATTGTGTCAATTAAACCAAATTTGTTTAATGTGAATCACTATCAATTACTTTGAATTATCTTTCAAAAGCTTAATATTTCCAAATTTGTAAGCATGGCCACCACTTAGCGTTACTTTGATACATCAATTTTATAATTCCTTTTTGAAAGCTTTTTAAGCATGGCGGACACTTTAAACGACACATAAAAAATTTATTTTATTTTATTTTTTTGTTATTTTATAATTAAAAGATTAGTACTCACACATAAAGTAATAATATATTCATATTAAACACACAGACACTCTATTCAAAAGAAATTGACGTATCACTAACTTAATGAGTAAATATCTTTTAACCACTAAATTAATCAGAAAAGTTTAACAAAATTAAACAACAATAATATAGTACTAAACTACTAATTGCAGAAATAATGATATCGTTTTTAAAAAATAATTTTATAGAAAATAGATGAAAAGAGGGAAAAAGAAAAAAAAATGACCTTTTGACTTACCAAAAATATATGTGATAATAATGATATGTTTTCTATGTAAATAAAAAATATTATTTCCAATAATGATAAGATAAATTTTGATACCCGATTAATTTGATTTTCAATTTAATTAAAAAATTATTAATTTTTTTAAAAAAATAACGAATATTACCGTGAGTTTCTTTTCTTTAATTTTATATTTATATAAATCTAGAAACATACACATTTTTAATTTTGCTTCTTCTTTTTTTGAAAATTGAATCCAAAAATTCAATCAGAAATTATTTTATGATAATTTCCTACAACATCATTCATATCATCTTTGTTTTCCCGTGTCATATATATAGAATTAGACTAAACCTTCAAATCGTCACCTGCCTTTTTGTTTTTATTCTCTCTTGTAAACAATTTATCAAAATAAAATTTAAAAAAGTCAGTTTGTTTTTTACAATAAAAAATTGGTGGTCCACCATGATTGAGATCTTGTCTCTATTTCCCTTTAAAAAATTTTAAAATACAATCCCTTTAAAAAAATTTTTGGATAGCTCGAAGTGGATATTGAGATTCTCTTGTTCTGAAGAAGTAAAATATCATATCCAGCACGTTAGTATACGGCATTTCAAACCCTCGATACTAAGATCATCTCATGGTTTCTAAAACTCATACATTGAAATTTTAAAAGGATATTCGGTTATTTGTTCAAAAGGTAAATCGAAACCCAGCACGTTAGGACACGATTTCTCGAATTTCCAAACACGAAATATTGCCTTGTTTTTTTTTAATTGAAGAAAACATGGACGGGATTTTAAAAGGGTATTTGGTCATTTGGTCAAACGGAAAATCGAAACCCAGCACATTAGGGCACGATTTCTCGAATTTCCAAACACGAAATATTGCCTTGTTTTGAAAATTCTTGTTTTGAAAATTTTTGAATAACATGTAATAATGTATTTTTATTTAAAACTATGATTTGTGAATAAAATCATTACGCTAATAAATTATAAAACAGAAATACTAAAGAAACAATTCACGAAAATTACATGATAGACCAATTTTAAAACTAATATAGACAATCAAAAGAAAGGATAATAATAGAATATAGTTAATAGCACAATTAATACAACATCAATACTAAGACTAACATGAAAATAATAATAATAAAAGTGATAGAAATTGAAAAATCTAAATCTTGAAGAAATGAACAAATAAATAAAGCAAATAATGACAATTCAAAAAATATGTACATAGATAAAACAAAACAAAGAATATATATATAAAAAAATAAAAAAAATAAATGATATAAAAGAATAAATAATAAAACAATTCATGGCAAATTTTAAAATTGATAATATGCATACATATATATATATATTAGTATAAAATAAATCATATATTTAAAATAAGTAATAACCTTAGATAAATAATAAAATAATTTAAAAAAAGATAAAATAAAAATAAAGGACAAAAAAAATTTTAAATTTCAGTTAGAAAAGGTTTAAACTAAATAATACATAAAAGATAATATATATTAAAAATATGTATATAATAAAATGACCTAATATAAATAATAAATAAAAAACAAAATAATTTAATATAAAATGGTAAAATAAATAACAAATAAATAAAAAAGGTTAAAGTTCACTGAAATAGGGACTCAATCAGAACAAAAACAAAAATCAGAGGTAAGAAAGACAAAGAAATAAGCTTATAAGGACTAAATTAAAATACGCGCCACATTGTAGGGACCCACTGGGCAATTATGCCCTATCACCAAAACGGCGCCGTTCCAATATACGCATTTAAATGGCTCAAGGACTAGACCAGAACAAAAATTAAATTTTCGCGCCAAATTAAAAATAAAAGAAAAATATAAATGGGACGAGATTACGTAGCAATGAAAATACGGAAGGACCTAGGGAGCAAATTGCCCCCTTATTAAAAACACGCGGACTCTCCCCGGTTTTCGGGTCAGATCTCGGGCATGGGTTGTTAAACGACGCCGTTTTGCCTCCTTTATAAATCAATTTTTTTTAAAACCACATTTTCACACTTCCCCTTTAAAAAAAAACTTCAAAAAGCTCTCAACTCTCACCCCCTCTATCTACTCTGGCCTTAGGTTCCAGTGACCGGACCGCCGGTCGACTGCTGATCCCCGGCAACGGCGCCGCCGTCCGTGGCGGTAGAGACACCAAAAAACACCCTTTTTGTTTCTCTTTTTGAGTAGAGTCTGAATTTGGGGTTAAAACAACCCAAAAACCTTCAAAAATTAACAAAAAACACCCTAGAACTCAAGAAACCCTTTAGTTTCCGGCTACCAATCCTCGGTGGTGGCTTCATCGGCCATACACGGTGTTGGAAAACTAAACACCCGGTAAGTTTCTTCCCCCTTTTCCTTTTTTATATTCGTGTGCAAAAATAAAAAAAATAAAATAAAACAAAAACTTAAAATGAAAGTAGAAAAAATCACCTTTTTTCGTTTTCTATTGATATTCTCGTAAAAAAAATACAACATGATTGTATGGCTTTATATAGCCGAAATAAAAAAAATACAACAATGGCTCTTTTTGCTTGCTATTGTTGTCCTCTTTTGCAGGTACAAAGGTACAGAGCCATACGGGCGTGTCGACGTAGAGGCGCGAGCGACAGTGACGCTGGACGCTGCTACGGCTCAAAGCAGATGGAGCTAGGGTTAGGGTTTCCAAAAACTTTAAAAGGATTGGGCCTATTGGGCTCTATTTTGTTGGGTTTTAGTAATTGTAGGATTGGGCTTGTAACTGGGTTTTAACTTTGGGCTGTGTAAATTGGACAGTGGACATTTAATTATTTGGTTTTTTTTTGTTTTTATGTTTTTAATTGTTTATTTGGTTCTGGCCCGAGCTAAAATTGGGCCTTATAGCTGCCCCTCTTTGCTCATTATCATGTAACAAGAATAGAACAAAGACTTCAAAATGGCCAATTTTGCCTGGTCTCCGAATCTCGACTTTTGTTTGCGCTCTCTCTTTTTCGAGCAGCCTCGTTCTAATCTACTGCAATTTCAGAGGTATAGGGCCTGTGACTTCAATCTACTCCAATGTAATTTCAGGGAGAAAAGATTTGTAGCTTCGTTCTACTCCGCTGTAATTTCAAGGAGATAAGAATTGGTAATTTCAATATGCTCCACTGCAACTTTAGAGGCATAGGACTTGTCGCATTGATCCGCTCCATTGTAATTTCAGGGAGAAAAGACTTATAACTTTAATCTGCTCTACTGCAACTTCAGAGAGATAAGATTTGCTATCCTCAATATGCTCCACTGCAACTTCAGGGAGATGAGATTAATGGCTTTAATCGGCTCCACGGCAACTTTAAGGAAATGAAATTCGCCATCTGCAACTTCAGGGGGATAAGGTTTGCTATGATCTGCTCTACTACAACTTCAGAGAAATAAGATCTATTTATTTATAGCTTCAATCTGTTCCACTGTATTTTCAGGGAAATAAGATTCACTATCTTCAGTCTGCTCCACTGCAACTTCAAGAAGATAAGGCTGGTGGCTTAAATCTGCTCCATTGCTACCTCATGGAGATAAGATTCGCTGTCTTCGATCTGCTTTATTGCTACTTCATGGAGATAAGATCTACAATCTTTAGCATGCCCTACCGCTGCTCAGGGAGATAAGGCTAGTGGCTTAAATCTACTCCCTTGCTACCTTAGGGAGATATGATTCGCCGTCTTCGATCTGCTCCACTGTTGCTCAAGGAGATAAGATCTACAATCTTCAGTCTACTCCACTATTGCTCAAGGAAACAAGGCTAGTGGCTTAAATCTGCTCCCTTGCTACCTCAGGGAGATAAGATTCGCCGTCTTCGATCTGCTCCATTGCTACCTCATAGAGATAAGATCTGTGAATTCACCAATATTGCTACATCTTCCTCTAGGGCCATGATCTGTAGAATTGGTTTCATGTATTTATGCTTATGCCAAATGATTAGGATGCTATGATCGAAATGAATCAAATGCTCCTAACTAGATGTGTTATGAATGATATATGAATGCAGAAATGAGAATGATCTTTTTTTAAATTTTTAAGGTATTATCGCTCATTGTTCATCAGGGCATTATCACTGACGTATTATGCTGCCATCTTGTTCGGCTGGTATTCTTGACAGAAAACCCAAAGAAATAATCACATTCTACTCAACAAGCTTGCCCCGCTATAATTTCAGAGCCCCTTCCACTGTACCTTCCGGGACATAAAGTTTGTACCTCCCACTACAACTTTAGGGGAATAACATTTGGTTTCTTCCATCCATCCTGCAGCAACTCAGAGGTATAGGATTTGTATTATCTTCAATTAATTTGATCTGTTACACCATTCCCTGGGTGTAATGACCAGATGTATATGTCTGATATTTACATGAATGTAGAGTATCATTTTTCTTTTCCCGAGAATGATCCCTTTTTACACTTGGGTTTACATTGCTCGTTATTTGTCAAGGTTGTATCACTGACGAAATGTCATGTATTTTTGTTCAACCAATAAAAAGTCCAAAGAGATAATCATCTTTCTCCAATATTTCCAACCCTTAGGCTTGGTGAATTCTAAACAATAGTCCTGCTTCAGGTTCTTGTATTATTTAAAAGCTTCCAAAGTAATATACGAAACTCCTTTTATGAAAGTATTTTTAGTCCACTAATCGTTATTTCAATGCAAAATACTTGAAAAAGATCATAACAATGAACCGGAAGAAAATTAATTAGGAGCATAGCTCGAAGCAAGTAAGTTAATCAAGAATAGCAAATGCAATTAAGAAGGAAATTTATTGGGACGTATCTTGAAAATAATAAGGTAATCAAATATAGCAAATTCAAAATGGGTAAAATGGAAAACTAGGTGCTCCAGATATCGTAGCTTGAGCTTCTCTGTACCAACTTCTTGAGGACAATTTTAAGCTCAATCTGTGTTTAAGGGATCCAGAGTACTTTGTCGATGCCCCAAGACGTAGCATACTTCTTCATTGTTAATTCAGGCATAGCAAGACTACTGTATGCCCCATTTTGATCCAAATTTAAGCCACCCTTTTCAGGTTTTCAACTCAAATCCCCTTTGATCTCAAGGCGTCCTTTACTGGTTTTCGCCTTGGCCTCTCATTTTCCTTTCTTCTTATTTTTTTATTGATTTTTTTATTTTTTGATTATTTTTTGATTATTTTTTATTTTTTATTTTTTGTCTCAAAACGCCCTTTACGGGTTTTTACCTTAGCCTCTCCCCTTTTAGGTTGAATACTCTTTGACGAGATTTGAATTCACTAGATTGGGCAAATCTTTGTCATCCATCTTGGTCAATATCAATGCTCCTCCAAAACAGGCCTTCTTTGCTACATAAGGTCCTTCCCAGTTTGGCATTCACTTTCCTCTGAAGTCCTTTTGTATAGGAAGGATCTTCTTCAATATCAAGTTCCTATCGTGGAATTCTCTAGGATGAGCCTCTTTATCATCATTCATTTCTGGTGCATTGGACCACGACAGATAGCTTTCAACCTCCTCTCTTCATATTAAACTGATCATATCGGGATTCGATCCATTCTGCCTTATCCAATTTCAGCTCTGACAAGACTCGGAGAAAAGGAATCTCATCTTCAAAACCGTTGTCGAAACCATTTTTTGAAAAACGGGGTCGACGAAAATGAGAAAACGGGAGTCGCCACCAATCCTTTTTATTTAGGTGTGATTGGTTCACCTTGTAAAATAGTTGTTTTAATAAAATGCTTGATTTGTTAAAACAACGACTTGTGGTCCATGAAATTTAGAAAGATGGGTTCGGGAGTCGGTTACGTACGAGGAAGGATTAGCACCTTCGTAATGCCCAAAATTGGTACCTAGCTATTTAATTAGTGTCTTAGTGTCAACAATTGAAAACTTGAAAGACTTTAAGATGCGATCCCTCTTTTTGTAGAAACATTTGAATGTTAAAAACCTTCTCATCTCGAAGTAATAAAATGTCACATCCAGTAAGTTAGGACATGACATCTTGAACTTTTGAGAACGAGCTTGCCTTTTATTTAAATTTCGTGTATTTTAACCTATTTTAAAAGGGTATTCGAGTATTCAGAGTAAACGAGAAAAATTAAAACCTAGTAAGTTAGGGCACGATATCTTGAACTTCCAAATACCGAATATTGCCTTTGTTTGCAAAAATTTCATCTCGAAGTAATAAGGTGTCATATCCAGTAAGTTAGGACACAACACCTCATATCTCCGAGAATAAGTATTTTATTCAAAACACGTGTTGCGATTTAAAAAGAATATGCCGTTATTTAGGTCAAACGAGAAAAATCGAAACCCAGTAAGTCAGGGTACGATTTCTCGAATTTCCAAATACGGAATATTGCTTTACTTCAGAAAGCACAATTGTTGTGTTGAGTAAAAGACTAATGAATTATGATTTTATGGTAAAATGAGAAAACAAATTATAATGCTAATATGTGTAATAAAGAATGTAATAAACGTAATAACGTAAACGACAATGACAAATGCAAAATAATCAATAAAATAAATAATGGGTTAATAAAAACAATAAGTGAATAACCAAAATTATTTGATAAGATTAAAAAAAGGCTCGAATAACAAATAATAAAAAAGCTAAGCAAGTAAATGAGAGGAGTATGAAAACAAATTAAATAAAGCAAACAAACAAACAAACAAATAATAATAATAATAATAATAATAATAATAATAATAATAATAATAATGTACTAAACGATAAAAGAATAACAGTAACAATAATTTAAAAAGAGGTAATAGTAATAAAATAAGATTATAATAATAATATTAATAAATATAAATATAAAAAAAGGATAGTAATAATAGTAATAATAATCGTAATAGTAAAGGAATAATAATAGCAATAATAACTGCGTTAATAATAAATATAAATAATAATATATATGTATGAAAAATAATAATAGTAAAAAATAATAATAATAATACAACAATAGTAATAATAATAATATATCGATAATAAATAATAATAAAAGAAATACAATAACAGTAATAATAAGAATATTAGTAATAATAATAACAATAACAATAACAATAATAATAATAATTGTCGAAACCCCCTTTTTTTTTTAGAGAAAACGGGGACCGACTTTAAAAACGAAAATGTGGAGTCGCCACCAATCTATTGTTTCGGTGTGATTGGATTACCTTAATAAAATATTTTATTCCATTTAAACCAATTTTGGCCAACGTAAATTTGAGAAAACGGGTTCGGGAGTCGGTTACGTATGAGGAAGGATTAGCACCCTCACTACACCCAAAATTGGTACCAAATTGATTAAATACTGTCCTTATGTCTGAGGTTTAAAAATGTTTTTGAAATGTGGTTTTTTTTATAAGCATTTGAATAGCCTAAGTTGGTCGTCAAAATTCTCTTGTTTCAAAGGAATACAGCATCACATCCAGCACGGTAGGACACGATCCTTTATACCCTCGAAAACACGATAAATTTCGACTTTCAAAAGTTTATGTGTTGAAAATCACAAAAGGATGCCCAATTATTTAGTCCAACGAAAAAACCGAAACCCAGCACAGTAGGGCACGATTCCTCGAATTTCTAGACATTGAACATTGCCTTGTTTTAGAATTTTGAAAACATGAGTGAAATTCTAAAGGGATATTTGATTATCTTGAACAAATGGAAAATTGCAACCCAGCACGATAGGGCACGATTCCCCGAATTGCCAAACATCGAACATTTCTTTTGTTTTAAAGAATTTTTAAATGAATAATTATAAAACTAGCTTAGAACGTATTAATTCGGCTTGAAATAGAAATGGAATAATTAGTTTTAAAAAGTTAGACATTATAAGGCGACATTTGTAAACCAAGAGGAAAAAAAATAGAAACATAGGATAACATGTATGCATAAAATACGATAATGGATGAATGAAGATAATATATCTTATTTAATCAACTAACAAAATAATTAAATATGATTAATCTAAAAATATAATCCAATTTTCAAGTATGTACGGAGAATAATTAATATAACAATACAAAACAATGAATAAATAATATGCAACGACAATGTATGGCACCATATAAATCAATCAACAAAACATGTACAAAACAAAATGGAATTTAGAAGTCAATGTGGTATAAGACATTTTCCAAAATAATGATGAATTAATGAACGCATAATATATAAGTTGACAAATTTGCATAAAAACTAGGGATATAGAATTATTGAAATAGATATTATAGAATAAAAGTTTGAATCAAATTATATGTAAAATATTTTAAACACAAGTTCATTCAAAAATTGACAATGTACATGATAACTTAAATAATATATAAGATATGAAAGAATAATAAAAATACACGATAAGATATAATACACATAATAGATTTACAAAACATGCATATATAAATAACTTTAAAAATAATTATTTGCAAAAACATGGAAATACATACAAGATTAAATTAATTTGGTCATACGTATTCGAATACATATAAAAACATTTAAATTTGATACTACATAATATACTAAAATAACATGATATAAAGACGAATTTCCAAATAATAATTTTATAAACACAAAAATAGAATTCCCGAGTAACTTTACATATTTAATTGAATGAATTTTAAAACAATAGATATTTTAAATAGAAAATCCGATTAAAATAACATATGTGTTAATATATATAAAAATATTTAAATAAAGAAATTACATAAAAAGCGTTAAAATAGTTTAAATGAAGAAATTTAAAACGATGATTTTATAAAACAAAATAAAACTATTAAGATGGTTCAACATATATGCAAAGACGTGGTGAACTTCGAAATAATAAGCATTACTAATCAATGAGCATAATAGATGTACAAATTTGTATAAAATACTTAAAGAAGTATTGTATAAAATGTAGAAATAACATGAAAAAAAAACTTCAAAATAATTGTATAAATAAAAATGGACAAAATCATTAAAATGGATTGACACATATAAAAATATTAAATGTGTTTTAAATTAGTAAGTTAAAACAAAAAAAAACTAAATTAAAATGGAGTTAAAATAAGAGGGACAATTTAAAAATAAAATAAACTATTAGGATTAAAAAAGGGACCCTTGCACAATATGCGTAAATTTGCAGGGGCTAGTGATGAAAATTTCCCCGACCCAAAATGCTGTGCTTAATCGAGGGTTACATTGCAACAACACACCAACTTTAGAAAAATATAAAAAAAACTAAAGTATTAATTGGAATTAATTGCATTGCAACGGAAAAGGGGAAGACCTAACTTGAAAATATCCCTCTCCACTAGAACAAGTGGATCCCAGGGGTAAAGAAAACAAAATCGGGTCGGGCAAGCCATTTCAAGGCTACATACACATGCCCCAAACGGCATCACTTCATGCTGCCCATTTAAGCTTCTTAAAAGCCAAATGTTTTGGCAGAACAAATTGAAAAAGAAAAAAAAACCTAGAGGTTTGCTCCTATTCGGCCGCCACTCAACCTTCCTTCCAACACCACGATGCCTTTAGATCCCCTTTCGGTTTCGATTTCAATGAAGCGAACAGAGATCGATGGCTGATTCACAAGGTAAGGCTTGCTTTTTCCCCTCCTTTGTTTTAAAATGAAAATGATGAAAACAATCGACGGAAAATAGATAAAAATGACAGACAAATTAAAAAGACTAAGAAAGATCACCTCTTTAGAAATTGTTTTTGAATTTTTCTATTCAATATGCTTCTCTCAGTGTACGTAAAAAACATTGATTATTACATGGCTTTTTATAGCCGAAAACAAAAATTGAAAAGAAAATACAAATTTTCTCCTCTTTTTTTTCTCTTTGCTGTGTTGTTGTCTTTGCGTTTGCTTGCAGGTGCTTGGCCAGCTGTGGTGTACGGGGGAGGTGATGTGGCGTACGGTGACACGGAGGGTACAGAGCCAGTCTTTGGGCGCACGGAGGCCGTACATGGGGGTGTTGGCTGCGGCGTACCTAAGAAACCTAGGGTTTCTAAAACTGTTTTGATTTTGGGCCATTTGGGCCTTGAATTTTTGGACTGTAATTGGATTGATATTTTGTTAATGAGCTGATGTAAATGGACTTTATAATTTGGTTTTATTTATTATTTAATCTGGGCCAAAATTGGCCTATTACAATAATAATGGTAAAGTAGCAAAAATAATTAAAAGGACTAAATTGAACTTAAAATAGGAGTTAGGGGCGAATTCGGAATAAAAAATAAAGAAAAGGATCAATTTAGGCGCACGGATAACAAGAGAGGACCAAAATGGGCAATATCCCATCCTCCCAAAACGCACAGCTTCGGTAGGGACCGAACCAGAATCCAGGCAAAATTCGGGGCCAAAATCAAAAAACTCAAAAGACTTGATTACAAAGTAATAAAAAAGAGGAAGGACCACCCACGCAAATTCCCCCTTTTCCAAAAACACGCGGATCCTGAGGCGGACAGATCGAGTCGAGGGTCGACCCCCCCAAAACGATGCCGCTTTGGGCGTTTGGGGGGCCTAATGAAACGGCGTCGTTTCTTAAGTACTATAAATGCAAAATTTTTAACAAAAAAAATCATTTCTTCCTTGTTTCAGAAAAAAAGTTCCCTCTCTCTCTCTCTCATTTCTCTCTGGCCGAGGCCAGAATCCAGCGAGGGGGACCGCCGTCGCCGGCCACCGCGGAATCCCAATGCTTTTAATGTATGTATATGTGAGGAATGGATTCGAAAACAAGATGAAAATAAAAAATAAAAAATTCACCTTAGGTTTAGGTACCTTCGGTTTTCTAATTTCTGATATTTGGATTTGATGTGGTACTATTCCTTTGCTTTGATATTGCTAGAGTTGATGTTTTTTACTCTTAATAAAATTAGAATGCTTTTTGTATTTCTCCAAATTGCCGACCCTACAAATCGATTTGGCTTGGCCTTTTAAAGCCAATTTACATGCCCTTTTATTATTATTATTATTATTATTATTATTATTACATGTCTATTCTCTGTTTAATTTGCAGGTGCAAGTGGAGGCAGACTAGGGCGGTGGAGCAGGTGGCGGTGCAGAAGTGGCAATAGGTAGGTGGTGGTGGAAGATGGTCAGAAGGCCCTAGGTGCAGCAAACCTAGGGTTTGAAAATTTTGATTTTTGTGTTAAGGCTTTAGGTTTAGTTGGGCTTGGGTAGTTAGGTTTGATTGGGTTAGGATAGGTTGGGTTAGTTTAGTAGGTATTGGGCTTAAATTTGGGTTTAGTTTTTTGTTTAAAGTTTTGGGCTGTATTGGACTGGTTTAGTTGGGTCTAAAATTTGGGCTTGGGTTTAACTGGTTGGGGTTTTGAGGCCCGGGTGAAATTGGGCTTGTACAATCGTTTCTATCCCATAAACCAATGAGTAATGTGTTTCCCCGACGAAGGTTCTGACCGACGTTCGATAAGCATAGAGGGTAAATGATAACTTCTTTATGCCAATATTTATAAGTCTCGGTCACCTTTCACTATGACCTTTGTTTTGTTGTTTTTATTCTTTTTTCTCTTTTTATTTTTTTTACTTTTGTTTTTCTTTTTGGCTGCCTTTCCTGCACTGTGATATGGCGTCGATCTTTGAGCAGACTACAAGCTTTTGACATTGTGCAGTTGTATTAGACATAATCCTTTTTGACATCCCTTGTCGACAAATGATCTTTTTTCTTTTCTTCTTCTTTTTTTTGATTGATTTAATAATCGTCTACTTTGTAACATTGTCATATGAGGCGACTTTCATCCATTTAATGAAGTAATCGATGACCACAAATATGATGATGTCTACTAAAAGCTTTTGATGAGATCAGCCCAATAACATCCATCCCCCACATGGAGAAAGGCTATAAAGGAATGGAGGAGGCACATGAATCTTATCTCGATAAATTTGGTATTTACGGCAGAACTGATGCGATCCCCTTCCATGGTGGACCAGTAGTATCTAAACCTCATGATTTGCCTTAACAGCATCCACACGTCTTAGTAGCCTAGGCGTAGCTTGATACGATCGTGAAAAACATCTTTGAATTATTGAAATGACGTCTCGCTTTGTTTCTGTGGTGATATAGGCTCTGAGCTTCACCTCTTTCTCTTCTCCTAGGCTCACGATGTCCATTGACCCTTTGTAAGGTAGGGTCCGTTTCTCATCTTGTTCTACCATCCTTAACAAATCAAGAGATAGGCTACAATCTCTATCATCTTCAAATCCCTGAGATCCCTCTAGACACATATCTTGCTCAAAAGGAAACTCTAGGTCAGTAGCAATGTCACTCATGTCATTGATATCTGGAGACCTGTTGTAGGTAGAAAAGAATATTCCAAAGAATAAATAAATCTAAAAATAATTATTTGTATGGTATGATCATGAATTGAAGAATAAAAAAATATTTAAAAGGAAGTCCAAAGATCAAAAGAATCTAAGAATAATTGACTGTATAAAAGAATGTTTGAAATGATGGCAAAGATGCATTTTATTGAAATAAAGATTTTAGACATAGGCCTATTTCATAAGGATTCTTGTTACTCCTAGGCCTAGAGCAACAAGCGTGTTTTGAATATTACTCTAAATTGGCTCTAAGAAATACAGGGATCTCTTCCACCGTCTCATTATTCAAAACACCCCCAAGTATGTAAGTGCAGAAGCCTAGAAAAGTCTATTCCTCGGTTCCCTCTTCGGATATGTCGTTAATGTTTAAATTCCCTAAAATTCCCACTAGGCCTTCGATATCTCCATAAAATTTGATTTCTTTATTGTCCATCATGTCCTGCACTAGAGCCTTGAACTCGATGCATTCTTGGATTTCATGCTCCTCTTCATTGTGGAACTCCTGCTACATTGGGCGCGGATGAGTCGTCAAACTTCACAATCCCCATTTTAATAAATCTTTCAATTAGCTTTTTGAACATGGTGCAATTTTCGATTGAATGCCCAATGATTCCAACATGGTATTCGCACTGAGCATTTGCATCGTACCATTTGGAAAAAGAAGGTTGCATCGGTTCTATGTAGAAAGAGGACACCATATGTGCATCAAATAGGTTCTGATACAACTCTCCATACGTCATAGGTATAGGCGTGAACCGTAGCCTTTCTGTATTCGTTCTCGTATTGGATTCCTATTTTATGGTACCCTGATGGTTGGTTTACAGTGAGTGAGTTGGAATGACCTTTGCTGTATGTACTCGTGTTGTTCACCTAACTCTCCCTCTTCCCTAGAGCTGACCTTTCGGTACTTTCCCTTGCATCTATTTTGCCGCTCCTCACCGCGTTCTCGATCATTTCGCCAATCATCACTATGCCTGAGAAGCTTTTAGTGGCTCTCCCAAACATATGAGTGATGAATGGAGCCTTTAAGGTATTGATAAATAGCATGGTGGTCTCTTTTTCTAGGAGAGGTGGCTGGACTTGTATAGCAACCTCCCTCCACTTTTGGGCGTATTGTCGGAAGCTTTCATTCGATTTCTTTTCTATGTTTTGCAAGGTGATCCTATTCGGGGTCATATCCATCATGTGACTATACTGTTTCATGAAAGCTTGAGCTAAGTCCTTCCATGAGTTGATTTTAGTACGGCTCAATTGGTTGTACCATTTGGATGCTACCCCAACCAGACTTTCTTGGAAACAGTGAATCAATAATTGGTCATTACTGACATAGTCTGCCATTCGTCTGCAGAACATGGTGATGTGAGCTTCGGGACACCTAGTCTCGTTGTACTTCTCAAACTCTGGAGTTTTAAACTTGAGGGGAAGCACTAAGTCCGGAACCAAACTCAAATCCTTAGCATCGATTCCACAGTGATAGTCAACACTTTCTATTGCTTTGAACTTTTCCTCTAACAGCTTGCATCGGTCTTTCAATTCTTTCGAGAGCTCCACTCTCACTCTTTCGACTTCCACCATGTTATCCAAATCAGGGACTACAGGATTAATTTGGTTATCCCCTGGATTAGAGCCTGAACCTGTTTGATAGTTGATCGGCATCGAGGCATTGGCCTAAAATTGTTGGGGAAAAATTGTAACGGATGACTTTTACGTGTACATCTCGGGTTGCGTTTGAGCATTTTTCATGGTGAAACCAGGAGGTAGAGAGGATCTTCATTGTTATCTCCAGTATTACCCATAGGACCCTTTCCTTTGTCTGGCCCACTGGTCAGCAGTTGTGTTAGCTAGTTCATCATGTTCCTTTGTGATTCAAGCATTTGGTCCCTCACATCCTACTGGATTTTAGCTAATTGCTCTTGCATTTGTACTTGCATCTATTCTTGCATCTCATTCTGCATTTGTTCCAATCTTTCTGGTCTTTTATCCATCGCTTTAGTCTTTCTTCGCGTAACATAAGGATGTGTACTTGGTAGATTTTTGTCAATTTCCAGATTAACTGAAATGATTTTCAATTAATCAGGGTTCTTTTGTGAAATTCTAATGAAAATGATGCAATGCAATGCCGATGCATGGGATAAATGCAAAAGGAAATAGAAGCGTTGATTCAGAATTCAATTCCATTAGAACATTTTTTCTAGAAAACAAATTTCTTTGCATCAGACGAATTACATATACAGCCTTGCCCTCATATTCCAAGTGAAGATATTGATCATTTTCTTCATATTGGGATATTAAGATCGAATCTTGCGAATTTTCCCAAAATCTATCTCTGCTATCTCCTTTTTGTTTGATCTGAGCCGTGACCCATTGCTTGCCCCGCGAAGGTCGTTAGCTTCTTTGAGACGTGGCAACTCTCGAATAATCCTTGTTGGCTTGAATCCTCGGGCAATAAAACACAGTCTTCTTTTCCTTCGTGAACCATCAGCCTTCTCTCGTTGTGTTTACTTAGACCATATTTGGACGGCCGTTTTATATTCCACTTTATCAAGAAATCCGCTTTCCCATGACAAGCTCTTCTATTTATCAATAGAATATGAATCAACACTTCCTTTCTATGATGATACAATGCAATGCAATGCAATCATAAACAAAACAAAACACGTTAGCACAAGAGAAATAAACAACATAGAGCACCTATCTAGGTGACAACTAAGGTTTGGCGTGGTTCTACCTAGGGTAGTCTCCTAGGGTTTTCTATATGTGGTTCGGTTCTATGAAAAGGGTACCTGAACCAACAGATTCCTCAATTCTCCCCCATTATAGGCTCATATGAATCGAGTTCAGTCTAGGGGAATACATTTCCCTATGGCCATGCGGAGATGAAAATCTCACGAAGACATAGGTATGGATGTATCCTAAAAGTAGTCCACTAGTTCATGCGGAGGTGAAAACCTCACAAAGGCATAGTTTCTCACTCCCACTTAAAAGGTGTAACCACAACGATCATGCAATACAATGCAAGAGTATTCTACGAGACTCAAACCACGGCAATCATGAGGATCACAAACAAAAGCAACAAAAGAATCATGATTTTTCAAATCAAATTTTTAATTTTCGACAAAAGGACAGAAAATAATCAATTTTACGACTTGACTCTCTTATTATCCCCAGTGGAGTCGCGAAGCTATCGAAACCATTTTTTTTAATTTGAAAAATGAGGATTGACTTTAAAAACGAAATATGGAGTCGCCACCAATCCTTTTTGTTTAGGTGTTATCGAATCACCTTGTAAAATATTTTATTTTATTAAAACATTGATTTTGACCTACAAAATTCAAGAAAATGGGTTCGGGAGTCAGTTACGTATGAGGAAGGATTAGCACCCTCGTAACGCCCAAAATTGGTATCTTATTGATTAATTAATATCCTAATGTCGAAAATTTGAGAAGATTTTAAAATACAATCCCTTTAAAAAAAATTTGGATAACTCGAAGTGGATATTGAGATTCTCTTGTTCTGAAGAAGTAAAATATCATATCCAGCACGTTAGTATACGGCATTTCAAACCCTCGATACTAAGATCATCTCATGGTTTCCAAAACTCATACATTGAAATTTTAAAAGGATATTCGATTATTTGGTCACACGGTAAATCGAAACCCAGCACGTTAGGACATGATTTCTTGAATTTCCAAACACGAAGTATTGCCTTGTTTTTTTTAATAGAAGAAAACATGGACTGGATTTTAAAAGGGTATTTGGTCATTTGGTCAAACGGAAAATCGAAACCTAGCACATTAGGGCACGATTTCTCGAATTTCCATACACGAAATATTGCCTTGTTTTGAAAATTTTTGAATAACATGTAATAATGTATTTTTATTTAAAACTATGATTTGTGAATAAATTCATTACGCTAATAAATTATAAAACACAAATACTAAAGAAACAATTCACGAAAATTACATGATAGACCAATTTTAAAACTAATATAGACAATCAAAAGAAAGGATAATAATAGAATATAGTTAATAGCACAATTAATACAACATCAATACTAAGACTAACATGAAAATAATAATAATAAAAGTGATAGAAATAGCAAAATCCAAATCCTGAAGAAGTGAACAAATCAATAAAGCAAATAATGACAATTCAGAAAATATGTACATAGATAAAACAAAACTAAGAAATCAAATAAAACTTTATATAAAAAGATTGAATATAAAAATAAAATAAGAATATATATATATATAAATAAAAAAATAAATGATATAAAAGAATAAATAATAAAACAATTCATTGCAAATTTTAAAATTGATAATATGCATACATATACATTAGTATAAAATAAATCATATATTTAAAATAAGTAATAACCTTAGATAAATAATAAAATGATTTAAAAAAGAAAGAAAAAGATAAAATAAAAATAATGGACACAACAAATTTTAAATTTCATTTAAAAAAGGTTTAAACTAAACAATACATAAAAGATAATATATATTAAAAATATGTATATAATAAAATAACCTAATATAAATAATAAATAAAAAAATAATTTAATATAAAATGGTAAAATAAATAACAAATAAATAAAAAAGGTTAAAGTTCACTGAAATAGGGACTCAATCAGAACAAAAACAAAAATAAGAGGTAAGAAAGACAAAGAAATAAGCTTATAAGGACCAAATTAAAATATGCGCCACATTGTAGGGACCCACTGGGCAATTATGCCCTATCACCAAAACGGCGCCGTTCCAATATACGCATTTAAATGGCTCAAGGACCAGATCGAAACAAAAATTAAATTTCCAGGCCAAATTAAAAATAAAAGAAAAATATAAATGGGACGAGATTGCATAGCAATGAAAATGCGGAAGGACCTAGGGAGCAAATTGCCCCCTTATTAAAAACACGCGGACCCTCCCCAGGTTTCAGGTCCGATCTCGGGCATGGGTTGCTAAACGACGTCGTTTTAGCCTTTAAATGGCTAAAGCAAAACGACGCCGTTTTGCCTCCTTTATAAATTTTTTTTAAAAACCTCATTTTCACACTTCCCCTTTAAAAATAAACTTCAAAAAGCTCTCAACTCTCACCCCCTCTCTCTACTCCAACCTTAGGTTCCAGCATGATTGAACGTCGGTGGCGATCACACCCCTAGCGCGACGACGCCACAGTCCATGCATGACAGAGAGACACCAAAAAACACCCTTTTTGCTTCTCTTTTCAAGTAGATCCGAATTTGGGGTTAAAAAGACCCAAAAACCTTCAAAAATTAACCAAAAAAAACCCTAAAACTCAAGAAACCCTTTGATTTTCGGCCACCAATCCTCGGTGGTGGCTTCCTCGGCCATACACGGTGTTGGAAAACTGAACACCCAGTAAGTTTCTTCCCCATTTTCCTTTTTTATATTCGTGTGTAAAAATAAAAAAATAAAATAAAATAAAACAAAAACTTAAAATGAAAGTAGAAAAAATTACCTTTTTTCATTTTCTATTGATATTCTCGTAAAAAAAAATACAATGTGATTGTATGGCTTTATATAGCCGAAATAAAAAATAAAAAGGAAAAAATATAACAAAATGGCTCGTTTTGCTTGCTGTTCTTGTCCTCTTTTACAGGTACGGAGGTACGGAGGCCGTACGAGCGTGTCGACGTGGAGAAGAGAGCGACGGTGGCGCTGGAGGCTGCTGCGGCACAAAGCAGATGGGGCTAGGGTTAGGGTTTCCAAGAACTTTGAAAGAATTGGGCCTATCGGGCTCTATTTTGTTGTGTTTTGGTAATTGTAGGATTGGGCTTGTAACTAGGTTTTAACTTTGGGCTATGTAAATTGGATAGTGGACATTTAATTAATTAGTTTTTTGTTTTTATGTTTTTAATTGTTTAGTTGGTTCTGGCCCGGGCTAAAATTGTGCCTTACAATTATAAAACCCTTATCTCGGTTGCCAAAAGTGAATCCAAAGTTCAATGGATAGACGGAGTGAGGTCGCATTTTTTTGACAAACCGGTTTCTAAGGAAGATGTTTGGTCTCTTGTTGGGAGAGGGAGGGAGGGAGACATGCATTGATTAGTTTCAAAAGATGCATTCAATGAAAAGCATTGGGATGCGGTGATTGGTAGTGAGGATAGGAGTTCGTCAACTAATAAACTTGCTTTTGGGGTTGATTAATTGCTTGAGTATAATTCTTCTAAAGTTAAAGATGATTGTATTGATTGTACAACCCAATTTTGGCCCGGGCCAAAATACAGAGCCCAAATAAATTAAACCTACCCCAAACTAAACCCAAAACAACCCAAATTACTAAACCCAAACAAACCCAATTACAAGACCCAACTACCCAAACCCAAAATTAAAAAAAAAACCCTAGCCCAAACCTAAGAAGCCCAAAACTTTAAAATTTTTAGAAAAAACCCTAGAATTCCTAATGCTAGCTGCCCCTAGCCTTTTGACCGGCCGCCTATCGCCGCCTCTACCACCTCCACTTGCACCGCCCACTTGCTTGCAACAGAAAAAACAGATAAATTAAAAAAGAATAAGTTGTAAATGGCTATAAAAGCCATCTAAAACCATTGTAAGTTTTTCAGATTTCATTGAATACAAAGAGATCAATTCTAGCATTCAAATAATAAAGAAACAACGAGCAGTCGAAAAGAAAAGAAAAACAAGTCCCAAACAACCTAAGGTTTATTGTTTTTTTTATTCTTTCCCTTTTTTTATTTTTTCTTTCTTTTCAAAACTAAGCATATACCTATATTTCTCTTTTTAAAACTATTTATATATATATATATATATTAAAAAGGAGAGAAGAAGAAAACTTATCTTTTTTTTCGCTCAAAAAACACGAATTTTAGCCTTCTTGCCGCCGCATACGGCGGCTTCGGCACCGGCGAACGGTGGCCAACCCGGTGGCGACCGACCGAAATTCTTGTCAGACTCTCAGGCATTCAGAGAAAACAAAAGGGGGGAGAGGAAGTTTTTTTTTTTAAAACAAGCTGAAAATGATTTTTTTTCTAAATTTTTGCCTTAAATAGGCCTCCAAAAAAACGACGTCGTTTTGGGCAGGCCTCTCAGGCACCAAAACGACATCGTTTTACCAATGAACTGATCCGACGCGACTCGCTCCAAGTTAAGATCTGCGTGTTTTTTTTAAGGCTAATTACGCTTTTAGCCCCTCCATTTTTTTATGGTTTTGAAATCAAGTTTTTATTTATTTATTTTAATTTTTTCCCTTTAATTTATTTTGTTTCCAATTTAGTCCACTTTGAAGCTGTGCATTTTGGGGGGAAGGGAAATTTTCCCTTTTGGTCCCTCCTTATTATTAGCGTATTCAATGTGGTCCTTTTCTGTAATGACCCGAAATTCACGGGCACCGGAAAAGTGAGTTATAGGGCCTCCGTCTTAGTGAAATAAGTTCGAAAATAATTATTAAAAATATTTATGAGCCTAGTGGTGTGTCTAATTAGGATCTAATTAGGTGAATTTAGCTTAATTTAGAGTAAGTAATAAAAAGGATTAAATTGAATAAAGGGTAAAAGTTTAATTATAAAGTAATAGAAAATAAAAAAGATTAAAATGGCAATTAAGCCATTGACTACAAATGAGGCGGCATATTGGTGAAATAAATTCAAAGATTTTTTTTTAGGTTTTATATATTATAATGATTATTATTATGGTTTTATATTAAATTATTATAATTATTAATTAACATTATGGTTTTATATTAGATTATTATTATTAGCATTATTATTAAATAAATTAAATAGTAGATAATTGTATGGTAATAAAAATATACATGTGTAAAAATTACATTGGTACATTTGTAATTTAAATACTTAATTACTTATAATTTAAGTAAAAAGATATTTGTTAATTAAATTATTAAATTATTAAATTATGAGAATTTTGTTTGAGAAACAAATTAAATAATGACAAATGTAATAAAATTATTGGTACAAATGTAGAATTAAATATGTGTACAATTGTAAAATATGTAAATGATGTTAAAATAGATATTTAAAATAAATATATTATAATATATGCTAATTAAATAAGTAAAGCAAATAAATATAAAAGAGAAATAAAGAAACAAAAGGGAATAGAAACAGAATTGAAAACGGGAAGCAGGGGAGAAAAAGAGAAAGAAAAATAAAAGAGAAAACTAAGGATTTGAAGCTTGGAGTTAATTTGGTAAGTCAATTAAGTCCTTTTTAGTTAATCTTGATGTTTTAGAAGCTTTGAAACAAGATTTTGATGAAATTAAGTTGATAATTCAAGAGTTCATATGTTTCCAAGTAGGGTTCATGTTGGAAAAATTATGGAATTAGGGATTTAATTGAATAAATTTTAAGTTAGAATTGATTAAGGGATTAAATTGTAAACTAGGCTATAAGTTTAATGTTGTAGGGACTAAATTGAAGAAATTTCGAAATTAGGGAAATATGCTGGAAATTTTATAGCTAAATATAAGTTTAGATAAAATTTGAATAGAAAAAGAGAGTGAATTGGATTAAGAAAATAATTAAGTTTAGTTAGGATTAAATTGGGAATAAGATAGGAATTGTTTAGAAATTTAATTATTTATTATAATTAATGCTGTAAATAATAATGTAAATTACTATTATTTTTGTAGCCAACAAAGGACCTGAAGCATCAGCATCGAAAGGAAAGGAGAAAATCATCGAGGACTAAAACGGGAGAATTACGGTGTGTATTACTATAATTCGAATTTTAATTATTATTGATTGCTCAAATTTTAATTGTTATGTATGGTAAGTAAGACTTGAGGTAAGTATGTGAAATTGATATGAATATTGAGTGAAAATGAAAGTGATGCAAATTGAGTCAAATTGAATTGAATAAGTGAATTATGGAATATGTGATTATTTGAAAAGTGTATTGATTGAAAAATGAATGGTGATTTGAATTGTGAATTGAATACCCTATTAACTAGTCGGGCTGAGTCGGATATAGTTGGCATGCCATAGGATTGGAAGTGTTCAGGGATGCTTCGACCTCGAGTCGATGAGACACTGGGTGTCACTATATTTCTTCGGATAGATTCGATGAGGTATTGAGTACCAACTTTACTTCGGTTAGGCCGATGAGACACTGGGTGTCAACTATTACTTCGAACTATCCGATGAGGCACTGGGTGCCATATTGGTGTGTTTGGTTGGATCCGTGTATCCGCCAAAGTTCGAGTTACGTTAGTAGGGTGAAAAATTGAAATGTGAATTTAAGGCATTGAAATGAAAAAAAAATATTGAATTATGAATAGAAATTGGAATTGTGATAGAAAGAGAAAAGTATGAGCTAAATGTTCATAAGTGGTTTAAATTCAAGTTTCTGAAAAATACATTGATTGACGAATAATTAAATTGAATTGTTATTATGAAATGATGAAAATAAAAATATAAATAAAGCATGAATTGGTATTTAAGAAATTAATTGTTATGAATTTTAATATTTATATTTTTATTATTGATGATATATTTTGAATTATGGTAATACCACTGAGTATATCCATACTCAGCGTACGGTTGTTTCCGTGCGCAGGATAGTAAAAGTCAATTTTCTTGGCTCAGCATCCAGAACATTCCCGACTCCAATACAAATTTGGTGATGTATATTTTCTTTTGGGTAAAGGTGGCATGTACATAAGTGTTGTTTAGTCACTTAAATATGTATATTACTTTGGGTAGTGAAGGACGAATTATAAAATTTAGATGGTTAAATGAAATGGTAAAGAAAGTACATGATATTTTGATACATGAACATTAAGTTGTTAAATGAATGAAGTTTTTAACCAATTTTGAATGATGATATGATAGTTATTAAGTTAAAATTATGTTAATGATATAAATATTAGTTATATGAATGTGAAACATTGGTGTTGGTTGTTTTGGTTTGAATTTGCAGGAGGTTTTAGGTAAAAATAAGCGAGAAATGTCACAAATTTTTATAAAAAAAAATTCTGGAATACTCGAACAAGTCCCGTTCTTCTTTTAATACGTGTTTGAACTTCGAGAGTCCAAGATAGGGACTTAATTATTATATTATACTATGAAAGTTATATTAATTGTAAATTATTCGTAAGTTGTCTGATATGTCCGGTAATGCCTCATAACTTCGTTCCGATGACGGTTTGGGGATAGAGGGTGTTACAGTTGTTGGTATCAAAGCTATCAGGTTTAGCCGATTCTCGGGCTAAATTGGGCTCGGAAGTGAGTTTAGAAGTACATGCCACTGTCGAGTCGAAATTGAGTCGGGAGTTTTGGATGCTAATATATTTATTTTATTTTATTTTATAGATAAAATGTCAGATGAAAGAATGGATAATGTTGAACAGGAAATGTATACTGGAAGTCGAGAATTAGAAGAAACTGAATCTGCTACACCTAGTGTGAATCTGTTAGATAATCAACCTCCTAACGTAGGAGAGAAAGAAATGATTCACAATCATTAGAGATATAGCTGATGCATTACAAACATATAGTGAGAACTATATACTGCTACTACAACTCGTACCTCTTGTCGCTGACAGTGCCCGATTAAAGAGCTACGAAAATATGGTACCACGAATTTCGTGGGATTAAAAGGAGATGATCCGTCCATTGCTGAAAATTGGATGGAAACAACAAAAAGAGTTTTGCAACAATTAGATTGCACCCCGAGAGAGTCCGATATGTGTTGTATCATCATTACAAGGAGAAGCGTATCTCTGGTGGGAATCGTGGTTAGACATTTGCTTGGATGATCAGGTAACACGGGACTTGTTTCAAAAAGAATTTCGAAAAAGTATATTGGGGAATTGTACATCAAAGAGAAAAAGCAAGAGTTTTAGTGTTGAAACAGGGGAATATGTCGAGTCTTTGGATTATGAGCGAGAGTTCTCTAGATTGAGCGGTATGCTTTAGAGTATGTTCCAACCGAGGTGATAGTTGTAAACGATTTCTACTGAGATCATGAGATGAAATCAAGATTCAATTGGTAAGTCTCGAGTAATTCACGAACTTGTTGATCCGGTTGAGCGAGCAAAAATGATAAAAACAAGTCTTCGGGCCCGGATAAAAATCGAAATTGGTAAATTAGCTGGAAACGTATGGGAACTACTAGTTCTAATCCAATACCAAGAGATTCAAAGAATCAAGAAGTGACTAGAGATCCAGTTTAGTTCGCATGCAGAGGTGGTAGAAGCGAGGTAAACAGATGACGATGCTCTACTAGCGGTGTGAGAGGTCCATCTCGAAGTGTAGAAATTCCGGTCGTGAGCAACTCTGCGGAAGAAACACAGAGAGAGAATGTTGGAAAGTAACTAGAGATTGCTTCAGATGTAGTTCTACAGACCATTTTATCAGAGATTGTCCGAACACCGATAGTGCTGCACTTGTATCGTCACAAAGATCAATATCTACTGCTAGAGGTAGAGGGTCAGGTAGAGGTAGTTCGGCTTCTAGAGGAGGTGCCGGTAGAAGGAGCAGTGATATTGTTACTCAGCGATGCGAAGCTGAGTGGTACCAGCCAGAGCTTATGTGGTCAGAAAACGAGAAGAAGGTGATGCTCACGATGTGGTGATAGGTATATTTTTACTGTATTCTGAGCCTGTTTATGCTTTGATTGATCCCGGATCTTCACATTCTTATATTAATTCAAAATTAGTCAAATCGGGAAAACTGAAATTTGAAATGTCTAAACTGTCTATAGAGGTGTCAAGTCCGCTAAGCCAAACAGTGTTAGTGAATCAGGTTTATCCGAGATGCCCGTTAATTATACAGAATAAAACTTTTCCTGTTGACTTGTTGATTATGCCATTTGGGGATTTTGATATAATATTGGGAATGGATTGGCTATCCGAATATAGAGTAATTTTGGACTGTTATAAAAAGAAATTTAGTATTCAAACAGACAGTGGGGATCGGATTGAAGTAGACGGTATTCGTACTAGTGGGCCGGCACGTATCATTTTAGCAATAAAGGCTAGTAAATTACTTCAACAGGGTTGTTCAGCATATTTGGCATATGTTATTAACTCAGATTCGGTTGGAAATCAATGTAGCAAGATCCGAACAGTTTGCGAATTTCCTGATGTATTTCCTGAGGAATTACCGGGTTTATCGCCAGATAGAGAAGTTGAATTTGCTATAGAGGTTTATCCGGGTACTGCAACAATCTCTATATCTCCGTATCGGATGTCACCTACAGAGTTAAAAGAATTGAAGATACAGTTGCAAGATTTGTTAGATCGTGGCTTTATTCAACTGAGTATATCACCGTGGGGAGCTCCGGTATTATTTGTTAAAAAGAAAGATGGCTCTATGCGACTTTGTATTGATTACCGACAGTTGAACAAGGTGACAATTAAAAATAAGTACCCGTTGCCTCGCATTGATGATTTATTTGATCAGTTGAGAGGAGCTTCTATGTTTTCGAAGATTGACTTAAGGTCGGGTTACTATCAGTTGAAGGTAAAAGAAAGTGATGTACCGAAAATAGCTTTCCGTACGAGGTATGGCCATTATGAGTTCTTGGTAATGCCATTTGGGTTAACAAATGCGCCAGCTGCTTTTATGGATCTCATGAATCGTATCTTTCAGCCGTATTTAGATCAATTTGTGGTGGTTTTTATTGATGATATATTGGTTTATTCAAAGTTAGAGTCAGAACATGATCGGCATCTGAGGATTGTGCTATAGACTTTACGAGAGAAACAACTATATGGAAAGCTCAGTAAATGCGAGTTCTGGTTATCAGAAGTGGTATTTCTGGAACATGTAGTATCTGCAGATGGAATCCGAGTTGATCCGAAAAAGATTGAAGCAATTATTCAATGGAATGCACCGAGGAATGTATCTGAGGTACGTAGTTTTCTTGGTTTAGCTGGGTATTACAGAAGATTTGTAAATGGATTTTCGAAGATAGCTTTGCCGATGACCAAGTTGCTGCAGAAGAATGTTCCTTTTATTTGGGATGATCAGTGTTAGAAAAGTTTTGAAACATTGAAGCGAATGTTAACCGAGGCACCAGTTTTGACATTGCCAGAATCGGGTAAAGATTTTGTAGTGTATAGTGATGTTTCTTTGAGTGGTTTGGGTTGTGTATTGATGCAGGATGGGAAGGTAATAGCCTATGTATCTCGTCAATTGAAACCACATGAAAGGAATTATCCGACTCATGATCTTGAGTTAGCAGCTGTGATTTTCGCATTGAAGATTTGGAGACATTATCTTTATGGTGAAAAATGCTACATCTATACTAATCATAAGAGTTTGAAGTATCTTCTTTCTCAGAAAGAATTGAATTTGAGACAAAGGCGTTGGATCGAGCTTCTGAAAGATTATGATTGTGTTATAGACTATCATCGGGGAAGAGCTAATGTTGTAGCTGATGCATTAAGTAGAAAAGCTGTAATTGAATTAAAAGCAATGTTTGCACGGCTTAGTATCAGTGATGATGGGAGTCTTTTCGCCGAATTGAGAGTAAAACCGATAATGTTTGATCAGATTAGATCAGCTCAGTTGGAAGATGACAAATTATTGAAGAAAAGAGAGATGGTACAGAATGGCACAGCAGAAAATTTTAGTATTGATGATTGTGGATGCTTGAGGTTTCGAAACCGGATTTGTATTCCAAATACTTCTGAGCTTAAAAAGTTAATTCTACGGGAAGCTCATGATAGTTCATTTGCTATGCACCCCGGAAGCACGAAAATGTATCGAGATTTAAGAGAATTATACTGGTGGCCAGGGATGAAAAGAGACATAGTAGAATTTGTAAGTAAATGTTTGACTTGCCAACGGGTAAAGGCAGAACATCAGGTTCCTACTGGATTGCTTCAGCCTATTAATATTCCTGAATGGAAATGGGATCGCATCACGATGGATTTTATTACGGGATTACCGTTGTCAGCAAGCAAAAAGAATGCTATTTGGGTGATAGTTGATAGACTTACCAAGTCAGCACATTTTATAGCAGTCAGGACTGATTGGTCGTTGCAGAAGCTTGCAGACGTGTATATTCGAAAAATTGTTAGATTACATGGCATTCCGATATCAATAATTTCAGATCGAGATCCTCGGTTCACATCGAGATTTTGGAGACAGTTACATGAGTCATTGGGTACTAGACTTAGTTTCAGTACAGCTTTTCTTCCCCAAACTGACGGACAGTCCGAACGGGTAATTCAGGTACTAGAAGATATGCTTCGAGCTTTTATTATTGATTTTAAAGCAGGTTGGGAGCGATATTTGCCACTAGCTGAGTTTGTCTATAATAATAGTTTCCAATCTAGTATTCAGATGGCTCCATATGAAGCGTTATATGGTCGAAAATGTAGATCACCAGTATGTTGGACAGAGTTGAATGAAAGGAAACTAATTGGGCCAGAATTAATTCAAGAAACAGAAGAAACAGTTAAAAAGATCAAAGATAGATTAAAGGTAGCTTTTGACAGACAAAAGTCTTATGCCGACTTGAAACGTCGAGACATTGAGCATTCAGTTGGAGACAAAGTATTTCTTAAGGATTCTCCTTGGAAAAAAGTTTTAAGATTTGGTCGGAAAGGTAAATTGACCCCACGTTTTATTGGGCCGTATGAAATAGTGGAAAGAATTGGACCAGTTGCATATCGATTGGCTTTACCTTCTGAATTATAAAGAATTCATGATGTTTTTCATGTTTCGATGCTACGAAAATATAGATCAGATCCTTCTCATATAATTTCTACAGAAGATATTGAAGTTCGATCTGATCTATCATATGAAGAAGAGCCGGTTCAAATTTTAGCACAGGAAGTGAAAGAATTAAGAAATAAAAAGGTTCCTTTAGTGAAAGCCCTATGGAGAAATCATAATGTTGAAGAAGCGACTTGGGAACCAGAGGAAACTATGAGAATACAATATCCTCATCTCTTCTCAGGTAAATTTCGAGGACTAAAATTTATTAAGGGGAGAAAATGTAATGACACAAAATTCACGAACACCGGAAAAGTGAGTTATCTTAGTGAAATAAGTTCAAAAATAATTATTAAAAATATTTATGAGCCTAGTGGTGTGTCTAATTAGGATCTAATTAGGTGAATTTATCTTAATTTAGAGTAAGTAATAAAAAGGATTAAATTGAATAAAGGGTAAAAGTTTAATTATAAAGCAATAGAAAATAAAAAGGATTAAAATGGCAATTAAGCCATTGACTACAAATGAGGCGGCATATTGGTGAAATAAAATCAAAGATTTTTTTTTAGGTTTTATATATTATAATGATTATTATTATGGTTTTATATTAAATTATTATAATTATTAATTAACATTATGGTTTTATATTAGATTATTATTATTAGCATTATTATTAAATAAATTAAATAGTAGATAATTGTATGGTAATAAAAATATACATGTGTAAAAATTACATTGGTACATTTGTAATTTAAATACTTAATTACTTATAATTTAAGTAAAAAGATATTTGTTAATTAAATTATTAAATTATTAAATTATGAGAATTTTGTTTGAGAAACAAATTAAATAATGACAAATGTAATAAAATTATTGGTACAAATGTAGAATTAAATATGTGTACAATTGTAAAATATGTAAATGATGTTAAAATAGATATTTAAAATAAATATATTATAATATATGCTAATTAAATAAGTAAAGCAAATAAATATAAAAGAAAATAAAGAAACAAAAGGGAATAGAAACAGAATTGAAAACGGAAAAGCAGGGAGAAAAAGAGAAAGAAAAATAAAAGAAAACTAAGGATTTGAAGCTTGGAGTTAATTTGGTAAGTCAATTAAGTCCTTTTTAGTTAATCTTGATGTTTTAGAAGCTTTGAAACAAGATTTTGATGAAATTAAGTTGATAATTCAAGAGTTCATATGTTTCCAAGTAGGGTTCATGTTGGGAAAATTATGGAATTAGGGATTTAATTGAATAAATTCTAAGTTAGAATTGATTAAGGGATTAAATTGTAAACTAGGCTATAAGTTTTATGTTGTAGGGACTAAATTGAAGAAATTTCGAAATTAGGGAAATATGCTGGAAATTTTATAGTTAAATATAAGTTTAGACAAAATTTGAATAGAAAAAGAGAGTGAATTGGATTAAGAAAATAATTAAGTTTAGTTAGGATTAAATTGGGAATAAGATAGGAATTGTTTAGAAATTTAATTATTTATTATAATTAATGCTGTAAATAATAATGTAAATTACTATTATTTTCGTAGCCAACAAAGAACCTGAAGCATCAGCATCGAAAGGAAAGGAGAAAGTCATCGAGGACTAAAAAGGGAGAATTACGGTGTGTATTACTATAATTCAAATTTTAATTATTATTGATTGCTCAAATTTTAATTGTTATGTATGGTAAGTAAGACTTGAGGTAAGTATGTTAAATTGATATGAATATTGAGTGAAAATGAAAGTGATGCAAATTGAGTCAAATTGAATTGAATAAGTGAATTATGGAATATGTGATTATTTGAAAAGTGTATTGATTGAAAAATGAATGGTGATTTGAATTGTGAATTGAATACCCTATTAGCTAGTCGGGCTGAGTCGGATATAGTTGGCATGCCATAGGATTGGAAGTGCTCAGGGATGCTTCGACCTCGAGTCGATGAGACACTGGGTGTCACTATATTTCTTCGGATAGATTCGATGAGGTATTGAGTACCAACTTTACTTCGGCTAGGCCGATGAGACACTGGGTGTCAACTATTACTTCGAACTATCCGATGAGGCACTGGGTGCCATATTGGTGTGTTTGGTTGGATTCGTGTATCCGCCAAAGTCCGAGTTACGTTAATAGGGTGAAAAATTGAAATGTGAATTTAAGGCATTGAAATGAAAAAAAATATATTGAATTATGAATAGAAATTGGAATTGTGATAGAAAGAGAAAAGTATGAGCTAAATGTTCATAAGTGGTTTAAATTCAAATTTCTGAAAAATACATTGATTGACGAATAATTAAATTGAATTGTTATTATGAAATGATGAAAATAAAAATATAAATAAAGCATGAATTAGTATTTTTGAAATTAATTGTTATGAATTTTAATATTTATATTTTTATTATTGATGATATATTTTGAATTATGGTAATACCACTGAGTATATCCATACTCAGCGTACGGTTGTTTCCGTGCGCAGGTAGAAGTCAATTGTCTTGGCTCAGCATCCAGAACATTCCCGACTCCAATACAAATTTGGTGATGTATATTTTCTTTTGGGTAAAGGTGGCTTGTACATAAGTGCTGTTTAGTCACCTAAATATGTATATTACTTTGGGTAGTAAAGGACGAATTATAAAATTTAGATGGTTAAATGAAATGGTAAGGAAAGTACATGATATTTTGATACATGAACATTAAGTTGTTAAATGAATGAAGTTTTTAACCAATTTTGAATGATGCTATGATAGTTATTAAGTTAAAGTTATGTTAATGATATAAATATTAGTTATATGAATGTGAAACATTGGTGTTGGTTGTTTTGGTTTGAATTTGCAGGAGGTTTAGGTGAAAATAAGCAGAAATGCTGCCGAAATTTTATATAAAAAAAAATTCCGGAATACTTGAACAAGTCCCGTTCTACTTTTAATACGTGTTTGAACTTCGAGAGTCCAAGATAGGGACTTAATTATTATATTATACTATGAAAGTTATATTAATTGTAAATTATTCGTAAGTTGTCTGATATGTCCGGTAATGCCTCATAACTTCATTCCGGCGACGGTTTGGGGTTAGGGGGTGTTACATTTTCCTTCTTTATTTATTTCGAATTTGCCCCAAATTTTTGTTTTATATTCAATTTTGTCCTTTTTTAGTTATTTAGCTCCTTTATTATTAAACTAGTTAATTTTGTTTTCTTTTACTATTATTTATTATCATTATTATTACTATTATTTTTTAAAACAATTATTATTTAACATATTATTATTATTATTATATTTCCTTTTTATACTTATTCGCTTATTATTATTACATTATTATATCATTAATTTTATGTTATTACTATTATTATTGTATTTCCTTTTGGTATTTATTTACCTGCTATTTTTAAATACATTTATTTCGCTTTATCATCTTATTATTGATTTATTATATCTTTTTATGTAATTATAAACTTTAGATTATTCATTATTTTTTATTATTATTAAAATTATTCTCATTATTATTAATATCATTATTTTTCAATTGTTCCACACAATATTTATTTATTTGTTTAATATTTTTAGCTTCAAATTTTTTTTACTTATTATTTTTCTTTTATTTTTGGCTTGTTCATTTTATTTTATTTTCGTCCTTATTATTTCTATTCACATTAACGTATTTATTATTCTTTCGTTATGCATATTTGTACTATTATTTTTTTTACATTTTACTACCAATTTGTGTTACATTTTTACTCGATACATTAAAAATTTTGTTTTAAATAAGTAATACTCCGTGTTTTAAAATTCGAAAGGTTGTTCCCTAACTTACAGGGTTTCGACTTTCTTGATAAATCCAAATACTCGAAAATTTTCAAAGCATTAAATTATTAAATATTCTCGGGAATTAAGAAAAAATTGTATTCTAACTTACGGGATATTATTTCTTCCTAAAATCGAGATAATCGAACATTTTTCAAAATAAAAATGTTTGGCATTCATTCTCGTTTCGAGGATTTAAGGCATTATGTCCTAACTTACGGGATGTAATCCTTTTCCTCGGTTAACGTAAAATACTCCCTTTTTCTCAAAAAAAATCAATTAAGCAATAATTTGACGATGGATCATATTTTTCTTCAAAGTTCTCAATTTTCGACACTAAGACACTAATTAATCAACTAGGTACCAATTTTGGGCGTTACGAGGGTGCTAATCCTTTCTCGTGCGTATCCTACTCCCGAACTTGTCTTTTTGAATTTCGTGGACCAAAATCGTTGTTTAAATAAATCAAACAATTTTAAAAAACCACTTTTACGAGGTGACCCGATCACACCTCATGGATTGGTGGCGACTCCCATGTTTGTTTTCATTTTCAAAATCAAGTCAACCCTGTTTTTAAAAAAAATAGTTTCTACATTGATTATAGGAAAAGTGGGGTTATGTTGTTAAAGTAAATGAAGTGGATGAAAGGAACTTGTTTTTGGACTTATCTAATAATGGCAGACGCGAATTTGAAGGTGGTAGGCAGGGGTCTTTGTCGTTTTAATAATGAATTTTTTTTAATTCAATCCTTCTATAAATAGAAAAATTATAAATTAATATATAGTGAAATTATACTTTGACCCCCAAAAAATTCATTTTGGTCCTCTTATAAATAAATAAATTATACATTAATATAATAAAATTATATTTTAGCCCCTTAAAAATGAAAAAAAGTTATGTTTAGTCCATTCAAAAATGATGAAATTATAAATCAATATATAATAAACTTCTATTTTGATATAAGGGAAAAACTATAATTAAATTTCAACCCGTGCTTAAAGAATTTCTGAATTCACCTTTAAAGAGTGAGGAAATTCTAGCCAAAGATTTCACCTCTTGTAACAAGGATAAGACAATCAATTAGGCAGAGTGTAAAGGTCGACTAAACAAGGATTTGAACAATACCAAAACTAAAAATAAAAAATAAAAAAAGAGTGAAATCTCTTTTTGAGATCGAGGAATGTAAATTAACAAATCTTGAAATCAAAAGAAAAGGAAAAGGTAGGAAATGTAAGAATAAATTTCCTAAACCTAAATCAATTAAGGGAAATTTGCTAACAAGTCCTTACCTGACTCCGACTTCTATATTAGAAAAAAAAAGAAATTGTAATGTCGGTATAGACTTTTACCTACGAAAAACATGACCGTCGAAATAGTTCTAGTAATTCACATTTTAGGGTTACAACATTCATAGTGTGCAAGCAACCATTAACTATCTAGGAAAAAATAAAACAAAAATCACTGAATACTATAGTAAATCACATTTTAGGGTTATAACAAGATCCGTACATTGATTTATTACTTTTTCTGTAACATTGATTGTTGATGTGAAGTCAAAATTTTACATTGACTTAAAAAAAACAAAAGATCATGTTTAGTTGTTTGGAATCTAAGAAAACTAGCTAAGAAAATGAATATAAACTTGAATATTTATTATTGTGAAAGAACTTGCTCATTTTAGCACCTATCACTCAGGTTATATACTAACTTAGAGGTGTTGATTACCATGCAAAGGCATGCTCACACATATACATAACACCTCTAACAGTTTTTATCAAATTCACTAACAACTAATAGTTAAGCTGTAACAACTAACTAACAAATTCAAATTTGTTCACACTATCATTCTTCTGGTTTTCTTCTTTCTTGAGAAAAAATTGAAGTTGTATCAAGAATCTGAAGAGCACGCCTGAAGTCAGCAAATCGACTTGGTGGAATTGGTTTTGTAAACACATCTGCAAGTTGGTTCGTTGAAGGCAGAAAGTTGACTTGCAACACACCAAGAAGAACTTTCTCACAAAAAAAAATGTAAATCAATTTCCAAATGCTTGATCTGAGCTTGATGAGTAGAGTTTGCAGCCATAGATAGAGCTAAAGTGTTATTGCACCATACAACAGGAACTTGAGATAGAGATACGATAAGTTCTATTAACAATTGCTAAACCCACAAGAGCTTAGACACACAGTTGGCAAGACTACAATACTCAGCCTCAGAAGATGATGGTGATACCACATTCTACTTCTTGGAACACCACACAATCGGATTTGGTTCGGGAAAAAGATTGTAGTTAGACGTAGAACAACAATATTCTACTATAGAAGCAGAATCGACATCAGAATAATACACCACAGCAAGAGGGCCTAAGGTAAAGTACAAATCATGGCTCAACGTACCATTAGGATGCCACAGAACACGCTTTACTGCCTTCTAATGAACGTCAAGAGGAGTATTGTAACAGCCCGTTTTTAGTCAAATCGAAACAGTGGTTTTGAAACCACAAATTTGAAGTTAAAATATTTATTTTATTTTTATTTTAATGTCTACAGCATGATAGTATTATTGTGTAAAAATTTCGTTAAGAAATTTTATCCTTTAAGTGTTCAATTTGTTAAAAAAGACTAAATCACGTGAAGTGTAAAACTTGAGTTCTATTAGCTAAAGGTGTCTAATAGCTACGGAACCTTAAATTAGAGGCCTTTATATGGAAATTAGCCCGTTAATGAGTTAGTAGATGATAATGGCTTGGTATTTGGTGTAATTAATAAGTGTTTTAAAGGTTAATTTAGGAAATTAACAAATAAAAGTTAATTAAATAAAACTAAAACAAAGTTTTCATCTTTATTTCCCATATCCACCAAATGTAGAAGAAAACCTAGCCATTTTTTAGCTTGAAGTTTTGGCCATCTTCATCCTTGTCAAATTGGTATGATTTTTGTCCCGTTTTTAATTATTTCTATGTTTTTGAAGTCGTTATAGCTTAATCTAGCTAGAGCAGGGGCTAATTTGCAAAATTGTTAAAGGTTTAGAGTTTTACCATTGATGAATATATGTGTATTTTGATGTTTGATGATAGAAAATAAATGGTTTTTGTTAGATAAACAACATTTGTTAAGTGATTTTGGGTGTAATTGCAAATTAGGGATTTATTTGTGAAATATGAAAATTTTGTGGTAGAAATGTGAAATAAATGAAAAATATGGGCTACTATGATAATAAAGAAATTCGGCTAGCATGGGTAGGGACTTAATTGCATGAATTTGCATTTTTATGAGCGAATGACTAAATTATAAAGATGTTGAAATATTAGGGGCAAAAGTGTAATTTTTCCATAATACGTATTTTGGGCTAAATCGAATGAATTGATAATTGAATAAGTTAAATTTGATATTATATAGATCAAGAAAAGTGAAGTTCGGATCTAGATCGGGGGGAAAATAAAGTTTTGGACTAGTCAATCCATTTTGTCATTTTTATGAATCGAGATAAGTTCGTATGTTAATAAGCATTAATATAATTGTGTTTTAAATACTTTTTTTATTGAATTAATTATGAATACGAACTTACGGATATATTCATCAAAGATTCGACAATGTGAAATCCCAGTTGAACCTTAGGAATAGATTAGGATACGAATGACATGTCATTAGGGCTTATGTGTTTGGGTGCTGGTCCGTACATCCTACTGATGGTTGAGTTATCTGGCATGTGTTGTAGATTCTTGTCAGCTTGTGTGAGCAGCACCATGTAGCTACGTCATGACCATCAACTTGTGTGAGCAGACCCGTTGATATCTCGAGAGTGAACATTATATGATATATGAGATTGAGATAGCTTCGACTATGTATTTTGCACTTAGGGTACGAGATTCCCGGGTATCTGATATTATTCTGAATGGTCTAACTGGTATATCAAGGATATGGATGAGTATGAACTTGATACGAGTTGATACAAGTATGTACATGAAACATACAAGCATTGAATTGAAGAAAATTGTGAATTTCATATCTAACCTTGTGAATGAATATGTGATACGTTTGTGGATCAATATGAGTTGTGTTATGATATGTTAATTGCTTAAATTGTGTATATATATATGGTAAGTTTTACTTTAAGCATACGAGCTTACTAAGTTTTATAGCTTACTCAGTTTACTTTTCCGTGTTTTATAGTGAATATCGAAGCTTGCTCGAATTTGGGAGTCGTCGGAGATCTCATCACACTATCAAGCTGTCATTTTGGTACTTTTGAACTTATGTATTTGGTTATATGGCATGTGTAGGAGTTGTGATTAATTTGGTCTATAATTTGGCAATGGATTTAGCCATTTGATTTGGCTTGTAAATGATGAATGCTTGGTTATGTGTATAGCCATGTAATTTGGCTTATTTTAGCATGTTTGGTGATGTATATATATATATATATATGTGTGCAAATGCTCTTTTGATATGTTGTGTATAATTTCTATATAAATGTTTATTGTGAGTTGGTATTTGGAGTACCAAATGGTTGAAATTTGATATTGGTATACTTGTGGTTTTAGGTGAAGTGATGCATAATTTTAAAGTGACTATATAGATGATTTGTTAATGTGAAATTGGTATGAAATTGAATGGTTAATTGTGATACTTGTGTTTTGTGGATGTTGATATTGGTATAGCATGATTTTAGGCTTGATTGAGATTGGTTGGAATGCCTATTTATGCCATGTTATATGCCATTTGATTTGTATAGGTGAAAGCAAATTTGGGTGAGTAAGATGGCTTGATGAATAGCCTATTTTTGTCCACACGGGCGTGTCTCTCAGTTGGGTATGACATACGGTCAGGCGACACGGCCATGTGTCCCCTGGTGTTTAATTAGAAACCAAGTTAGTATGCTCCACACGGCTCAGCACACGAGCGTGTGACTTGGCCGTGTGGCATAAGTTAGTATACCCTATAGTTTTGACACGGCCTAGCACACGGGCGTATGTGGCCATTACGAAGGGTACACCGGCTAGTCACACGAGTGTATGGTTGGCCGTGTAACCCAAGTAAGAGAGTTACATGGGCTGGGACATGGCCATGTGGCCCTATTTCGAATGTTCACACGGCCTGTGACGCGGGCGTGTCTTTGGTCGTGTGAGACATACGGCCAAGCCACACGGGTGTGTGTTCCCTGTATTTTGTAAAATTTTCTATGTTTTCTAAAAATTTCCTGAGTTATCTGTTTAGTCTCGAACCACTTCTAATGCATGATTTGGGTCTCGTAGGCTCGTATTGGGGAAAATGTGATTGATTATGAATGATTTATAATTGGAAATGGAAATTGTATGTGAATTGTATGATTATTTATGAAATAAGTCTGGTAATGCTCCGTAACCCTATTCTGACAACGAATACGGGTTAGGGGTGTTACAGTATTCATATACTGACTATGTAACACCCCTCAGCCGTATTTGTTATCAGATTAGGGTTACGGAATGCTACCACTATCAACAAAACAAATACATACAATTCCATTCAAAATTTTAACTTAAACCCATTGTCAATATTTATTCATTCAATAATCGTGCTATTCATACTAAAACGAGACTTAAATTGAACCAATAAAGCTTTTAAAGCAATTGAGAAACAAGTAGGTACTAATTTAAAACATAACATAAAATTAGAGTAAAAACTGAAAATATGGGCCACACAACTATGTGGCCGGACCGTGACTCTCAATTATGTGCAAAAGCAAAGATCGTGTAGAAGGGGACACACGATCGTGTCCCTAGACCATGTAATTAACTGTTGTTGTATGAACCTAAAATTACCAAAATTAAACAGAGCACATGGTCGTATCCCATGCCCGCGTGAGACACACTGTCATGTGTCAAACCGTATGGTAAATCGTGTAAGCCAAAAAGTACCTTGAAATACAAGATTTTCAATGTAACACCCCTAACTCGTATCCGTTGCCGAAACAAGGTTACGGAGCATAACCGGAGTTTACAGTTCAATTAAAATTAATTTATGTCATTTACTATTCATTTCCAAAAAATCGATCACAATAAATCATAATGTCCCTTATATGAGTCCTCAAGGCCTAAAATACATATTAGAATCGAGTCAGGACTAAACCGGGATCACATAAAATTTTTCGCGAAATTTCAAAAATTTTCTTAGGTGCAGGAGACACACGCCCGTGTGGCCAGGCCGTGTAGCTCACACGACCAATGACACGCCCGTGTCCCAGGCCGTGTGGGCATTCGATATGGGGCACACGACTGTGTTCCAGCCTGTGTCCTTACCCATGTAACTCTCTGACTTGGGTCACATGGCCAGTCACACGCCCCTGTGTTAGACCGTGTGGATAATTTAATTTTCAAAAATTAGGTACAGGGGTTACACGGCCAGGACATACGCCCATGTGCTGGGCCGTGTGTCCCACACGGCTGAGACACACGCCAGTGTCTCTACCCATGTGCTCAATTTTGAGCATTCTATTTCTCAATTTTTAAGATGTAGGGAACACAACCAAACCTCACGCCCGTGCACATAGCCATGTGTCACACACAGTTGAGACACATGATCGTGTGTCTGCCCGTGTGGACAAAATAAGGTCATTTTCCAAGCCTAATTTTTCACCCTTTTTACCTTGCACTTACATCAACACTTCAATATATTCAACAACCAATTCATGTTATATAAATCAAACTAATATTCAAGTTTTATACATGACATGTTGCTCACACTTTCAAGTATTCATCTTACCCTTTTCTAATCATATATTTACCCAAGTGTGATTGTATCTAAGTTACTAATCCAAGCATATTCACATACCAAACATGATATAACTTCATGAATAAATATATTAAATATGTTATCACTAGCCATTCCAATGGCTAATTACAACCAAAACATTTACATACCCTTACTTGTCACCATTAGCCTATACATGCCATTATACCAAATTAAGTTTCCTATTTATATGAAAACGAGCTGGAGGATAGTGTGATGATGCTCCGACCAATCTCCAACCTTTACGAGCATTCGAGCACTATAAAACAGAGAAAAGTAAACCTAATAAGCATTTAATGCTTAGTAAGTTCGTATAACAGTAATTTAACTTACCATCTTTATTCATTTATAGTAAACATACAAATCATGCATCCAAATCATTTTGGTCAATTTCCTAATCACATGCACTCATCCAACATGTTAGTCATGTAAATAACATAAAATTTCAAGCAAACATAAATGAGCTCATCACGCTACAAATTTCCAAGTATTTCAGAAACGTTCGAGATATAATTCACTTAACTCATGGTTTCTCATTTCGGGAGTCTTATCTGTTGAATCATTGAAATTTTAATGGATAATCAAGTAGTAAACTCAATGTATACAAAACAATAATCCGTTAATTCGTGTTCAGGGGTACCCATTAGGGCACATAATTAGGAAGCACTCTCTCGAGCCATGTAACAGGATGCTCATGTGAGCCATGTATCAGGAAGTTTATCCGGGCTAAACAAGAACTCATAATAGTTTTAATCAGAGAGCTCATAAAGCTTAACATGTAACTCCGAAGAGTAATAATTAGGGAGCACTAGATAGCCATTTAACAGGAAGTTCAAGCGAGCCATGTTAGGAAGCTCATAAGAGCTTATATCAGGACGCTCACGAAAAGCTACGTTTGTGTCCACAATAAATGCTGGATCACAACTGATTGAATCATGTAACAGGACACTCACAAAGAGCTGCGGTAGTGTGCAATGACATGCAAGATTGCTACCAATTAGGATGCTCACAAGAACTATATAACAGGATGTTCGAGAGGGCTTATAACAGGATTGCTCATCCGAGATACAGTCTGTCCGCAACATATGCAGGACTTTAATCAATACGGGAAAATATTGTATCTATTGAATTTCATTATTCATACGGGACTTAACATTTATCCAGCTTTATCGATCATGTATTCAATTTCAAATCAATAGCATTTACGCAATTCATACATACAACATTCAATTTAAGCATATAAATAAATATGATTTAGTTAACGAACTTACCTCGTTACTTGTTTGTCTACAGAAATCTACTGATCCGTTACTTTTTATTTTCCTTGATCCAATTTCGTATTTGGTCTTTTCGGATCTATATAAATGAATTTAACCATCAATTTAATCCACTTCATACTCAATTGTATTCAATTTACATCCTAGGTAAAATTACCATTTTACCCCTATACTTTTCATAAATGATAATTTCGTCCTTAGGTTCGGAAAATGAAATTCATACAATTTAATCCTTATTCTAAGCCTAACCAAAATTTTCATATAACATTTACAGCACATGGATTTCACAAAATTTAGAATTTTTCCATAACTTTTACATCTTTACAATTTAGTTCCTAAACCATAATTTCATCAAAATTCACTTTACAAAAGTTGTTTATCTATCAACAACCTTTCATTTTCTACCATAAATTTCAAAATTTCAACATATTCATCCATGGTAAATTTTTTATACTTTGATATCTTTGCAAATTAATTCCCAAAATAGATAGATTAAGCTATTCCGATCTCGGAAATATAAAAATTACTAAAAACAGGACAAGAATGCTTACCTAATTAAGCCAAGAAAGCTTGCTTTCTCTTTCCTAGGGTTTCTTATAGAAATTTTGGGGAAGAATATGATATAATAATTTGATATTTCTTTTTAATTTATTTATCATCTTTTAATTATTCTCATTTCCAATTTAGTCCTTATCATTTTCTAATTTTTCCATGGATGAATCATCAAAAATATCTACTAACTTTTCTTTAATGGTCTAATTATCATATAAAGACCACTTATTTTGAATAACATAGCTATTTGATCCTTTTAACTGCTAGAACTCAACTTTTACATTTTATGCAATTTGGTCCTTTCCCTAATTAAACATGATATCGGGAAAATTTTCTTATCAAAATTTTCATACATCTTTCCGATCATAATGTAGACCATGCAATGACATTAAAATAAATTTTCTTTTTAACTCAGATTTGTGGTCCCGAAATCACTATTCCGATTTCACTAAAAACGGGCTATTACAACTCTCATTCTTTAAGAATTTTCGTCCTCGAAAATCTTACTAGTAAAGAGGTTTGGGTATTGCTTTCTCATGGTATCCTCCAGTTCCCAGGTAGCCTCTTCTATACCATGTCGTTGCCAAAGAACTTTTACTAATGCTACCTTTTTATTTCTTAACTCTTTTGTTTCATGTGCCAGGATTTTGATTGGTTTCTTACTGTAAGTCATATCAGGCTGAATCTCTACTTCTATCAAAGAAATAACATGTGAAAGATCTGATCGATATCATCGTAACATAAACACGTGGAAGATATTATGAATTCGATCAAGTTCTGGTGGTAATGTCAATCGATATGCAATAGGTTTAATTCTTTCAGTAATTTCATATGGCCCGATAAACCGTGGGCTTAGTTTTCCTTTACGGCCAAATTAGAGAATTTTCCTCCAAGGTGATACTTTTGAGAATACCTTATCGTCGACCTAAAATTCTATTTCTTTTCCTTTAAGATCGGCATAAGACTTTTGACGATCAGAGGCTGCTTTCAAACTATTCCAAATCACCCTTACCTTTTCTTCAGTCTCACGGACTAAGTCAACTCTGTGCCATTTTAATGCAAGACTGATAACTATCATTGTATGCAAATTCAACCAAAGGCAGATACTTTTCCTAGTTACCTTCAAATTCTAACATACAGCACCGAAGCATATCTTCTAAAATTTGTATCACACGTTTTGATTGACCGTCAGTCTGAGGATGAAATGCAGTACTGAAATGTAACTGCGTACCTAGAACTTCTTGCAATTTGCTCTAGAATCGAGATGTAAACCAGGGATCTCTGTCTGAAATAATGGAAACTGGCACTCTATGTAGTTTGACAATCTCGGAAACATATAATTCAGCCAATCTATCCAAAGAGAAATCTATACGTATCGGAATAAAGTGTGCAGACTTTGTTAACCAGTCGACGATTACCCAAATGACATCCTTCTTCTTCAGAGATAGGGGTAATCCTGTTACAAAATCCATGGTAATTATTTCCCATTTCCATTCCGGTATTGTAACTGGCTGTAATAATCCCGAAGGCACCTAATGTTCAGCTTTTACTTTCTGACATAGTAGACATTTAAATACAAATTCAAAAATATCTCGTTTCATTCCTAGTCACCAATTCATCTTTTTCAAATCATTCTATATTTTATTACTACCCGAATGAATAGACATTGTACCATTGTGAGCTTCATAGAAAATCTTCTGTACAAGTTCTGAATTCTTTGGTACACATATCCTGCCTCTGAATAATAAACAACCATCAGACCCAACTTGAAATTTTGAATTAGAATTCAACTCACACTGTTCTCGTTTAGCTTGTAATTCATCATCACCCTTTTGAACTTCATAAATTTGTCGCAAGAATATTGGTATAGCTTTTAATTCAGCTATAATTGAACCATTATCAGATAAAGACAACCGAGTATTCATTGCTCGCAAAGTAAATAGAGATTTTCTGCTCAAAGTATCTGCAACCACATTGGCTTTTCCCAGATGATAATCAATAATCAGATCATAATATTTCAACAATTCAAGCCATTTACGCTGTCTTAGATTTAAATCTTTTTGTGACAGCAAATACTTCAAACTTTTATGATCGATAAATACCATAAAATAATATTTATTGACTTGATCATCAAAAATCGAGGTTTCGAAACCACCATTTTCGATACCATTGAAAAACGGGATGTTATAGACTAAGCTTATTTACATAATATGCCAAGTCAGGTCGAGTGAGACAAACATATTATAAGGATCCTATCACACTACGATAGAGATAACCATTCTCAAACAGGCTCCCATCTAATGATGACAACTTTGGTGTACTAACCATGGGTGTAAGGGTGGAAGCAGCACCTGTCATACCCATTTTTGCAAGCAACTCAATAATATTTTTTCTTTGAGTAAGAAATAAACCTTTTCAGGTATGACAAACTTTAATGACAATGAAGAAATGAAGAGCACCAATATCTTTCAATGAAAATGAACTATGTAGGTGTTTCACAACCTCATTAATCTCATCATCAGAGCTATTGGTGAGCACAATATTATCAACGTATGCCATGAATAATGGAGTGAACTTAGCAAAAGACCTTACAAACAAAGACTAATATGCTTTAAATGGCTAAAAATAGAACATATTGACCAAGAAATCTTGAAGGGTATGAAACCCTGCCTAAGGTGTCTGACGCAAACCATACAAAGCCTTGTTAGGAAGACACACAAGCCTCCCACCATTAGCACCAACAACCTCAAAACTGGGCGATTGTATCATGTAAATGTCTTCTATTAATATTCTATTAAGAAAAGCATTATTAATGCCCTCTTGGCGCAACAACCATCCTTGCATAACAGCAAGAGCAATCACAATACGAATAATATTAACTCGAACGACTGGACTGAATGTTTCAACAAAATTTAAGCCGACATTTTAAGAGAAACGCTTAGCCACTAATTGAGCTTTTATTGATCAATAGAGTCATCAGGTTTCTTTTTAACCTTAGATAGCCATTTAGAACCCACTACTTTTTTTATTTGGAGGAAGAGAAAAAGGAACCATGTATGATTCCGCAACAAAGCTTCAAGTTCATTATGAATGACTGTCTACCAATAAGGAAATTGCATGGCCTGATATATATTAGTAGGTGCACTATTAGAGGAACAGGTTGTTTCAGTAATATAGACCTAGGTTTACAACTTGCTTCTAGTGACCATAATGTGAGTATTAAGAGAAAGAAGAGGTTATCGAGGAGATGGGTCATGCTGAGAAGTATAAGGAAGTGGAATCGAGAATAAAGTTGACTCATAAAAAGAAGAAGAAGAAGAAAAAGAAGAAGAAGAAGAAGAAGAAGAAGAAGAAGAAGAAGAAGAAGAAGAAGAAGAAGAAGAAGAAGAAGAAGAAGAAGAAAAAAGACAATGCAACATGGGAGGAGATGACACATGAACAGAGAGATTAGAAAAAGATAAAGAATTAAGTGTAGAAGGAAAAGTTGTACAGAGGACAGGAGGTGGAGTGGAGAAAGTTGACAAATGAAAAGGTCATGTGATATGAGCAATTGGTGGCACAACTAAAAAAGTGGAATATTGAACATGGAGTGACTTATTATGAAGTGATAAAGTAGAGTTTGACTGGGAGACCAGACAAAAAGGAAAAATGTACTCATAAAAGGTCACATGTTTAGAAATATCAGCCTTCCCTAAAGGCGATAGACATCTATAACCTTTATACATAGAAGGGTAACCAAGAAACATGCAAGGTATGGACCAAAAGTGTATTTTGTAAGTATTATAGGGTCTCAAGTTGGGAAAACAAAGACACTTGAACACTCTAAGAAATGTGTAATCAAGTTTTGTGTGAAATTTCATAGGGAGAAACGTTACCTAAGGGAGCTGAAGGTAGCCCGTCAACCAAGAACACTATACTATTAAATGCATCATTCAATAGTAAGAGAGTGGCAAAAATGCATATGCTAATAGAGAGAGACTCGTTTTCACAATATGTCAATGTCTCCTCTCAACAAGCCCATTTTGCTCAACTGTGTGTGGACAAAAAAATCAATGAACAATGCCAATAAGAAATGAGATAAGCCTTAAAAGCCTAAAATTCACCCTCACCGTCTGTTTATAGAACCTTTAAATTGCAACTAAGTATACGCTCAGCCTAACGATGGAACTGCTCAAACATTAAAAGCACACCCAAATTTTGCTTCAAAAAATACACCCATGTATACCGAGAGTAAGCATAAGTAAACACCACATAGTACCAAAAACCATTGGAAAGAAAATGAGCAGGCCTCCAAACATCAATAAGAACTAACTAAAGTGGAATCATATACAAAGTATCAGACTTAGAGAAAGGCAATTTATGTTGTTTACCTAAATGACAAGCTACACAAACAACACCAGCTTTATTCCTTTGAAAAACAACATTACAATGAGTCAAGGCCTACATGAGTACTCTGGTACTAGATGTCCCAATCTATGATGTTAGACATCCAACAAAATAGATTTTTCAACTACATAATAACTAATTAGTAAGGAAGCAACAAGCTCTTGTTATGGAGAAGACTGAAGATAGTAGAAGCCATAACGTAGTGACACACGAAGTAAAACATCCTTTGTTTTCATGTCTCGAACCTGACAAAGAGTAGGATAGAACTCAACCAATACCTGATTGTCCTTTGCGAACTTGAACACATACAACAAATTCTTGGTTATGCCAGGAACATACAATAATGAACGTAGATAAAAAGGGCGAGATATCGTAAATAAAGACAACTGACCAAGACAAGCATTAGGCAAAGCACTACCATTACCAAAAAAAAAAAACTTACTTGGACTAGTGTAAGGAATACATAAGGTAACAGATGCAACATTATTGGTGAGATGATGTGTAGCCCCTAAATCTAGATACCAAGCATTACCACCAATAATATTAGGACAATATCAGGTGTAGCAACAAAAGCCTGAGCATTATTGTCAGCAGGAGGGGATGAAGAAAATGTTGGTGAAGGTACTAATAAAGAACTCTATGATGGTGAAGGAACCATAAACATATTGACTAAAGCTATGAATAAGATCACCTATTAGGATATCCTGAAAACATAGGGTTTGAAAACATAGGGTTGTTGGGAAATCTACCCATATTGTAGTAAACATGTAATTGTTTTCTATGTATTTGAATGATGAATAAATAAATAAATTTAATTTCACATTTTACTATTATATCTTTTGTGTTTCTATATTTCATGTTTTGCATACATAGCGAAATTATGACAAGAAAATATTAGCTCATTGATTGTCTAAGTTCAAATTGATTATAAGTGGCAGTGTAAGAACGTTTACATTGTGAGAAAGACAACTTACTTTAGTAGATAATCTAAACGAGTTTGTAATCCCGTAAAAGATCAAATTGAGCATTTAATTTAAATATTTAGAAGGATTATTATGTTGTCTACAATTTCAATTAACGAGATGACTAGTCTTGGCTATCGAAATAGCTGACTCCACAGGTAGAGACATATATGTACTCATTAGAAGAATGATACATTAGATTGGACACAAGATGTATTAATTCTGAATCCGTTTGTAAATTAATTAACTTGTGACGTTCATGGTATGACTTGCCTAAATCTTAAGTTAGTCACTGACCATACACATGTAACTCATGTGCTTTAATATAAGTGGAGGCTTATGCTCTAAAGATGATCGAATTGATAGCCAATATGTTGGATACATGACTTGTGTATGACATGGATTCACTATCAACAATGAAATTCATAGCTCGATTAAAGATTTAATGATATCCTCTCATTAGCATTGTGTGGACTGATAAATATGGAACATGACCACAAGTTGCTTATTTTTGAACTAGAAGTTTATCACAATATTTAGTTGATAATGATCATATTAATCATTAAGAAGACATAATGGTGACAATGAGATAAAATAAGATTGTATTGAGTGAATGGATTTAACCCAAAAGAATCTAGGATATCATATAAGGGTAACACACACATGACGAGGTCATTGGACAAAGCAGTTGGATGAATTGTTTTCATAAAGAGTACACAATAATGAGTTTTCAAGCATGGTACTTCTTGTAGACTAACTCCATGATTAAGTAATTTGTCAATTATCGAAACAATGCTTCTGGACATTATTGAAATTACTTTAGCCTAATTGTATATGTCTAATTGGTCCCTCCGCTAGCTCAACAAAAGCTCGATCAGATTGCATTTGAATCAGAAGAAAGCTTTATGACTTTGGAAATAATTTAATTTAGCCGATTTATTCTATGTGGAATTAAATTAGGTAGTCTTGAGAATTTGTTCAACTAGAGAATTTGATTAAAAAAAAATTTTGAAAATTTAATTTAAAAAATCTTAGTGATTTTTGGGAAAATTAATTTTGATCAAGTAAAATTAAATCAATCAAATTAATTAAAATAAATATGATATTTTTAGAAATTAATTTTCAAGTTAGACAATTGGCCCAATGGGTAATTAAACTTGAAAATTGGGCCCGAGATCGAAAATTGAACCTAAGAATCAAAACTCGAGACTAAAACTCAAAAGCTGGTTAAACCGGGCCCCGTGTATGAAACTGGGTCGATGATCCAACCGGTGGCTGGACTAGATTGGTCGGCCGTCAATGGCAACAACCGAGCCGGTCAATCCTATTCGGTTAAAACAATGACAATTAGGGATACCAAGGGAGTTGCGCCGGCGATGGCACCGCTGAGCATGATGGTGATCCAGCGGCCGGCGGGTGTTTGACAACAGTGGTTCTTCGGTGGTAGAGCAATGAAAAAATTAGACTCCTAGTAGGACTTTACTGAGTAACTTAATTTCATATTATCTTTTTCAAAGATAATATTATTTTAATAAATTTAATATTTATCTAGACATTAATATGAGATATTAAATTTAATTTAATATTTATTTAGATAGTATTTTACTGTTAAATTTAATATTACCTAAGATACATTGAATTATAAATGGTGATTAAAAATGATATTTGATGTAAAAAAGCGTTTTTTTTTTTTCTTCAAACGCAAAAGCTAAGCGTTGAACTTATTCTAAGACACTGAACTGATTTACGAAGTGGAGTTTTCATGATGGATGTTGTTAAAAGAACCTTTTTTCCAGAATAAGCATCCCTTATCATCTTCAAGTTAGGGAACAAGTTGCAGGCATCTAATGCATGAAGGCTTGGCATTTGCTAGTCTCCCGTGTAATACCAATGCCCTTTCTTTGACAATGCATTGACCAAGGAACTGCACTAAGGAATTGCATAATTGTAACTTGTTTGCAATGTCTTATTTGTTTCAAGGGTTTTGTTTTATTAATACCGTGAACAACTTGGTACTAACACGGACCAAAATCTTTGCAATACTACTTGCTAGTATACAACACATAGTCTAATTGTGACTTGTATCTAATGTAACATTTAAATTTCAAGTTGCTTTCGTATTTTTCTCTTTAATTATTCTCAGCTCTTTCGATTTAACACTTGAAAGTAAAATTATCTATGTTTATTATATTTTACTTTATATATGAGTAATGTATTCTTCATACTTATTTTACAAATTCCAAACATAATTAGTACTCCCTAAAATATGATTTACTTTTAAATTTCAATTGTTTTGGTATTTAATTGAATATATTAAAAATAATATGTGATGGTAATTTTGTAATTCTAAATATAAGAAGTGATCGAATTAATGAAAATTAATGTTTTCATAACTTCAATTTAAAAATTGATTACAGGTAAAATTAAATATAAGACATATTTATGTATAATTTAGATTTTTTTTTTTAAATTTTGATTACTAAACCGTACATAATCAATTAAATCTGTAATTTAACCTTTTATTTTATGATGGAAGCTTATGAAAAAGTCATTGTTTGACTTGAAAGAAAACGACAATTTTGATCTTCTTTTTCCCTAAACCAATCATTCTTTACATTTTGACTTAAATCAAGATTTTTTTTATCATCCAATAAGGAAAAAAAAATGGTTTGAATAGAAAAATACTCAAGCTTTTCAATCAGTTATTTATAATATAAATCTGACTTCCCAAAATTACATTAAAAAACCAATCAAAGTAAAGCAAGCAACCCAACCAATACCGTGTTGAGCTCAGCATTTTCCAGTTAATATTTCCGTGTCTGCTACTCCACACAAATAATAAATTTATTCAAGTGGGCCAAATCCAACGGCTCCAGTTTTTTTTAAAAAAATAGTCAATTTTATTAAAAAGGAAAAATAATATTAATTTTTAGAGTTTCCACAATTAAAAAAGGCTTCACGTGAAATTTAAGGGGAAAAAAAAAAAGTTTCACATGCTTCCCATGAAATCAACCAATCCTAATGAAAAAATTATTTTTAGGTTCAACTATATTAATAATCACCTCACTATTAATAAATTTATTTTTTAATCAATTATTTATAAAAATTATAAAATAATTAATTATTTATTTAATTTTATCTTTTTTATCATTAATTGATTAATTGTAATAGTTTTTAAAATTGATATAGCAACAATTTTAACTTTAAATATTTATAAATTATGTTAATTTAATATTGATCCTATAAAAACATTAACTTTCAATATTTACACATTGTGTTTTTTTCTTTTTGTAGTTTTTTTTCTGTATATTTTCAATCAAATTTAACTAATAAATTTGTTTTCTTAACTTTTTAAGTGAAATGATAAAAAAATAAAACTACAAAAAAATTTAAATTACACAATGTATAAATATTGAGTTAGTTTTTTTAAAAATCAACACTAAATTGGCATACTTTATAAATGTTGAGGGTTAAAATTATTATTATATCAATTTTAAATTTTTTTTTAAAAAAATATGAATAATTGACCATCATTTTAAAAAATATACTAAAAGTTAGATGGGTAGTTTACCTTTTTCTTTAAGCATAGGTTTATAATTTTAATAAAATAAATATAAATATAAACCCCTATATTAATTTCGCACATTAACAAACAAAAATAAAACCTAATTGCCATTGCCATTAAATCGAAGTTGTAAGTGAGCAATCACAATATATATACACACATACACGCAATTAACAGTTCCAAACACTAATTTCATTAGGGTTTCTAAACTAATTAACTTTCATAAGGTAAATTGATAAAAAGAAAAAACCCTAACACTTAACCTTTTAATTTGAAGCATTGGTCATCATCTTCTTGAACTCATCGAAATTAACATTTCCATCACCGTCTTTATCAACTTGACTAATCATTCTCCGGCAATCACTCAACGAACATTTCTCACCTAATCTTTTCAACACGGCGTGCAATTCATTAGCCGAAATCAATCCGTTTTTATCCAGATCGTACATATCGAACGCGTCTTTGAGCTCTTTGTTACCACACTGTGCTTCACCATCGTCGTCATTGATGTTCGTTTGTTGAAAAGCAATGAATTCATCTAGATCTACGTAGCCATTCCCGTCTTTATCCATCTCCGACATTATCCGATCCACTTCGCCGGAAGACGGCGCCGAACCTAAAGCACTTAACACCGATTTCAATTCGTCACGAGAGATTTTACCGTCGCCGTTTTTGTCGAATTTGTTGAATACCTTCTTCATCTCTTCAATTGAACCTAAAAAACTCGCCATTGATGAGATTTTTTTTTTTCTTTTTGTTATTATTATTTTCGCTGGTTTTGGAGGCGTATTTAAAAGGTCTACTGACGCGGTTTATTTGCCCGCGTGAAAGGAAAGATAGGATGTGGACAGGTATAGATTGATTTTGTGGGAAGGAACCAAAAGGGAAAACACACGTGTTGATTTTTAGAGTAGGGCGGTAATTGCTTAGAGTGGAAAATTGTGGCTTGAAATAAAAAGATTTTGGGCAGACAGTATTTTATTGTTTTTGCAATTCTGACCACACCTTTTTAACGCGTGTTTGTAGATATCAATGGTATTTCCAACTAGACTTGTTGGATGTTATGGTGGCCCGCTCGGTTCCATTTTCTTAATCCGCTTCATTTCCAATCCAATTTGAGTCATGCTTCAAGTCGAGTCCATGAATATTTGATACCTATATATTGTGTCACTTGGAACATTAATATAATTTTTTACCACACTCTTAATTTAACAACCTCTAAAATATTTTTATCATGTAACTTTAAAATATACGAATATTATATATATATATATATTTGAAAAAAAAAAGCAAAAATATTACAAATAACTAAAAGAAACTAGAGGAGAGCCAAAAGTCAACTTAATAATTTGATCGGCTTCCATATTATCTTCTGTAGGAACATAATTTATGGATCAGTTCGCCTCCTTTTGTAAGAATTGATTAATGTAGAGTTAAAACCCTTCAAAAATACTCCTTAATAACTTTAATAGCTTTCATATTATCGTAATTTTATCATAAAATATTTATTGTACTAATGTCACACCATCAAGAATATACAATAATAAAATACATAATACTCTCAAATAAGGAATCTAAATTTGAATATATTATAGAAAAAATAGTTACAAGTTTCAAAAATAAAATTTTATGGTATGTAAAATGGGAAATGTAATATGAGATACGCAAATATTGAAACTGTCGTCACATAAAAACGTCTTCGGATGCAATAGTGATGTTAGATAGAAAGCGTGTAGGGCAGGAAAGCAAGCAAAAACCCACTGAAAATGACATGTCTTTTTCTTTTAACTTTTTTATTTGTCTAATTCGTTGAAGTTCTATGTCTTGTTTGGGCTGTCACTGATATTAACTACCAACGAACATTAGTTGTATTTATGGGTCAAAAAGATCAAATAGCACATGGTTCAGTTGTACCAAGTTGAGGGTGTAACCAACTATTTTCATGCTGTCATTTGACAAAATCTAGTTATATTTAATTTTTGGGTAAATTTTATTTAATATCATCAAATTATTAGTAAGTTTATATCTTGGTCATTCAATTTTAAAAAAGTTACAAAATGATCATTGAATTATTTGAAAGTTCTCATTTAAGTCATTGGACTATTAAAATCGTTTTGTACGACTTTTTCTGTTCGCACTGTCTGCAATAGTTGAAAGCTTTCATTTCCTTTCTTTTCTTCAATTTAGGTTTTTCTTTTTTTTACGAGACAACTTTGAATGTCACTAATCTATGAATCAAAATCCAAACAACTTTTTTCTCCGATCTTCAACACTAACTACTAAATCAACTTGGATCTAAAGTATGTTCTTCTACTCATCGATGGGTAATGCTCCATCATACTGATTATCAAATCGTCACTTGAAGTTCACTATCTGAACTTAAGAAAAAAAATCTATTGACTTAAAGAAAAACTTTCGAATAATTTAGTAATCATTTTGTAATTTTTTGAAGTTGAGTGAATAAAATATAAACTTATTAATAGTTTAGTAACATTAATTATAGTTTACTCTTAACTTTTTAAAGATTATATTGTTATATTTATATGAATATTTTCAAAACTATTTTTGGACTGGTGGTTCACCTTCATAGCTAGATCAGGGAACTGGGTTGCACATGCAATGGCTGAAGAGGGCATGTTGAGAATAGAATATTGTTTTTGGGTGGAGGACCCTTGTTGGCCTCCTTTTGCTGCCGATTAATGCAGAAGATCGCTCAATCCGCTGGGGAATTTCTTAGTATCTATGTTTCCAAAATTTCTCCTCAAGTGATTTTTCATCGTCCACTTGTTGTTTCGCTTGAAGATTCAGCGTCGATTAGGGTCTCCTCTAAAAGAGGGGCCTCATTTGATTTTAGATTTCTAATTTTCTTTGTGGTTTTCGCGTTTTATATGGTTTGTCATTATTATTCTTTCTCATTTAATAAAGTAATTGGCATTATTCTAAAAAAAAAATGTGTGTGTGTGTGTGTGTTTTTAAAGAAATGTATAGATAATGAAACAACACATTCATTTGGCTTCCACTTTAAGGCTGACACAATAAATCAAGATATTTAAGAAGTTGAAGGTGTTTTGTTGTAATGGTATTCTTTGAAGTTATAGTTTATAATTATCTATACAAATCTTTTCAAATATCGAATTCAAATTAAAAAAAAATTCAACAAAAATATAAAATAAATTCAAATTACAATACGGTGAAATCTGACCTATCAACATCAATATATAGAATACAGTTTGAGAAGGGAAAAAAAGAAGTTTAATCATACCTAGAAATTATTGTATGCATTTTGCCAAGAAAAAAAAACGAATTTTAACAATGAGATTAAGTATATAGAATAATTAATTTAAATTACATTTGAGCATTTAATTTAATAATTATTTAAGTATATATATATTTTTAATAAATATAATTTCTTTTAAAAATTTAATTAAATATGTAATATAATACATAAATTTTGTTTTGTAAAATTTTGATTTGGTTTCACAAACCATTAGCTAGCAACTTTTAAATTTAGATATTGTATATACAAACAATTACATTGATCTAATATGAAAATAAATAGATATATTTATTTCTTAAAATGTTTACACTAAATCAAAATCATGTTTACCACGAAAGCAAAATGAAATTTTCATGTATATTGTACGCACCAATTTTTGTCTGGCCCAATAATTAAAACTCAAGCCCAAACTAACCATAAAGCCTAAATCAAAAACAAAACAAAGAAAAAAGAAACCCTAAATCAGTCTAGCTGCTGTCGCATTTGCCCCCTATCCCATCGCCCCATGCCTGTCACGTCCACCGTCTGCCACCACCACCTGCTCCACCGCCATCAATTGGCCTGCAAAAATGAAACAAACACGCAAGCAATAGGATTAAAAGGGCATTGTAAAATGGCTATAAAAGGATACAAAATCAAATGTAAAGTCTCTCTTTTTTTTTCGAGAAGAATAGAATAAAAAAAACAACAAACAAAATTCAAATATATAAATAAAAATAGCAGATCGAAAGAGAAATCGGGAAAAAGTCCAAAATCGAGCAAAATGTTATTTTCTTTTATTTTTTTCATTTTCTTTTTTTCTCGCTCTACAAATCGATTTTTACATATATATATATATATATATATATATATATATATATATATATATATGAAAAGTAAACAAAAAGGGTAAAAAGGGGTTTACCTTTGATTCCCTTGAAAAAGGCCGACTTTTGTGCGGCGGCGCCAGCGGCGGCGTGTGGCGGTGACTGGCCGGACTTCCACTGGATTCGAAGGGCTTGCAGAGAAAACCAAGAAAGAAAGATTTTTTTTTTTAAAAAACTGATATCAAATATTTTTTTAATTATTTTTAGCTTATATAGGCCATATAAAACGACGGCGTTTTGGCCAGCATCCATAAACCCCAAAACGACGTCGTTTTGCCCAATCCGACCCGATCCCACCCGCCCCGGCCAGGGATCCGCGTGTTTTTTACGGAAGTGATATTTGTGCGTTTAGCCCTTCTGCTTTTTTATTACTTTGCAATTAAGTTTTGATTCTTTTTAATTTTGACCCCGAAATTTGTTTGAAATTCAATTTGGGCCTTATTTGAACGACGTCGTTTAGGAGGGCCAGGATATTCTCTCTTTTAGTCCCTCCTTGTTATTCGTGTGCTTAAATCAGTCCTCTTCTCTTTTATTTATTTCTAGATTTGTCCTGAACTTTTGTTTTATGTTCAATTTAGCCCCTTTTTAGTTATTTTTACTATTTTATGATTAAAAATTAATTAATTGATTATTATTATTATTGTTTTTATTATTACTACTATTATTATTCCTTTGTATCATTATTATCTATTATCAATATTAATATTATTACTATTATTACTATTTTTATTATTATCATTATCACTATTACTATTATTATTATTTTTAACTATTATTATTATTGTTATTATTATATTTTATTATTATTACTATTATTCTTATTAAGGTATTATTCTTACTATCATTTTCTACCTACTATTGTTATCTTATATAAAATATTGTTATTATTATAGCTATTATTATCATAATATTATGCTATTACGTTTGTTACTAGTATTAGCATTAATTATTATTATCATTATACTTATTACTATTATTAGTATTATTATTTTCTTGAGTACTATCACTATTATTATATTATTTGTCTTATTAATGTACTATTATTTTTTCCTACTTAACTATTATTGCTATCATTATTATCACTATTATAATTATTATTAATCTTCTATTATTCTCTTACATCGTGTGTTCATTTTATTCCTCCTTTTCTGTTCTCATAATTCTCATTATGCGTTTATCTTTATTTTGTTATGTTTGTTAATATCAAAATTTTTATTTTTATTTGTTTGTTCATTCTTCATTATTTTATTACAAATTTCCATTAACCTTCACCCGATAAAAATAATTCTTTCACAAAAGCAATATTCCATGTTTAGAAATTCGAAAAAATCGTGCCCTAACTTACTGGGTTTTGATTTTTCTCATTTAACCTAAACGACGGAATATTCTTTTAAATCACGATATGGGTTTTGAATAAAAATGCTTACTCTCGAAGATACGAGGTGTTGTGCCCCAACTTACCGGGTACGGCATCTTGTTACCTCGAGATAAGATTTTTGTAAATAAAGGCAATGTTCGGTATTTGGAAGTTCGAGAGATCGTGCCCTAACTTATTGGGTTTTGATTTTCCTTGTTTACCCTAAATAATCGAATATCCTTTTAAAAAAGGGTTTAAATACACGAATTTTAAATAAAAGGCAAGCTCACTCTTAAAAGTTCGAGATGTCATGTCCTAACTTACTAGATGTGACATTTTATTACTTCGAGACGAGAAGGTCTTTAACATTCTAGCTTTTTTCATGAAAAGAGGGGTTGTATTTTAAAGTCTTTCAAGTTTTCAAATCTTTGACACTAAGACACTGATTAATCAACTAGGTACCAAGTTTGGGCGTATCGAGGGTGCTAATCCTTCCTCGTGCATAACCGACTCCTGAACCCATCTTTCTGACTTTCGTAGACCAAAATTGTTGTTTTGATAAATCAAACTGATTATTAAAAACAACCACCTTTCGAGGTGACCCGATCACACCTCAGCAAAAAGGATCGGTGGCGACTCCCGTTTTTCCAATTTTCATTTCCAAAATAAAGTCGACCTCCATTCTCTTTTTAAAAAAAAATGGTTTCGACAGCTTGGCGACTCTACTAGGGACTTAAAAAAGAGAGTCAAGCCACAAGTTGATTAACTTTTGTCTTTTTGTCGAAAATTGAAAACTTGGTTTAAATGTACGATCCTTTCGTTGCATTTTATCCATCTTTGTTACGATTTTCATGGTTTATAATTGCTGTGTCGGTTTAAATTTTGGTATCTTTTGCATATTGCATTGCATGATCGGTTGATCTTGCCCTTTTAAGTGGAAGTGAGAAACTATTCCTTCGTGAGGTCTTCACCTCCGTGCAGGATAATGGATCGCTTTCGAGATACATCTGTACCTATGTCTTCGTGAGATTTTCATCTACGTGCAGCCATAGGGAAATGTATTCCCCTGGACTAAACTCGGTTTATATGAGCCTATAATGGGTGAGGATCAAGGAATCTACTGGTTCAGGTACCTTTACTTTAGAACCGAACCGCATATAGTGAGATGTAGGAACCCACCCTAGGTAGAGCCACTCCGAGCCCTTAGTGGTCACCCGGATAGGTACTCTATTGTTTATTTCTCTTGTGCTAACATGTTTTCTTTTGTTTTGATTGCATTACATTTTCATCATAGAAAGGAGGTGCTGAGTCACATTCGATTGCTAAATAGAAAAGCTTGTCATGGAGAATGGATTTCTTGATAAAATGGAATATAATACGGTCGTCCAAATATAGTCTGAGTAAACAACAAGAGAAGGCTGATAGTCCATGAAGGAATACACGACTTTACTTCATTGCCTGAGGATTCAAGCCAACAAATATTATTTGAGAGCCGTCATGTCTTAAAGAAGCTGACAAGCATCACGGGGATAATTCAGCAATGGACCTCAGTCCGGATCGAGTAGAAAGAAGATAATATTAGAAAATTTGTGAGATTTGACCATAACGTTTGGATATGAAGAAAAAGATCAGTGTCTTCGCTTGGAACATGAGGGCAAGGCCGCATATGTAATCCGTTTTATGTAAAGAAATTTGTTTTCTAGAAAAGTTGTTCTAATGGAATTGAATCCAGAATCAACGCCTCTCTTTCTTTTTGCATTCATCTCATGCATTTGCATTGTATTTCATCACATGCATTAGATTTTCACAAAAGAACCCTAATTAGGTAAAATTATTTCAGCTAACTTGGGAACCGACAAAAGTCTACTGAGCTAAGTATCACTACGGTACCCGCCGTAAGACAAAAAGTAATAGATCAAAGAATGGAAAAATTAGAGCAATTACAAAAAGATATGCAAGACCAACTACAGGCACAGATGCAAGAACAACTAGCCAAAATTTAACAGGATATAAGGGATCAAATGCTTGAATCACAAAGAAGTATGATGAGCCAATTGACGCAATTGCTAGTTGGAAGGCTCGAAAAAGGGAAAGTTCCAGTAATCATCGGTGAGGACGGTAATGAAAACTCTATTTATCCCCCAGGTTTTACCCCAATAAGTGCCCAGGCCTAACCAAACGCGCATCTACAAGGGGCATCCGTTATTGTCAGACCCTAACAACATCAGGCCGGTACCTCGGTACCCATAAACTACCCGACGAGCTCAGGTTCCAATCCAAGGAACAGTCCAACCAATGATGTAGTTCCTAATCTAGACGAAATGACATAAATAGAAAAAGCAAGGGTTGAACTGCCAAAACAACTCGAAGATCGATACAAGTGGTTGGAGGAAAAACTTAAAGCAATGGAGAATGTTGATTACCATTGCGGGGTTGACGCCAAAGATCTCAGTTTGGTTCTAGATTTAGAACTCCCGACGAAATTCAAGACTCCAGAATTTGAAAAGTATAATGGGACTAGTTGTCCTGAAGCTCACATCACGATGTTCTACCGAAAAATAACAGGATACATTGATAATAATCAACTATTAATTCATTATTTCCAAGATAGTCTGATTAGGTCAGCTGCCAAATGGTACAACCAACTGAGCCGTGCCAAAATTCATTCATGGAAGGACTTGGCACAGGCTTTCATGAAGTAATATGGCCACGTGGCAGACATAGCGCCCGACAGGATTACACTGTAGAATATGGAAAAGAAACAAAGTGAGGGCTTCAAGCAATATGCCCAAAGATGGAGAGAGGTAGCGACACAAGTCCAGCCACCTTTTCTGGAGAAAGAAACTACGATACTTTTCATCAACACTCTGAAAGCCCCGTTCATTACCCATATGTTGGGAAGCGCTACCATGAACTTTTCAGATATAATAATGTCTGGTGAGATGATTGAAAAGGCAATCAGGATCGAGAAGATAGATGCAGGAGAAGGCGTCAAGAGGTCAACCCCAAAGAGAAATGAAAATGAAGTGAATAATACGAGCAAAGGGTATTCTAAATTGGTCAATATAGGCCAGCCGAGGACTGTAACCACTAGTTATCAAGGCTCTTCAAGGCAGGAATCCAACTCGAGGCCAAATATAGAAAGGCTCCGATTTACACCCATCTCGATGTCATATAAGGAGTTGTATCAGAATCTTTTTGATATACATGTCGTGTCTCCTTTCTACCCGGAACCCATGCAACCTCCGTTCCCAAAATGGTATAATGAGAATGCTCAATACGAGTACCACGCGGGAATAACGGGACACTCAATCGAAAACTATACTACATTTAAAAAGTTGGTCGAAAGGTTCATTGAGATGGGAATTGTGAAGTTTGATGATTCCTCAGAACCTAATCGCTCTGACAATGCAGTAAATGCGATATTTGAAAGTAGGGGCAAAAGAGTTGCGATGCCTTGAACAAGTCAAAAGCTTGGAAGGAATATCGGGAACATATCCGAAGAGAGAACAGGGGAGTAAAAGTTTCCAAACCCTTGTATACTTGGGTGTGTTTTGAACAATGGGATTGTGAAAAAGATCCCTGTATTTTTAGAGCTAATCTAGAGTAATATTCAAAACACGCTTGTTGCTTTAAGCCTAAAAGTAATAAGAATCCTTTTGTGAAATAGGCTTATGCCCAAAATCTTTATTTCAATAGAATGCATTTTTTTGAACAAATATTATTTTATTTATTTTTTCCATTTCATACTATACAGATAATTGTTCTTAGATTCTTTTGTTCTTTGGACATTCTTTCAAAAATTTATTTATTCTTCATTCATGATCATACCATACAAATAATCATCCTTAGAATCATTTATTCTTTGGAATCTGCCTTCAACAGGTCCCCAGATATCAACGACATGAGCGACACTAACACTGACTTAGAGTCTCTTTTTGGGTGAGATATGTGTTCAGAGGGATCTCAAGACTTTAAAAATGACAGAAATCGTAACTTATCTCCCAATTTGTTAAGGATGGTAGAATAAGATGGGAATAGATCCTACCTTACAAAGGGGCAACGGACATTACGAGCTTAGGAAAGAAGTGAAGGTCAAAGCCTAGCTCACCATAAAGATAAAGCGAGATAATCGTGTTATTTTGTGACAAGTTTTAAATATTTATAATTACTCGTTCTTGAAACTAACTATTATCATGATGTAGGCAAGTGTACCTATCGAACAGTAGCATAGTTTTAGTAAGACCGGATTATCGAACCCAAAGGAACTAAAAGTACTAGTAATAACTGTCTTTTTATTATCTAGCCTAAGAATAAGGGGGTTTGTTTTAACTAACTAATTAACTAAACTAATAATTCACAGAAAATAGAATTGGGGGATTACTTTTGGAAAACGATTGAATTAAGACAATACCTAAGGAAGAATCCACCTAGACTTTACTTGTTATTCTGGCTTCGAATCGGATGATTTATTCATTTGACTTGATCCGTAAAAATCCCTAAGTTATATTATTATCTCTCTCGAGACTAACAACGTCTAACCCTAGGTTGAATAATTGAAATCTCTTTCTAATTAACTTTCTAGAGTTGCATTAACTCAATCTATGGATCCCCTTATTAGGTTTCACCCTAATCCGGTAAAATCTTATCACCCTATCTCTAGGCGCGCAATCAACTTCGCTTAATTATGACAATTGTACTCTTAGACAGGGTCTATCCCTGCTCTGAATAAGAGCGTAACTTAAATTAATATCCTAGAATATCAAAACAAGAATTAAGAACACATAATTAAGAATAAGTCAAATATTTATCATACAATTCAGAAAATAATAACAAGATTTGTCTTAGGTTTCATCCCCCTTAGGTATTTAGGGGATTTAGTTCATAACTAAAAGGGAAAACATCTCAGAAGAATAATGAATACAAAACATAAAGAAAACCCAAAACTCCTGAAGGGGAATTGAGGGAAGAACTTCCGTCTTGACGATGAATCCGGCTTCTGAGATGGATCAATCAGCTTTCCTCGAGCAATTCCTTTCTTCCTCCTCTGTGTGTCTTTTGTTCTCCTCTTCTAGGGTGTATTTATAGGCTTTGGAATGCCTAAGAGCCCTCAAAATTAGCCTTTTCTGAATTGGACTCAACTTGGGTTCGATAGGGACACGCCCGTGTGCGATTACTTCAGGCCGTGTTTGAGCCTGTTAGAATGGCACGACCATGTACGATTACTTCAGGCCGTGTTCGAGCATGTTAGAATGGCACGGCCGTGTGGTCTACCCGTGTGAGTGTGCTTCGATTCTGCCAAATTGACACGGCCGTGTGGTCTGCCCGTGTGAGGAAGTCCAGGCCGTGTTGATCTCGTATGTTTGCCCATTTTCTCTATTTTTGGCCCGTTTCTCGTTCCTTTAGCTCTTCTATGCTCACCTAAGTATAAAACATGAAATTAAGGCATTAGGAGCATCGAATTCACCAATTCTAAGGAAAAATCATCCATAAAATGCGCTAAGCATGGGGTAAAAATATGTATAAATGACGGTTTATCAAATACCCTCACACTTAAGCATTTGCTTGTCCTCAAGCAAAATCCTCATCTCATAATTAAAATAAATTCTTCTCAACTTATAATTTCTATCGATAATATCTCAAAATAATCCATAGGTAATCAAACATTGAAAATTTGACTAAAAGAACATCAAAGTTTCAAACATTCCAAGTTGAGCATTTTATCATGAAAATATAGGTGTCTCCCCTCATCTAAGTAATTACCTTTGATTCAAAATATCACAGAGTTTCACATCCTCACTAAAGATTCACTCAAATCACTCAAGGTGTTTAAGGACAATAAATAAAGCACTCCATAGTCAATAATGAAAAGTCATTACCATAAGCTTGCATGAAAATCAAATCTCCACCACTATAAATTGAGATGAAACATCAATCAAAAGGTCTTTAGAGGGTTGTAATGTGGCTTTGGTTAAAGGGTGTGGTCACAAGCTGGAAGAAAGGGTTAGAATCGAGATTGAATTGAAAAATTGCCTAACTAGAAAAATGACTAGTAATCAGTTACATACAGTAGAGCTTTTTTTTTCTCGGAATATGGAATTTAACTATTTTAGCTCAAAAGATCACTACTACCTATATGTATACATTTTTTTTAAGAACAAGTCAAATACAAAATAAAATAAAACATAGCTAAACAACTATTCCAACTCAAATCTCGACAAAAATAGGGATCAAATTAATTTAGAGGATTTCAACAATAATGAGTTATGGGTTAATATTGAGGGTAAATTAATGAATGGGTTATTAGGCTCAAGGGGGTTCACTAAGGGTCAATTGTGAAGGTAAGCTTTTATAGAGTGAGTGGGTTAAACCTAAGTGCCTTTATTATTTTGACATATCAAATCAAATGGTGTGGTCTTGACATGCATAGTCAAGCAAGTTTTAGAATAACAGTTCAATATTGGCGCACTCATAATGAAAATAAGCATGGAAGAAATAATAGATGCTCTTGAAGGTTCAAAATCTTACAAAAATTATGGCTTTTTGATGTTTAAACTTGTGAATTCCAACTCAAGATAATAACTAGACTTAGAGGAACAACCTAGAAGTTTTTAATTCTTCAAAAATCAACTTATCATGCTTGATTCCCTAATGTCTTAAAGTTTAAACAATCAATGCATAAATGCCTATATTTTAATTTAAGACATATCAATAAAAATCATGAGTTAATTAAAATTCCTTCTAATAGTGATATGAGTAATTCACGTGAGAATAAGACATATTCTAATGGTGATATAAAAGACTTCCCACACTTAAGATGTACATTGCCCTCAATGTACAAAGATAGATATATATTGAAAAAGATAAATTTATGATCATAAGATAAGGAGAGAAGTGAAACTTCCTGAATGATGAATGAGTTCCTTGAACTGGAGTTTTTGGAGAATAAATGGCGTGAGAGTGGAAGAGGATACTCTGGTGGTGGTAGAGGTTCATTAGACCATAATTCTTGCACCAAAATAATATTATATCTAGTGGTAGCTATGGTCGTGGTCGAGCAGGATATGGTAGTCGTGGAGAACCTTTCCCGGTGGAGTTTTTAGTTCCTATGCGGTGATGAGCTTAAGAGCTCTATATAACTGTGATAGAATCAGAAACTTTTTAGGAGATATAAATAAGAATAATTACTCTTAATGGAATAACTGAAATTGATAATTATAAAATAAAATTTTAAAATCTAATAAAAATAGGCGTAAGGAAAAATAAAAAGGAGTCTGAAGATAAAATAAAAGTAAAAACATAAAATAAAATAATTAATGAAAGTGTTTTAAACATCTTCATCGTTAGATGGTTCGCGAGGTGGGGGTGGCGATGAGATGTGAAAATGCTGACAAATTTGATGTAGAGTCGCATCATTGTGATCAAATCGTTGAAAACATTACTGCTCAAATCATGTAAGGCGCTCAGAGATGACAACGTATGAAGCTACCGCATGAACTGGACGAGAGGGGCATGGTGGCTGAGACGGTGGGTCCTCGTGCTGTGGAGAGACATCATCAGTAATGTCCTCGGTGGCCTCCTTCTTGGTAGATTGTACGAGACGATATTGAGGAGGGTAAGTTCCTCGGCGCTTTTCGATCATCCTCATATTAAGCATGCTCGAGATGCCTTGTGGGGATATCTGGCCCATAAAGGTAAGGGAAGATGATTGGGCTACTGTGTTGAGGAGCCCAAAGTGACGTGCCAGCCTATTTATAGATTTTGGGGCACACGGCCAGGGAACACGCCCGTGTTCCCCAATTTCAGCCCGTGTGATTCGTGATTTTTGGGCGCGTCTGACATTTAGTCTGCGCCCATGTTCCTTGTGCATGTGGGTGCACATGGCCATGTCGTACGACTGTGTCTAGCTTCGTTCGCTTCTCTCACGCTCGTGTATGTAAGCCCACGCCCGTGTTAATTTAACAGGTTCCACCACGGGTGCTCTCAGGTTCAACCACGGTTCTGCAACACAGGCGTGGCGAGCGCCCGTGTTATTTTGGTAGGGTCGCCCACGGCAATGTCGCACGGCCGTGGCATTTTATCATAGATCGTGTTTGGGAAAAATATCTGCCCTGTTTCCACACGGTCCTCAGCACGCCCGTGTGTCTGGCTGTGTCTGTGTGGAAAGCCTGTATTCAGGATCTCCGTTAGTAAGTTAGGTGTTAAATACTAAAATTTAAAGAAATTAATATTGTTAGTACTCGATTTGCCTCCCGAGAAGTGCCTATTTAGAGTCTAAGCTCGACTCTACGTTGTGGGTGTATTTAGGTAACTTCATGGAGCCGTAGCTCCTCTTTATCGCCTTTAAATTCTCCCTATTATACATTTTGAGACATGTCCATTTACCTTGAAATTGCCTTGTGATGGATAACTTACCTCTACTATACCATACGAAAACACAGTTTAAACTACAAAAGGACCTGACCATCGTGATTTAAGCTTTCTAGGAAACAATTTGAGCCTCGAGTTATATAACAGGACAAGATCTCCAACTTCAAATTGCCTTCGTTGCTTCAAACGGGTGTCGTGGCGGTGCTTCGTCGCTTCCTTATATAGGCGCGAATTTTCATATGCATTGGCTCGCCACTCATCTAACTCGTTCAGCTGTATCAACCTATTTTCACCTACAAGTTTGGGGTCAAAGTTTAGAAATTTTATAGCCAGAATGCCTTGTGTTCCAACTTAAACGGTAGGTGACAACTTTTCCCATAAACCAGTCTGTAAGGTGATGTTCCTATTAGAATCGTAAAAGCAGTTCTATAAGCCTATAAAGCATCATCTACTTTCATTGCCCAATCCTTCTTATTTAATTCTACTATCTTTTCTAGGATACGTTTAAGCTCTCGGTTTGCTACTTCGACTTGGCCACTAGTTTAAGGGTGATAGGGGGTAGCTGTTCTGTGATGAACTCCGTATTTCTTTAGGGTCTTGTCAAATTGGGTATTGCAAAAATGAGTACCCCTATCACTGATAATTGCTTTAGGTGTACCAAATCTAGAGAAAAGTTTCTTAAGGAATCGTACTACTACTCTAGCATCATTAGTAGGTAAAGCTTGGGCTTCAACCCATTTGGACATATAATCAACAGCTACTAAGATGTATTTATTCCCGAATGAACTAAGGAATGGACCCATGAAGTCGATACCCTAAACGTCAAATATTTCACATGAGAGCATATATGTTTGAGGCATTTCATCATGTTTGGATATATTACCTGTCCTTTGACATTTGTCACAAGAAGTAACATACCTGTTGGCATCTTTGAATAGAGTGGGCCAATAAAAACCTGATTCGAGGATTTTATGTGTGGTCTTATTTCCACCATAATGTCCTCCAACCGATTTTGAGTGGCAATGTTCTAAGATTTTCAATGCTTCTGTCCTTGTAACGCATCTTCTGATGATTTAATCTACACATTTACGGAAAAGAAAAGGGTCTTCCCAGAAGTAGTTTTTCACATTAGTGAAGACTCGATTTTTTTACTGATGTGTCAACCCTTTTGGGATAATGTTAGCAGCTAAAAAATTTGCAATATCTACAAACTAAGGTACCTCAGAATCAGATATAATAAAAAATTGTTTTTGAGGGAATGAATATTTTATTTCAATGTCATCTGATTCTGTGGTACTTGAGTTTTCAAGCTTGGAGAGATGGTCAGCTGCAAGATTTTCAACTCCTTTCTTATCATTGATTTCTAAGTCAAATTCCTGCAATAATAAGATCCATCGAATGAGTCGAGGTTTTACATCAGTTTTAGTCAAAATGTGGCAAAGGGCGGAATGGTCAACTTTAGACAATATTAAATATGACCTAAATTTATTGAATGCAAAAACCACAGCTAGCAGCTCTTTCTCTGTGGTGGTGTAGTTTTCTTGTGCGGCTGTCAAAGTCTTGCTAGCATAATAGATAGGTTGAAAATGTTTATCTCTTCGCTATCCCAAAACTGCACCTACTGCAAAATTACTCGCATGGCACATTAGTTCAAAAGGTGAATTCCCATCAGGTGTAATTATAATTGGAGCTTTAGTTAGTTTATCCTTTAAAGTATTAAATGCTTCTAAACACTCCTGATCGAAATTAAAAGGTACATCTTTTTCTAGTAATTTAGTCAAAGGCTTAGCTATTTTAGAAAAGTCCTTAATAAATCTTCTATAAAACCCAGCATGTCCTAAGAAGCTTCTAATAGCCTTAACCGAATTAGGGGGAGGTAGTTTTTCAATGGTTTCAATTTTAACCTTAATCCCTTTACTAGAAATTTTATGTCCTAACACAATACCTTCTTGAACCATGAAGTGACATTTTTCCCAGTTAAGCACAAGGTTTGTTTCCTCACATCTTATTAACACTCGTTTTAAATTTTTTAGGCAAAGATGGAAAGAGTTACCGAAAACTGAAAAATCATCCATAAAGACCTGCATGACATCTTCTACGAGTTCGTCAAAAATAGCCATCATGCAACGCTGGAAAGTAGCAGGAGCATTACATAATCCAAAAGGCATTCTACGATAAACAAACGTACCGTATGGACATGTAAATTTCGTCTTTTCTTGATCTTCAGGAGCTATTGGGATTTAGAAATAGCCAGAGAGTCCATCTAAAAAGCAGTAGTACATGTGTCTTGACAATCTTTCCAACATTTGGTCAATGAATGGAAGGAAAAAGTGGTATTTTCTCGTGGCATCATTTAGCTTCCTATAATCAATGTACACTCTCCAACCTGTGACTGTATTTGTTCGGATTAATTCATTCTTCTTATTGGCTACAACAGTCATGCCTCCTTTCTTAGGAACAACCTGCACTGGACTCATCCAAGAATTTTCAGAAATAGGATAAATAATTTCAGTATCTAGGAATTTAATTACCTCAGCTTTAACAACTTCCTTCATGTTAGGGTTCAGTCGTCTTTGGGCTTGCATGCATGGTTTATATTCATCTTCCATTAAAATTTTGTGGGTGCAAAAAGAAGGGCTGATCCCTTTTATGTCAGTAACTTTCCAAGTTATGGCCCTTTTATGCTCTCTTAATACTTGGAGTAATTCTTCTTTCTCCTTGGGTTGCAAGTTGGATGCAATAATTACTGGTAATGTGGAATTATTTCCAAGGAATGCATATTGCAAGTGATTCGACAATTGTTTAAGTTCCAATTTAGGGGATTCGTCAATAAAAGGTTTTTGCTTAAGTTCATGTTTTACATTAATTCCCTCATATTCTGCCAGTTTTGGGGAGGTTTCATTGGAGTTTAGTTCAGTTCCTAATTTAGAATCATCATCCATCCCATCTCCTTGGATGAGACACAGTTCCATCGTGTCCTTGTGTACGATTTCCTGAAAAGAATCTTGAGTAGCATGATCAATAGAGTCGATAAAATAACATGAGTCATCCTGTTCTCTAGAAAATCTCATGACATCATAAATTTTAAAAATAATCTCTTCGTCACCTACTCTAAGTACCAATTTACCATCACCCACACCAATTACCGCTCTAGCAGTGGCTAAAAATGGCCGACCTAAAATTAAAGGCACATCAACATCTTCATTCATGTCAAGCACAACGAAATCAACAGGGAATATAAATTTATCTACTTTTACAAGTACGTCCTCTATAATTCCCCTAGGATATTTAACAGATCTATCAGCTAATTGAATACTCATCCTAGTGGGTTTAGGTTCCCCAAGACCAAGTTGTTTAAACATTTTATAAGGCATCAAATTAATGTTGGCACCTAAATCAGCTAGTGCTTTATCAACATTCAAACTACCAATTAAGCAGGGAATAGTAAAACTTCCTGGATCTTTCAGTTTGGTTGGCAATTTATTTTGGAGCATGGCTGAGCACTCCTCATTAAGTTCCACTGTAGATAAGTCTTCAAATTTCTTTTTGTTTGTTAGAAGTTCCTTTAAGAATTTTGCATATGTAGGCATTTGCGATATAGTTTCACCAAAAGGTAAGTTAATATGCAATTGTTTAAAAAGTTCAAGAAATTTACCAAATTGTGCATCCATGCAGTCTTTCTTCAACTTTGTTGGGTATAGGATTAGTGGTTTATGTTCTTTTAGCATTAGGTTATCATTGTTTTCGGGTTCGACCTCCTTTCTGTCAGCTTCTTGTGGTGGCTCCTTTTCAGATTCTGCTAGCACTCTCCCACTCTTCAGTGTAACTACTTTCATGTGCTCTTTTGGGTTGTTGCTTGGCAAGCTACCTTGTGGTTGTTCAAAAATTAACTTGGCAAGCTATCCAATCTGAATTTTGAGCCTTTGGATCGATGCTTGTTGATTCTTAAGTGCTGTCTTGGTATTCTAAAAATGAGTTTCTGACACCGATATAAACTTTGTGATCATCTCTTCAAGGTTCGGCTTCTTCTCTTGTTGGTAGGGTGGTTGTTGGAAGCTTGGAGGGGGTCTATGATTGCCTTGGCCTCCCCATAAAAAATTTGGGTGGTTCCTCCAACCTTCATTGTAAGTGTTACTATAAGGATTGTTTTAAGATCAAGGATTGTTACCCATGTAATTTAACTGCTCATTGTCCATATTGTGACCATATGGCGGGTATTCTGAACTATTCGATCCACCTCCATTTGCTTCGCTCTACATTACTGGGTGAACCTGTGAAGAACTAAGAAAACCATCAATTTTTTTATTCAAGAGTTCTACCTAATTAGAGAGCATAGTGACCGAATCGATGTTATAAACACCGGCTATTTTCATTGGTTTTGTCCTCATGACTTGCCATTGATAGTTATTCAGTGACATCTCCTCTATAAATTCATAGGCAGCTTTAGGTGTTTTATTGTTGATGGTTCCGTCAGCAGCTGCGTCAACCATTTGTCGAGTCGAAGGATTCAGGCCATTATGAAGAGTTTGAACCTATAACCAGAGTGGTAACCTATGGTGAGAGCATCTTCGCAAAAGATCCTTGTATCTCTCCCATGTATCGTAGAGTGTCTCTAAATCCATTTGCACAAAAGAAGAGATATTATTATGTAGTTTAGCCGTTTTAGCCGGCAGAAAATATTTTAATAAGAACTTTTTGGTCATTTGTTCCTAAGTAGTAATTGACTCTCGTGGTAACGAGCTCAACCACAGTTTAGCTTTGTTCGTCAATGAAAAGGGAAACAACCAAAGACGAATGGCATCATCAGAAACGCCATTAATTTTAAATGTATCACAAAATTCCAGGAAATTTGCCAAGTGAGTGTTTGGATTCTCATCCAGCAAACCATCAAACTGAACAAATTGTTGTATCATCTGAATAGTGTTAGGTTTTAGTTCAAAATTATTCGCAGCAATAGCAGGTCTAACTATACTTGATTCAGTTCCTGTTAAAAAAGGTTTAGCATAATCATACATAGTGCGTGGAGCAGGATTCTAATTTACTGGATTAACAACAACCTTAGGAGGTATCAGGTTTTCTTGATTTTCAGCTATCTCCTCGGTTGTGGTTGAGATATCGTCCTCTTGCTCTTCCTCTGTGCATCTTAGGCTTCGCCTTATTTCTCTTCGATTTCTACGAACTGTGCGATCGATTTCTTCGTCAAAAAGTAGTGGTCCTAACGGGTTTCTTCTAGTCATAAACTATAAAAATTTTCCAAGAGAAAGAAAAATTAAATTAATAATAATAAAATAAAATTAACTTGCAAGGAAAATAAATGGCTAGAGTAATAAAAATTGAGTGTTCCTAATATCTTAGTTCCCTGGCAACAGTGCCAAAAACTTGATCATGTTATTTTGTGACAGGTTTTAAATATTTATAATTACTCATTCTTGAAACTAGCTATTATCACGATGTAGGCAAGTGTACCTATCGAACAGTAGTATAGTTTTAGCAAGACCAGATTGTCGAACCCAAAGGAACTAAAAGTACTAGTAATGACTGTCTTTTTATTATCTAGCCTAAGAATAAGGGGGTTTGCTTTAACTAACTAATTAACTAAACTAAGAATTCACAGAAAATAGAATTGGGGGATTACTTTTGGAAAACGATTGAATTAAAATAATACCCAAGGAAGAATCCACCTAGACTTTACTTGTTATTCTAGCTCCGAATCGGATGATTTATTCATTTGACTTGATCCGTAGAAATCCCTAAGTTATAATATTATCTCTCTCGAGACTAACAACGTCTAACCCTAGGTTGAACAATTGAAATCTCTTTCTAATTAACTTCCTAGGGTTGCATTAACTCGATCTATGGATCCCCTTATTAGGTTTTACCCTAATCCGGCAAAATCTTGTCACCCTATCTCTAGGCGCGCAATCAACTCTGCTTAATTATGACAATTGTACTCTTAGACAGGGTCTATTCCTCCTCTGAATAAGAGCGTAACTTGAATCAATATCCTGGAATATCAAAAATAAGAATTAAGAACACATAATTAAGAACAAGTCAAATATTTATCATACAATTTAGAAAATAATAACAAGATTTGTCTTAGGTCTCATCCCCCTTAGGTATTTAGGGGATTTAGTTCATAACTAAAAAGGAAAACATCTCAGAAGAATAATGAATACAAAACATAAAGAAAACCCAAAACTCCTGAAGGGGAATTGAGGGAAGAACTTCCGTCTTGACGATGAATCCGGCTTCTGAGATGGATCAATCAGCTTTCCTCGAGCAATTCATTGCTCCCTCCTCTGTATGTCTTTTGTTCTCCTCTTCTAGGGTGTATTTATAGGATTTAGAATGTCTAAGAGCCCTCAAAATTAGCCTTTTCCGAATTGGACTCAACTTGGGTTCGGCAGGGACATGCGCGTGTGCGATTATTTCAGCCGTTTTTGAGCCTGTTAGAATGGCACGGCCGTGTGTGATTACTTCAGGCCGTGTTCGAGCCTGTTAGAATGACACATCCGTGTGGTCTACCCGTATGAGTCGTGTTTCGATTTTGCCAAATTGACACGGCCGTGTGGCCTACCAATGTGAGGAAGTCCAGGCCGTGTTGATCTCGTACGTTGGCCTATAAAACATGAAATTAAGGCATTAGGAGCATCGAATTCACCAATTCTAAGGAAAAATCATCCATAAAATGTGCTAAGCATGGGGTAAAAATATGTATAAATGACGGTTTATCACGAGACATCATTGAGTTGTTCTCAATTCAAAGATGTTTTCGTAATCGCATCAAGATATGGCTAGGCTACTAAGACGTGAGGATGTTATGGGGTGTTCGAACAGCACATGATAATATTTTTTCGATTGCCAGGGTAATAATGAGGTTCGGGTACTGTTGGTCCACCATGGAAGGGGATTGCATCAGTTATGCCCTAAACGCCAGATGGAGGAAGACAAGACTTGTGTGGGGCATGGATGTTATGAGGTTGATCTCGTTAAAAGCTTCTGGCCAACACCGATTCATCCTTGTGGTCGTCGGTTACTTCACTAAGAGGGTGAAGGTAGTTTCATATACCAATATTACAAGGCCGATAATTATCAAATTCAAATTCAAAAAAAATGATTGTGGAAGATAACCGAGGCTTGTGAAGATTGGGGTAAAGAAGTTACCATTTACCCTCTATACTTATCAAGCGTCTGTCAGGACCTCTACCAGGGCAACACCTTTCTCTCTGGTTTATAGAATGGAGGTAGTTTTACCCATCGAGGTCGAGATTCCTTCCCTCAGAGTTTTATCAGAAGTAAAGTTGGACGAAGCAGAATGGGTTCAGTCACGATACGATCAGTTGAATTTGATTGAAGGAAAAAGGCTAAGGGCTATCCGTCATGGTCAAATGTACCAAAAACGGATGATGCAAGCTTACAACGAAAAAGGTTCGTCGTAGAGAATTCCATGAGGAAGACCTAGTTTTGAGAAAGATCCTACCCATACAAAAGGACTTCAAAGGAAAATGGATACCAAATTGGGAAGGACCATATGTGGTAAAGAAGGCCTTTTCTAGAGGAGCGTTGATATTGACCGAAATGGATGGTAAGATTTTACCCAATCCTGTAAATTCAGATTCAGTTAAGAAATACTTCGCTAAAAGAAAAAAAAAAGGAGAAGCCAATGTGAAAACTCGCAAAGGGCACTTTGAGACCAAAGGAATTTTGAATTAAAAACCCGCAAAGGGCGATTCGAATTTTGATCGAAGGTGGGGCATGCGGTAGTCTTGTGAAACCTAAATTGACAAGGAGGAGAGGTGTTACATCTTGGGGCATCAACAAGAGTACTCTAGATCCCCTAAACACATATTGAACTAAAAAAAAAGGGGTCCTCAAGAAGTTCATACAGAGAAGCTCAAACTGCGATATCTGGGGCACCTAGCTTTCTATTTTACCCATTTTGAATTTGCTATCTTTGATTACCTTATTCTTTTCAAGATACATCCCAATAAATTTCTTTTTAATTGCATTTGCGATCCTTATTTAACTTTCTTGCTTCGAGCTATGCTCTTAATTAATTTCCTTTTGGTCCATTATTATGATCTTTTCAAGCATTTTGCATTAAAATAACGATTAATGGACTAATAATACTTTCATAAAAGGAGTTTCGCATATTACTTTGGAAGCTTCTAAATGATACAACCTAAAACATGACTATTGTTTAGAACATACCAAGCCTAAGGGTTGAAAATATTGGAGTAAGATGATTATCTTTTTGGACATTTTATTGGTTGAACAAAAGGACAAGACATTTCGGCGATGGTATAACCTCGACAAATAATGAGCAATGTCAACCGAAGTGTACAAAGGGATCATTCTTAGGAAAAGAAGGATAATAATCTACATTCATGCAAATATCAAGCATATACATCTAGTCATTACACCCAGGGAATGGTGTAACAAATCAAATTGGTTGAAGATGATACAAATCCCATACCTCTGAGTTGCAACAAGATGGATGGAAGAAACCAAATATTATTCCCTTGAAGTTGTAGTGGGAGGTACAAACCTCATATCCTAGAAGGTACAAGTGGAAGGGACTCTGAAAGTACAGTAGGACAAGCTTGCTGAATAGAATATGATTATTTCTTTAGGCTTTCTGCCAAGAATACCAACCAAACAAGATGGTAGCGATAATACCCTGATGAACAACGAGATGATGCCTTAAGCATTTAAAAAATGATCATTCTCATTTCTACATTCATATATCATTCATAACACATCTAGTTAGGAGTATTTGATTCATTTCGATCATAGCATCCTAATTATTTGGCATAAACATAGGCATATGAAACCGAGTCTACAGGGCATGTTCCCCAGAGGACAGTGTGGTGACATCGGTGAATTCACAGATCTTATCTCCCTAAGCAATAGTGGAGTAGATCGAAGACAAAGAGCCTTAACCCCCTAAGCAGTAGGGTAACAGGCTGAAAATTACAGATCTTATCTCCCTCAGCAGTAGTGGAGCAGATCGAAGACAGAGAGCCTTAACCCCCTAAGCAGTAGGGTAACAAGCTAAAAATTACAGATCTTATCACCCTAAGCAGTAGGGGAACAGATTGAAGACAGTGAGCCTTAACCCCCTAAGCAGTAGGGTAACAGGCTAAAAATTATAGATCTTATCACCCTAAGCAGTAGGGGAATAGATCAAAGACGACGAGCTTTAACCCCCTAAGTAGTAGGGTAACAGGCTAAAAATTACAGATCTTATCACCCTAAGCAGTAGGGGAACAGATCGAAGACGGTGAGCCTTAACCCCCTAAGCAGTAGGGTAACAGGCTAAAAATTACAGATCTTATCACCCTAAGCAGTAGGGGAACAGATCGAAGACGGCGAGCCTTAACCCCTTAAGTAGTAGGGTAACAGGCTGAAGATTACAGATCTTATCTCCCTAAGCAGTAGTGGAGCAGATCGAAGATAGAGAGCCTTAACCCCCTAAGCAGTAGGGTAACAGGCTGAAGATTATAGATCTTATCTCCCTAAGCAGTAGTGGAGCAGATTGAAGATAGAGAGCCTTAACCCCCTAAGCAGTAGGATAACAGGCTGAAGATTACAGATCTTATCTCCCTAAGCAGTAGTGGAACAGATCGAAGACGGAGAGCCTTAACCCCCTAAGCAGTAGTGTAACAGGCTGAAGATTATAGATCTTATCTCCTTAAGCAGTAGTGGAGCAAATCAAAGACAGAGAGCCTTAACCCCTTAAGTAGTAGGGTAACAGGCTGAAGATTACAGATCTTATCTCCCTGAAGTTGTAGTGGAGCAGACTGAAGATAGCAAATCTTATTCCCCTAAAGTTGCAGTGGAACAGATTAAAGCTACGAATAAACAGATCTTATCTCTCTGAAGTTGCAATAGAGCAGACCAAAACAAACCTTACCTCTCTGAAGTTGCAGTAAAACAGGTTGAAGACACAAATCTTATTTCCCTGAAGTTGCAGTGGAGCAGACTGAAGATGACAAATCTCATACCTCTGAAGTTGTAGAGGAGTGGATTACCACAAATCTTATCTCCCCGAAGTTGCAGTGGAGCAGTGGAGCGGATTGAAGCAACAAGCTGTAGTGGACTACAAGAAGAAGATGAGCACCAAAGAAGTCAAAACTCAAGTCGACCGGACAAAATTGGTCTTTCTCAAAAGTCTTTGCTCTGTTCTCGTTACACGACAACAAGCAAAGAGGGGCAGCTGTACACACCAATTTTTGCCCGGTCCAATAATTAAAACACAAGCCCAAACTAACCCTAACAGCCCAAATCAAAAAACAAAACAAAGAAAAAAAAACCTAAATCAGCCTACCTGCTGCCACCTCTGCCCCCTGTCCCATCGCCCCATGCCTGTCACGTCCACCGTCTGCCACCACCACCTGCTTTACCGCCATCAATTGGCCTACAAAAATGAAACAAACACACAAGCAATAGGATTAAAAGGGCATTGTAAAATGGCTATAAAAGGATACAAAATCAAATGTAAAGTCTCTTTTTTTTTTTCCGAGAAGAATAGAATAAAAAAATAACAAACAAAATTCAAATATATAAATAAAAACAGTAGATCAAAAGAGAAATCGGGAAAAAGTCCAAAATCGAGCAAAAGGTTATTTTCTTTTATTTCATTTCATTTTCTTTTTTTCTCGCTCTACAAATCGATTTTTACATACATATATATACACGAAAAGTGAACAAAAAGGGTAAAAAGGGGTTTACCTTTGATTCCCCTGAAAAAGGCCAACTTTTGGCCTTCCTGCCGCCACACACGGCGGCGGCGTGTGGCGGTGACCGGTCGAACTTCCACCGGATTCGAAGGGCCTGCAGAGAAAACCAAGAAAGAAAGATTTTTTTTTCTTAAAACTGATATCAAATGATTTTTTTAAAATTATTTTTAGCTTATATAGGCCATATAAAACGACGTCGTTTTGGCCGGCGTCCATAAGCCCCATAATGACGTCATTTTGCCCAATCCGACCCGATCCAACCCGCCCCGACCAGGGATCCACGTGTTTTTGACGAAATAGATATTTGCGCGTTTATCCCTTCCGCTTTTTTATTACTTTGCAATTCAGTTTTGATTCTTTTTAATTTTGACCCCGAAATTTGTTTGAAATTCAATTTGGGCCTTATTTGAACGACGTCGTTTAGAAGGGTCGGGATATTCTCTCTTTTAGTCCCTCCTTTCTTTAAATCAGTCCTCTTCTCTTTTATTTATTTCTAGATTTGCCCCGAACTTTCGTTTTATGTTCAATTTAGCCCATTTTTAGTTATTTTTACTATTTTATGATTAAAAATTAATTAATTGATTATTTTTATTATTTTTATTATTACTATTATTATTATTCCTTTGTATCATTATTATCTATTATTAATATTAATATTATTACTATTATTACTATTTTTATTTTTATTGCTATTAACTTTAGTATTATTATCATTTTATTTTATTATCATTATCACTATTACTATTATTATTATTTTTAACTATTATTGTTATTATTATTATATTTACTATTATTAAATTTTATTATTATTACTAATATTGTTATTAAGGTATTATTATCACTACCATTTTCTATCTACTATTATTATCTTATATAAAATATTGTTATTATTATTATAGCTATTATTATCATAATATTATGCTATTACGTTTGTTACTAGTATTAGCATTAATTATTATTATCATTATACTTATTACTATTATTAGTATTATTATTTTCTTTAGTACTATCACTACTATTATATTATTTGTCTTATTAATGTACTGTTATTTTTTCCTACTTAACTATTATTGCTATCATTATTCTCACTATTGTAATTATTATTAATCTTCTATTATTCTCTTACATCATGTGTTCGTTTTATTACTCCTTTTCTGTTCTCATAATTCTCATTATGCGTTTATTTTTATTTTGTTATGTTTGTTAATATCAAAATTTTTATTTTTATTTGTTTGTTCATTCTTCATTATTTTATTAAAATTTCCATTAACCTTCACCAGATAAAAATAATTCTTTCACAAAAGCAATATTCCATGTTTAGAAATTCGAGAAAATCGTGCCCTAACTTACTAGGTTTCGATTTTTCTCATTTAACCTAAACGACATAATATTCTTTTAAATCACGATACGGGTTTTGAATAAAAATGCTTACTCTCGAAGATACGTGGTGTTGTGCCCCAACTTACTGGGTACGGCATCTTATTACCTCGAGATAAGATTTTTGTAAATAAAGGCAATGTTCGGTATTTAGAGGTTCGAGAGATCGTGCCCTAACTTATTGGGTTTTGATTTTCCTTATTTACCTTAAATAATCGAATATCCTTTTTAAAAGGGGTTTAAATACACGAATTTTAAATAAAAGGCAAGCTCACTCTCAAAAGTTCGAGATGTCGTGTCCTAACTTATTAGATGTGACATTTTATTACTTCGAGACGAGAAGGTCTTTAACATTCTAGCTTTTTTCATGAAAAGAGGAATCGTATTTTAAAGTCTTTCAAGTTTTCAAATCTTTGACACTAAGACATTGATTAATCAACTAGGTACCAATTTTGGGCATATCGAGGGTGCTAATCCTTCCTCATGCGTAACCGACTCCCGAACCCATCTTTCTGATTTTCGTAGACCAAAATCGTTGTTTTGATAAATCAAACTGATTATTAAAAACAACCATCTTTCGAGGTGACCCAATCACACCTTAGCAAAAAGGATCGGTGGCGACTCCTGTTTTTCCAATTTTCATTTCCAAAATAAAGTCGACCTCCGTTCTCTTTTAAAAAAAATGGTTTCGACATATATAACAACACCAAATAAAAAATTATATATCACATTGCTTATTGAATCAAAATTTACGTATAAATATAAAATTTATCCTATTTTTTTATTTAAAGAGATCAAGTTCGTTTTTTTTAAAGGTAAATTTATTAATTCATTTAATGAATGGAACCATACAATTCAGAGAAAAAAAATAGCAGAAACTCATCGTAGATGGTGAATGACAAGCTCCATCAACATAACAAATGTTTTAACCTCAGCATCAATAGAATATTATGTCACGTTGACAATTGGCTTTGTCACAACTCAAGCACGACATATCTGGAGTGATTGCAAGCACTTAATACAATAAAGAAATCCGCCCCGAATGGTCCAAAGTGGTGAGCAAAAATCAACCAAAGAATCGAGCATTCACCAAACTAGAAAGGACAACAACAAAATCATCCCTAAAATCACTTATAAAACTAAGATTGCATGCATAAGCAAGACTAGAAAACATGCTATAAGAGCAGACAAAAACTAGTGGCCAGTGAGGTTTTAGCAAAGGAAAAGCATCGTCATTTATCCATCACAACTTGTGAAGACAACAAAAATATCCACAAAATAGATCTGCAAACTTAAAAGAGAAAAGACATGTGTAGTGAATGAGAAGAAGAAAGAAATAAAGGGTTGATGGAAGAGGAGAAAGGAAGGCAATAGCCAGCTCGGAGACTAACACTGTCCTAAGCAAAATAAAAGATAAAAAAAAAATTAGGGTTTTTAAATAATCAATTTCATTTTTTTAATCCATGGATTTGCTTTGTTTTATTGGCCATCCAACTTTATCCAAAAAAAAAATATACGCTATATTCACTAGGAATATGCCACATGCCATCTTATTATATATCACTTCTTGTAAAAAAAATTAAGAACCAACCTAGAAATTAAACTATAGTTCAAGGGCCAATTTACAAGAAAACAAAAAAAAAATACACAACTGAGACTGAGAGAGCTTGGAAAGGATAAAAAAGAGAAAAATTGTTTTTGGACTGAAAAGAATTGGATTCTTCTTTCCAAATTAAAATCTGGGCTTTGAAGTCCAAATGAAGAACAGCCGAAGCCGCAAAGAGACAAAAATATTTACTTCGTTTTCTCCATTACTCGCTCTCGCTCTCACGCTCTCACACTCACTTCATCAAAATTTATAAAAAAAAAACCCAAATCCCAAATATTTTGATCTTGTTGCTCACCCACCCTTCATCCACCCACATTCAATCATTTTCAATTTTGTTCATATATAAATTCTTTTATGGCTGCTCTTTACTCAACTTCCTCTTGCTTTTGTGGTAGTTTGGCTTCTTACCCAGTTCATATATCAGTAAAATTGGGTCATGGCAAGGTTAGAGATTCTGGGTTTTATTTTCCTCATCGTTTTCAGTGCGCTACTCCTAAATTACATGTCCAAGGTACTTTTTAGCTTTCATTTAGGATAGCTGAAATGGTTTTTCTTAAATTCAAATTTGTTTTTATATCACATGATTAGCTTTGCTTCTAGGGTTATTTTGAGTAATTGTGAGTTTTATTTTTGTAGTTGTTGTAGTAGTTTATGGGATCATTCAGGAAAATGTATTCAATTTCTCTCTTCTTACTTAATTTTAAGTATGATTTAAGGAAAAGAAAAAAGCTAATTAGCTAATTTTAGAACTGCGGAAAGAATGGATTATGGATTTTTAAACTTAATTAATTAAAAAAACTAAATGATTTAAAATAGTTGTTTAATTATCTAAAAAGTTGGAGCACAAGGATTTTCAAATTTAGTTGCTTACCTTATTTTATTGATCATATAAAGAGTACTGTTCAAAAAATGGATTAATAGTATTAAGCAATTGATAGCATCATATATAGAGTAAATTTTGATTTAGAGAAAAAAAAATGGAAATCTGCATATATACATATATAGTGCCATTTGATTAGTTGAGTGGAGGATAAGTTTGAGTGATGCAAAGATAATTAGGAATTTTTTATTTTAATGATAGAAACGGATAATTTTTAACAGAAAGGACTAATTTGCTCTTTGATCTAATGTATAGGGACTAATTTTCCTAGTTTTTAAAGTAAAGGGAGCAAAATATAACCTGTCTCCTAATACAAGAGCCTCCATGTTACTTTTACATGATGCCATTTGATTAGTTGAGTGATGCAAAGATAATTAGGAGTTGATTTTGTTGCTTTAAATGTAGAGGGATTATTATTTGATACATTGCCGTTAGAGTAAAAGCTACACGAATGTTAAATAATGCTCCATTGCTAACATTATAGTTTTCTAGTTTTTACCTGCGGATTGTAATTACTGTGGTGTATAATTTTCATTATGTTGTTTATTTGTTTCAGCAAAAGCCCTTTCTGTTGATGGGTTACCTGAAATAATGGATTCTTCACTTGTGGTTTGTTTCGGGGAAATGCTGATAGATTTTGTCCCGACGATCAGTGGTCTTTCGTTGGCGGAAGCTCCAGCATTTAAAAAGGCCCCTGGGGGTGCTCCTGCTAATGTTGCTGTCGGCATAGCTCGTCTCGGTGGTTCATCTGCTTTCATCGGGAAGGTATGTATTCTTTTTGTTTGTCGAGTATGATACTAACATATCTCATTCATGCTTGTCCTTTCATAGTTATGAAATTTGGCTGCTCTACATCGATGAAATTTGGCTGCTCTACATCGATAAAACTTCTCTATTTTAAGTAATTTTATCCTATATCTATTAGGTCTCGAGTTTAATCTGGTCTTATATTCAAGTTAGGCCCCTATTACCTATCGGTTTTATGGTGTATGGTGCACATGGTATTAGAGCTTAATGTATTGTATGATGTGGACAGGTTGGTGAAGATGAATTCGGGTACATGCTTGCTGACATATTAAAGGAAAATAACGTCAACAATGAAGGGATGCGTTTTGATCCCGGTGCACGAACTGCTTTAGCATTCGTAACATTAAGGAGTGACGGTGAACGTGAATTCATGTTTTATCGTAATCCTAGTGCTGATATGTTGCTTCAAGAAAATGAACTCGATTTTGATTTGATTACGAAGGTATGTTACCTCTATAACTGTTAATTAACAAAACTAAAAACACAATGGGAAGATGTGAGAAAACAAATAGTTTAGTGACCAAAACGTAAATTTACTAATAGTTTAGTGATCTCAATAGTATTCATCATGTTGGCAAGGTGTGGGTTTGTGTATAATTGCTGTATAGGTCCCTTCCTTTTTAGCATTTTTGTTTCTGTTTTCACCTTCATCTTTTGGCAGGCGACGATTTTTCATTATGGTTCCATAAGTCTTATTACAGAACCATGCAAGTCGGCTCACATTGCTGCAGCAAAAGCTGCAAAGGATGCAGGTGTTGTTCTTTCCTACGATCCCAACCTTAGGCTTCCATTATGGCCCTCTGCGGAGAGTGCAAGGAAAGGGATTTTGAGCATTTGGGATACTGCCGATATTATCAAGGTAGAGTGCAATGCGTAAAGTAAAAGGAAAGGGCTATAACCATATTAATGATTTCAATAAATGAGTGTGGATTTCAGGTAAGTGAAGAAGAGATCTCTTTTCTAACACAAGGAGAAGATCCATACGATGATACTGTTGTACGTAAGTTGTTCCACCCGAATTTGAAATTGCTTCTAGTTACAGAGGGCCCGGATGGTTGCCGTTATTATACTCAGGTAAGCTCGATATATATTTTTCTATGACTTTTTTATTTTATTTTACTTTCTGCATGTAATTTATTTTGACAGCTGGACTCTTCGGAACAGTGATGGCTTGAATTGCCACTCTAGATGTAAGATGGCAATGGGGTTAGGAGAGGCCGTATTTTACTGGTCTTGAAAAGGGGGTTCATGACCCTGAACGAGACCCGATATCAGGGGTAAAAGTACCATGGAGGCCCTGTATTAAGTCAGATTGCATTTTGCCTCTTTATTCAAAAAATAGGTGAATTAGTCCTTATGTGTTAGATCAAAGAGCAAACTGGGACTTTCTGTTGAAATTTTCATTTCTTTTTACTGTTAAAAATTGATGTGATTAACAGAATAATCAGAAAGTTACACGTATCTCATTCTGATGTATAGGGAACAATTTTTAATAGTAGAAATAGATAAATTTTTAATAGAATGACCAGTTTGCTCTTTGATCTAACATATAGAGACTAATTTTCTCATTTTTTTTAGTAAAGGGGGCAAAATGTAATTCAACTCCAAGTATAAAGGCCTCTATGATACTTTTATCCAATATCAGGTTATGAGAACGAGCGATCTAGTATATTGTCGAATCTGGAATTGAGAAATGTATAATATTTTTCAGGAATTCAGTGGGAAAGTGAAGGGCTTGAAAGTAGAAGCTGTAGACACCACTGGTGCCGGGGATGCTTTTGTTGCTGGAACATTATCGCAACTAGCTTCTGATCTTTCCTTGATTCAGGTATTTCCCTTTTAAGTATCAACGCTTAAATTTAGCCGCATGAAATGATTCCATGAGTCTGAGTATGGTTATTGTGAGCAAGAATGCTGTTATTCTCTCCTTATTGGTACGGTACAAAACATAAAAGCAAGTTGAAAGTTTTCGTTTAATTCTTGCAGGACGAAGACCAATTGAGAAATGCTCTCAAGTTTTCTAACGTTTGCGGTGCATTGACCGTGACAGAAAGAGGTGCAATTCCCGCTTTGCCAACTAGAGAAGCTGTTGTTAATGCTCTCCTCAAAACCGTGGCATAAGTTTTCTTCCCCAAACACCGTGATTAGCCCACTTTCAGGCATCTATTCCTATATGTCTTGTGGCAGCTAGGACTAAATCAGAATGAAGATGGTAATATTCAATCATCACCGCTGCCTTCATCGGTGGACTTAAAGTTGTTCTGGTCATCTGTATTATGCAAAGCCTCATGCATCATTAGTAATAATTCCGTAAATTGATGTGTCAAGGAACAAAATCAATAAAATTACTCAAATGATTGGTGATTTTTGTATTCCATCTTTGCTAGTATGTACTATATGTATGATACTTCCAAATTGGTTTAGTGAATGGAGGAAATTCCTTGATTCTTAATCCGTGTTTTGTTAGTCGAGTTTGGTTTGAAAACTATATCTGGATTCAACTCATTCAATACCAAGCTTGAATATTCCAACCCAAGCGTTAGCTTGATTATCATACTTAGTCGATTGTTATGAAAACGTGAATAGATTATGTCACCGTGTGATTGATGGGGAAAGCCGAGAGGTCTGAAACCATAGAACTCGTTAGAGAGAGACTCAGATCTTTTTAGTCCTATCTAACAGCTACATAGTGCCCATCAATGCCTTTGTAGTTCGGCCGGTTTCTTCCGAAATATTGAACTCCGATAGGTTCAAGTTGAGCTTGAGTCTATTTACTTGTCTCAAGCTCTTGATTCTGGTTCTTGAACAATGCTTAGACTGTTTGAGAATTTTGCAACAAGATAAATTTAACAAATACGTTAAAATATGACATGTTTAGACAAAAATAAACACAAAATAGTGTGTGGTTAAACTCAATTGACTGAGTCTATTGGTTAAATTTTATCCTTTTCCTTACCTAAGATGTAGAAATGTGTACCGAACATTTTTTACAGGTGATCCGTTCATAATGGAGAATTTTCCCCTTGTCTTTAAAAGCAAAAAAGGTTCTTTATTTTTAAAAAAATTAATGATAATAAAAATAAATAAACCATAAACAAAGTAAAAAAAATAAATGGACGATGAAGAGAAGGCTAACAACGATCGCATTTTCAAACGTTTCGATGTGAACGGGGACGGAAAAATCTCTGCAGCAGAGCTCGGAGAAGCATTGAAGGCGCTCGGCTGTGTCTCGGTGGAAGAAGTTTCGAAGATGATGTCTGAAATGGATACTGATGGGGACGGCTCTATTTCATACGAGGAGTTCATTGCGTTCGCCGCTGCCAACCGCGGCCTAATGAAGGATGTTGCTAAAATATTTTAGTTCTTTTTAATGCTACTCTTTTCGTAATCAAATTGAAACATGTGTTTCCAATGATTGATTCCTAATGAATGAGCCACAATTTTAAGATTTAAATTGCAGTAACATTTTGTTTATGTAACAAATATTTTGATAGATTCAAGACAATCACAAATCATCACTTGAAAAGATTCCAAAAATATAATGAATTCGATGAACGCATCACTTCTTTATAGAATTTTGTTGCAGTAAACAAGGTTGTGAGTCTCCAAAAATATTTCGAAAGTGATGTCTTTTAAGTGATTCTCCGAAATGAAATTCTTCGCAGGAAAAACTTTTTTAACATCCCTCCCTTTTGGTAACCTTCTTATTTGCAAGCCTGTTTGTATCATATTTCGAGACTTGGTTAACTGTGATAAACAATGCCATGTGTAGGTAACATTTTCCAACAAGCAAACTGGCCCATTCAAAAATCTTCAGAATATAACTCACAATACAAAAGGCGAAATTGTACTTTCTCATTGAGGGGAACTAAATTTTAAACGCTCAATCACTTTATCTTCTTCACGACCTTGGAGTAATAAGTAAAAGAAAAGGAAGAAAATTTATGAGTCAATTTTTATGGTATAGAGTGCCGGTTTCATGGTAGGCTCTAGAAAGGCAGAATTGAAGTAGATCCCATCATTTTTTATTTATTTTTTGTTTCGTTGCTGAAAGCAATTGTGATTGTCACTGTCACACTAAAATAGTGAGTAAACAAGATAGTAAAAATACTAACAAAGGTACACCCTTATGGAGAAAAAATTATATGAAACTGTGATTTCACGATATCTTTATCCCTCTCCAATAGGGGAATGATAAATCACAATTTCATACCATCTCTATTGTGTAAATCAAAATTCAAATAACTTTCTTTTTTTGATCTGACCATCAGATCGACTTGGAGCTAAAGTATATTATTTTACTTGTCGATGAGTACCGATTCATAATAACAAAACGTAAATAAAAACTTTTGAATAGTTTAATGACTATTTTATAGCATTTTGAAATTCAATGACTAAAATACAAACTTATTAATGGTTTAATGATGTTGAATGTAATTTAAAAGAACTGTCTACGTATAAACGGAATTGTAGGAAAGGATTATGTCTAAAATCAATGCCCTCACTATTCAAATCATGTGATGATTTAGTTTGCATAATCTTTAGCGAATTCTTGTGGATGATATTCAAAGACATGCAAAGCTCTTAAAATTCATGGTATGAGGACAACAAACAATTCTCCTAAAAACATGGAATTGCTCTTTGTGTTCATTTTTCCCCACAAGGCCAGCTTTGCTTTTTATGCAATTTCCCCCCTATAGACCATCCAACAAAACGTGTGGAGAGGATGATTTTTATTGGGTTCACAAAAGGTACAGTTACTAATTAATAATGGATATACAAATTGAATTAACATTTCTTACATCTCATTACTTGCAATAAATGCACCGTTTCCATTACAATAGATAAAAAGGACTTCCTGTCAGCCTTATAATTAGTGTTAAAGGTTCCCACTATTTAAGAGTTTAAGAATTATGAATAAAAATGGGTATTGTATAAAAAATTTATTGGTTATAATAGTTAATTCGTGTTAACCAAAATTTATTTAAAAAAAAAAAAAAAGAGATTGAATAGGCCAATGTTAAGTTGATTAGGTTAGGTGAATTAAGAATTAAGTCCAAAAAGTAAGTGGTTGATTAATTAAGTTGGCTTTTCAATTTTTTAACCTACTTATTTTATAACATAATTTTAAATTAAAATCCCAATCAACTTTAATTTGTGTTTAATCAGTCATAGGTGGAAGGAAATAAGTGGAAGATGATCGATTTAACCTACTTAATTCATTAAACTGACTGCTTTTTCTTTAGAAAGAATCAATAGAATTGATGAATGTTAAGTCAGTTCGAATTAAAGTATGAATTAATCAATTAAATTTGATTTTAGATTTTTAACCCAACCCACTAGTGTCCCTTAATTTCTACTTTAAAATAAAAAAAAAAACTCAAGAAGTAGAAGAACAAAATCTTGAGATACTGGAACCAGATCAATGCTAAATAATCAATTAAAGTACCAGACAATAGAATAGATGGCCAGGATTTGACTTACAAAGCCAACATGAAAAAACCAGTAGAAAACCCACATGCAGAAGTGAAACAACGGAGGAAGCAACCTCAAAAAGCTAAAATTTTCTTCAAGTGTATGAAGCAAATAGTTCATATAACAATAAATATGGGGGGAATCTGAGAGACGTGGGCATGGAGAGAATTCCGCCGATCCTTATGCTGCTTTTTAATTCGATTTTCTTTTTCTACCTTTGTTTTTCCATTTAATCTTCGATCAACCTCTGCCAGCTAACAATCCCGATGCAATCATATTATATAATATTATATATGTGTGTATATAATTTGCTAGTTCATTACATCTGTGAAATTGCAGCAATATTTAATACTGTGTTTCTTGTTCCCATAAGGAGAAAAAAAAATCGATTCCCATCTATAGTTTAAAAATTGCATTAAAACCCATCTTAGAGAGGTTAATTTCATAAAATGTATAAATTATTGTTCTGATTCTAAATTAATCATTAAATTTCAAAACGTTCTAATTAAATTTTTAAAGTATTAGTATTAGATTAACCAGATCATTCTGTTAATCTAGTTGTGAATTTAGGCATATTTAATATAGGTGAATTATATTGTAAACATATATGCATTGATATACAAACAATTTGTATCCAACATGTTAAAAAGATAATATCAATAAAAAATAAGATTATTTCTTTTTTGATGAATGGAGGATTTTTAATGATTTTTGATGAATGGACCATTATTAATATTTATATGAAATTAATATTTAATTTATCAGTTTGAATTTTTAGATATATATATAGGCCTTGTAGGGAAGTTGTCATTCAACCCCAATTTTTTTTTCACTATCATAATGGCACTAGCCAAGGACCCTATTTGCTCACTTCAAACCTCAGCTTTCAATAATGGAAACTTTGATGAAGGTGGTGATGATCACTTGAAAAAGCTTGGCGGTGGTGTCAACAGCTTTCCTATGACTAGCTCTTCCTCATTTTCCTCTCCGCGTAGTGTTGATTCCGACAGTTTCGTGTTCCGGCCACCGCATGAGGAAGTTCATTCATTGATAAACTTCAAAGGCAGTTTAATGTACGACAACTTCACTCATCAATATCATCATGGGACTAATTATGGATCTCTTCTTAGCTTTGAACAAAACGAAAAGGCTCCACAAAGCAGTACAGGTACTTACTTAAAAAGAGCAAGTCACAAAGATAATTATTCTATGTGGGATCCTCGCTTGGTGGAAGATTTTAGTTGCTTTGAAACAGCTAGCAATTTTAGCTCGAAAGAGAACAATGGAGATTGGTTATACTCTGAATCAGCAATGGATGCTGATAGTATACCGGAGTTACGGTCACCAGGAGTTGAAGGCGTTAAGCGTCTGAATACTGTACCATTTCTTCTTTTCCGTTTCAATCCAAGTAATTAAAACACAATTCATATGATAAAATTGTGTTTTTTTTTTTTTTATAGGGAGATAGCACTCAAGCTTTGAAGAAACAATGTAGCAATGAAGCTAAGAAGGCTAAATCAAAGTCCGGTCCTTCAAAGGATCCTCAAAGTATTGCAGCCAAGGTTTGCTTTACATGCACTGAAACTTGTTTTTTAGGGTATAATTGCACTAAGAATCCCTAAACTATCCTCAAAATTCTAAATTAGTCTCAAACTCTAAAACATTCCTATTGAGTCATCTACATATTAGAGTATTGTATCAATCACGTCTTTCTATCACTTTAGTTTCTATTTAGATATTAAATGTTAATCCAGATTTGACATGGAGCATATGTAGAGCACGAGAATTAAATTATAAACACGTGTACCTACTACATGAATTCCCTAGATCTAACCGATTAAAAAAATAGACAATACCAATAAAATTCAAGAGAATTTTTCTTTTCTCTTTTTAACAAGTCAATTCCAAGTTTTCCATGCAATAGTTACGAAAGTGTTTATAATATAATTCACTTGTTTTAAATATATTCCATATTAGATTTGAGCTATTAATTAATATCTAAGCTAATAGTTAGGCTAACAGAAAGATTTGATTGATACAATAATGATATTTTGAGTACTCAATTAGAACGCATTGAAGTTCAAGGATCAATTTAAAATATAAACCATAATTTGAGGATGTCATGTTGAATTAACCCTTTTTTATTAATAGAAAAACAACTAAAATCAAGAGGGAAAATTAACTATGAGAAATTGCTTTTGATATAAATATACAGAATCGACGTGAGAGGATCAGTGAGCGGTTGAAGATACTACAAGAACTAGTGCCTAATGGTTCCAAGGTAAGCAATTAATTATTAATTACTACTGAAACTAATATATATTTTCCCATTGTACTTATTTGTTAAAAATGGAAATTAATTATATGCATGTTTATAAATTTGTTTGCTCCACAGGTTGATCTAGTTACCATGCTGGAGAAAGCAATTAGCTATGTCAAGTTCCTTCAATTACAAGTGAAGGTGAGAGAGAGATCTTCAGCTTTCTAATCATCATATAGGGCTTATCATAAATGGCAATTTTACTCAAAAGGCTTTGTTATTTTATGATATATATGGGTGAATGTACCTGATAGGTTTATTATAGTAACTTAATCAAATTAGTCCCTCTATTATTCAACGAATCAATTTTGCCCTTATATTACTAAAAAGAATCAAATAAGGCTAAATTGGAATAGAATTAATATTTATTGTTTAATAAAGTTAACATTTTAAAAAATTTTATGATACTGTAAATGAAATCTTTTATTTAGAATTGAACTGCAATTGAAAAATAATAATTTTTAAGGTATTTTTATTAAGTAAATGTTAACTCTGATGGGCAGGTGTTGGCAACAGATGAATTTTGGCCAGTTCAAGGAGGGAAAGCACCTGATATTTCACAAGTTAGAGAAGCCATTGATGCTATACTCTCATCATCAAAAAAAGATATAAATTCAAGCTAAAAGCCTTTTTTTTTTTTTTTTAATGTTACTGGTGTTTAATTAAACAAAAAAGAAAAGGAGAACTTGAGTAGATAGTATAGTAAATCTTTTTTCTTTTCTTTTTAAGATCTTGTAATAGATATTTTCATTTCTTAATTATCTAATTTGAGCTAAGATTTCCAACTTATAATCTTAGTTTCATTTCACTGAAAATCTGTCTTTTTATATGTAAGGTACTAATTGTTTACATCTGAATAAATCGATAATTTGAGTATTGGTTTTTTTGTTACAATGAAAAATATATGTAATTTTTGAAAAAAAGAACTCTACAAGTTGGTATAAGTATCATGGAAGCTCTCGCGGTAAATTGCATTTTGTCCCTGTAACGTCCTAAAAATTAGGTTAGAAGAATTTGAATTTTGAGATCAAGAGTGGAAATCTCTCGATTCTAAGTTTAAATTTTAGAAAATCTTGATAAGTAAATTTATTTGGTTCAGTGGTTAAGTGTTCTAGTTATGTACGTGAGGTTCTGGTTTGAATCCTATCTCTTGAAATTTTGCTACTTTTGACTAAATCTCTATCTTTGGACATGTGGGTTATAAGTTAAATTTAGTCAACTGATATTAATAATAAGTTTGTTGGTTCACTGGTTAAGCTTCTATATACCCCTTGGTTTTGTGTTTAAATCTCTTCGTGTATAATGAGAATATTTTTATACTAATCCGTAAATCAGTTTAGTTTTCTTTTTAATTTATTTAGTTAATTAAGAGGTTGGTAACTCCCTTCTCTTTGTTTCTGGGACAAAAAGAAAGTGTTTTTCCTTCCTTTTGTTTCTTTTCTTTTTGGTTTTTCTTTACTTTCGAATTACCTTCGTTTTGCTATTAGGCGTGAATTAGATTTTGTGTGGGGCTTGACCTTTTCTCGTGGTTAGCGTCGGTAAGAGCCAATTGCCTATGTTGCTAGTGTGGTTTCCTGTCGGTCTTTGAATTCCATAGCAAGGAACGATTCTTCCTTGAGAGTTTGTTAATTTGTTTTTTGAATTAGGAGAGGTTTGAGCGACGTCTAACGTTCCTTCAACAATGTAGGAATCGCGTGTCCACTATTCGTTACTGGTAAGTTTTGATTTGGATGTTATTCAAGTGATTTGTTCTGGTTTGATTGTCTGATTTGGTTACTGTAACCTTGTTTTAGATACAAAAATTATCTCTGTTACTTTCACGTCAAAATCGTATCAGGTGGGTACTGATAATCCAACTTTCATTTTGAGTTTATTCATCGAAAAATTGATTGTCGACGCCACATGGTCGTGTGCCAAGTCGTATGGTAGGTTGTGTGAGCCACACGGCCGTGTGGTAGGTTGTGTGAGCTACACGGTCGTGTACTAGGTCATGTAACTCATTGTTCATGAAAATTGGAGGCACGTGACTTGGCACACGAGCGTGTGCTCAAGCCATGTGTGGTTATGTGTTATGTAGGGTTTGCATGAGCCAATGACACAAGCGTGTGTCTAGGCTGTGTAACTCACTGATTGTAGATTAAGACCACACGGGCAGGTGACACAGGCGTATGTCAGGACGTGTGGGACACACGGGCAAGCATACGAGAGTGTGCTAGACTGTGTGAAGGCATACGAGCCAATTATCCAAGTCGTGTGAAAGCGTACGGGCACGTGGACCAAGATTTGGAATTTTTCCCTCGGGCCACAAGCGTCGTTCAAAACGAACGCAAGCCTACTGTAGGATCCGTATGATATGAATTAGGCTATATAACTTGATATTTGATGATCTGATGATGAACAACTTGTGATCTATACGTATGTCTGCTATGTTTGAACCTAAGTAAGTAGGACCTGTCAGGACGTAGTGTGCTATTGTCTAATGTGTGCGGATTATCTAGGTACGATCTGTATTTTGTTAAGTTTATAAGTATGCCTTTACATGACTCTGTTGCTTAAGAAAATGTGATATCCAAATATGTTGAATTGATTGGTATTGATTCTAATTTATAACTATGCATGTGACTTCATGACAAATCTAATATTATTTGTTAATTTTTGATAAATCTACTTTATAACGTATGAACTCCCATGCCTACTGACTCTATTACTGTACGATAGCATGACTTACATGCTTATCACTCTGCTTCTGTATATGCATGCCATGACACATTGCATGTGTAACACCCCCTAACCCCAAACTGTCGCTAGAACAGGGTTACGGAGTATTACCGGACCTATCAGACAATTTACATAAAATACCTATGTTCAACCCATCTAAACACATTTAAATATGCTCAAAAATTGCTAAATTTAGACATTTTATATATTATCCAATACTTAATTCCAATCACTTATCATATATTATCAATATGATTCAAATTCATATTAAATTAGTCAAGTCCTATTATATACCATTACCAAGCTTAATTCTACTTATTTCATCAATACATTAACAATCCAAAATGACACATACATAAAACATCCTAGGTACATGCCATTACCAACTATTAACACGCTTTATCTCATTGAATTCGGGATTAACCTGGGATGCTGATTCAACAATCTAGCTTTAACTTAACCTGCGCATGGAAACAACCATACGCTGAGTATGAACTTAGTGGTATTTCTATAATCCAAACACTTAATAAAATGAAAATATAACAAACACTTAAAAATCATATGTCATATACAATTGTATAATTATTCAATTCATAGATAAATCATTTATAACTCATTTGATTTTTATCATCTATTAACCCAACTAGCTTTCAAAAATAAATTCACAATCATTTAAATAATAATATTTTCCATTCATATGTCTCATTTATACTTTTGTTCACTATTCAATATCAGTAAATAATTTTCAGTATCGATCAATTTTTCAGTTTCATTAAGTAACATTCAATCATTCAATAATAATTAGTTGTTCAATAATATTCAGTTACTCTTTAACAATCAGTTATTCAATAACGATAAATTTTTTAGTAATAACCAATTATTCAGTAACAATTTTTCTGTGATAGCGATCGATTATCTCAGTAACGATCGGTTATTCAAGATGCGATTAATTATTCAGTACATTTATTTACCCCTATTAACATGACTCGGACTCGGACGAATACACGAATCTAACCCACACACCGGGATAGCATACAGTGTTTCATCGGCCGGAGCCAAAATACACCGTAACGGTAACAGTAACAGTAACAGTAACAATAGCGGTACACAGAGTACCTCATCAGAACAAATCCGGAACAGTAATAGTAATAGTAAGGTACGGAGTACCTCTTCGGAACGAATCCGGAACAGTAACAGTAAGGAGACACTTATAGTTTCTCATCGACACAAAGTCGAAATATCCCTGAACACTTCCAATCCTATGGCATGCCAACTATATTCGACTTAGCCCGATACTGTTAATAGGGTTTCAAATTCATTTTCCAGTTTCCAATCATTTCACATCTCAACAATCATATATATTCATAATTCGATATAATTCATTTCACTTTTCAATAACAAATATTCAATTTTTACAATAATCACATATATCCGTATAAATTCAAAAAATTTAACACATACCTAATCAATCCATTTCAATTATATAGCACAATAATTCTCACCTCAATTACTATCATAATATTTAATCAAAATTCAACAATAAATAAATAATTTCACTTTTCAATTCTAACCGATATCTATTCTAATTCAAATATTCATCTCAAAGCATTTTTTATACATATTAAGTAATAAATTCAATAATTAAATATTAAGTTCGGATTGTAGAAATACAAACCGTAATTTTCGGGCTAACACTCGTCAACTTTGCCTTTTTCTTGCTTAGTCAAGATTTCCGGCACAATGTTAGCTATTAAATTTCCTAACCTTCAAACCCTAATTCTCCCTTTTTCTTTTCTTTCTCCTTTCTTTCTTTCCTTCCCCTGCTTTTCGTTTGCCTATTCTATTTCTTTTCTTTGTTTCATTTCTTTTTCTTTCTTTATTTTCTTTTAATCTATAATTAAACTTTCACACTTTATTCAATTTAATCCATTTATCCAATTATCCTTAATTAAGCTAAATTCACTTAATTAAACACTAATTAACTACTCAATTAAATTTTTAAATATTTTTTATAAATATTTACGGATCCGTTTTTCAGTAACGGAGACTCGAAAATATACTTTTCTAATAACTGTAAAATTCGGGTCATTACATTTCTCCCTCCCTTAATAAATTTTGTCCTCGAAATTTACCTAAAAAGATGTGGGGGTACAGAGATCTCACTGCTTCTTTCGGTTCCCGTGTTGCTTCCTCAATATTATAGCTTCACTTACTCAAGCTAGTATCTCAACAGGCTTTTCTTCATATTTCTTCATACGATAAATCATATCAAATCTCAATATCCTTTGCCAAGATAACACGTAAAAGATCTAATCTGCAGCATCTAAACATCAAATCCTGAAAAATCTCATAAATTTTCCGTAACTTCAGAGGCTAAACCATTCAATATATTACCAGTCTGACTTTTCCACAGATTCACATAGCCCTTTTTCATCCCAATCTCAAAGTTTTCTTTCAAGATGAAACTTTAAGAAATACGTATCACCAACAGAATACTCGATATACGTGATTCCTGTCTGTCAAAAGCTGCTCCCAATCTATCACAAATCACTTCCACTTTTTTTTTATTTCACGAATCAAACAGCTCCACATATTCCTTTTTTTACTATATTCAATCAAGTACCATGCAGTTTTACATTCACTATCATACAGAGCTTCAAACAATTCCGAAAACTGTTATCGCTTATCCAAAACTTCTTGTACTTATTCAGAATAAAATATGCAGACTTCGCCATACCCTCAATAGTTATTCAAATTTTATCTTTCTTTTTCGAAGATAAAGATTATTCCATTTCAAACCCATAGAAATTCTATCCCATTTCCATTCTGATATCATCATTGACTATAATAATTCTGGAAGTATCAATATCTGATGTTCAGTTTTTTCTTACTGACATATAAACATTTATATACAAGTTGAAAATATCACTTTTCATTCCAAGTCATCAGCACATTTGTTTCAAATCACCGTATAACTTATTCATTCCAGAATGTATAGACATGATACCACTATAAATTTCATGCAAATTCTTCTATACAAGCTCTGAATTCTTTAGTACAGCTTCTATTTCTAAATAGCAGACAATCATCAGATCCAATCTGAAATGTTTAATCAAAAGTCATTTGTATACTATACTCATTTAACTGGTAACTCGTTATCACATTTCTAAGCTTTGTAGATCTGTTGTAGAGGAATCAGTTTAACTTTTATCTCAACTACAATTAAGCTATCTTCAGATAATAACAGTCAAATATTCATAGCTCATAACACAAAGCAAAACTTTCAATTCTGAGTACACATAACTTCTTTACCTTTCCTGAATGATAATCAATTATCAAATCATGATCTTTTTAATGCAAGGACAATAGCTACCACTTCCAAATCATATATCAGATAATTCTTTTCATGTGATTCAATCTTTCCAAAACATAAACCATTCATTTACTTTCTTGCATCAAAACACTGTTATCCCTGTAAATCACAAGTTTTTTTACCAAATTTTAGACTAGACTAGAACTTGTGCTTCAGTTAACTGAGCTTTCAACTAATCAAAACCTTGCTGACATTATCAGACCATTTCAATTCTACATATTTTTGTAATAATCGTATCATCTATAAATTCTTTTCTTAAATTTCTGGTAATAACCAGATAGTCTCAGAAAACCTCTGATTTCATATATACTTTTCAATATCATTTCGAGCACAAGACCTATAGCAAACTCAGCTTCTTTAACTAATAATAATTTAGGTAACTCTTCTGGAAACATATCAAAATTTTCACATACTCTTGCCACTGATTTTTACTTTAACTTAAATACTTCAATACCCAATAAATAAGCAAAGTAAGTATCATAATCCTTTCAAGCACATTTCTGTATTGACATGATTAATATCACAATAGACAAATAATTCAATCTTCTCTGATTCACAACAAAATATTTCATCATCCTGGCTTTGCAATATAATATACTTTTGCTTATAATTTACCATCGCATCGTGCGAAATTAATCGTTCCATTCTCAGAATCACAGCAAATAGTAATAGCATCAAATTGATTAGAAAACAATACCCTAATATCATTATCAGATAGTACTTGCAGATTTTATCAACCAATAAATATTGATCCAGAATTTTTGATACTTTAACCATAAATTCAGCGAACTCAACAAACAAATCTTTAGTAAATACTGAACTCATGCAATCATAGGAATAATCAAACCAAAATCAATTTAAAATAATCTTATCAATATCGATAAAGCAGAAAGAACCTAGAATGACATCCGGTAGAAAAATATCCTCTTCTACACGTTTAATATATACCCTGGCTGATATTCATTCTCAAGATTTTACAGTGAAATCCTTTGTCACACTTCGACTATCATTCGCATTTCTAGATTACAGAGTAATCTACCTCTGATAACTGTGGTATTCTGTCTTGAAATTTAAATAATATCTTTTTCAACTCTCTTCAATCAATCACTGAAATAATGATCAAAAGAATCATATCTAACTCATTTTCCGCTCTTTATTCTACATTCTTCAGGTTTATGTCTTCATTTAAACCATCTTCAAACCACTTGTACATTATGGTTTCTATCGGAATATACCCTTTGCTATACTTATTCAATCAAACAAATTCCCTTCATACTCAGTTACAATCATATGACCCTATTTAAGCTTCAAGAATTCTTTTGTATCTCTGATCAAGAAATCTTTGATAGATATATGTATATTTCTTTCAAGACTCATTTCAGAAAATTTCAAATAACCCTTTCATAGTCACAGCATAAATCAATATTTTCCACCACTGGTAAATTGAATCTTTTAGTAGAAATATCATACATTCTTAACATTTATTCAGCGAACAAAGCAATTCATTTACAGCTCTGATAATATTCTCTAACCAGATTTTAGTTCTTTCAAAATCATTTTCAGCTGTAATTTTCAATTCTTCCACACGATATGTATAGATTATTAACAATAGATATCTTACCCGTTCAGACAAACTCTGTACCTTGAAGTGCTTCAGGAACCGATTGAGAAATAGCAGGGACATATATCATAACAGATACAGTTCCTTCTATTCACTGAAGAGCATCAGTTATAATTCTAAACAGTTACGTATTATCTCTTTATATTATTTTATTATTCAACATTCAGTGGTTAATTACTCATTAAGTTAATACTCATTGTTGTCGATTCAGTTTCCATCTAATTCGCGAGGCTCTTTGTGTCCAGTATATATTTCATGATCAATACTATCGATATGTTCATCTAACATTTTCAATTATAAAACAGAAACAAACAAATATATCAACATTCGATCCCGATTTAATTTCAACTCAACTATGGCATGCACCTCTAGACTCAATTCCGAGCTCGATTTAGTTCAAGAATCTGCTAAACCTGATAGCTCTGATACCACTAAATGTAACACCCCCTAACCCTAAACCATCACCGAAACAGGGTTACAAAGCATTACCGGACCTATCGGACAATTTACATAAAATATCGATGTCCAACCCATCTAAAAACATTTAAATATGCTCAAAACTTGCTAAATTTAGACATTTTATATATTGTCCAATACTCAATTCCAATCACTTATCATATATTATCAATATGATTCAAATTCATATTAAATTAGTCAAGTCCTATTATATACCATTACCAAGCTTAATTCTACTTATTTCATCAATACATTAACAATCCAAAATGACACATACATAAAACATCCTAGGTACATGCCATTACCAACTATTAACACGCTTTACCTCATTGAATTCGGGAATGGCCTGAGATGTTAACCTGCGCACGGAAACAACTGTACGCTGAGTATGAACTTAGTGGTATTTCTATAATCCGAACATTTAATAAAATGAATATATAACAAACACTTAAAAACCATATGTCATATACAATTGTATAATTATTCAATTCATAGATAAATCATTTATAACCCATTTGATTTTTATCATCTATTAACCCAATTAGCTTTAGAAAATAAATTCACAATCATTTAAATAATAATATTTTCCATTTATATGTCTCATTTATACTTCTGTTCACTATTCAATATCAGTAAATAATTTTCAGTATCAATCAATTTTTCAGTTTCATTAAGTAACATTCAATCATTCAATAACAATTAGTTGTTCAATAATATTCAGTTACTCTTTAACAATCAGTTATTCAGTAACGATAAATTTTTCAGTAATAACCAATTATTCAGTAACAATTTTTTACGCAGTAGTAGTCAGTTATCTAGTAACAATCAGTTATTCAGTAGCAGTTAACTATTCAGTACATTTATTTACCCCTATTAACATGACTCGGACTAGGACGAATACACGGATCTAACCCATACACCGGGATAGCATACAGTGTTTCATCGGCCGGAGCCATAATACACATCAGAATGTAACGATAAAGATATAAAGATAAAGATAAAGACATAGAATACCTCATCGGAACAAATTCGAACAAGAATCGTAATAAGATGAGTGCGGAGTACCTCTTCTGAACGAATCCTAAACGAATAAGATGGCGACACTTATAGTGTCTCATCGACACAAAGTCAGAATATTCCTGAACACTTCCAATCCTATGGCATGCCAACCATATCCTACTTAGCCCGATACTATTAATAGGGTTTCTAATTCATTTTCCAGTTTCCAATCATTTCACATCTTAACAATCATATATATTCATAATTCGACATAATTCATTTCACTTTTCAATAACAAATATTCAATTTTTACAATAATCACATATATCCGTATAAATTTAATAAATTTAACACATACCTAATCAATCCATTTCAATTATATAACACAATAATTCTCACCTCAATTACTATCATAATATTCAATCAAAATTCAACAATAAATAAATAATTTCACTTTTCAATTCTAACTGGTACCTATTCTAATTCAAATATTCATTTCAAAGCACTTTCTATACATATTAAGCAATAAATTTAATAATTAAATATTAAGTTCGGATTGTAGAAATACAAACCGTAATTTCCGGGCTAACCCTCATCGACTTTGTCTTTTTCTTGCTTAGCCGAGATTTCCGGCACAATGTTAGCTATTAAACTTCCAAACCTTCAAACCCTAATTCTTCTTTTTTTTTCTTTCTCCTTTCTTTCTTTCCTTCCCCTACTTTTCGTTTGCCTATTCTGTTTCATTTCTTTTTCTTTCTTTATTTTCTTTTAATCTATAATTAAACTTTCACACTTTATTCAATTTAATCTTTTTATCCAATTATCCTTAATTAAGCTAAATTCACTTAATTAAACTCTAATTAACCACTCAATTAAATTTTTAAATATTTTTTATAAATATTTACGGATCCCTTTTTCAGTAACAGAGACTAGAAAATATACTTTTCCGATAATCGTAAAATTCGGGTCATTACAACATGTGACTTGGGATGATGTGAAAGGAGGAAGTTTTTGGAAGTTTGATTATCTGTATCATCTGATGGTTTAACCACGTTCCTATTCTGGCAGCTTGGCTGTAATATAGTGGCTTGACCACATGTATTTGATCTGGCAGTTTTAACTACAAAATTCTGGTGGCACCTTCCACAGTTATCTGTTTGTGTGATTTGGCTGGATGAGTTTTGGGGGGAACTCTATTTTGGTGTGTAGCAGAGTTGGGTAGGATGTTTTCTAATAAATCTGCATTTCGATATGTTTTGAAAACTACTGTATCTGCATAAACATACATTCTCCGCGTAACTCTGTTGAGTTCTGCTCTGCTCTATTATGTTCTATTCTGTTTTGCTCTGTTCCATTCTTCTCTGCTCTGTTCTATTCTATCATATTCTGCTCTGTCCTGTTCTAGTGGGTTTGTGTTGTTCTGTTATATTAGCATGATGGCAACCTCTGTGAAACTCATGTTTGTTTCGTTCTAGTCTTATACTCGCTATTAAGTTCTCTGTGTCACTCTGATTTGTATATTATGTTTTGTTAATTGTAATTGATGTTGGTTATACATTGGGCTTTATAGCTCACCTTTTGGTTTTGTATTTGTGTGTTCAGGTAAGTCTCTGATTTAGGACCGGACGGTGTGTGGGAGCTCAGATTGTTTAGAAAAAAATGTAAAAATGCTTTTGACCTTTTGGGTTTGTAGTGTGTTTCTGAGCTGGTGTTGGTTTTTGCTAAATCCATCAATGCTGATAACTTTTAACGTGAAACTATAAAACCACTCAAGTCAACAAAACAAATTTCAGTTTTCTACGTTAAACTCTGAAAAGATTTTCCGTGACGAATCAAGTAAAGTTTTGAATGTTTTCTGGATAATTTTTATAATAAGTTTTCAATACATTGGTGTAACTTGTCCAGATTCGACTTAAACTTCTAGGCTGGATTTAGGGTGTTATAGTCCCCTTTACTAAAAAATGGATAACTTAGTATTTGTACGTTAGATCAAAGAGTAAATTAGTCCTTTCAGTTAAAATTTTTATCCATTTTTTACTATTAAAATTGGCAGGACCAATAGAATAACCAAATAGTTACACATGACGTGCCACATTTACCTCATTATGACATACGTGGATTAGTTTTTAGTAGTAGAAATGGATAAAACTTTTAACAGAATGACTAGTTTACTCTTTAATCTAACATGGAAAGAATAATTTGCTCATTTTTCAATAAAAGAGAAAATATGCGAACCAACTCTTAGTATAAAGCCTAGTGACACTTTTACCACTATAAGTTCCATGTCTTGGCACCTACATGAAATTAATCAGCCAACTGCACATCTAATTAGAGGTAAAGTCAGAAAATTTTTTTAGGGGGGTCAAAATTAAATTGTATATTTTTACGATAGTAAAAATGCAAACCATTTTAATATTTATATTTTTATCATTTTTAAAGGATTAAATCAATTTTTTATCATTTTTAGAGGTCAAAGTACAATTTTACCTTTAATAATTTAAATTTTTATAAACTTTAAAGGGACTTAAATAAAAAAAAAGTTTCATTTTAAGAGGACTGAGGCGCCTGCCAACCCCTGAGTACCCAACTGCACCCAATAATAAAAAGTTGCATTGTGGAATACAAATGTGCATCTAATATAAATATATTTAATTTAAATTTTATCAACATGATACAATTACGTGAATTATCAGACTGAATAATTTTCTACAATATTTTATATTATAGAAATGGTTGATGTTGTAAATTAAATTGCTTGCAAATCAAGCCAATATATATGTATGTTAAAATTTTCAATTTCGATTTTGTTAAATTCCGACTTGTAATTGATAATGTTGAATCAAATCTTTACATTTAAAATTTAAAGTTTAGAGTTTAAATAGTTCCAAATAGGATTATCCTTTGACTTTAAGGCCAATTGTGAACAAAACGTTAATGTGAATAAATCCATGTATTGTCTCATGCATGAAAATCTAAAGAATCTTCTCCAAATCTTAATTTTTAAACAAGGATTAATCACATGCTAATCCCACTTAAAGTGGAGCATAAATTATTAAGTAATATTCTGCCAATGTTCAAAATGAAACAGAAAATTGAAATCGATATAATTAATTTTCATATCTTCATGTACAACAACGTGGGACTTTTTAACATCTTTTCTCAACAAATTTATAATATATATATATATATATATATATTTCTATTTAATACATTTATAATGTATAATTTTATACCATGTTAGTGTATAACATATTATTAAAAAATTTCAAAATCAAATTCACTTAACTTTATTTTTAATGATATGTTATTGTCTGATTCATTTAGAGTTAGTGCATCAAATATTAATTCTATATATAAAAACATGAATTTGTATAATTTTATTAAATTTGAAATTAAATTTTATATTCATATTAAAATATATTTCTATTATTTTAATTTGGTTGTAAGTGACCATCAAAGTGAACAAATTACAAAATATATCTCTAGTTGTGCCAAATTATTTACTTTTGTTGATACGAGAGTCTTGACTTGAATGGAACGATGGCTAAAATTCTTACGAGACATCCATTTGGCACGATTCAAATTGTGTTATCCCCATCCTCACCCTTAATACTGTATCAAAAAAGTGTTTAACAAGGAAGAGACAAAGAGGAGAAGGCGGTGATGATTGAAGGGCAGATTTACTTGTGATAGGCGAAGAGCCAAAGGTTGAAGATGGAGGAGAAGGGAGAAGGCAAAAAAGGAGGAAGGTGGAGATAATTGGGGGAAACACTTAAGGTTTTTTTAGGGAGAAAGAAGGATCCCTTGTCAATCATGCTCTAGGGTATATATAAGGGGGTGCCTTTGTCTGGTAATGCCATGTAGCCGACAATATAGATGGTAGGCTTGTCCATGTGCTTGGTTGGGTGGCAAGGCTGTTAGAGGTCAATTATCGCATTGTGTAGTACTATGTAGTATTGCTCTGATATTTTCCTTACTGAGGTTGTACGAGGTTATTATGCTTTAATGGTCTCTATGAAGGGTCTCTAGGGTGGTTCCAAGATAGTTCGAGAGAGATTCGTGGAGGGTCATTTGTAGATGTTCTAGGTGAAGGGGCATCTTAAAAGATATCTAGCAAGGATTACTCGTGAGTTGCATTCAACAAAGAATCTTTACCAAATTGTTTTAAATTCTGCCATATGTCATTGCCAAAGTGGAAGTATAACAATTTTATTATTAATGAAATTTAAATACTTTAAACTTAGAAAAATATTAATATTTCAAGAAAAAATTTAAAATCTAGAAATTTTTTAAATATTCACAAAAAGTTAAATTAATTATTAGGAGGGATGGAATTGGAGCCCAACCTCAAGTTTATCTAAAATGAAAATTGAGCAGTCTGATATGAGAATTTTTTATGGCACAACAAAATATGACTAAAATTATATTCCATTTAATCATCATATAATTGAAAATTTTAAGGATCATGTGAGATTGGAGAATGGCAGGGGTAGATATTTGATAATATTAACAACAAAATGAATGACTCAAATTATTGTACTTTATAAAATATAAATGTTGAAGCTTATATAGCAGCTTGCAATAAATTGATGGTGGTCCAATTTGAAGGCAGATTTATGGATGAATTTAAATATACATATATTGCATGTTGACAACTTTGAAGACAAATTAAGCTTACATTAATCAAAGCTGTTTTTATTTTATTTTATTTTAACAAGCTTTGGAACATGGAAAACAACTAGTATGGGAAACACTCAGTGTTTAATATTTAATATATGATAAGGTGTGTGATGTGGGAATTTTGACTTGGAACTGTCTCGTGAGTGAATTATGTTGAACATACATACACATTGGGTTTCATCAATTAATTCCACAACAAACCATCTGACTTTATAATTATAACTAATAACTTTTTAATAATTAGTGAAAGGAAATGAATTGTTTAAGATTCAACTCAATTTTTTTATAATTATAATTAATTCCATTTAAGTTTTTGTCTTATTGTTTTAAATATACACTCTTTTTTTTTTTTTTGAAAGACATATTCTTTTTTGTAAGGGAAATATATACATTCTTATATTGTATAAAACTATCTAGTATTTGATCAGCTATAGTTTTAAAGAGCAGTTTATGCTCACGTGGCAAAATTGGCTCACTAAAAAAGCTTCTTCTTTTTTTTTTTTTTATAAATATTACATTACTAAAATATGATTTTTTTTAAAAATAATATGTCGAAGTTTAGAATATAATATTCATGAAAGTATTAAAATTACATAAAATAAAGTATTAACATGCAAAAATTTATATAAATTTAATAGTATATAATTTTATACCCGTCAATAAATCAGACAACTACATATCATATCTTTAATAACATATTATCATATGATTCATTAATATTAATAGAATTATATACCATCAATATGAATCAAATTTATAATACTTCCGAAACATGAAAAAATAATAAAGTATATAATTTTTGTGTAAATTAAATTATTATAATAAGTTATAACTTAAAATATAATACAACAAAAACATAAATGATCTTAAATTGAATCACAAAAATCTGACACAATTACTTTTGATTAAATTACTTTAAACAGAAGGCAGCTTAATATAATACAAATACAACATAATGATTAAATTACTTTAAGCACAAGGCAGCTTAATTATTTTGATATTGGCAATTTCTTTTGGGTACTAAATATTGACAACCTTTGATTGCAAATTAAGTGATCTAAAGAATGTTTGGCTTTTTAATATGCAATTAAGAGATACTCCAGGCTTGAGGGTTTGGATAAATGATTTTGTTTTTCGAGATATTTGATTCCAATTAAAATTTTATTTGAATTTAATTTTTAAATATTATACCTATTAACTAGTAAGGTGAACAAGGGGAAGAAGGTAAGGTTTCAGTGAAGAATGAAGGATCAGAAGTTGGGAGGAAGCCTCAATTCTCTCAGGAGAGATGGGACGTTAGGTGAGTTGTGTCAGTTTGTGAGCTATTCACATTGTTATTTTATAGTAGAGGACAAATTTAGCTATATGTCTTTAGATTGTTGATGTAGAAGGTTGATTTGATACTTTTGGTAGTGATAGTGATGTGATATACTAGGATAAGACATTAGGGTGACTAACAATTAATTACTCTAAGTTTCCACATGGTCCTCATATAGCCTTGGTGTTAGCAGAGATACATAGTTCGCCAAATTGAGGTTTGTGATCTGACCACAAGTGAGGAGATGCATAGTTCGCCAGGTTGAGGTTCGTAGACTAACCATCGGTAAGCATTAAGGTCCATTATATAGAGAATAACAATTGCACCCCCAGACGAGTGAAGGTTATAAAGTGACCTTCACAAGCCTAGTGAAGAATTCGCAGTATAGGTGTTCTCATTTTAAGCCTAATATATATTTTTTGAATTTATAATTTGAATTTTAAATAATTGAAACTTTCAAAATAATTAAATTTATGTGGGAGAAATAATAATTTTTACATGCCAGTTCATTTGAGTTCAATGATGAAGTTTGTGAAACGTGAGGTGTGTTACGACGTGTTGGTTGGATTCCCAATGAAACTGTCGTTATTTTTAATATTTAGATACACATTTCGTGTATTAATTGAAAGAATTGAGAACTTCAACAACACTTCTAATATCAATCCAAAATTCTCTTGACCTCAAACCCCACAATCATCGTTGAAACCACTAATGAATCATTAACATCTGGATCATTCAAATTTGTTTCATCAAGATTTGAGAATCGAACTCTCTACAGTTGTACCTATCAAGGTTTCTTTGTTAACGTAATCACGGACATCACACTGTGCAAATAAGCTTTCCTATTAGTATTGGATCTAGCACATTTTTCATTAGTGTCAATTATTACATTAATCGCCTCTATTGGGACCTGCTTGCCTTTTTCTTTATCTAATCATTGCGAATTAAAAGCATTGCCGTCTTTATTTATACGACCATAAGGTTCCCCTTTGTCTAACAATAAACCGTGGCAATTTTCCTCTGTTAACTGTAGACTCAACACCATCTCTCAAATGAATACAATCATTTGTTGTATGCCTTTTGTCATGGTAGAAATCACATACATCCGTTGAATTGTCTCTATAAATGTTAGGTCTCAAATGAGGTGAAGGTTTCAAGATTCCCTAATTTTCTATTTGACTTAAAATTTGCGCTGGAGTCGTCATGGTAGGACTAAAATTGACTATGGAAGCCCTTTGTTGTCCTCACTGACTTTGTTGATAACCTCTATCTGTCCTAATCTATCCTTGGTAGCCTCAAGAGTCACTGGAAAGATATCTCTGTTACCCTCCATCCCCCCTCTCCGCAAGTATAAATGTTAAGAACAAGTTCTCCCAACTCTATCATGCAATAGGGGTCTACTTCTTTGAGAATAATGGTAGTCTCCTGAGGTTAGCGCACTAGTTCGCTGCACTTGCAACTTAGCTTTTTCTAATTCATCATTTTCAACGAAGACATGAGCCTTCTTGTATAATGCTAACAAGTTGGCTGGGGGCTTATCAATTAAGTTATATTTCAAAAATTGGTGAATTGTTCTAAACATGAAAGCTTGAACAATAAATTCTTAAGGGACATCTTTTGCGACCATAGTTGCTGCATTAAACCTTTTCACAAAATCTCTTAAAGGTTTATCCTCGCACTTCTTGACGGATATGAGATAAGCAGGAGATTGCTTTAATGTCTTATTCACCAAGAACTTACTCATAAATAAGTCCACCAGCTGCTCAGAACTCATAATGGAATGTTGTAGAAATTGCAAATACCACACCTAGGCCGAGTCTTTTATGCTTCAGCATGATGTTGATTTTGAGAGTTATAATACCATAGGGGTATTGATAAAACTAGTGGTATGGATTTTTTTCGTTGGTTTGGGTTTATGGGGGATATTGTTGGCCAGCATGCAATGGATCCTGGTTCAATTTTTTGGTCTACTCCATATTTCCTTCGGTGCAATGACCAACGGGGTTTGTAACTTATCATTAAAAGGATCAAATTGAATACTATAAAGACCATTGGTACCTGGATACGCCATGTCTGTCCATGTTACCACACCAATTGTTAACTAGTGATGTAACACCCCTAATCTGAAATCGTCGCCAGAGTAGGTTAAGAGGCATTATCAGACTCACAACTCAAATCAAAACAACCACACATCAAAAATAATCTCATTACTAAAAGAAGTCATTCATTCACATTCAATATTCACATATAACTAAGTTTACAATGCTTAAACATGCATTCAGGACCAAATTGATAACATACTAAAGCTTCAGGACTTAGAAAAAATTTTCAATTCTGTTGAGGTCACACTGTGACTAGGCCGTGTGCCTCACATGGGCACCAGACACGCCCATGTGATCCAACCGTGCTAAAACAGAGTATATATACTGACTTTCACCCACGGCCAGCAGATACACCCGTGTGCTATGGCCGTGTGATACTTAGCTAGCTACTGACTTGAGCCCACGGCCATATGACACGCCTATGTATCTTAATCGTGTGATCTTATGAGGTTACTGCTTTGCATACTTGACCACAAGGCACGCCCGTGGTCCATGACAGTGTGGCACAATGCAGGCTTGGTTTAAGCCAACTTGCCACCCCTTTTTAGGTCATTTCTACAAGCAATATTAAACAACATTTCCACCAAAACTTTCAGCCCATTCCATGCTCAAAACATGCTTCATTATAACTAAATCATTATTATTCAATCACCTATTCAAATCCATATCAAAACACATTAAAAATCTTAGTACAACAACATACCAAAATGCTCATTTCATAGCTCACTTATGGCACCTTCTAACTCATGCTTAAACTTACCATTTCTTCAACTTGGCATATTTCAAAACTACCACCACATACAAGGCCATATAACCATTACAAGCATACACAATTTGGCATCACAACCATTTACCAAAACTAAGCACAAATATACAATTTGCTAGCCAACTCTCATGGCATAACATATATACATACCAAAGCTTAAATACATAGACATTCTAGCCTATACATGTCATACTGAAAAATATTTACACTTTCAAAAGTATCAAATTAAGGTTCGATAGTGTGGTGATGATCCTTGACGGTCCCCGAGCATATCAATTCAGTGAACTTAACATACATAATATCATCTACCACTTAGGTATTGTACATACATGAACCTCCCCGTACTTATTCAATTTCATACTTACCTCTTGTTGAATATTATAAGATTTTTCATCAATTACTCGTACTTTAAACATCCGCACACTTAGTGCTAAAAGGTTAGCCGAAGCTAGAATGATTCCGCACACTTAGTGCCATCTCAAATAACCGAAGCTAAGTCGGTATTGCACACTTAGTGCCATATATAGCCGAAGCTACTCCAACTGGCACACTTAGTGCCATTTGTAACCAAAGCTATATGTATTAAACCGCACACTTAGTGCTAAGCATAGTCGAATATCATCGTACTCAAACCATAATCAAATATCTATACCATTTATGCATTGTAATTGTGACAGCCCTAATTTGACCCTAGTTAGAAAGTGGTTTCGGAACCACAAAACTGAGTTACGAAAATAATTAGATGTTATATTTTGTGCTTATTGTATGTGGAATTTGTATGTGTGAATATTTCGTGCCTTGATTTTATCAATTAGGTGTTAATTTATAAGAAAGAACTCATGTGATAAGACTTGAAAATGTGATAGGTGAATTTTAAAGTGGCCAAATAATGCATGAATTTTTTACATGGAGGACTTGCTGTCAAATGGACCACTTTTAATATAGTGGCCGGCCATAATGATGGTTGATAGATAATATATGCATTTTATTTTAGCATTATAATAGTTAATGGCTTTATATTATGAAATAAAGAATAATTAAAATAAGAAAAGAGTGATAAAAACAATGTATGTTCATCTTTTTTTCCTCCATTGCCGTAACTAGTGAAAGAAAAATAGAAGAAGAAGCCAAGGCATTCGGCCATGGTTATTTCATAAATCAAAGGTATGTTAATGTGATTTTTATGTAATTTTTTATGAAATTAAATTGATGAGTGCATTGTATAGTTAACCCATGGTTTAAATTCATGAATTATTGAACATATGTGCATTCGGCAATTTGTTAAATTGTGATAATTTGATAGCTTTTGGAAGGTGTTGTTTAGATGTTAAATTTGCTTAATGATGGCCGAATGAGTGTAATGTTAATGAATGATTAATCATTGTTGAGAGGTATGAAGTTGAAGTTGTCGTATATATATGCTTTTGGGAAAGGAAATTTGTTTTTTTTATTTAAATTAAGCATGTTCTTATTAAATTGAGCTTTGAATTGATGTAATTAAGTGGAAAATGAATTGATGGAGTTATGAGTGTATAAATTTCCTTAGTTGGGGCAAAGCATGTATTCGGCCATGTGGGTAAAATGTTAGATTTCGAACGTTTGAAGTTTTAAATTATAAATGGTTATTAGATGAGCCCTAAGCTTGTTAATCTTTGTTTGTGAAGTTGTCAATTGATATCTTAATTAGGGAATTGAATATTGTTTATAATTTGAGGTTATTGAAAGTCGAATTAGATGATAAATAACAATCGGCTATTGTGTTTATGTGAATATATATATGCTGAATGTAGTCTTGGATAAGTAAATTTTGATGTATTAAATTGGTAACATGGTTATGCCGATTGTGAAAATGTGATAAAGGTGCCAAGAAATAATTTAGTTGTTGGTGTTTTAAAGTGAATTGAAATGAAGTTTTGCCGAATGTGTTTATTGGTGTGTGAAAATATGAATTGTAACGTTAAATCGTTAGTATGTGTTCTATGATTTCCGAATGTGAATTAAGGTAAATAATTTGGAGAAGGATGAGTTGAGTTGTAAAAATTTATGTATATGAATTAGTAGTTAATGGACAATCGGTCAAAGTGGTTAATATGCATTTGTATATGTTATAATGGCCGATTGTAATCAAGAATAAAGATGTGAATGAATGGTTGTTAATGAGTTGTCGTATGTTTCTTATTAAGAAAAATTGTTAATGTTTGAATCTAAATAAATTAGTTAAGTAATTAAATAAACCGATTTATTTTACCTAGCTCAAGAGCAAAAGGAACTTAACTCGAAAAAGGGAAAAGCGAAACAAATGGAATAGTCGATTCGTAGTTGTCTGACGACATTTAAGGTAAGTTCTTAAGTGTTTAATTTGATTTCATATACTTATTGATTAAATGAAAATAGCTAAGAGGATGTTGTTTTTATTTAGCTAATATGCCGAGTGAGAATGAATTAATACTATAAACCAAAGATAGCTAGTATAGCTAAGTTGAATTGGATATGGAATTATAACATGTTAAATGAGATTTATGATCAATGTACCATGTTGCATGAGTGATGAAAGAGGTTTCACCATTTGTGATTATTAGAACCTAAGGGTAACCATGTTTGGATGTGATATTATTATTAATGATGTGTGATTGCCGAACGTAATTGAGGTATGGAATTCGAGTATAATACCTTATATCAAACGTGTACTTTATTCGAATGATGAAAGTCTTTGTACAAATGTATATGTGTTTCGGCCATAATTGAAGTTGAAGCATAAGTTGTGAAAGTATGAAAGAACATGTGAATTGATTTTTTTTTTGTAATGTGACATTCGGGCTTTAAGCCTAGTAGGCTATAATGCCGATGATGAATTCGGGTTTAAAACCTAGCAGGCTTAATGCCGGTGATTTGATAAAAGTTTAAGACTATAATACTTCGTGTTAGAACGATAATTGAATACATTCAATATATTAAGTTGGCCAGGTACGTATCATGTACTTATATATGAGTTTGATTTGAATTGAATCATAAGTGTATAATGTGATGCATATGTGAATAAGTGTTATAACTATATCTATGATCATGCTACATTCAGCCAAAGTGTGAAGTTATGTGAAAATATTTGATTTACTTATGTTATATGAATTCAGATTCAAGTGAAGTTAATATGCTAAATATGCGTTAAATGTTTGTATATATTCGACCAAATGGCAATATACCTAAGAAATGTCACTTGAGAATTTGATTAATCGATTTATAATTGAATTTAATTGTTTGCATTGCTTAAAACTTACTAAGCTTATGGAAGCTTACTCTGTTTGTCATGTTTCTCTGTTTTTAGATCGTTGACTCCAGCCACTTGCTCGGGGATTGTCAGCAACTCGTCACACTATCTATCGTTTTGGTACTATTGAATTCGTATGGCATGTATAGAATAGACTTAAGTGAATGATATTTTGAGATGTTGTTGTATATAAGCCACGTGAATATGGTAACTTTTGAATGTCGGTATAAGTCTGAATTTCGATCTTTGATTTTGTTTGGCTATGTATAATTGCTAATGAAATTATGTAAATGTGAATGTACAAATGTAGTGTTTTGGATCGGTAACTCTTCATAACCCACTCCGACGACGGATACGGGCTATAAAAGTGTTACATTTTATTGGTATCAGAGCTACGGTTTAGTCGATTCTAGGACTAACGTAGTGTATGTGAGTCTAGCTATACATGTCATAAAGTGTTAATACGTTAGTGTGATGATTTCTGACAGTTGAAATGTGTTTTTTGTATAGTAATGAATTTTGATCCCGATCGAGCGGTAGCTGATGATGTAGAGAGCGTAACGTCTGCTCCCGCGCTCGGGACAGCGCGTTGGACTCTCAACCAAATGCTAGTAATCAGAATGATGAAGCTAAGCAAGCCTTCTATGCTATGATGAACGATTGGTTTACCCAATATGTTCGAACTAATCCGGCTGTTTTACATCCCCCACCCCCGACTAATACAACCCCTGCACCTGTGGTACCTCCGGTAGTCGACCCATTGAGATTTAGCAAACCCCCGATTGATAGAATTCGAAAGCACGGGGCTACTGAGTTTAAGGCTACTGACAGTGATGATGCCGAGCAGGCTGAGTTTTGGCTCGATAATACCATTCGCTTGTTTGATGAATTATCGTGCACACCCGATGAGTGCTTAAAATGTGCTATATCTCTATTACGATATTTTGCCTACTATTGGTGGAATACCTTGATTTCAGTTGTGTCGAGAGAATGGGTTACTTAGGAATTCTTTCAAACCGAGTTTCGCAAGAAATATATCAGTCAAAGATTCATCGATCAGAAACGGAAGGAATTTCTCTAGCTCAAACAGGGCTTTATGACAGTTACCGATTACGAGTGAAAGTTTGTCAGACTTAGTAGATATGCTCGGGAATGTGTTTCGCCTGAGGCTATCATGTGTAAACGCTTCGAGGATGGGTTGAATGAAGACATCAAACTGTTGGTGGGTATTCTGGAAATCAAAGAGTTTGTAGTGCTTGTCGAGCGAACTTGTAAAGCCGAAGAGCTCGGTAAAGAGAAAAGAAAAGCTGATGATGAAGCTAGAGAGTTCCGTAAAAGATCTTCAGGAAAATCCTTTCATCAGTCATCGAAGAAATTTAGAGATGACTCAAGCCAATCTAAGAATACTTCGGGTTTTTCCAGACGGGACCGTGATCGACCCTCTGTAAGTACGCGAGCCACCTCTGTTGCCAGTGTCGGCAATGATCGTCAGGACAGATCTGAGTGCAAGCATTGTGGTAAATGGCATTCAGGAAGCTGTAGATTTCATGACCGCTCTTGTTTCAAGTGTGGATCAGCTGATCACTTTATCAGAGACTGTCTGAAATTAGCTGAACAGAATACTGATCCGAGTGGGAGACTTAGTAACACTGCAACACGAGGTAGACCACCTAGACATACGGGTAATGCTAGTGGAAATCAGAGAGGGACCAAGGATACTGCTGTACATTCTGAGGCTCGTACTCTTGCCAGAGCCTATGCTATACGAGCGCGCGATGACGCTTCTTCGCTAGATGTTATTACCGGTACTTTCACTCTTTTTGATATTGATGTTATTGCTTTGATTGACCCCGGTTCTACTCATTCGTATGTGTGTGAAACTTTGGCATCCAGTAAGACTCTACCTATTGAGTCTACTGAGTTTGTGATTCGAGTGTCGAATCCTTTGGGCCGTTATGGGTTAGTTGATAAAGTGTGTAAGAAATGTCCCCTAATGATCTGAGATTCTTACTTTCTGGCTGATCTAATGCTATTACTATTTGACGAGTTTGATATCATTCTCGGTATGGATTGGTTAACTATGTGTGATGCGGTAGTGAATTGCAAGCGAAAGACAATTGACTTGAGATGTTCGAACGATGAGATAATTCGAGTTGAGTCTACTGATTTAAGTGGATTACCGGCAGTAATATCTTCGATGTTAGCTCAGAAATATGTGAAAAGGGGGTGTGAAGCTTATCTTATGTATGTACTGGATAGTAAAGAGTCAGAAAAGAAACTTGAGACAGTGTCAGTGGTTTGTGAGTTTCTGGATGTATTCCCCGATGAATTACCTGGATTACCACCTGTTCGGGAGGTAGAGTTTGGTATTGAACTAGTACCAAGGACTACACCTATTTCGATAGCTCCGTATCATATAGCACCAACCGAACTAAAAGAATTGAAATCTCAGTTGCAAGAGTTGACAGATAGAGGTTTTGCTCGAACGAGTTTTTCTCCCAGGGGTGCACCAGTGCTGTTTGTGAAAAAGAAAGACGGAACCATGAGAATGTGCATTGATTATCGTCAGCTTAATAAGGTAACGATAAAGAATAAATATCCGTTGTCGCGAATCAATGATTTGTTTGATCAACTAAAAGGAGCCTCAATATTTTCGAAGATAGACTTGAGATCAGGTTATTATCAGTTGCGAGTTAGAGACTCTGATGTGCCTAAAACTACTTTCAGAACGAGGTATAGCCACTACGAGTTCTTAGTGATGCTGTTTGGGATTACTAATGCCCCTGTAGTTTTTATGGATCTAATGAATCGGATTTTCAGACAGTATTTGGATCGGTTTGTAGTCGTGTTTATAGATGACATTTTAATTTATTCACGCGATGAAACCTAGCATGCCGAACACTTGAAGTTAGTATTGCAGATTTTGTGAGACAAACAGTTATATGCGAAGTTTAGTAAATGTGAGTTCTGGTTGAGGGAAGTCAGCTTTTTGGGGCATGTTGTATCCGCATCAGGTATCTGAGTTGATCCGAGTAAAATTTTAGCTATACTCGATTGGAAGCCTCCGAGAAATGTTTCGAAAGTTTAAAGTTTTTTGGGGACTTGTCGGGTACTATAGACGGTTTGTGAAAGGTTTCTCAATGATAGCAACACCGATGACAAAGTTGCTTCAGAAAGACATCAAATTTCAGTGGTCAGAAAAGTGCCAGAAAAGTTTTGATCAATTGAAAATTCTTTTGACCGAAGCTCCAGTGTTAGTTCAAATTAATCCCAGAAAGAATTTGTGATCTACAGTGATGCGTTTCTGAATGGTTTGGGTTGTGTGTTGATGCAAGAGGGTAGAGTTGTAGCGTACGCTTCGAGACAATTGAAGCCACATGAGAAAAATTATCCAACTCATGATCTCGAGTTAGCTACTATTGTTTTCGCTTTGAAAATTTGGCGCCACTACTTGTTCGGGGAAAAATGCCATGTGTATTCCGATCACAAAAGCCTCAAATACTTGATGACTCAAAGAGATTTGAATTTGAGACAAAGACGTTGGCTAGAATTATTGAAAGATTATGAGCTTGTCATTGATTACCATCCGGGAAAGGCTAACATGGTTGCTGATGATTTAAGCCGTAAATCACTGTTTGTTTTGCGAGCAATGAATGTGCACTTGTCTATGTCCACTGATGATGTGTTAGTGGTGGAGTTAAAAGCAAAACCGTTATTGATGCAACAAATCCATGAAGCTCAAAAAGGTGATGATGATTTATTTGCAAAACGAGCACTATGTGTTTCGAAAGAGAATTCAGAGTTTTTGATTGATAGCAATGATTGTTTGAGGTTCAGAAATTGATTTGAGGTTCAAAAATCGATTATGTGTTCTGAGAAATTTAGAGCTTATTCCGATGATTTTGAACGAGGCTCATAGCAGCCGAATGTTAGTGCACCCGAGTAGCACGAAAATGTACAACAATCTGAAAAGTCAGTATTGGTGGCACGGTATGAAACGAGACATTTCTGACTTTGTTTCAAAGTGTTTGATATGTCAACAAGTGAAAGCGAAACATCAAGTGCCTTCGGGATTACTTCAGCCGATCATGATACCCGAGTGGAAGTGGGATTGAGTCACGATGGATTTTGTATCTGGGTTGCCATTGTCTCCGAGCAAGAAAGATTCAATCTAGGTTATTGTTGATAGATTGACTAAGTCAGCCCATTTCATTCCCATTCGCACCGATTATTCACTCGAAAAGCTAGCCGAATTATACATTTCTCAGATTGTGAGATTACACGGGGTGCCCATTTCTATTGTGTCAGATAGAGATCCGAGATTCACATCGCGGTTTTGGAAGAAATTTCAAGAAGCATTGGGTACTAAGTTGCATTTTAGTACCGCTTTTCATCCCCAGACCGATGGTCAATCCGAGCAAATTATTCAGATACTCGAGGATATGTTGAGATGTTGCATCCTTGAGTTTAGTGCCTCGTGGGAACGATACTTGCCTTTGGTTGAATTTGCATACAATAATAGTTTTTAATCGAATATCAGGATGGCACCTTACGAAGCTTTGTACGGTCATAAATGTCGTACACCTTTGTTTTGGACCGAACTCAGTGAGAATAAGATTTACGGAGTTGATTTGATTAAAGAGGCCGAACAGAAAGTAAAAGTGATCCGTGAAAGTCTGAAAGCAGCATTAGATTGTCAGAAATCGTATCCAGACTTGAAACGAAAAGATATAGAGTATCAAGTCGGAGACAAAGTGTTTCTTTACGTTTTACCGTGGAAAAAGGTACTCAGATTTGGCCGTAAAGGCAAATTGAGCCTGAGATTTATCAGACCATACGAAATTATAGAACGGATTGGGCCGGTTGCTTATAGACTACTTTTTCCACCTGAACTTGAAAAGATTAACGCGTTTTTTATGTTTCGATGCTCCATCGGTACAGATCCGATCCTTCTCAGGTGATCAATCCATCAGGGATTGAAATTCAGTCTGATTTGAGTTATGAAGAAGAACCGGTTCGTATTTTGGCTCGCGAAGTAAAAGAACTACGAAATAAGAAATTCTAATTAGTAAAAGTACTGTGGCTCAAACACGGAGTTAAAGAAACGACTTGGGAGCCAGAGGACTCAATGAAAGAACGTTATCCTAACCTTTTCGCTGGTAAGATTTTTGGGGATGAAAATCCCTATGGGGGGGAGAGTTGTGACAACCCTAATTTGACTCTAGTCGGAAAGTGGTTTCGGAACCACAAAACTGAGTTATGAAAATAATTAGAGGTTATATTTTGTGCTTATTGTATGTGGAATTTGTATGTGTGAATATTTCATGCCTTGATTTTATCAATTAGGTGTTAATTTATAAGAAAGGACTCATGTGATAAGACTTGAAAATGTGATAGGTGAATTTTAAAGTGGCCAAATAATGCATGAATTTTTTACATGGGGAACTTGCATGTCAAATGGACCATTTTTAATATAGTGGCCGGCCATAATGATGATTGATAGATAATATATGCACTTTATTTTAGCATTATAATAGTTAATGGCTTTATATTATGAAATAAAGAATAATTAAAATAAGAAAAGAGTGATAAAAACAATGTATGTTCATCTTTTTTTCCCCCATTGCCGTAACTAGTGAAAGAAAAATATAAGAAGAAGCCAAGGCATTCGGCCATGGTTATTTCATAAATCAAAGGTATGTTAATGTGATTTTTATGTAATTGTTTATGAAATTAAATTGATGAGTGCATTGTATAGCTAACTCATGGTTTAAATTCATGAATTATTGAACATATGTGCATTCGGCAATTTGTTAAATTGTGATAATTTGATAGCTTTTGGAAGGTGTTGTTTAAATGTTAAATTTGCTTATATGATGGCCGAATGAGTGTAATGTTAATGAATGATTAAGTTGAATCAATTGTTGAGAGGTATGAAGTTGAAGTTGCCGTATATATATGTTTTTGGGAAAGGAAATTTGTTTTTTTTTATTTAAATTAAGCATTTTCTTATTAAATTGAGCTTTGAATTGATGTAATTAAGTGGAAAATGAATTGATGGAGTTGTGAGTGTATAAATTTCCTTAGTTGAGGCAAAGCATGTATTCAGCCATGTGGGTAAAATGTTAGATTTTGAATGTTGGAAGTTTTAAATTATAAATGGTTATTAGATGAGCCCTAAGCTTGTTAATCTTTGTTTGTGAAGTTGTCAATTGATATCTTAATTAGGGAATTGAATATTGTTTATAATTTGAGGTTATTGAAAGTCGAATTAGATGATAAATAACAATCGGCTATTGTGTTTATGTGAATATATATATGCTGAATATAGTCGTGGATAAGTAAATTTTGATGTATTAGATTGGTAACATGGTTATGCCGATTGTGAAAATGTGATAAAGGTGCCAAGAAATAATTTAGTTGTTGGTGTTTTAAAGTGAATTGAAATGAAGTTTTGTCGAATGTGTTTATTTGTGTGTGAAAATATGAATTGTAACGTTAAATCGTTAGTATGTGTTCTATGATTTCCGAATGTGAATTAAAGTAAATAATTTGGAGAAGGATGAGTTGAGTTGTAAAAATTTATGTATATGAATTAGTGGTTAATGGACAATCGGTCAAAGTGGTTAATATGCATTTGTATATGTTATAATGGCCGAGTGTAATCAAGAATAAAGATGTGAATGAATGGTTGTTAATGAGTTGTCGTATGTTTCTTATTAAGAAAAATTGTTAATGTTTGAATCTAAATAAATTAGTTAAGTAATTAAACAAACCGATTTATTTTACCTAGCTCAAGAGCAAAAGGAACTTAACTCGGAAAGGGGAAAAGCGAAACAAATGGAATAGTTGATTCGTAGTTGTCCGACGACATTTAAGGTAAGTTCTTAAGTGTTTAATTTGATTTCATCTACTTATTTATTAAATGAAAATAGCTAAGAGGATGTTGTTTTTATTTAGCTAATATGCCGAGTGAGAATGAATTAATACTATAAACCAAAGATAGCTAGTATAGCTAAGTTGAATTGGATATGGAATTATAACATGTTAAATGAGATTTATGATCAATGTACCATGTTGCATGAGTGATGAAAGAGGTTTCACCATTTGTGATTATTAGAACCTAAGGGTAACCTTGTTTGGATGTGATATTATTATTAATGATATGTGATTGCCGAACGTAATTGAGGTATGAAATTCGAGTATAATACCTTATATCAAACGTGTACTTTATTCGAATGATGAAAGTCTTTGTACAAATGTATATGTGTTTCGGCCATAATTGAAGTTGAAGCATAAGTTGTGAAAGTATGAAAGAACATGTGAATTGATTTATATTTTTTTTGTAATGTGACATTCGGGCTTTGAGCCTAGCAGGCTATAATGCCGGTGATGAATTCGGGTTTAAAACCTAGCAGGCTTAATGCCGGTGATCTGATAAAAGTTTAAGACTATAATACTTCGTGTTAGAATGACAATTGAATACATTCAATATATTAAGTTGGCCAGGTACGTATCATGTACTTATATATGAGTTTGATTTGAATTGAATCATAAGTGAATAATGTGATGCATATGTGAATAAGTGTTATAACTATATCTATGATCATGATACATTCAGCCAAAGTGTGAAGTTATGTGAAAATATTTGATTTACTTATGTTATATGAATTCAGATTCAAGTGAAGTTAATATGCTAAACATGCGTTAAATGTTTGTATATATTCGGCCAAATGGCAATATACCCAAGAAATGTCACTTGAGAATTTGATTAATCGATTTATAATTGAATTTAATTGTTTGCATTGCTTAAAACTTACTAAGCTTATGGAAGCTTACTCTGTTTGTTATGTTTCTCTGCTTTTAGATCGTTGACTCCAGCCACTTGCTCGGGGATCGTCAGCAACTCGTCACACTATCTATCGTTTTGGTACTATTATGTTTTGTAATTCGTATGGCATGAATAGAATAGACTTAAGTGAATGATATTTTGAGATGTTGTTATATATAAGCCATGTGAATATGGTAACTTTTGAATGTCGGTATAAGTCTGAATTTCGATCTTTGATTTTGTTTGGCTATGTATAATTGCTAATGAACTTCTGTAAATGTGAATGTAAAAATTTAGTGTTTTGGATTGGTAACTCTTCATAACCCACTCCAGCGACGGATACGGGTTATAGGGGTGTTAGAGTAATCGTATTAAAACATAACTTTAACATCATTTATCATGTACGAACTTACCTCGTACTCGAAGTTGTCAACCCAAACGTTTATTCAATAATCTTCGACTTCCCTCAATCTAAATCTGAATTCCTCTTTTCTTGATCTATAAGTATTCAAAATTAATCCTTTTATTCACCAAATCATTCAAAACAATCCACAAATACATATTTAGGGCATTTTGTAAACTAGCCTTCACATTTTCACATTTCGACACTTTAGTCCCTATTTCACAAAATCACAAAATACACATAATTTGCATATACACAAGCTTAGCCAAATTCTCCTAGTACTCATATTAGTCCATACATTTCATTTATTTCACATTTTAGTCCCTCAAAATAACATTTTCACAATTTAGCCCAAGATACTCAATTTCATCAAAAATCCAAAGACAAAACATTTAAACCCAACATCAAACTTTCATAATTCACCAACTCACATCAAGAAGCTCATGAATTCTTCCATGGCATGTTTCAAAATTATCAACAATTTCAAAAAATTCAGACATGGGTTTGATAGAACACTAAGCAACAATCACGAAAACGTAAAAATTATCAAAAATCGAGCAAAACACTTACCCGAATTAAGCTCCCAATGTGCCGAACCCTAGCCAAAGCTTTTCTATTTTCTTTTTCTCTTATTTTCGGCTATATCAACATGTTATGGCCTAATTTTTATTTTTATTTTATTATAACAACTTTAATAAACATTTTCCCATTTTGCCCTTGTCTAATAAACATTAAAACTTACCAACTACATGTCCATCTTTGTCCACCATTAAAATAAATGGTAAATTTGACATGCAAAGACCCTCACTTAAATAAGCCACATCAGATAAACACTTATCAACCAGCACACAGCTTATACATTTTATGCGATTAGGTCCTTTTTTGCAATTTAAGCACACAAATAATTAAATTTTCACACGAGACTTTCACACATGTAAATTCACTTATAATAGACACGGAAAATAATATTAAAGTATTTTTTGACTCGAATATGTGGTCCCGAAACCACTATTTCGACTAAGGTCAAAACTGGACTGTTACAATTCTCCCCCATAGGGATTTTCGTCCCCGAAAATCTTACCGTTAAACAGATTTGGATATTGTTGTCTCATGGTATCTTCAGGCTCCAACGTAGCCTCTTCAATACCATGTCGATGCCACATTACTTTTACTAACGAAATTTTCTTATTTCACAACTCTTTAACCTCCCAAGCTAATATTCGAATCGGCTTTTCTTCGTAAGTCATATTAGACTGAATTTTGATCTCAGACAGAGGAATCACATGTGTAGGACCAGATCTGTACTTTCGAAGCATCGATACGTGAAACACATTAAGAATCTTTTCTAACTCTGGTGGCAACAACAATTTATATTCCACCGACCCAATACGCTCGATAATCTCATACGGTCCGATGAACCTCGGACTCAACTTGCCTTTTCTACCAAACCGAAGCACTTCCACGGAGACACTTTCAAAAACACTTTGTCGCCGATCTCAAACTCAATGTCTTTTCTTTTCAAATCCGCATATGATTTTTGACGATCAGAAGCTGCTTTCAAACTATCTCAGATTACTTTTACTTTCTGTTTAGTTTCTTTTATCAAGTTAACCCCGTGAATCTTGTTTTCGCTGAGCTCGTCCAATACAAAGGTGTACGGCATTTGCGACCATATAAAGCCTCGTATGGTGCCATTTTAATGCTTGACTGAAAACTATTATTATTCACAAATTCAATCAAAGGTAGATATTGTTCCCACGTAACTTCAAATTTAAGAATGCAACATCTCAATATATCCTCGAGTATCTGAATAATCCGCTCAGATTGGCCATCCGTTTGCGAATGAAAAGCAGTACTAAAGTGCAATTTAGTACCTAATGCATCTTGCAACTTCTTCCACAATCGTGATGTAAATCTCAGGTCTCCATCTGACACTATTGACAATGGCTCACCATGCACTTTTACAATATCAGAAATGTATAATTCAACTAATTTAGCAAGTGAGTAATCGGATCGAATCGGAATAAAATGAGCTGATTTCGTCAATCGATCAACTACAACTCAAATTGTATCTTTCTTTCTCGGAGATAGGGGAAAACCTGAAATAAAGTCCATAGTCACTCGATCCCATTTCCATTCTGGAACCATAATCGGTTGTAGCAAACCAGAAGGGACCTGATGTTCAGCTTTAACTTGCTGACATATCAAACATTTAGAAACAAAATCAGAGATATCTCTTTTCATTTCAGACCACCAATAATGTTATTTCAAATCATTATACATTTTCGTACTACCCGGATGCACAGATAAACAACTTCTGTGAGCTTCACTCAAAATCATTTGAATTAACTCTGGATTTCTCGGAATACAAATTCGATCTCGAAATCTCAAGCAATCATCTTTATCAATTCTAAATTCTTAATCAGACTTTACATCACACTGAGCTCTTTTAACTAAAATCTCCTTATTAACCTTCTGAGCTTCGATAATCTGTTGTAAGAATAAAGGTCTTGCTTTTAATTCAGCTAAAATTGAACCATCATCAGACAGAACCAAATGAACATTCATCGCATGCAAAGCAAACAATAATTTTCGACTCAGGGCATCAGCAACAACATTTGCTTTACCTGGATGATAATCTATCACAAGTTCGTAGTCCTTTAGTAGTTCAAGCCATCTTCTCTGTCGCAGATTTAGATCTTTTTGCGTCAATAAATACTTTAGACTTTTATGACCAGAAAACACGTGACATTTCTCACCAAACAGATAGTGACGCCAAATCTTTAGAGTAAACACAATCGCAGCTAATTCAAGATCATGCGTCGGATAGTTCTTTTCGTGCGGCTTCAACTGTCTCGAAGCATAAGCAATGACTTTTCCTTCTTGCCTTAGAACACATCCCAAACCAATTAATGAAGCATCACTGTAAATCACAAATTCTTTACCCAATTCAGGTTGTACTAATACCGGAGCTTCAGTTAACAAAGCTATCAACTAATCAAAGTTGTTCTGACACTTTTCAGACCACTCAAACTTCACATCTTTCTGAAGCAGTTTTGTTAACGGAGTTACGATCATCGAAAAACCTTTCACGAATCTTCTATAATAACCTGCAAGTCCCAAAAAACTACGTACTTCAGATACATTCCTCAGAGGTTTCCAATCCAAAATAGCAAAAATTTTATTCGAATCAACTCGAATACCAGAGGCTAATACCATATGACCCAGGAAACCAACTTCTCGCAACCAGAACTCACATTTACTGAATTTTGCATACAACTGTTTATCTCTCAAAATCTGTAATACTAACCTCAGATGATCGGTATGTTCAGATTCATCACGTGAATAAATCAATATGTCACCAATGAATACCACAACAAATTGATCTAAATACGGTCTGAAAATTCTATTCATCAAATCCATGAAAATAGCTGGTGCGTTAGTCAATCCAAAAGGCATAACTAAAAATTCATAGTGACCGTACCTTGTTCTGAAAGTAGTTTTCAGAATATCTGAGTCTTTCATTCGCAATTGATAATAGTCTGATCTTAAATCTATTTTCGAAAACATAGCAGCTCCTTTCAACTGATCAAACAAATCATCAATTCGGGGCAGGGGATATTTATTCTTGATAGTCACTTTATTCAACTAACGATAGTCAATACACATTCTTATTGTACCGTCTTTCTTTTTCACAAATAGAACCGGAGCACCCCAAGGTGAAAAGCTCGGTCTAGCAAATCCTCGATCGGTCAATTGTTGCAACTGAGACTTTAATTCTTTCGGTTCAGTAAGGGTCATTCTATATGGAGCTATTGAAATCGGAGTAGTACCAGGTACCAATTCAATGCCAAATTCTACCTCTTTAACCGGAGGTAATCCCGGGAGTTCTTCAGGAAACACATCAGGGAACTCACAAACAACATGCACAGATTCAACCTTCTTTTCTGATACTCTCGAATCAATCACATATGCAAAATAAGCTTCACAACCCTTTCTCACAATACTTAAAGCTTTCATCGAAGATATCACAGCAGATAATCCATTCAAAAAACTAGATTCAATTCTAACTATTTCATCATTCTTGCATCTCAAATCAATAGTTTTCCGTTTGCAATTCACTACAGCATCATGCAAAGTTAACCAATCTATACCCAGAATTATATCAAACTCATTAAAAGGAAAAAAACATCAAATCAACCGAAAAAAAATTATCTCGAAACATTAACGGACAATTCTCGCAGACTTTATCAACCAGAACACATTTGCCTAGGGGGTTAGAAACTTTAATTACAAATTCAGTAGACTTTACAGGCAAAGTCTTACTGTTCACTAAGTTTATGAATATATATGTATGTGTCGATCTAAGATCTATCAAAGCAATCATATAAGTATCATAGAGAGTAAATGTACCCGTAATCACATCTGGCGATGAAGTTTCCTTGTGAGCTCTAATAGCGTAGGCTCTGGCAGGTGCACGAGCCTCAGATCTCACAGCTGTGTTTTTCATTCCTCTCTGACTACCACTCACATTTCCTAAGTTTCTAGAAGGTCTACCTCAAGAAACATTACCACTCTGCCTTGGATTTTGAACATTATTTTTTTCAGCTAAATCTAGGCAATCTTTTATAAAATGATTCCTTGAACCACAACTATAACAAGCGTGATTAATATTTTTTCCCCAGCATTCACCGTAATATCGTCTTCCACACTGATCACACTCAGGCTTTTCATTCTTTACATTATCAACACTGGCAACAGATGTAGCTGAAGATTTGAAATTAGATTGCGATCTAACACGTTCTCTGGTCGAAGGTCACATACAAGTCTTTAAACGACTGCTATCATCTCTAAAATTCTTAGATCCAGATTGAAGTGATTTGCCCGAAGATCTCTTTCGTACCTCTCTAACTTCAAAATCAGCCTTTCTTTTCTCTTTCCCAAGATCTTTAACTTTACATGCTCGTTCAACAAGTACTACGAATTCTTTGATTTCCAGGATCCCAACTAGCAAACAACTATCTTCATTCAAGCCATCTTCAAATATCTTACACATTATTGCTTTCGTAGATACGCATTCACGAGCATATTGACTCAGCCTTACAAATTTCTGCTCGTATTACGTAACAGATATTCGGCCTTGTTTAAGCTCAAGAAACTCTTTGCGTTTCTGATCAATGAATCTCTGACTGATATATTTCTTCTGAAATTCAGCTTGGAAGAAATCCCAGGTAACTCGTTCACTCGGAACCACAGATGTCAAAGTCTTCCACCAATGATACGCTATATCTCTCAAAAGAGAAATAACACATTTTATGCATTCCTCAAGACTCAAGGACAACTTATCAAACACTCTTATTATGTTCTCTAACCAAAACTCAACTTTTTCAGAATCATCCTTTGTTGTAGCTCGGAACTTTTCAGCCCCATGTTTTCTAATCTTATCAACTAGTGGTTTACTTAACTGTATTGGGTTTACTGGTGGCATAACAAGAGTTTGAGGAGAATTAACTAAGGGTGGAGGTTGTTGTACAGTCGGATTAGTTCTAATGTATTGGGTGAACGAATCATTCATCATCTGATAGAAGGCTTGTTTAAACTCACCATCACGGCTACTCGTAGCCGGTCGAGAATCAGCTTGCACCGCCCCTTGCGCGGGAGCAGGCGCATTGCTTTCAACATCGTCTGCTACAGCTCTATCGGGATCCATTGCTATATAAAAGCACATTTCAATGTCAGGATTCATCACACTATCGCAGTTCATAAATATGGCATGTATAGCTAGAGTCACATACGCTATGGTAGTCCTAGAACCAACTAAACCATAGCTCTAATACCAACAAAATGTAACACCCCTAACCCGAAACTATCGCCGGAGTAGGTTAAGAGGCATTATCAGACTCACAACTCAAATCAGAACCACCACACATCAAAAATTATCTCATTACTAAAAGAAGTCATTCATTCACATTCAATATTCACATATAACTAAGTTTACAATGCTTAAACATGCCTTCAGGACCAAATTGATAACATACTAAAGTTTCAAGACTTAGAAAAAAATTTCAATTCTGTTGAGGTCACAAGCCCGTGTGACCAGGCCGTGTGCCTCACATAGGCACCAGACACGCCCATATGATCCAACCGTGCCAAAATAGAGTATATATGCTAACTTTCACCCACGGCTAGCAGACACGCCCGTGTGCTATGGCCATGTGATACTTAGCTAGCTACTAACTTGAGCCCACGGCCATATGACATGCCTATGTGTCTTAACCGTGTGATCTTAAGAGGTTACTGCTTTGCATACATGGCCACAAGGCACGCCCATGGTCCCTGACCGTGTGGCACAATGCAGGCTTGGTTTAAGCTAACTTGCTTAGTTTAAGCTAACTTGCCACCCCTTTTTAGGTCATTTCTACAAGCAATATTAAACAACATTTCCACCAAAACTTTCAGCCCATTCCATGCTCAAAACATGCTTCATTATAACTAAATCATCATTATTCAATGACCTATTCAAATCCAAATCAAAACACATTAAAAATCTTAGTACAACAACATGTCAAAATGCTTATTTCATAACTCACTTATGGCACCTTCTAACTCATGCTTAAACTTACCATTTCTTCAACTTGGCATATTTCAAAACAACCACCACATACAAGGCCATATAACCATTACAAGCATACACAATTTGGCATCACAACCATTTACCAAAACTAAGCACAAATATACCATTTGTTAGCCAACTCTCATGGCATAACATATATACATACCAAAGCTTAAATACATAGACATTCTAGCCTATACATGCCATACTGAAAAATATTTACACTTTCAAAAGTGCCAAATTAAGGTTCGATAGTGTGGTAACGATCCTTGACGGTCTCTGAGCTTGCAGTAGCTTCGATTTCTATAAAAATGCAAACACACACAAAGTAAGCTTTTAAAAGCTTAGTAAGCTCGTACTAAAATCATCAACAACATATATATAAAACGTAACACATCAATACATAAGTATTTATACAATTTCAATCTATATGATCATATCAATTCAGTGAACTTAAAATACATAATATCATCTACCACTTAGGTATTGCACATACCTGAACCTCCCCGTACTTATTCAATTTCATAATTACCTCTTGTTGAATATTATAAGATTTTCCGTCAATTACTCGTACTTTAAACATCCGCACACTTAGTGCTAAAAGGTTAGCCGAAGCTAGAATGATTTTGCACACTTAGTGCCATCTCAAATAACCGAAGCTAAGTCGGTATCGCACACTTACTGCCTTATATAGCCGAAGCTATTCCAACTCACACACTTAGTGCCATTTGTAACCAAAGCTATATGTATTAAACCGCACACTTAGTGCTAAGCATAGTCGAATATCATCGTATTCAAACCATAATCAAATATATATACCATTTATGCATTGTAATCACACTAAACATAACTTTAACATCATTTATCATGTACGAACTTACCTCGTACTCGAAGTTGTCAACCCGAACGTTTATTCAATAATTTTTTACTTTCCTCGATCTAAATTTGAATTCCTCTTTTCTTGATCTATAAGTATTCAAAATTAATCCTTTTATTCACCAAATCATTCAAAACAATCCATAAATACATATTTAGGGCATTTTGCAAACTAGCCCTCACATTTTCACATTTCGACACTTTAGTCCCTATTTCACAAAATCACAAAATACACATAATTTGCATATACACAAGCTTAGCCGAATTCTCCTAGTACTCATACTAGTCCATACATTTCATTTATTTCACATTTTAGTCCCTCAAAATAACATTTTCACAATTTAGCCCAAGATACTCAATTTCATCAAAAATCCAAAGATAAAACATTTAAACCCAACATCAAACTTTCATAATTCACCAACTCACATCAAGAATCTCATGAATTCTTCCATGGCATGTTTCAAAATTATCAACAATTTCCAAAAATTCAGACATGGGTTTGATAGAACACTAAGCAACGATCACGAAAACGTAAAAATTATTAAAAACTAAGCAAAACACTTACCCAAATTATGCTCCCAATGTGTCGAACCCTAGCCAAAGCTTTTCTCTTTTCTTTTTCTCTTATTTTCATCTATATCAACATTTTATGGCCTAATTTTTATGTTTTATTTTATTATAACAACTTTAATAAACATTTTCCTATTTTGCCTTTTTCTAATAAACATTAAAACTTACCAACTACATGTCCATATTTGTCCACCACTAAAATAAATGGTAAATTTGACATGCAAGGACCCTCACTTAAATAAGCCACATCAAATAAACACTTATCAACCAGCACACAGCTTATACATTTTATGCGATTAGGTCATTTTTGCAATTTAAGCACACAAACAATTAAATTTTCATACGAGACTTTAACACATGTAAATTCACTTATAATAGACACGAAAAATAATATTAAAGTATTTTTCTGACTCGAATATATGGTCTCGAAACCACTATTCTGACTAGGGTCAAAACCGGACTGTTACAAGTGAGGTGAACAAGGGGAAAAAGGTAAACGTACGGTGAAGAAAGAAGAAAAAAGAAACAGAAGTTGGGAAGAAGTCTCAACTCTTTCGAGAGAAATGGAAGGTTAGGTGGGTTGTGTTAGCTTGTGAGCTATTTGCATGGCTTTTTTATAGTGAAGGACAAATTTGGTTGTATGTCTTAAGATTGTTGACGTGGAAGTTTAATTTGATACCCTTGGCAACGACGGTGATGTGATGTACTAAGATGGGACATGTTAGGGTGACTAACAATTAATTGCTCTAATTTTTCACGTTGTCCTTATCTAACCTTAGCGTTAGCAGAGATGCATAGTTCGCCAGATTGAGGTTTACGGATTGACCATAGATGAGGAGGTGCATAGTTCGCTAGATTTAAATTCACGAACTAACCATTAGTAAGTTATAAGGTCTGCTATATGGAATATAACAATATCAATTTTTAATATTAAAGTGAACAATGATTCCAACATTTTGTTAAGTCATATACAATTTTGTAGCATTATTTTGCAGTAATTTTGAGACCGTACAATTATGTTGCACTTGCTTTGCCTAAATAAATATCCAAAATAGTTTAATATTATTTGAGATAATAAAATCAATTAATAATTGTGTTAATTAAAAAAATTCCCAATCTTTGAGAATTGAAGTGGCTGACTGGCTAGCTACTAGAAGGATAGCAAATCACATGCCTAATCACATTAAACCCGGTTTACACATTCCCAAAGAGAACTTTAATAAAATTATGACATTGGAAAAAGTTACTTTACCATACTTGATATATATTAAAATCTTCTAGGCGTGTTTATTTTTATAAAATTATCATTATTAAATAAAACATTTTTTATATTAAAAAATATTTTTTTCACTTTTATCCTGAGAATTACATTATCATTTTAAGAGAAAATAATTCTAAAAAAATCAATAAATAAATTTTAACATTTTAAAATCACATTTTAACCCATCAAATTCTTTAAAATATTATCACTTTTTGTAAATTGAGTTTATTTACAAGATTAATTTATCACTATCTTTTTTTTATTTAATTAGCATATTTGAAATAAGCGATCACTCATTGTCTATAATATATATATTATTGTAAATACATTAAATGGATGTCTATAACCCCTTTAAACATATTAAAGTAATGAGATAAAACTCTTTACTTCATTTATAATCAGGAGATCATTAAATGGAGTAATTAACAAAACTTAATTCATTGAATGTAATACATTTACTAATTGAATGTAAAGAAGCTTATAAATAGCACCTTGTAAGTGAAAATTAAACAATGAAAATTCTCTCGTATTTTTCATCCACTTTTTACGTACTATTATTGTTTTATTATTTTTTCTATAACACGTTATCAGCACAAGCTTCTATGAATTCATAGTGAAGTTCACGTCATTTTGACTTTATATAATTTGCCCGTATAACTCTCATTAAACTATATATGGCATACATATTTTCATTATTCTTTTATTTTATTTTCTAGATGAAATATTTGCTTTGGGTAATATTTGTACATTTATTTTTACAACTCAAATCTAATAATGATAATTATATATAGATGTTTTTAAAAAAAAAATCAGCTAATGTAATTTGTGTTAAGTTATTATTATGAGTATTCCTCTCTATGCTAATATTTGACATACATATTATTATTTAGCAAATTTGGTATATATAATTGAATTATTTATGATTGAGAATGCTTATTATTTTACTAATATTTTTTTTATTTTGATTCAAGTGATTATAATGTCAAATCTTGCCAAACTTGAATTTGCGGCCTTAGACATCTCAGGCAAGAATTATTTGTAATAGGTGTTAGATGCTGAAATTCACCTAGATGCTAAAGGTCTAGGAAATACTATATTAGCATATAAAGAAACATCTAATCAAGACAAGGCAAAAGCAGTAAAGAAACATCTAATCAAGACAAGGCAAAAGCAATGATTTTTATCTGTCATCATCTACATGAAGGATTAAAAGTGGAATATCTCACTATGAAAGACCCTCTTGAGTTGTGGAAAAATTTAAAAAAACGATTTGACCATCAAAAAATGGTGATACTCCCTAAAGCTCGTTATGATTGGATGCACTTACGGTTGCAAGATTTTAAGACTGTAAGTGGCTACAATTCAGAACTTTTCAAAATTAGTTCTCAACTAAAATTATGTGGAGAAAACATAATTGATGAGGCCTTATTAGAGAAAACATTTTCAACATTTTATTCTACTAATGTGCTCCTGCAGTAGCAATACCGTGAAAAAAGGTTTTAAAAGGTATTCTGAATTGATTTCATGCATTTTGATTGCTGAACAAATTAATGAGCTGTTGATGAAAAGTTATAGAATTTGTCCCACTGTTTCTACATCATTCCTTGAAGTGAATGTAGCAGTACACAATAATTGTGAAAATAGAAAATATAGAGGTCGCGGCCGTAGTCGTGGACGTAGTGGCGGACATGGTCGAGGACGTATTAGTAATCGTTATCATGGCGCTCATAACAATGATACTTCTAACCACCAAAAAAGAATAACAATAAAATATAAGAAAGAAGTGGTCAAAATAATTCTTCAAAGATTATTGAGAATATATGCTACTAATGTGGTATGAAGGGGCATTGGTCACGTACCTATCGTACGTCTGAGCATTTAGTGAAACTTTATCAAGTATCTATTAAAAAGAAGGGAAAGCATATGGAGACAAATTTTATATCCCAAAATGATGAAATTGAGGCAAAAGATGAATATATTCACTATAATACTAAAACTGACCATGCCTACAAGGGTGATAAATTTAATGACCTTAATAATATAACTCACCTAGATGTGGCAAATTTCTTTGAGAATCATTAGAAAAATTGATGTTATTTTGTCATTTTTATGTTGTTTTAAATATGTTTTATTTTCTTGCATAAAGAATAATTTATATATTTAAAAAATATTTGCAATGTTTCTCATTTTATATTTTGTTTGTTTTTATGAAGAATATGAATATTTAACAAAATTTCGATGGACCCAAAATCAATGAAGACATGTGTCTTACAGATAGTGCTATAACACACACGTTACTCAAAGATAAAAAAAATATTTTTCTAATTTGACAATGAGTAATGCCCATGTTAATACAATATCGGGTAGTTCAAAACTTATTGAAAGCTCTGAAAGAGCTATTATATTATTATCTAAAGGTACAAAATTTGTCATTGATGATGTTTTATATTCCACTAAGTCTCAAAGAAATTTATTGAGTTTTAAATATATTCATCTTAATGGATATCATATTGAGACTATGAATGAGAAAAATATTGAATATCTATATATTACAAATGTTGAATGTGGAAAGAAATATGTTTTGGAAAGGCTACCTGCTTTTTCATCAGGTTTATATTATATACATATTAGTGTAATTGAGTCACATGTTACTACAAATCAGAAGTTTGTAGTACATACTTTTACTGTTTGGAATGACCGATTAGGCCATCCCGGATCTATTATGACGCGAAGAACCATCAAGAATTCAATTAGACACTCATTAAAGAACCAAAAAATTCTTGAATTCAAGGATTTATCTTGTGTCACTTATTCTCAAGGAAAATTAATTATTACACCATCACCAGCTAAAGTTGGTATTGAATCTCCCGCATTTCTGGAACGTATTCAAGGTGATGTATGTGGGCCCATTCATCCACCATGTGGACCATTCAAATATTTTATGGTATTAATAGATGCATCTAGTAGGTGGTCACATGTATGTTTATTATCGACTCACAACCTAGTGTTTGCGAGACACTTGCTCAAATAATTCAATTAAGAGCACAATTTCCAGATTATACAATCAAAACTATTCATCTTGATAATGCTGGTGAGTTTAGATCCCAAGCTTTTAATGATTATTGTATGTCAATTAAGATAAAAGTTGAATATCCTGCAGCTCATGTTCACACACAAAACGGTTTAGCTAAATCGTTTGTCAAACGCCTCTAACTAATAGCTCGACCATTGCTTATAAGAAAAAAAACTCCCTATTACAGCTTGGGGATATGTTATTTTGCATGCAACAGCACTTGTGTGCTTAAGGCCAATAAGTTATAATAAGTACTCCCCATTATAATTAACTTTTAGTCAAGAGCCAAATATTTCCCATCTAAGAATTTTAGGATATGCAGTATATGTTCCAATTTCTCCACCACAACGCACAAATATGGGTCCTCAAAAGAGGTTGAGAATATATGTTGGTTATGAATCTCCTTCTATAATTAAATATGTTGAACCATTAACTGGAGATTTATTTATTGCACGATTTATTGATTGTCATTTTGATGAAACAACATTCCCAACATTAGGGGGAGAGAAAATACAATTGGTAAAAGAAATTACATGGAATGGATCATCATTATCTCAATTAGAACCTCGCACAAGTCAATGTGAACAACAAGTTCAAAGAATCATACATTTGCAAAACATTGCCAATCAATTGCCAGATTCATTTACTGACCTAAAGAGAATTACAAAATCTCACATATCAGATGAAAATGCTCCAATATGAATTGATGTCCCAATAGGGAAAATTGTTAGTGCAAAAGAAAGTAATCCATGCCTGAAGCGTGGAAGGCTAATTGGTTTTAAAGATAAAAATCATCATAAAAGGAAAAGAGCAATTATTCAAGATGATAATATTGTGAAGGCAAGTGCCCAAGAAGAGGCCAAAGATATAACTAATCAAAAAACCCCATAAGAGGTTTAGGTACCTAAAAATGATGATAACGAAGAAATCTCAAGAAGTTATGTTACTTCAGGAAAAAGATGGAACCAAAAAAATTTAGTTGTCAACAACAATTTTGCTTATAATGTTGCTATTGAAATAGCAAAAGAAAATGAGAATCCTGAGCATGAATCTATTGAGGAATGTAGAAATAGAAAAGATTGATCAAAATGGAAAGACGCAATTCAAGCAAAATTAAATTCACTTTCTAAACGTAAGGTTTTTGGAACTATAGTCCAAACATCTAAATATGTAAAGTTAGTAGGATATAAATGGATATTTGTACGAAAACGAAATAAGAAAAATGAAGTCGTAACATATAAAGCACGACTTGTAGCACAAGGATTTTCACAAAGGCCTGGCATTGATTATGAAGAGACATATTCTCTTGTGGTGGATGCAATCATGTTTAGATACCTTATTAGTCTGGCAGTATGTGAAAAACTCGACATGCATCTAATGGATGTTGTTACAGCCTATTTGTATGGTACACTTGATACTAAAATTTATATAAAAATCCGAGATGGATTTAAAATCCCTGAAGGATATAGAGTTTCCCGAGAAAATTGCTCAATCAGATTAAAGAAAAGTTTATATGGATTAAAACAATCTGGACGTATGTGGTACAATCATCTTAGTGAATATTTGTTAAAAGAAGGTTATAAAAATGATACAATCTGCCCATATGTTTTTATAAAAAAGGTATGAATCAAACTTTGTGATAATTGCTATTTATGTTGATGATCTAAATATTATTGGAACTCTTGAAGAGCTTCAAAATGCAGTAAATCATTTAAAGAAAGAATTTGAGATGAAAGATCTTGGAAAAACAAAGTTTTGTCTTGGCCTACAGATCCAGCATTTAAAAGATGGAATTTATGTCCATCAGTCAACTTATACAAAAAAGATCTTAAAGAAATTTTATATGGATAAATTACATCCATTGAGCACCCCGATGGTTGTACGATTGTTAGATGTGAATAAAGATCAATTTCGTCTTTACGAGAATGATGAAGAGTTTCTTAGTCTTGAAGTACCATATCTAAGTGCCATAGGAGCATTGATGTATCTTGTAAACAACACAAGACCTGATATAACTTTTACTATAAACTTGTTAGCAAGATTTAGTTCTTCTCCAACACGTAAACATTGGAATAGAATTAAACATGTATTTGGATATCTCAGAGGGACCACTGATATAGGGTTATTTTATTCAAATGATTCAAAATCCCTATTACTTGGTTGTGCTGATGTTGGATATTTATCGGATCCACATAAAGGTCGATCTCAAACTGGAATATTTATTTACATGTAGAGGTATTGACATATCATGGTGTTTGACAAAGCAGACATTAGTTGTTGCCTCTTTAAATCATGCTGAAATAATTGCAATGCATGAGGCAAGCCGAGAGTGTGTTTGGCTAAGGTTATTAACCCAACATATCTAGAAGATATGTAATTTGCCTTTACAGGAAAATATGCCAACTATCTTATACAAAGATAATGCAGCATGTATAACTCAATTAAAGGGTGATTATATCAAAGGTGATAGAACGAAACATATTTCACCAAATTATTCTTCACTCATGATCTTGAGAAGAAAGGTGACATAGAAGTTCAACAAATTCATTCTAGTGATAATTTAGCAGATCTTTTTACTAAGGAATTACTAACTTCAACATTTGAAAGACTACGAAACAATATTGGAATGCGTCGACTCAAAGATATAATGTGATGTTGCCATTAGGGAGAGTCTAAAACACGTTGTACTATTTTCCTTTAACCAAGGTTTTGTCCCACTGGGTTTTCCTGGTAAAGGTTTTTAACGAGATAATTTGTAATAGAAAATTGTATACTCTTTTTCTTTCATTAGGTTTTTATCCCACAGGATTTTTCCTAATAAAGGTTTTAATGAGGCACATTTTTATTTAAAAGGCATCCAAGGGGGAGTGTTGTAAATACAATAAATGGATGTCTATAACCCCTTTAAACATATTAAAGTAATAAGATAAATATCTTTATTTCATTTATAATCAAGAGATCATTAAATGTAGTAATTAAGAAAACTTAATTCATTGAATGTAATACATTTACTAATTGAATGGAAAAGAGCTTATAAATAACACATTATAAATGAAAATTAAACAATAAAAATTATCCCGTATTTTTCATCCACTTTTTACTTATTATTATTATTTTATTAATTTTTCTATAATATATATACTTTATAAATATTTTCAAGACAGATTCATGCAAATGAATATAATATATAATTATATATTTTCAAGACCTGTCTTGCAAAGTACATAAAATCATTTGGAATCCTAATTAAATACCCAGAAATCTGCATTCAGATTCTTTTGTTTTTCCCATTTTACCAACGCCAATGATTGATCATTCCCTGTCTTCAGCACCATGGAATTATAAGATTAATATCTACAATAATTCTCAACTATCAAGTTGCACAAAAAAAATTGAAGAAATTCAAATATAATAATTTGCAGTTTTCACCAATGCATTTATTTCAATTTGAGATTCTATATTACAGATTTTGGGTTAAATTTTATCCAATTATATGTTTCTTAAGATAAAAGAACACTAACTTTTTTTGTTAATTTGTGCCCCCAATTTTGTATAATGGCCTAAAATCCATAAATATCGGGATAAGTAAATCGATCAAACATGGAGACATGGGAATATATTACACTTTAATCTTCTTGTCTGCTTCATGAGATTTCTTACATGTAAAAACAATATAATATTATAAGGATTTGTCTAGCCAGCATTGTCAATTAATTTTCCACAAACAAAAATATATGTTTAAGAGGAAATTAACATGTTTATGTTCTAAATGGGATTTATTAATGTTGCTAAAGTAATTTTAGGAGGCCCTATACTCGAAATTAGATTGTATTTTATTTTTTTACTCATAAATGAGTAAATTAATTTCTGTACATTAGTTTAAAGAGTAAACTAATTTTTTCAGTTAAAAATTTTATCCATTTCTACTATTAAAAACAGACATGGTTGATAAAATAATCAGATAGTTACACATAGCATGCTTGATGTACCATATACTAATGTATAGAGACTAATTTTTAACAATAAAAATAGATATTTTTTTTAAAAAAAGACCAATTTATTCTTTAATCTAATATACAAAAATTAATTAATTTATTTTTTAATAGAGAAAATAAATCACAATTTATGAATTTTAGCTTTATATATATAGAAAGTGAACTTTTATAATTTTGAAGCACATGTTGGGAGAATTTAAAAACAAGAAGATTGTTTCAAAAAAAAAAAAAGAAAAAAAGAAGAAGAAGATACATCCAAGAAGCAGCAAATTCGTCACCATCATTAATTAATAGCCATGTGATTTTAGCCAAAGGCAGGGTGGATACAATACATATCCTTCGAAATTTTGTATAAACATTGGGAGCATGCATGCAGCTTGACCACGTGCAAGATAGAGTTTGCCTCTAATGGAATTTTAAAATAGTCAAGTTTTTCTAAATAAATTAATTATTAATCTTTCCTTTTTTTTAAAAAAAAATCTCAAAGGTAAACATCAATTAACAAACTATAGTGTCATTTAACACAAATTGATGAATCATATTCAGATAATTCAAATTAAACATACAAAAAAAAAATCCTCATCAAGAAATCAATGGGCAAGTACCTATAAGTTACCCCATTCACAGACCTATCAGCATATTAATAAATAATCATATTAAAGTAGGAGTAAAGTCTATGAATTTTCTCAACATTTTAATTAAATTTAAAGGACTATTTAATTTAGTCGCAATGGTATAACAATCACTCTATATGAAAATACATTTAAAATCATTATCTTTAGTTAGGTTGAGTGCTCCTATAATGGCACAGGTTTCTGTCGAGAGAGGATCAAAAAATCTATCACACTCAATCAACTTGCACCATTATTAATCAATTTTTTTTATACAAAAACTTACTTCTACCCATAATTTCTATTTATTGTTAAATAATAAGAAAAGACACATTTAAAAGTACTCAAATTCACGTTCTTTTCATTGTTATCAACTGAGTTAAAATTCAATCAAAATTATTATTAATAATGATTTGTGGAGTAAAGGATATTTTTTAAGATTTTATTTTAAAATTAATTTATGAAAAAATCCTTTTTAATAATTAATATTAATCAATAGGTTCAATAATCGACTTTGATTAATTGATATGGAGAGGGATAATTTCTTTCACAATTCCAACTTAAAGGTGTGTTAATTAAGTTTTGATTAAACTGATCAGCTAAAGCGAAAACTTGGACATTCCATTTGGGCCTTCAACATGAAATTGGGCCAAAAAAGAGGTCGGTGGGGTCTTGTGATTAGACAAGTTTGGATAGTACTTAAAGCTTGAATTATCATATTGGACTCGTGTAAGTTAAAATATCTGAATAATTACGATGAATAATCAAGCATATTGACATATGATGAGACTTCAATCAGAATAAACATGAAAAAAATTTAGGTATAGTAAGATTAAAGATGGCAATGGGAAAGAAATTTAGTCAACCTCAGACCCAAACTCAATATAACCTTAACTTAACTTAACCTTAAACCGAAACTCAATTAAATATTAATTCACTCGTCTTGAATTTGACCCTAAAAGTTAAAATTAAACTCGACTCAACTCAACTCATAAATTAAATTTTTATATTTTATCAAAACAGAATAATTATTTTTAATTTTTTTTATATTTTAATGATATTGTTAATTAATTTTAGACATAAATTTTAAGAGAATTTTGATAATTATCTAAATATAAGCCTCTAAACCACCCCAACAAGTCTTCACTAATTTTAGAATTAGACCTCGTCTGGAGACGAATTTCCCCCCTCAAAGATAAGATGATGTGGAATTAGAACCATTTTAATCTGGATTTTTTTATCATGAGATTTTTACTTCTAAACCTAACAAACCCATCACCCATAGAAAAGAATTGCAACATCAAAATTTCCAATGATTTTTAATATTGAAATTATGTTCAAAAATTAATAGTAATTTCCATTTCGAATTCAATTTTTGAATAATTATTAACCCAACTTTTTTTAGGGTTATTAACCCAACATTTTATATAAACAAAAATGGAAAAAAAAATTGCCAATTCATAAATGAAAAACAAAAGAGAAAGTACATTTTCTATTCATTTGACAAAATGGAAAAGAAAATGAAAGTCGAAGTGAACCTTTAATTCTATTTACATTTTAAAAAAAAAAAAAAGAATAATGAGATTATTAATGCATTATCATTTATCCGTAAATAAGCAGTTGGGTATTTTAGCAAAAGCCATACATGTAGTTGAATAATTAATATTTTTACTTTGAATTAAATTACTTGGATTTTAATTACATTTTGTGATGTTTACATTGCTTTACTACTTTATGTTTTTTTTTTTTTTAGGGAGGTCAAATTCATTCTGAGAGAGTTTTGTCTCTCAACATTACCAAGAGCTTGAGCAAGTTTGTTAGGCTATTGAGATCTACAAAAATAAAATTTACTTGAAAATATAAGATTAATAGAAAGCAACAAGTTGAGTCATATCCACATATATCAATAATAGTTTTATTTCTTTAAGAAAAAATAAAAAAAATTAATTGAAAAGGATTTATATTCAATCGAAAAACTTTAAATTAAATTAAAACTAAATTTAAATTGAAAACTTAAGTTAAATAAAGCAATAATTAAAAGATTTAGGAAAATCGATCAGAAAAAGCTTTAGCTAAAAGTAAATCTCGTTTGAATTATGATTTTAATTATCAACACAAATATAACTTCAACAGCTTTAGTAAATTAGTTCTAGTTGCTGACTCAACATCAGGCAACCAATCTCTCCTTACCTGTTTGGTAACCAAGAGGTAACTTGTTTGAAATTATTTCCCTAACTGATAAATAACCTCGCAACTCAATGCCCAAAATTTAACTTATTGATAGTATTAGGAACTAGAGAGACCTAATTTTAACCAACAAACTCACCTCAACAAGGTTCATGTAAGCTAGATCATACATTCACACCACATAATCGTAAACTACAACATAAACAAGTTATGCAGTTTGTCACTAGTATTAGAATGAATTAAACAATTATATATTTAATTATTCTAACTGAAATGAAAACCATTCTAAGCTATCAAATACTGATCAAATATTCAATAAACCTGAGCAATTACAATTAAAACAGAAAATGAATGACTACTAAAGAGCAAAGAAGAATTAAAGTGCAAATAAGTCTCATGACTTTATCAAATCAAACTTCAATAAAACTTTCAACTAGAAAAGGGGAGTTTAGCAAGCTATAAAATCGAAAGCATGCAAAGTAAATAAAAATAGCTATTCGGTCTCTAAATGGCCAAAAGGCATAACTCCCTTTCAAATCAAAGTATTTATAATATATTTTAAACCTAAATTTGGTTACATAAACTTGATTTAGGTCATAAAACCCATAAAATACCAAAACACCCTTGGAACACAATCAAAATATGGAACTTCATGTAAAAACAAAGCGATTCTGCATTGGGGCGCTTTGGATATGGCATAAGGACACGAACGAGGTACTTGACTTCTCGCGTTGGAGTGCCAACTTGGCGTGGGGGCACTGAATGGTTGTGCCAAGGCTCCAAATTCCTCGTTTTCGGCTACACTTTGCCTTAGTTCTTTGTCTAATCTTTCTATGGTCTCAAAAACTAAGCCTCGAGCTTCCTTGCACCGTATGGTTTGTTTGGTACAAATAAGACTGTAAACTATGATCTCTGATGTTCTATAACCGTTAAATATGACATTTGTATGCAAGAATATCATGTTGCATGCTATATATGATCTGTAATATGATAAATATGCTCTGTAATAAGATAAAATTAACCTATTATCGGTAAGCACAATCTATATCTGTTATGAGAACATGTATGACATGTATATTATGATATCTGTTAAATTCTGTATGTGCATTGGGGTGGGATTTGTGTATATGGAAGAAGTGTGGGCAGTTATACATCTGTCATATCTAGTGGCTCAACCATACATATCTCTGTAATAGGTGATGAATCGCCTAATGATCTGACAACTAAGCTGCAAATATCTTGAAAAGTGTCATACTGACACTAAGCGATGTGTAGGGTTGGATGACTATTTAATACTCTACTTGGTGTGTTGGGATGGTCAAAGATGGTGTGTAGCAGATTGGGGTAGGATAATAAATCTACATCTGATATGTTCTAACATTGTTTTTTTTTTTTTTTTTGAGATATGTCCAAAATGATTTCTATTGATTCTATGATATGTTACACATTGAGCTTCAAAGCTCATTCTCTATTTGTTTGATCCTCGGGTAACCCTCAAACCTAGGCTGGTCAGTGCAACGAGAGTTCTGTTAAACATCTTTTTTATATTTATGTTGTTTAAAATTGGTTATACTATTTTGATTTTGTTGGATTGTTTTGGACGTTTTGGGGATTGTTTTAAATTTTGGGGAATGTTTGGTTTTGAACAATTATTTATTGTTTTTAACCGTTCATCGGTTTTTAAGTCAAATTTCTCTATTCACAAGACTTGGGATTTTAAAAATACGACTCATGCTCTCTAAACTGAATTTATCTAAGTTTTTTGCTGCAATTAATTGCGTTTTGAAAATATAAGTTTAAATGATGGAAATTAACGAATTAAATAAGAAGGATATTTTTACTAAAAATAAACTGGAATTGCTTTTATTACAATCTGACGTTGTTACTTCAAGTCCAAGTAATAATTTCTGATTTTACAGAAGGTATCATGGTAACTCCTCCAAATCTAACTATAACATCTAGGTCGAGTTTAATGTGTGACACTGTATTCAATACCAAACTTATCAAGGAGTCCTTTAACCCTCGAAGAACAACACTCGGCAAACTTCTTTCTCATGCGAGTACAGTTTCCTTCAATGCTTTTAATAACTTGATATCACCTAATTTATCAATTGATAACCATCCCTTAATAAATATCTATATATAATGTGTATGCATTAAATATTATCGAGCTCAAAATTAATCAATAGGACAAGCAAACGTGTGATCAGATCAATCAATTAAGATGGAGACTCAACATAAATGGGCATACTCCAATGGGCCTTGATGGGTTGCCGAACGTGCCGACATTTGATTTTGCATTTACATGTTATAATAATATATTAGAATTGTGGTTTTTTATATTTTATATTTAAAATAAATATCAAAATTATACATAAACATTTATCCAATGTATAATATCATAGGTGAACTTTAATTTTGTACAACTTTATACATGAAAAATTGATTTAATTCAATTTTCACAAATCATTGATAACATTATCAAATTAGCACAATCTTATGTTGATATATTGCATAAACAAACAATTATATTAATCTAATATGAAAATAAATATATGTATTTATTTCTTTAAATGTGTATTGTTAAATTAAAATTAAAGTTTCATATATACATATGAATCACAATTCAAATTTTATGTATATAATTACACAAAATCAAAATTCACATATTAAATTACACATTAGATTACCATCTTGACATAAGCTTTCATTAAATATTCATGCAAAGTTTAAATAAGTTTGACAAGTTAAACTTAAATAGCATTGTAATAAGTTTTAAATTAAAATTTATGAGATATTTTTCATCATTTAGCAGTCAATTTTGTTGACTAAAATTTTGAAGTTATATGAAGTAACAAATTACCAATTCTAATTCTAATTCTAGTTTCTATTTCTATTTTTATTATTTTAAATAATTATGAATTATATTGATATTAGGAGGTAATTAAATATTAATTCAGATTCATTTTTGAAAAAATAACATGAGAGTAGCTATGTAATTTAAAATTTTAATAATAATATTTTTATAACTTTTAATAGTGAGATAGTATGACCTTCAAAAAAATAATAATAATAAATAGTGAGATTAGTTTGAACCTTGCTAATCAAGAAATAACTTTTAGCCAAAGAAACGAATTGTAATGTGGTTTTTTTTTTTTCTTTCTTTCTTTCTTTTTTTTTAATTTACCTTTTTATTGATTTACTTTATTGTGTAGCGACAACTTTTCTATCACATGATTTGAGTTAGTTTGTTTTGTGAATTTTCTCTTTATAAAAATCATTAAATTATTCTATTTTAAAATTTTGTATTGGTATCAAAAGAATTCATCCTCAATTTCTTGGGAAATAGATTTTTTTTAAATCCCAAAACAAAATCCATGATTCAAAAAGGATGACTTTTTTTTTCTTTTAAAATTTGATTAAAATTGATTTTGAATTTTTATTCTATATCATAAATTAGATTTTATTTTATTCTTTATACTTAAAAAATGAACAAAGTAATTATCGTATGTTAAATTAAAGTACAAACTAATCATTTCATTTAAAATTTTTATTTTTAAAAATTAGTGTAACTGACAGAATAACCATACATTTACACATGAAGTGTCATATGTACTTCATGTCGATGTACATATGTCAGTTTTTAACAATTAAAATAGATAAAATCTACTCTTTAATTTAACGTATGGGAACTAATTTACTCATTTTTTAGTGAAAGAAAAATATAGTTTAACTTCTAATATAAATTACCGAATTTTCATTTATTATACTATTTTCCGCAAAATAAAAAGCGAAAAAGGAAAAATAATTATCAAAATGGGGGTAAAGCACAATGAGAAGGACCCACAAACATAAAAAAATAGGGTAGCCAATTGCCACACATTGTTACAATCATGACTTGTTTAGATCTTAAAATCTCCCAATCACCTGATTAAAAGCAACATTGATTGAGTCGTTTTATACATACAATTCCGACAACATGGAAGTTATGGGTTGGAGCATTATTCTTTATTTTATTTTATTGAATGAAACTACTTTTATCAGTTGTTGGAACCCACCCCCCCCCCCAAAAAAAAAAAAAAAAAATTTATTTGGATTAATTCGGGTTAAAATGGAAAACAAGAGCCAATTGGATTTAATTCAGGATATACTCATTAAGTTATAGTAGAGGTACTAAAATCATAATTTGGATTTAATTTTAAATTTCATTCATCTATTTTTTTATGAAAATTGAGAAATTAAGTTTTCTATTTTAATTTGTGCATTCGTATTTTACAAAAATTAAAAAAAATTTAATCTAATTTAGAAACACTATTAAACTTTGGCGTGAAATCAACAATTTGTGTTGACCCATAATTAGATTAAAATTTTAAATTTTTATAAAATATGATAACAAAATTTTGATAAATTAAATTAAAAAGACTAACTTTTAATTTTAATAAAATTGAGAGATAAAATTAAAAAATAAATCGTATTTTTTTTTCCATAATGAGTCAAGATTTATGCCAAGTGGAGACGTGGAAACATATTTTATTGACTTCTCTCATCAGCAATTGACAGGAAGTTAGATTTTAAACATTCTTTTAAAAATATTATGCAAAATTTTATTTTTAACTGAGAATGAGACTCCCCTATATGCTTTCCACGTCCCTTTTAAGTCGTCTTCTTTCAAAAACTCGTTTTGAATATGCTCAATCTATTCATTATTTCAATTTCCTAATAATAAAAATGAAATTAAGTTAAACATTTTGTTTATTCCTTCCTTTTTTTGAGTATATACAAAAATGTTAACTTTCCTAATATTATTTTGATTTAAGTTTCATAATATTTAAATTTGTATTGATTTAATTTATCTCATTATTAATTTAATCGTGTGTCTTTGTACTTATATTATATATTTATAAATTATTGAGTAAATCACATCAAATGTTATCAAACTATGATTACATTTATATTTTGGCTTTTCAATTTTAAAAAAAGTTACAAAATAGTTATTAAATTATTCAAGAGTTTTGATTTAAGTCACTGTGCTGTTAAAATCGTGGATATATGGTCTTCTCTATTCGCTCTCCTTCCCTATCTATTCTACAGTTCAATTTTTTTTTCATAAAATTATTTTGAACATTATAAATTTGCAAATCAAAATTCAAATTAATTTCTTCTCCAATCTTTGACACTAACTGTCAGATTGACTTGAATCTAAGGTATGTTTTTCTACTAGTCGATGGATATGAATCCATCGTATCGATCATCAAATCATCACTTAAAGCTCACTAATTAGACTTTAAAAAATAACTTAACAACGTAAACTAATAGTTTAATAGAAGGATTAGGTAAATCTGAAATAAAATGCAACCCAAAATTAGTTGAAGTATAAGTTTAACTGTTTTTACAATCAATTTTTAGAAAAATAAAGCGATATGCAAAAGAATCGTGTAGAGTATTTCAATAAAATTAAAGTGCAAATTATATTAAAGAAAACTCCATCCAAACTAATTTCTGGAAAATGAAATAAAAAAGCAACATCAAACATTTTACAAACAATTTTCTTTTGTAATTGCTTAATAATGAAAGCAACATTTTATTGCTTGATCATGATGTTTGACTAATATAAAATAATAATAAAAACTATGTATTTATTTTCTTAAATGGTGAATGTTTTGAATTAAGGAAGATTATTAAATTAAAAATAAAAATTTGCATGTGGTGACTATAACCAATTATCTAAATCATATAAAAATTCATGTTAATTAATTTATTGAATAAAAAAAAAAAAGAAAGAGTGTACACACTATTTGTTGGTTGACGTTATTGAATAACTAAAGGCCAAGAATTATAATAATCTTGTTTGTGGATCTGAATATTAAACTTGAAAGAAATAATAGCAAATGTGATATTTAATAAAACATTAAGAAAATGTCCCCGAAAAACAAATTTGTTGTTTTCTTCAATTTTATTAGTAAAATTTAATGTGGGTTGAATTATAGCCCATAATGGTAGGGAATAGAAATGCCAATTTTTTATTTCTATTTCAATGCAACCTCTAATTGTTAAATCCGAACGTTTAAAGCTCAAAATAGTTGGTGTCTAAACTAATTGAGTTTGTTACAATTACCTTCTTTTTTTTTCTTTTTTTTTTTTTAATTTTAAGTTTCTTTTTTAACCACTTAATTTTAAAAAACTTATTAAATAGTCACCAACTATTTAATTTTATCTTCTTCTTTTTTATCACCAATTGTTAAAGAGCTAATGTAAAGATGATGTCAGAACTTTTAATTTTGATTTAACTATCAATATTTATACATTATGTCATTTTAGTCTTGATTTTGAAAATATTTAATCATTAACATTTACACACATGGTATAATTTGGTCTCTTTTTTTTTTTTGTAATTTTATTTTATTTTTGTGACCCTTTCACCTAAAAAACTAACAAAACAAAATTATCAACTAAATTTGATCATAAATATACCAAAAACAAAAACACCTCAAGATCTAAGATAATAATTTTCATCTTTCTCGTTCTTTTAACCCTCAATGTCACAAAGAAAAGAAAAATTGAAAAAAAAATTATATAATGTGTAAATGTTGAGGTTTAAGTTTTTTAGAATCAAGACTAAATTGACACTATGTATAAATTTTTAGGGTTAAAATTATTATTATGCTAATTTTAAAAGCTACCAAGTTATCTTCCTGTTAGTAATTTAATGGCTAGTGACCAAAAAAGAAAAAATCGACTAGTTGTGTGACAAAAAAAAAATTTATGGACTACAATATAATTTACCTTTTTTATAAGAACAATTACAAGTACAATCACAAGGATTAGTATAATCACATATAATACATGTCTAAACAACTATAATCATAATAAACTCAATACGATACATTGTTAGACTGAAATTCAAAATATATACGAATAAGACCCATATATAATGGAGCTAAAACTAAAGTAGACATAATAATTAAATTGAAACATAAGTAGTTAAAATACCCATAGCCTCAACTTTACTAACATAACCAAGGCATCATTTGTGTCTCTCCAAAAAATCTAGTAATTAAGAAATTGATTAAGAAAACTAAAGAAAGAGAGAAAGGAGAATATTAACATAATATTCCATTCACATAAAAAAAAATTGTTAGAATTTTCATATCAATCCAAAATTTAACATTTTTATCATATCAATTTAAAATATTTGTTTTATTAATATATATTTAACAATAGAAAATCTTTTAACTAAAATTAATAGTTAATTGAATTATTAAAATATTGTAAAACTAATTAAAATTTAAATACGTAAAAAAAGGATGTATCCAAATATGAATGTTAATATATGTATATATTTATTTATTTATTTATTTATTTTATAACAAAATAAAATGTAATTAAATGTACTTTTTTCAATAAAAAATTCAAATGAAGAGAGACCACACAATTGGAGTTAAGGCATAGTACAAGTCTCAAAGAAGATTAACGATGATTCTTCCCTACATATTATTCGCATGTGGAATTCGAAATTTAATTTTAGAGCAGTGATAATATTTCATTTATTACTACTGATGTTAATTTTTAATGTTTAATTTGATCCAAACTAATTATTAATATTTTTAAGTTTAAATATGTATGATTTTGTTAATAAAATAAATTTAATTTTAATTATAAATTTATTTAATATTATTTTTTATGATTGTAATTTTCCTTAAAATTTATAATTAATTTAATAAAAATTAATTGTTAATATTATTTTTTAGTTATAAATTTTTATCAAATCAATCTTATATATTTTGAATACGCTTTTTACTAAATATAAATATTATATAAAAAATATAACTTATTACTTGAACTTAATTCATGTACTAAATGATGAAAAACTAAAAAAAAAAAATTAATAAATGACATATTATCTTTAAAGTAACTTAAAAGAAAACTTAAATTTTAATATACCAAAAAAAAAATAATATATATTTTATACCAAACTTTATACAAGTGGTAATTTAAATATACTTTTTTTTCGCTTATTTATTTATATACATTTCATTCTTATAACATCTTTTTTTTAAACTGTTGCTTGACGCCACCTCTTTCGAAAAAAAAAAAGTTTTTTTTTCTCTCTCCTTAATTTCACTCAGATTTTTTTCCACCACCACCCACCGACGATTTTCCTTCATCCAATGGAAGCCGCCGCCGACAATCAGAGCCCTTCTTCATCGGACGTTGATGTCACGCCACGTGGGGCAAGCTCAGCCGTGCTTCGAGCTCTTCAATTAATCCAATACGACGATTCCGATTCCAAGCTACAAGCCGCTAAGGAAATCCGTCGGCTCACCAAAACTTCCCAAAGGTGTCGCCGGTTACTTGCTGAAGCTGTTATCCCTCTCGTTTCTATGCTCCGAGTCGACTCACCTCAGTCCCACCATGAGTCTGCTCTTCTCGCCCTCCTTAATCTCGCCGTTAAAGACGAAAGGTAAGTTATGTTTGAAGTTTAAAATTACTTCTTTTTTAGTGATTCGTGCTTTTTGGGAATTAGGGTAAATTTTTTGGGTAGTTGGGTTCGTAAAGGATTGATTTTTCAGTTTAATTGTTTATTTTCTTCTTCTTCTTCTTCTTCTTCTTCTTCTTCTTCTTCTTTTGAATGATTCTAATTTTTTTAATTAAATTTGCCTGTTCATTTAATATACTTTTTTTTTATCTTTGATTGGTTATTCAGAAAATCAACAGAGCTTGAATAAAATTAAAAAAAAATTCAACAGAGCAGACCATCAAAATAATAATTTCTAGTCACCAAAAAAATATAATTTCTAAAATTTATTTAATAAAGTAATAATCTTTTATAAATTAATTATTAACCCCCCCCCCCCAAAAAAAAGAAAAAAATGGATAAGGTTTAAACTTTAAAGTAAAGATGGATTTAATTTTGGGATTATTCTTGTTTAGCCTTTAGATAGAATTGGATTCTTCTTTTCCTTTTTTTTTTTTTTTAATTGAAGGTGTATATTTTTTGTTATTAATTTGATTAAAAAGTGTAATTTGTTTCTTTATTTTTACCTTTTTTTTTTAAAATCATCTTCTCTTTGAAGTTATCATAATTTGTCTGTTGATGAAGAAATATATTCACTTTCTCTCCATAAAAAAAAAGAGGAATATTATAAATTCATCTGTTTGTTGACCTTTAGGAAGCTTTTTTTTTACTTTTTAATCTAACAAGTAATATTTTTGTTTCCTTGGAAATGAAGCAACCTGATGGGATTAATTACAAAACATAAATTATCTGTTGTGTATTTGATTGATTATTAAATTTATGATCCTGTAATTGTTGCAATTTGGTGTTTTGATGAAGAGAAAATGTGATTAAAAACTTTTTTTTTTTTGCATCATAATTTGCAGGAATAAGATGAGTATTGTGGAAGCAGGTGCTTTAGATCATGTTATTAGATTCCTTCAAAGTGAGAATATAAACCTCCAAGAATCCGCAACCGCAGCATTGCTAACTCTATCTGCTTCGATCAGCAATAAACCGATTATTGGTGCTTCCGGTGCGATTCCTCTGCTTGTAAATATCCTTAAACATGGAACCACACAAGCAAAAGTTGATGCTGTGATGGCTTTATCCAATCTCTCAACGTACACCGATAATCTTACTGTCATTATCGAAACCAATCCCGTCCCTTCCGTGGTCACTTTACTGAAATCTTCAAAGAGATCATCGAAAACAGCTGAAAAATGTTGTTCCGTGATAGAATCCATGGTGGGGTTCGATGAAGGAAGGACAGCTTTAGCAGCTGAAGATGGTGGGATACTAGCAGTTGTCGAAGTGCTTGAAAACGGCACTCGTCAAGCTAGGGAACATGCTGTTGGGGCTTTATTGACGATATGCGAGAGTGAACGATGTAAATATAGGGAACTGATTCTTAAAGAAGGTGTAATCCCTGGATTACTTGAACTTACAGTACAAGGAACACCAAAATCTCAGACGAAAGCTCAAACACTTTTGAGGTTACTAAGGGAGACACCGTATCCTAGGTCTGAGTTCCAACCTGATACATTAGAGAATATTGTTTGTAACATAATATCGCAGATCGATGGCGATGAGCAATCGAGTAAAGCAAAGAAGATGTTGGCTGAGATGGTTCAAGTCAGTATGGAACAGAGCTTGAGACATTTACAGCAAAGAGCTCTGGTTTGTACCCCAACTGATTTATGATTTTGCTTCTTGTCCTATTTTTCTTTTTTTTCTTTTTTTTCTTTTTTTTTTTTTATGTTCTTGGTGGTGTTTGATAGTTAAAGAAACTGTGAAAATGCCGGTCCAGGCCGTTTATGGTGGTATCGGGTGACTGGTAAATGAAAAAAATTGTCAATAAATTGGAAATTATATGATGTTGAATGCATAGTTTATAGTTTGCTTGTAAAGATGTAACTGTTGTTATATGTAATACATTATACCGTCAATGAAAGTTCTTGTTTATCTTTTCTTCTCATGGTTTATATATGATTTTGATTTTATTTCACAATGTGCCGACCTCACGAGCTAAAAACCTGTGACAACCAGATCCTGCCGATCAAGATCTTGGGAACCCTTTACCTTGCGGCAGGGCGAGCACATACTGTGCTATTCATACTCTGTATTTACTCGTTGTCTTGGCATGATAATCTATACTTAGGGGAAAAGGGCAAAGTAGGTCAGTTGAGGTTTAAGGGATGTGAAACTAATAAGGAAATGGCATGCGGTGTTCCGGGAATGACTGACAATGCTCTTTGTAAGATCTGTTAAGGTCTAGGAATAAGGGTCTCTTTGACATATCTTACAGCTATATTTGCCCATTTAGTGAGGGAACTGGCATTAGCTACCATAATCTTAACTTGGTATCAACAAATCTAAATTTGAATTAATTTAATTTGATTTGTTCATTAAAAACCAACAGCTTGAATTTGAAAATAAAATGATATGATTCAACTCATAAACTATATAATTGAAATTCAAAATTGATCGATTCATAAAAAATTCAAAGCTTTTAATTTAAATAGACTTCTTCAAAAACTAGCATGCCCTGACAAGACTAATATTAACACAAGATTTCAGCATGGCATGGTTAGAAGTAGTCTGTAAATTTTATCTATGAACATTCAATTTTGCATTTGGAGCACGAAACTAGCTTTGGCATAGGTCAAATCAAGTAGCAAAGGCTGACCATGGAGCTGAAATTAATCAACCTTCCCCTGCTGGCTCTGATTTCTTATTGGCAGCTTTGAAATGAATAATGATGGCATCCGGATCAGCCATAATTGTTACCAACAAAGTAAAATCGGATTACATTTTAGCCTTTTTATTAGGTAAATTAATTTTTATATATTAAATTAAAAAGTATATTAGTATTTTAATTAAAAATTTTGTATATTTTTACTATTAAAAACTAGTTCTTATATGTTATTTTATCATTCACGACAGCTTTAATAGTAGAAATAAATGAAATTTTTAATAGAAATGAACAATTTACTCTTTGATTTAAGGTATAGAAATTAATTTATTTTTTAAATAAAAAAGACAAAGTACAATTCAACTCTTAATACAAAAATCTATTTACCAATTCAACATCTAGAACTCAAACTAATCCCAACCCTATCCGATATTTAATGTTAAATTGATATAGTTGCTTGCATTTTGAGCGTGGATCTTCAAGGCGGACAAGTCAAGTTAAACAGTGGGAAATTTCTCAATCAATCCCAAGTGGAAGCATTTTCCGGTTTTCTGGATCCAATTTTCTCAAGCAATTATGGCAGTATTAATTTTCTTTTGTGTAAAAAAATAATAAAGCACCACGTATAATAAAATCCAATTAGGAAACTTCACCGAAAGTGGAGACGTCAATTCTCTCTCTTGTAATTAAAACTGATTAGTATTTTTGGTACGGAAACTCATGTTAAAAGGGCTTTGTGTTTTGGTGTTTAACTAAAATTTTAAAAGAATTTTTTTGGGATATATTTAAAATTTTAAGGGAGATTAATTAAAAATCATGGGAGACCCAGTTGCATTTTTCAAATGATTTTTAAAGATTTGAAGTAATTAAATTGTTTTAAAAAATTACAAGTCTAATGAAAATTTTGAGCGTCAAGGTTCATTACTATTTGGAGTTTAACTAGAAGTAAACTAATTGAAGTGGAAGATCGAATTTGGACCGTTGAAAGCTTTGCAAGAAACGATTAACTACCTGAGCTTCGAAACCTTCTGTAATGAGCACAGCTTAAAATCATTGAATCTTACTTGGAAATAATACGGCATGTGAACACCAATACAAAACATAGGCCGTCGCCTTACTTTATGTCCCAACTCTAATACAACTATAGAAGGTTGCTAGTTTTAGTTTTGGTCCAGCACCTTCATTGCCCTTGTATTTTTACTCATCTACATTTATTCATAAATCATAATTTTACTTTTATTAAATATACTAATTTGAGTTCAACTAAGCTAATTTAAATTGCAAATATAGTTTATTTACTTTGCTAATCATTTATTCAAGACTTATCTGAGTAAGTAGTGAAGTTTTGGCCACTTATTTAATACAAATTATTAATATGTTGGGTAAACCTAATTATTAATAAATTCATTTTCAGGTCATTCAACTATTTAATTTTATCTTTTTTTGTTACTAGCTGATTAACGGTGGCAGCTTTTAAAATTAACATAATACTAACTTTAACATTTAAAAATTATGTCAATTTAATTTTGATCTTAAAAGAATTAACCCCAACATTTACACATTTTGTAATTTGGTCTTTTTTGTAGTTTTGTTTTTGTTAGTGGCATTGTGGGTTAATTTTTAAAAAATGAGAAAAGATTAAAAATTTTATCTTAGATTTTTTGGTGTTTCTATTTTTTGTATATTTTCAATCAAATTTAGCTACTTAATTTATTTTTTTAACTTTTTGGGTGAAAGGATCACATAAAAAAAGGTAAAATTGCAAAAAAAAAAAACCCAAATTACATGGTATAAATGTTGAAAGTTAATTTTTTTTAAAATCAAGATTAAATTGACACAGTGTATAATATTAAGGGTTAAATTGCTATTATACCGATTTTAAAAATTACCATTATTAGTCAGTTAATGATAAAAATAACAAAATTGAATAATTTAGTGACTATTTGTAACTTTATATAATTGGATGACAAAAAAAAAATACTAATAATTTACCTAACATATTAAATGATGAATGAAGGTGTACCATCATTGTTCACTTAAGCCAACCCATTAATCATAATTATTAGGGAAGTAAAGAAGGAAGGTATCTAAGGGTGGACCTTTCCTTGAAACTTCGAATGGGCCACACTAAAACCACTTCTTTTCTATCCCATTCTAGAACAAGAATAAAGAAGAATGATTAAATAAAAGGTAAACAAATTAATTTGTTGCAATTGTGATTTCATATGGATTGCTGGATAATCACTTTAATCTTGTTACCAGTAATAATAATTTGTTGTAACAAGCAATCAATTGATTTCGATAATATTTTATATTTAATTGCATTATAAAATAATTTATAATGCAATTAAATCCATACGTCTTTTATTGAAATTGAAAGATTTAACTAAGTAGTTAGTGGCGAAGACAGAAAGATTTGGGAGTAGAGTCAAAATTTAAATTTAAAATTTGAAAAGTGTTAAGATGTAATTTTATTGTTGTATTTGTTTATAATCTTAGAACTTTTAGAAGGATTATATATAATAATAATAATAATAATAATAATGTCCATTTTTTATGAGGAGCCCTTAGTGTCGCCTCTACTACTAATGACTGGTGAAGTGAGAAATGATTTGCATTGCTTCAACCCTTGATGGCATTATAACTTTAAATCCCAACTTTTTTCCAAGCATCTTGATAAAATCGGAAAAAATATATATATAGTTTTGTTGGTAAAAGTTGAAATCCTAAATTTTAAAATCTTGGGTTTGAATCTCATCATTTGTACTTATAATTTGTGAGTCTCACTCTTATCTTGTGCATGACTTGTATGAGTTTTGGCTGATTCTTTTTAAATTAGTTTAGCTTTTATCCAATTATTTGTATTTGAAAATATGAACATCACATATATAATAAGAGTAATTACATATTATTATTTACTATCATAATAAGAGTAATTACATGTTAATTTGATTAAGGTTTATTGGGCTTTAATTATTAAATAAAGAGGATAAATCCCAAAATTATACATAAACTTTGATTCAATGTGCAATTTAATACATAAGCTTTAATTTGGTGCAATTATACAATTGAAACTTTAATTTTGATTCAATCATTTATATTTAAATAAACACATCAATTTATTTTTATATTGAATAAATATAATTTTATGTGTATGCAATATATAAACATAAAATTATGCTATATCAATAATTGTGTTAATAATTTATGAGAATTGAATCAAATCAAAATTTTATAAATAAAATTGCATAAAATCAAAGTACATGTATAGAATTGCACATTAGACTAAAGTTCATGTATAGTTTTTAAATTTATCCCTAAATAAAGTATAAGCCAAAGATGTGTAGATACTCTGTTACTAATTTCTAGTTAATGATGGGCTGATTAGAAATTAGGTTAATGTGCAAATGTTATATATTAGGGTTATGGTCCCTAAATTACACATACGTAGCTTTTCTAATATCACATCTTTAGAAAATAGAGTTCATTTCTCTGAATTACTTGTGTGTTAATTTGGAAAATCAAAACCACAAGATTAAAGATTCAAAAAAAATGAATGGATTTAAGTACGCTTTCGCATGTAATTTTATTCTTGATGATTTGACATGATAGATTCTGGTTAATAAAATTTTATATTAAATTTTGTTTCTAAGTTATAACACTTCATCCATTATGCATTGTATTAGTTAGAATTGTAGTTGGTCTATAAATCTATTTGTACAAGATATATATTTGTAATTGTATTTTCTTTGTATTATTAAAAATTAAATAAAGAAAAAAAAGGCTAATAACAAATATAAAAAACAAATCTCATTTTGATTTAAACCTCATTATGTACAAATTTTTTTGGATTAGGCAAATTCTTTGGATTAGGTATTACCGTGTGTATGTCTATTCATATTTATTTTTGGTATAAATTTAGCTATATTTTAATTGATCTCGTGTTTTTTTAGAATAAATTTGTGTTTTGTAATGATTAATTCTAGTGATAGTTATTTAAATTTGTATTATTTATAATTACATTTGTGGATTTATTTTGCAATTAAAAATGTTCAAATTATGCTATTAGTCTCTGTACTGCACAAGTTATGAATTTAGTACTTGTACTTTAATTTAGTCATTTTAGTATCTATACTTTTCAAATTGATCAATTTTAGTCCCTGTACTTTTTGAATTGTGAAATTTCAGTCCTGGCCCAAACGATAATAGTTAAATCTATTTGGTTAAATGTTGTTGTTAGTCTTGTACTATTAGTAAAGTTGTAGATTTAGTCAATGTTGTCTAACTTGATCATTCTTCGTCCATATATTTTTCCAATTTTGAAAATTCAATCTTGACGCAAATAACAATCTTTAAATTTATTAACTAACTTTTTTTAAAGTAATATAAAAAAATAACAAGTTGTTATGGCATTATACATGTGTAGAGACGGCACTAGGGGGTTGGCACGGGCCCCTACCCCTTAAAATGACAAATTTCATTTTTAGTCCTTTAAAGTTTCTAAAATTTTTAATTGGTACATGGTAAAATTACACTTTGGTCCACAAAAATAAAAATAAAAATTTGATTGTCCTATAAAAAATTAGAAAGATATAAGCTTTAAAAATAGTAAAATTGCATTTTAGCTCTCATAAAAATATACAACTTAATTCTAGCCCCTCCATAAAAATTTGTTTAGCTTCACCCCTGTACATATAATAATATGTTTGTTGCATAGCATATCTTAACTTAATGAATTATAATCTATGATTTAATCATAAACGAAATTCTAAAATTTGAAAAAGTAAAGGATCTAAAAATAACCAAATTCAAATATAGAAATTAAATCCACAACTTATGCATAATATAAAAATTAATAGCAAACTTTAACCCAAAAAAAAAATCATACAACCACCTTTAAGATATGATATTCAATAAATCTAGTTTAAAATTTCAGTATTTACAATCCATATTTAACTATCTATCGTACCAACCGCTTGGAAGAAAAAATAGATTTCTTCTCTAGATATTTAAATCAAGTTCGAATACTATAGTTGGTATTGTTGGGAGGGCTTTACCTGAATGCCATCTCACCGAATAGAACTAGACTTGAATCGTAAAAAAAGAAAAGAAAAAGAAAACAGATAAAAATACATGTGATTATATAAAAAAGAAAAAGAAGTCATAAACAATAAATTATTTAGAAAGAAAACTAGTATTGGGGCTGAATTGCTGGATTTTGATGCTGACTCCAAATTTGGCTGCTACAATTGATTTGCTAAATGGATTTCACCTTCTTCTTGTGGAATAAAACTCACTCTCTTCTGTTAAATCAAAAAATCAAAATAAAAAAAAATTAAAAATCTTAATTTTAGATTTTCATTTTTTAAAACATTCATCATATTTTATTTTCTTTTAAAAATTTAGCTACTTTAATTAGGGGTGAAATTAAAAAATTCAATTAGTAGCTATGTAACAAAAAATGTGAAGTTTTAATGAACTTGAATTTGATAGAAGAATTTTAATAATATTAACAATTAGACTTACATTTTTAAATCTTAATAATAGAGAAATTATATTCCTTGAAATAAAATTAAAGAGACTAAATTTTAAATATGCAAAGAGCATGAGGACTTGGAATGTATTTTAACCAAAGAAAAATGGTTGAAAAAGTTTTGCATGATCAAAACAATGATATATATATATATATATATATATATATATATATCTCATAAAATTTGACCAAATAAAAGGGTTGAAAACATGAATGGATAGATTTAGAATATTTTAAAAGTCAAAATTGGGTTATTTGCAAAATGCAAGGTGAAGGAATTTCATCAATTAAATTGAGTTAGCAAAAACAAAGGAAATAATTTAAATCTAAATGAATTGTTCTTAACATGTCTAGAATTCATGACCTTTAATTATCTAATTAAAATATGCAAAGACCATTTCTTACAATCAACTTCGGAAAAATGAGATGGAAATTAATTACTCTTTTTCGTTTCACATTTTATTTATTTTAGCAAATTAATTTAACTTCACCGTATCTAATATGAAATTAAAAATTCTAACATCTTAAACCTACAATTATCAATTTTTATTTATGAATTTATTAAAATACTCCTCTTTATTTTTAAATTTTTTTTATAAGATTTTACAACATAACTTAATTTTATACTATTTTATTTTATTTTAATTTTAAAAATTATGTATATTTTTTAACAAGATAGAGGCAAAATCAAGGAAATCATTTTGAAATTGAGACTACTTACTAATGTATTAACTAAATTTAGGGACGAGATAAGTGAAAATTGGGCCAGGGTTAATAAAAAATTATTCCATCTTACTCTATTATCATCCTTATGAAAACTACAACTAAATCATGATAAATTGAAATAAAATTATCAGGCCGAGCTTGGATAAAGGAATTTTAATTTGAGTTATTCAATCTAAATTTAAAATTTAACAACAAAAATATTTTTTAAGTATAGTTATAAAAATAGTTTAAAATATTTACTATTTTTAAAAATAATAAAATAAATTATCCAAGCCAATCCACAATAAGTTAAGTAAACAATACTAAAAGAGAAAATATTGTGACATACAGTTAATGGAATTTTTAAACTTCACGAGTAGGGTAACATTAACTATAATAAATTATTAATATATACGTAAAATTTTTTAAAGTGAGTTATAGAATTTAAAAGAAAAAACATGAGCAACATTTATGCATCAAAACAAAAAGAAAAATACAAAAAAGGATTAGTTTGATTAAATCTTTAAATTGTTCCATAATATTGGTAAAGTGAGACAATCTAATTTAATGATTAAATAAATAACAATGTACATATTTATATTGAAACAATGCATATCTCTCAAGTTGACCAATCTTCTTTTGGCTAGCTACCAAAACAACAAAGTTGATTCATCCAAAACATTGCCTCAATGACCAAACCACAACCCCTTCTTTTTCTTTTTTTATTTCTTTTTTGCAATTAAGTACTAGCAAACATGTAGGCCCAAAAACCATTGAAAATTCAGTTGTTAGCTTATACTTTGCATGTGACTTTCCTTATGGTTTCAAATAAGCTCACCTAATTTTCCAGGATTTTTTAAATTGATTGAAGTAATTTATGGAACATAAAAATTTGATGGTTAAATTATGTTGTTAGTCCCTCTATTTTTACAATCATTAGTATTTTCTATTAAATTTTATAGATATGACGGTAAAAATATTATGGAGGTTCTTGTACTAGTTGAATTGCATTTTGCCCCCTCTACTAAAAAATAGGCAAATTATTCCCTATACATTAGATTAAAGAGTAAATTGATCATTCTGTTAAGAATTGTTTTCATTTCTACTATTAAAAACTAATCCATGTATGTCAGCATGAGGTACACGTGGCACACCACATGTCTTATTTGGTTATGCTGTCAACATGCAAGTTTTTTAACGATAGAAATGAATGACCTTTTCAACAGAAAGGACTAGTTACTCTTTGATCTAATCTGTAGGGACTAATTTACCTTTTTTTTTAGTAGAAAAGACAAAATGCAATCTAACATTTAATATTTTGACCTCAATATGACATGCTGATTAAGTTGCCTTTTATACGACATGATATATGATTGATGAGAAATAAATAAGTTAGGTTGAAAAATTGATGGAAAATACAAACAATGTGAAAGTCGAGGGACTAGTAGTGCATTTTAACCAAAATTGGTAATTCTTAAAAAGATAAAAAAAAAAAAAAAAAAGTATAAAATTTGCATACCTCACGTTTGGGCTTAAAGTTTTCTCCAACGGTACCAAGGCCAGGCTTCCACGGTGCTTCACGGTGGATTCGGTTACCGGCATCATCGCCGCCACTACCACCATTTCCGATATAAAGATCAAGGATCTTCTCAGCCACCTCAACACCATCTTTGCTCTCTTCCACCAACTTAGCCATTTGAGACTTAGGCAACCTCATTTTCACAGTCATCATCTCCCCACCGGAAGTACCACCACCACCACCACCTAGTCGAACCCCATCGGACACCATGCTCGTCGACGACGGTCGAACCATAGAAAGGTCCGACACCGTCCTTCTCGACAACATCAAACACTCTAACCTATCTTTAGCACTCATATGAATCCCCCCTGACCGCACCCTCCTCGGCGCCTTATGAACTTCATCATCAGCAAGCTTCGGCAGCTCCACCAAGAAGTAGATTTTCTTGGGTTTCAAGCTCTCTTGTGGCTCTAATGGCTTAGCACGGATCCCATAATGCTTCACGGTTTGTGAATCTAATAAAACATGGCCTGTTGGATAATCTTTTAGAACATCCCAAACCCGAATTGGTGTCTTTAATTTGATGGTTTCACCATCGATTTTCATTACCTTTGCCTTGTTTCTTCCTCCTATGCTGTTCCCCATTTCCTTGTTTAGTATAGAAAAAATTTAATGTTTTTTTGGCTTTGTTGTTGGGATTTATAATTATATATATATATATATATATTATATGATGGTAATTGGAATGGTGTGAATTTGGTGAAATTTTGTACAAGATTCCAAATTTATATGTATGATTTCATGATGGACTTTTTTGGAAAATTAAAGTGGGAAAACACAATTTTTTAAAAGCTAGTTTTTCTTCCTTTTTCTCCCTTTTGGCTCTATGTTTTTATTACTTTTTTTTTTATTTCCATACTTTAAATTTTCGTTAAATTATCTTGTTTTAATCAATGTTTTAAAAAATTAATTTAGATCATAGATTCTTGATTTAATCGATTTGATTGTTAATAAAATGATAGAATATATAAAATCAATTCACCGCTAATTTTTATCCATATTTTTTAAGTTTTTTACCAGTTTTAAGACAATTCAATTTATTTGTTCGAAATGATACATCAATCAATTTTCAATCTAATCGGTCCAATTTCAATAACATAAATTTTAACTGAATTGATATAGAAAGTAGTATGATAATTTATGTAAATTTTTTCATTTAAAAAAATAATTTAATCGAATTTTTTATATAATACAATCTCAAAACTCACACCCTAAATTATTATACAAGCAAAACCCATAAATTAATCCCAGGATAGGGTGATATATTTTACCAATGAGCCAAATGCTGTGTTGATTCAATTGAAGAGTACTCGAAAAAAGAGTAACAAAATGATTTATAAAAAAGAAAGAAAGAAAAGAAGTAAATGATTTGGGCAAACCAACGTTGAAATCACAATCAACTTTTGTGGTATCTTTAATTTGATTTGGGGGCAATAAGGTGAAATAGTGGGTGTGGGGTTTTCATATTAATTAAATGTCACAATCATTACCATCAAAATGCAAAGAGATTGTGGGTCTTAATAAGAATTAGGGGACTTGGCATTGGTGGGCTTTCATGAAAGGATAACCTTTGAATTAAAGATAAGGATGAATCAAAAAAGGGCTAAAAAAGTGTTTTTTAGTCATAATAACAATATTTAATTATTTTTTTAAGTATTTTTTTTAAAAAGTAAATAATTGAAAACAATTATTATACCAGTGACTAAGCGAATTCAGGTTATTTGGTTTTTTTGCCTCTAGATGGCTTGACCTATTAGGGTCAATATTTTCATACAATTCTTGTTATATATGTTTTAATTAGTCCGCTATTTAATAATATATTGTTCCATCATTATCACTTTATAATGCCAAATTTTGATTTTTTTTAATGGAAAAAAAATGATTTTTCTAATTCTTGATGAATCTAAAATCGAGATAAAATTATACAGTTTTAAAATTAGATTAAATTTTTAATTATAATTTTCAGTGAGTAATTCACTGGATTTATTAATTAAAACATATTAGAAATTTTCAAAAGTAGTTTTTTTTATTAAAGAATAACCAGATCAAAATTGGTTTAATGTATGAAACATAATAAAAAAGGGGGGGGGGATAAAAAGTTTAGTTTACATTCATAAAATGAGAAGCATTGAAGTGTATAGGTTAAATTTTATTTATTTATTTATTTTATGTTGAACATAAATTGTTTAAATGGGAAGCAATATATGTTCACGTGATGGAAAATCTTTACAAATTTGCGAATTACATTAAAAAAGAAAAAGAAAAAGGGTTTTAATTTAAATCCATTGTTTGAAGTATCATTAACTGATCGGATTCCATCCATGAGTGTGCAGGTCTCAACTTTCAATAATTTAACTATAAAATAAAATCATCCTAAATATTTACACCTTAAATGGTTCACATGCATGGACCAACCATCTTATTTATGGATTTCATGGATTCCTAACAATTTTTTTTTTTATTTAAAATAAATAAATTGAAAATGTAACGTGTCAAAAAATTATGTAAGTTTTAAATACCAACACCCTTGATTAATTTAATGGTTAAAATTTGTTGATTCATAAAATCCATTTAAGTTTGAATATTTGAGAAAACAGTGATATACCTTTTTTAGATGTAGGTGTGCAAGTCATTTGTACCTTTTAATATAAAGATTAATTTTTTTTATTATTTTTAAATACAAAACCTTTACCCAATTAGACTTGTAATTGTAACTCATATAATGCTGCCAGCTGATTTTTTTTTTTTCATCAAGCAATCTGCCGGCTTGATTGCTTGAAAAATAAAACAACCTTTTTTGAGTTTCAGTTTCAGCTTTGCTGAAGAGTAATTTGCTTTCACATTTTATTAACTGCTAGTTCCAAGATAAAGAAAAATATCTAATTCTAAAGTTTTTGGAATTAGAATAAATTTTTATTTTATTTTGACAATGAAATACTATTTTTATTTTTATTTTTTTTAAAAAAATGTAGATAGTAAGATTACGGCGATCAAAATTCATTATAATTTTGATATTATCTAAATAACTTTTTTGAAGTTTAATCTCAATTATTTTATATATTTTAATTAATAAAATAGATTAATTAAAAAATTTAAAGTATATGAAAATTTTATGAACAATAAATTTAAAATTAAATTTAGAAAACTATCAAAAATTAAAAATGTAAACAGGAAATTCAGCATAACAGCACTAAGCCTTGTGCTTTTGTAAAGCCCACACGAGGCCTAAAACAGAAGTAAAAAATAGGCCAATGGAAGGAGGTCCAAAAAGCCAATTGGACCACCACTCAAAAGGAGAAAAAGTTACATAAATTATTATGGTTAGTAAAGAATTCTAAGTTGGTGTTTAAATACCATAGAATGAATATATATATATATATATATATATATATATTTTTTTAAAATAAAATAAAATAAAATAAAAAGCATCATCACCAATTATTTTCTGTAATTCTCCCTCTTTTTTTAAGAATAGAAAAAGTGTAACTTAATTTAGTGAAACCATTAATTAGAAATGTTACTTAAAAAAGAGCATTTCTCCTTTCAAAGAAATTTTCAAATATAATTATAATTTATTTTTTAATTACAGAAAGCATTATCTAATTTATATATAAATTATGTAATATCTTGACATTGATGGAGTATCCTAACAATTGGAGGATTAAAGTATAATGAAATTATATTCCTTTTTCTAATTTAAAATCTAACTCGGATTTCAACTTGATCACTCAATTTATATAATAAAATTTTAAAGCACGGGTCCTCTTTTTCATAATTGTTGATTCAGCGCTTCAATACAGTGATTTTGCAATTTTCTCTTAAATTCAATCACTCTTTCTGGGTTGTGGTCCTTGCAAAAGTTGCGGTCTTAGTATCGGTTGGATTCAAATTTCAATGTCTCTCGAACCACACAAATATCTTCACATGTAAGAAGTAAGCCTTTCACCAATGTACAACAAAATTGGATTTTGATACTACATAATTAAATCACCCTGATGTGAAGAAACCTAATACGGAAATTCAACTCTTTTTTTTTTTTCTTAAAACCAGATGGCTAAATCCATATTTTATTCTAAATTTTATTAATTTTTACTGTTAAGCATTAATATGTAATTGTTTGGTTATTTAAATATTTCGTTCATATAAAAAAAAATTATTTATTCTTTTTGCTAAAAATTCTATTAGTCTTACTTGAATTAGTCTCTCTACGTCTGCATAAGACACACATGTCATGTCATTTGTAGCTGTCTGGTTATTTTGTCAATCATACTAATATTTTACAGTAAAATGGAAGAAATTTTTAATAAAAAAATCAGTTTGTTCTTTGATCTAATATATATGAACTAATTTATCTATTTTTTACTATTTCTTGAAGAAATGATCTCGAAGAAATGATCATTTTGTTAAAAAATTTCAACCATTTTTACTGTTAAGTGATGACGTGTCACTGTTTGGTTACTTGAATTAGTCCCTCCATGTAAAAAATTCCATCAATTTCATTGCCCGTTAAAAATTTTATCTATTTATTATGCTAAAAACTTCATACATTTTATTTGAATTAGTCCTTACATATCAGCATAAGATACACACATCACGCCACATGTAATTGTCTAGTTGTTCCATTAACCACACCCATGCTTTACAATAGAAATGAATAAAAATTTTAATAGAAAAACTAGTTTACTCTTTAATCTAATATACAAAGACTAATTAATTTATTCTTTTTTAATAAAATAGATAAAATATAATTAACTTCTAATACAAAAATTTCTATAATACTTTTACCAAATTTTTTCGCTTTTTTGAACTTGTCATTCGGGTGAAGAATTCCATGTTGACTATAAATTTCCAGACAAGATAAAATTTTTACCGTTTCTCGAAGAAAATAATATTGGAAAAAGAAATAGTGCGTGCTTGGTCAAACTAAGAGAGATCAAGGCTGCCCTGTTTTTGACTTCGCCCCTATCTTGGAAACTGCATGAACTATAATACAAGCAAAAATGGACATGACATGGGTGAGGGATGATCAGAATTTTGATAGGAAAACAAGTTTGCACATCATGCACATGGGGACATAAAGATAAAGATATATTCGCCAACAAAGAAGATGGATCCTGCTGGTTTTTGTTGGCTTATGAGCACAATGATTTGGTATGTTTGATGAGATTCCATAAACAAGTTGCAATTTATCAACATAATCATATATATATATATAGTTAGCATACATGACCAAATCCAGCTTGCAGCATGAGTACGACAACAACTATCCATATCCATCTCTAATTTAATCGAATGTTGCTTAGATTTCCAGGCTTATGTTCATGCTACAAATTTATATATATATACACATATTTCTTCGGCATATATTTAGATATGGGTACAAATATAATATTAAGTATATGAAATTTTTTAAAAAACGATTTTTTTTAAAAAAAAAAGTAAGTATGCTCATGTTGGATACAATATTTTTAACCGAGATTCGAATTTAAATATTATTAATAATAACTTTGATTAAATATGGAAAAAAAAAATTAGACTTGACGGTTTCTAGCCCAACTTAATTTGATAGTGTTGAATTTTTATTAGAAATTGAGTTTAAAAGTGAGTCGGAGTAAGTTTAAATTTTCAATTATTTGGGTCAGGATCGGGTTTAAGAAAAACCCATCTCACCTCACCACACCTAGGATAATAACCAAAATACTTTTTTAAAAAGCGAGTATGCCCATGTTGGATACATATTTTTAACCAAGATTCAGATTCAAATATTATTGATAACAACTTTGATTAAAGATGGCAAAAAAAAAAAAAAGACTTGACGGGTTCCAACTAGACCTGTTCATGGGTCGAGCCACCCGACTCGGCCCGAAGACCTGTCCAAAATGTGGGAGGGTTTGAGCAAAAATATAGACCCTAAAAATGGGCTTGGACAAAAAATAATGCCCGTTTAAAAAATGGGTCGGGCCTTGGGTAAGGCATTTTTGGCCCAAGCCTAGCCCAGCCTGAATTCACTAAAGAACAAAAAAATCTATTTTTTTAATATTATTTTCTTATTATTTTCTCCCTATTTTGCTACCATTTTACTATTATGTTGCTACTATTTTGTTATTATTATTTAGATATTGTATAAAACATATTTTATTGTGAATTTTGTTATTATTTTAAAGACATTTGTTAATTTTGTTATTATTTTAGAGGTATTTGCTTGTTAAGTTGCATCTATCTTAGTGTTATTTAAATATACATATTTTTTTTTAAATTTATTTTTAATTTGTTGGGAAATATTTATTTTGATGTTTTTAGTATTTTTGATGTATTATATATATTTTAAAATTATATAAAAATAATATAAAAATTAATATGTAAGGGCCAGGTCGGGCCCGGTTTTAACATTTTTATTTGGGTCCGGCTTGGGCAAAATTTTAGGCCTATTTTTTGGGCCGGGCCTAGCAAACAAGCCTAATTTTTTAGTTGAGCCTGGCCTGGCCCATGCACACGTCTAGTTCCAACCCAACCTAATTTGATAGGATTGAATTTTTGTTAGAAATTGAGTTTCGAAATGGGTTGGAGTAAGTTTAATTTTTCAATTATTTGGGTTAGGTTCGAGTTTAGGAAAAACCTATCTCACCTCGCCACACCTAGGATAATAACCAAAATGTTTTTTTATGATATTAGTTTAAAATATATGATAAAAAATTATATTAATATTTTCTTTAATGTAATTATACCTAAAAATAATTAATAGTATTATTTAAAAAAAACTAATATTTTTACTCTATTTTGATTAAAAACATAAAAGATAAAAATTGTGACATAAATCGAGTATAATTTTAATTTTTTGAGTTAAATTTAAGATAAATTAATTTTTAATTTCAAATTAGATTGAGATCATTTGATATTAAGGGTCCGTTTGGAAGCCAGGAAAACATTTTCTGGAAAATGTTTTCCTGATTTTACGGTGTTTGGAAGCTTGAAAACATTTTCCCTTTGGAAAATGTTTTACCAGACACGGGTAAAATGACCTTCAATTTGGGAAAAATGTCTTACTGATTTCATTTTTGTAAGACATTTTCCATTTCTCTTCATCTAGGTAAGCCTTTTTTTCTTCCGTTCTTTAACTTTAAGCTTTCTTTTTCTTCCATTCTTCAACTTTTTCCATCTCCTTCTTCATCCAAGTAATCTTCTTCTTCTTCCGTTCTTCAAATCTCTTCTCTTTTTCCTTAGTCCGTCGCATATCTTCTCTTTTCAGGTAAATTTTACACGCTGCTGTTTCGTTTCCTATCTTCCCCTCTTTCTCAGGATCTCATTCCTCTTCACAAGGTATGGCATCTTCTTTAATTCTACTTTTTCATTTTGTTTTGGTGATGGGTTTTGTGATGTGGGGTTGTGGTTTTGGTGCAGGAACCGATATCAGTCGACTGATATCACTGGTGTCAAGAAGCAAGGCTTCCCTTACCTTAGAGGTATGCATCAATGCATGCCATTCATGAACCCTAAAATACTATAAACTTCTTTGGCGTAATTATTTACTGAATTCAGAAGTGCAAATTGATTTGATTCTTCTAATTTGATTCAGAAATGTTTACCAAGTAAAATTAAATAACCATTGGATTGATAAAGTTGTTAAGATGGTGATGTCAATGTACAAGTCTCCTCTTCTGGTTAAGCAACTAGACTTTTCCTATGGGATAAAAGAGAAAAAGAATAGGCAGGCGAAAAAGGGATAGTGGAGAATCTTAGTTAATTGTAGAAATGATACTGGTAGATTTAGAGAATGGCAAGTGCTGTCTGTTGTTGTGATATCAAATAATTGGAAAGGGGAAGTTAGATTTTATAAGGTCCTTGGGGTTCATGTGCTACTTATGGAAGTTGATGGTGAGAAGGCGATGTGTATGTGATCATGATTGTCGAGATTATGTATCTAAGACTTGGTGAAACTTGGAATCATCATTTTGCAATGGTAGCAATGTGAGTATAAGGGTGTAGTAGCATTCTAATGATCCCTCCTGCAATCAAACAATTTAAAGTGAAAAGACAGAGAGAGGGGCATTTGCCAGTTCTTTTATTTTATTGAGCCTTATTGCATTTGTTAAAAATTTTCAGTGGTGTACTTTAGTTAGTTCAAATGTTCGATGGCTTCAATATATCTTTTCTTTTCCAGGAATTAGGACATTGAAATGCCTGTCATTCTACTCTGCTAAATTAGTTGCGACCCTCATTTCTTGTTTAAAGGTGGGTCAGTGGATTTTCTTATATAATTTTTTTTTTGCAATATATATAAGAATTCTCTGCTGTTAATTTTTTTACCTCCAATACAATCACTCTTTGACATAGATATAGTTCATTGCCTGTTTTCAACAAAGTGTTTCCCAATTGCTTGCCTATCTGTCTCTTGTTTTGGCTAATTAGTATTTCTCATAATACCCATTGTTGTCATTGCAAAGTATTTTTATTTACAGAGTCATTGCAGAGTATTTTTATTTCTCATAATATGTAAAGAGATGATAGCAATGCCTTTCGGCTACCCTTTTATTCCTCATGACCATTCATCTTTTTTTCTATTATTTCTTCTTCGCCTTTATTTACTTTATTAGGATTGAACTCTGATTAGAGATTTTGTTTTGGGTTTAATTGTTTATTCATCTGTTTTCTATTATTTCCTGGCAGCTCCTTTGTTAGTGAATCTTGTTTCCATGTTAGTTTATTGTACGTTTTAGAAAGATCAGAAATCAGGGAGCTTGGGTTGTGTTTTTTAATCAAGAATTGAGAAGAGAGGCTAGAAAATAATAGAAGAAAAGAAGGGAATATGAGTGTGTTCATGTACAGTATCTGATAATAACTCATTAGCTAACAGCTGAAAGTAATGGCCAATTAGAAATTAAGACTTGGCCAATATATGATCTGTGTGGTTACAAAAGGGAATTTAAGCTAACTTTCATCTCAACGGGTTGCTATGCCTGATTCTCTCTCCCTTTAGCTTCTTTTGTCAATTTCCTTCTTGTTCTAGGCTACATTACCTATAACCTCAGAACCGACAGTGGTACATATGTGCTTGAAATGGTTGCTACTTTTGAGAAAGCTTCTGGAAAAGTTAAAGCTATTTGTCAATTCCCATTCAACATCTATTTGTCAATTCCCATTCAACATTCTCTTTCTGTCTCACTCTCATTTATGCTAATATAAAACTGTTGCTGCTAAAAATATTGCAGAAAATCCCCATTAAACTATGCCCCAGAAGGCCAGGAGATGCTACAGCTATTTATGCTTCCACTGAAAAAGCTCAAAAAGAACTTCGTTGGAAGTATGTTTACAATCCCATCTTTTTCCTAGTAGATTATTCAGTTAACATGGATAATCTTTCAAAAAGAATTTCCAATTACAGTACAAGATAGGTCCTTTTAATCTTAAGAGTTTGCTATATTGCAGAGCAAAATATGGTATAGCAGAGATATGCAGAGATCAGTGGAAGTGGGCAAGCAACAATCCATGGGGATACCAGTTAAAGCCTTAGGCTTCAACTAAATACTAATTTTCTTCCCCAATTTTCCAAAAATGCCTCATAGGGAGAATTAAGTGTACAAATACTTGGTTAATTTAAACAAAACTAATCTTTGATGATCAAAAGTTAAGATTTATCAAATGTTCAAAGATCTTATAAAATTCCTCATTTATAAGTCTTTGTAAGAGTGATGTTTTTATCATTTCTGGAGTTTAAAAAACAAATGGTTTTAAATTTACCGTAAGGAGTTGACCTAAACAAGATCCCTTTGAGCTTTGGTCTTCAATCCTATCTATTGGTTGTCTCAATCTTATCTTTGATCAACTATTTTTTTTAAGGATCTCCATATTCACAAAAGTCCAAGTTAAAGAAACAAGTCGAATTTCAGTTTAATTGAAACAAGCAAAGACTTGAGAGGAAGAAGTTCGAACTAAAGAGTGGAGCAGGTAAATGAAACAGTGAAAGATGAAAGAGAACAACATGTCTAGAAATTATAAAAATTTAAGCTAATTTATTTATAAATAAATCATTGCAATATATGTAAAAATAATTTAAAATATAAATTTATTAATATATGTAAAAATAACTTTTCCGGAAAATATTTTCAAGAATTCTGCCAAATAGCAAAAAATATTTTACACAATTTTATCCAAACACCAGAAAAGGAAATTATTTTCCAGAAATCATTTTCTGGAAAACATTTTATTGGCAAACAAACGGAGCCTAAGAAAATATCGAATCGGGATTGGAAGAGAATTTTTTTTTAAATCGAATCAAAATCAAAATATTAGAAAATTTTTATATTGTAATCCAAAATGTACATTTGCAATCTCTCCCCAAAAGATAAATCAACAAAACATAAAAAGGAAAAAAAAAGAGAGTTTAAAACAGTAAAAGGAAATGGATTTTTCCCATTTTCCTAATACAAAGAAAAGCTGAATCATAAATGTTGAATGAAATTCATAATTCGTTTTTATCACATAAGAGAGCTAGCATCACTGAATTCACCACCATGGACATCTCTATTAATATAATGTGGAGTCCATCCCGAAGAGACTGGAGTGATATCCGCCGTGTTCGTCAAGCTACTTGAGATGCTGAAACTATCCGGTCCCGGCATCGAAGCCCAAATAAATGCTGGCTTGAACGGCGGAACGTGGGGCACGGCCATAGTCCCCGATAGGATTTGAAGAATGGCTTGAGTTTTAGGCCTTTCACTTGCATTAGGATGCGAACATGCGAGACCGAGTAATAACAATCTCTCGGTTTCTTCAACTATGTAGTCGTTGCCTAGCCTTTCATCGACTGCCTCAAGTATCCTCCTTTCTCTATGTAGCCACCAAACCCAATCCACCAATAGTTGGAACTCGCCTATTTTGGTCCACGGACGTTGGCCGCACACTACTTCTAGTAACACCGCACCGAATCCGTACACATCAGACTCCCTAGTGGCCTTTGCTGTGTGGAAACACTCGGGGGCAATGTACCCCATGGTGCCAGGCACTCCTTCAAGTTCGGCATATGACGTTTTTTCGTTTTCTATGGCTCGTGCCAACCCAAAATCGCCTAACCGAGCGTTGAAATTGGAATCCAACATGATGTTGCTGGCTTTGAGGTCACGGTGTACGACTTTTTGGTCATATTCATTGTGAAGGTAGTGTAGAGCTGAGGCTACCCCTGATATAATTTTGTACCTTAAATTCCAATTGAGAGTTGTCTTCTCTGGTCCACAAAAGATATGAGCATCTAAGCTACCATTTGGCATATAATCATAGACTAATAGCAGCATACCATTTTTATGACACCATCCTGCAAATTCATTTAAAATTGTAGTAAAATAAACTATTCTGTTCTTAGAAGAGCATCTACCTAACACTTGCATGTTATACCATGTGATGTTTCATTGGACAAAACAAAAAAAATAAATGTTTCTTGTTTCAATGTTATGGTAAAAGTACTATTTAATTATTGTATTAGAGTTATGTTGCATTTTTTCTCTTTATTAAAAAATAGGAAAATTAGTTTTTATATGTTAAATCAAAAAATAAATTGGTCATTTCTATTAAAAATTTTATCAATTTTTCCTGTAAAAAATTAATCACTGTACATCAAAATGAGGTACGCATAGGATTCCATACCTAATTATTTAGTTTCTAATGTATAGGAACTAATTTTTAACAATAGAAATTGATTAAATTTTAACAGGAAGAACTAACTTGCTCTTTGATCTAATATACATGGACTAATTTACCTATCTTTTAAGTAGAGAGGGCAAAATGCAATCCGACTGCTAGTACAAGGGCCTCAAATCAGATTGCATTTTGTCCCATCTACTTAAAAAAATGGCAAAGTAGTTCATGTACATTAGATTAAAGAGTGAATTAGTCATTTTGTTAAAAATTTCATCCATTTTTACTATTTAAAACTAGTCCCTTACTATCCCGTGAGGTGCCATGTATAACTGTTTGTTTATTTTGTTAACCACACCTGTTTTTAACAGTACAAATGAATGAAATTTTTAATTGAAATAACTAATTTACTTTTTGTCCAACATATAAAACTAATTTACCATTGTATTTTACTCTACCTACTTTTAGCCAATGTTCAGAATAAGAGTCAGTAGTTAATGGCACTGTCTAAATCTTAATGAAAACAATGGAGACAAAGGGTTTGTAAATGTAAAAAAAGTTACCTAATAATGGTACAAGATGCTTGTGGCGTAACCGGTTGATGATGGTAAGTTCAGCCAAGAAATCATCTTTTCCTTTTATGTCTCTGGAAAATTTCTTCACTGCAATTTCAAGATTCTCCTTCTGTAACAACCCTTTAAAGACGACACCAAATCCACCTTGGCCGAGCTTGTGTTTATCGTCGAAATTGTTGGTTGCTCTTTTAAGATCTCTGAACTTGAACTCTCTTGGTGTCCCCGGAAGACTCTTGAGTGCTCCTAATATATTAGGATCAGATCTAGCCTTCCATTTCTTGTAAGAATAATAACTTAATCCAGCAATTCCAAGTAAGAAAATAAGTAACAATGAGACACCAATTGCTAACCCGATCTTGAACCAATTTCTTTTGTTTTGTCCGGGAAGGATTTCGACTGTCAAGTTCCATTTGAGCACACAGTTGAGCTGAACATGGTCTCCTGTCGATCCTGAAAAACCAAAATACGAGTATTGTTTGACGAAGGTACTGAGATCGATATCAGTATTCAAAACTGGCACGACTGGCTTGGATGGTGTTGGTGAAGAAGGTTGTGCTTGTTCCGCCATGTAAACTTGTAACGACTTGTTGTAATATTCGATCCAAACAACGTAAAATTTGGTTCCATTTGGAGCAATTTGGATGTTGAATTTAGACAAAGAGACCGTCTTGTTAGAACGGATACTATTGATGTTAAGACCAATATGATTATCATCTGGATCGAAATCTTGTTTCAATGTATCCAATTCGATGGCTACGAGGTGGTTGGACGGTAATCCATCAGTGGATGAGTTTGTTAATCCTAAATACTCGCCGGAACTGTTCGGTGGAATGGCGGTATCGGGGGCAATTAAAAAAGCAACACCTTCACCGGGAACTGAGTTATTAACTCGGAAAACATTGATAAGAAAAGAGGTATTAAATGAAGCTACCTTTATATCTCCATCCCAAAGTTTGAATGTTCGGTTGAAGAAGATTCGACCAGACCTGTGATTGAGACTGTAGTTACCAATGGAATCAGGTGTGACTTGAAGAGCATCGTTGCTGATTGTAGCTGGTTTCATTACAGCAAAAGTGTTGTAATAAGAGCTGTCGAATGGACCAAACTGGTAGCTTATTGTTTTTAGGGTCTGCGTTTTTGCTGCTATAGTCGCCATTGAATGTAAAATCAAGAACCCAATAAGCCATAACCCTTGAACCTTCATTATTGAAAAACCACAGCTGCTGAAACTGAAGGCACAGAGGAAATAAAAAATGAAGAAGATGATGCAAATATTCAGCATAGATCTTTGTAATGTTATTTATTATATGGGTAAACTACTTTTTCTAAATTATTAGTAAATATATATTTTTGTCATTAAATTTTAAAAAGCTATAAAATAGTCATTAAATTATTTAAAATTTTTTATTTAAGTACTAAATTGTTAATTTTTTTTAAAAGTTCAACTAGCGAACTCTAACTGATGATTGACAATTGATACAGTTGATCAGTATCCATTAATGAGTAGAGGAATAAATCATATATTCAAGTTGATTTGACGGTTAATGTCGGAGATCGAAGAAGAAAATTGTTTAGATTTTAATTTATAAATTTGTGGCAATTAAAGTTATTTCATAAAAAACTGAACTATAAAAGAGAAATGGAAAATAGAGCTTTTAATTAGTGTAGGTTGTGAGAATAGCGAAGACAACAATAACGATTTTAATAATTCAATGACTTGAATGAAAAATTTTAAATAATTTAATGGTTATTTTATAATTTTTTAAAATTAAATTTTTAAATATAAATTTATTAATAATTGAGTGATTAAAAATGAAATTATTTATTTTATTTATATTATAAATTGTTCCATCAAGAAAGAACGCTGTTTTGAATAGTGTTTTGGTCTTTTTACAAATTTACATTAAAAAATTTGACCAAAAAAGGAAAAAAAAAAAAAGAGTTTCTATTAAAAAAATGACATTGGAATTGATTTAATAAGAACCTACGTTGCTCCATAATTTGTCACTTTATGCTTTCATAATTTCAATGCTTTGCTTTATTAGATAATCGTTACTTTATTCATGTTACTTTATATTCCTTTTCACATTTCAAAGCTTCAATCAATAAAATTTCTAAAAGGAAAAAAATGGTGACAATGGATTCCACCAATGAATAAAAAGAAAATATCAGATTAAGATTTGTTTTAGTAACAAATGTTTATTAATGTATGATGCTTTAAGAAAGTTGTAGTAATTTTGGTGAGAAGCCTGACTTTTATCAAAAATTATTTTTAAAGAATTATTTGTTAGGAGTCAATCGAACCCTTAACGGTTGGTATTGAAAGAGTCAATCTCCTTCTATTGGATAACTAATGAAAAGTGTTTTATTTCCATAAACAGGGATCGAACCCCCAATTATATGATGAAGAGATAAGTGAACAATCATCATATCACAATTTATGGTTAATTCTAAAATATTTAATGATTTGATTTAATTTTTTTTACCATATCTTGCCGAAAAATCAATTTTTATTTAGAACTTACAAAATTTTTCATATTCTCGTCATTGCAATAATAAAAATATCAATCAAACTAATATTTAATAGACTTTTTTCTTCTTCTTAATTTTGTGATATTTGTATTTGTTTCCATGTAATTCAATATCATAAGTTTATAATATTTACCCTACTTATAATAACTCTTCTTTATTTTATTTTTATTTGCATAATTTAGATATTTTTGTCCCAGTTCCTTACATCTTTGCATAATTTAATATATGACTTCTGAGGTCTACTGAGCACATCTATTTTTTACAAATAGAAAACACATGCCTCTTCACTCATAATCTTTTAAAACAATTATTTTGTAAAATTTTATTAAATTATTAACTATAGAAAAACTTTACAATTTGTTTTCATTTCTTACACTATAATACCATAAATGTTTAATGTTATAGGACATCCCTAGACCCAATGTAAAATTTGTATGCTTTTGTCCGTACTTGGTACCAAAATATTTTTATATAATATATGTTTATAATGATGAGTTCAAATGTCTTCACATATAAATTTTTGAATTTTAAATTGTGATGGGAGAATCGACTTTTGAAAAACAGAAATATGGAGTCGCCACCGATCTTTTGTTTGGGTGTGATCAGGTCACCTAAGAATTCGGTTATTTTAATAAAACATTTTGGTTTACTAAAACAACGATTTTGGTTTACTAAAACAACGATTTTGGTCTACGAACTTTTGAGAAAACGGGTTCGGGAGTCGGTTACACATGAGGAAGGATTAGCACCCTCACTACGCCCAAAATTGGTACCGAATCGATTAAATACTGTCCTTATGTCTGAAATTTAAAGATGTTTTTGAAATGTTGTTTTTTTTAGTAACCCGAGTTAGTTGCCAAAAATCTTCTTGTTTCGACTTTCGAAAGTTTATAATTCGAAAATTACAAAAGGATGCCCAACCATTTGGTCCTACGAAATCGAAACCCAGCACAGTAGGGCACGATTCCTTTAATTTCCAAACATTGAACATTGCCTCGCCTTAGAAAATATGAGTGAAATTCCGAAGGGATCTTCGATTGTTTTGAACAAACGAGAAATCACAACCCAGCACGATAGGGCATGATTCCCGAATTGTCAAACACCGAGTATTGCCTTCGTTTTAAAGGATTTTTAAAAGATATGAGTGAAATTTTGAAGGGATATTTGATTATTTTAAGCAGACGAGAAATTGCAACCCAGCATGTTAGGGCACGATTCTGCGAATTGCCAAATATCGCACATCGCCTTCGTTTAAGGGATTTTTAAAAGACATGGGTGAAATTCTAAAGGGACCTTCGATTACTTTGAGCAAAAGAGAAATTGAAACCCAACACGTTAGGGCACGATTCCACGAATTACCAAGTATCGAATATCGCCTTTGTTTTAAAGAATTCCTAATAGTTGTGAAACTAGCTTAAAACGCATTAATAAGACGAAATTAATCATGAAATTTGGATTTTATAAAACCACATTTCAAAAATCAAGTGGAAAACGATGACATGGGATAATTGACATATATGAGATGCGATCAACTAACAAACTAATGATTAAAAATAGCTAACCTAAAAATGTAACTTGATTACAATAATGCATGGAGAATAATTGATGTGATAACATAAGACAATGAACAAATAATATGCTACAACAACATACATGACATAACATAAAATAATTACTACTAGATGTACAAAACAAAATGCAAGTCGAAGAAGCAATATGATAAAATTATTTCAAAACATTGATAAGTACATGACACATACTATATGATTTGATGAATTGATAAATAATAATAAAAACATTTGTAAAGACAAGCTTAATAAACACACGCAATCATTAAAATATATATTGTAGAATGAATATTTTTAAAATACGTAATATATAAGTTGATAAATTTGCGTAAAAACTAAGAATATATATAATTATTGAAAGAAATATTATAGAATTAAAGTTTGAATCCAATTGTATGTAAGTGTAAATGTTTTAAACACAAATTCATTTAAAGGTTTACAAAATACATGATAATAAAAAAATATGATACAAAAGAGTAATAAAAATGCGTGACAAAACATAATGCCCAAAATAGATTTATAAAATATATGTACACGTGAGTTTATTAAAAAAGGGATCATAAGATTAATGATAATATATATATATATATATATATATATATATAAATCTAAAAAATATACATACCTTTATGTCAAAAATGTTTAAATAATAGGCCATATAAAGCACCAAAGCAATACAATGTAAAGAAATATTCAAAAATAATGATTTTATAATTACAAAAACGAGGTTTCTAAAATTATTTCATATATGCATAGAGAAAATATTTGACAAATCATGAACTTATAAGTGTTTTAAAATAGAAAAACCATTAAAGTAATAAGTGTATTGATATATATATATACATATAAATTTAAAAGAGAGTACATGCAAATTTATATAGAAATGATAATGTGTATAGGTTTAATAATATGTAAACCAAATATGTGTACTAATATAAGCAAGTAGAAAAATAATTTTATGCAAAATATACATGTATGTACAAAATATATTATCGTAGCAAAATATATGCTAAAATACATGGTTAGAATAAAAACATTATATGTATGAAGTGACATTAGCTTTATTGTAATGTATATGTATGTATGTATGATAATGTATAAAAAAAACATAAAATAGCGTACAGAACATGAAAATATAACTACCCCAAAAAGAGTAATCAAATAACGTAAGATGATAAACACAGATTAAAGAAGCATAAAATGAAAGAAAAGAAAACTAATTGAAATCAAATTGAAAATAATAAGAATAATTTACGAATGAAATAGCTTGCGGGGCCAATATGTAATGCGCATGATTGTATGAGGACTAGAATTGGGAATATCCCCGAGTCCAAAACGCAGCACTACACTGCGGGCTAAAATGAAGTTGCGTGCAGATTGAAGAGCTAATTTAAAAAAGAGAAAAAAAAAGGAAAAGGGTTCGATTGAGCGCGCACGCGAATGGGGAGGGCCTATCGCGCAATTTTCCCATGCAGAACAAAAGGGCGCAGATCCGGCCTGCCCATCGGGTCAAAGCGCGGACCCTCACCCATTCAAACGGCGCCGTTCGTTGGTAATTAAAGCCCCCTACTCCTATTCATTTTCCTTCCCCAGAAACGCAAAATGAAATGAAGTAAAGAAATAAAAAAAAAATGAAGGACCTTTACTCTGTTAGGGTTCGTCTATTATGCAGCCATTAAACCACCATCAGCTTGATGGCTAATGACGCGGACGACGGCCAGCTCTCTCCAGTGGAGGCCTCGACCACTAAGATCCAGTAACCTCATTTCCTCTCTTCCTTTTCTCCCTTTTTTTTTTTAAAAAAAAACTTGAATCTTATACTGTTTTTTTTATAAAAAAAACGAAACAAACTTGAAAGATATAATCAAAGTTTAAACGCCGTTCGACCCTCACCCACATCCATGCATTTTAGATGCTTGGGTTTTCATCGGTATTGATTCGAGTTCCCCTTTTGTATTCGTGCTAAGATTGCAAAACCCCTCAAGAGAAACGAAAAGAAAACAGATTTGGAAATCACCTTTGTTGGTCTATTCTGATTGCTTTCTATTGCGTATTGCGCGTAAAAAAAATAGAACGATTGAATCCCTTCGTTTTTATAGCCGACAGGATTAAAAATGAGAAATAAAATACAATATTCTTTGTTTCTGTTTTTTTCTTGCTATGTGTTCGTCCTTTCTCTTGCAGGTACAGAATGCACTGGCGTCGTATGGGGGCTGTGCTAGTGCGAGCGTGGCTGCTGGAAGGTACGGAGGTGTTGTCCGACTCTTGGCTGCGGCGCAACAGAGGGAGGGGTGACCTAGGGTTACTGAAGTTGTTTCAGTTTTTGGGCTGTTTTGGGCCTTGAAGCTTTGGACTTGTTTTGTAAATGAGCTAGGGTATTAATCATAAGGTCATGTAATTGGGCTTAGGTATTAGGCTATGGAATATTGTAATGATTTGGACTTGGGTTATGTTTTTATTTATTTATTTATTTATTCATTTTGTATATATTTTATATTTATATTATTTTTTGGTTTCCAACGAGCCCGGACTAAAATTGGTCATTATAGTTGGTCACTTTTTTAAAGAATAACCTGAATTTGAATCATGTTTACTAAAAAAACAAAAATATAATATATATGTATAAAATAAAACAAAAAATAATGTAAATAAAAAATAAGTTGAACCAAAGTCAAAATTTGATCTCATCATTCTCTAAACTTATGTTTTAGACTTATTATTTTTACCTTAACCACTCACTTATTATTCGGCCCTTCGAGTTAGAATTAATATTCTACCTTTAAATTGATGTACTGAATAATTATTCTATACATTTTTAAGAGAATAAAAAAAGTTGACAAATAGAATATTAACATATATCCTTATAAAAACATGACAACATTTTAAATATATTTGTGAATTTTTTTTATTCAACTATACTATATCTTACTTTCAATTTGTCCTAATAAAATTATGAAAAGCAACTAAGCATACATCTTATTTGTACTTATTCATGAGCCGAGAATTCACTCATCCAAATGACTTGCTTAGTCAAGTTGTTTCAATATTTTTAAAAATTATATTAACCTATATTTTTTTTATAGTTAAACTTAAATAAAAACTACTTATAAAAGCATATAATATATAGTTTTAGGTAGGGGAAATTAACAAAAGAAAAAACAGTAGGGCAAATTAAAAAAAGAATGCTTAATTTAAAATAATTAAGACAAACACATCAATTCATTAATATTGTAAGGAATTGTTGCTAATCATGTTTTATTCTCACAGCCATGCTGTTCTGTAATCCACACCGCCCATGCACTTTTATGATTTTGATTTTTGATTATCTTTACATATTTAAGACTTGCTCTTTATACCTTCACAACTTTTTTCTTTTAAACAATTTATTTTACAAATAAAGTTAAAAACTTTTTTGTATGTATTATTTTGTTTAATATAATATAAAAATATTTAGTACATTAATATCGTTGGAGTTTTTAGATTTTACAAGTAGAGTTAAATGGTTGACAAATGTTCTATAAAGATATAATAAAATATTTAAAAAATAGACATGAGTTAATCTTTTAAAACTGCTTGTGAAATAAAAAATATATACTATCCGTGTTTATTAATTTTATTTGGAAACTATTCATAACATAATTTCTGACTTTTTTTTTTAATTTAAAAGGTAAAAGCATAAACATCTTTATAAATATAATTCATGATTGAGTTAACTAACCTGTGTTATTAGTATTAGATTATATCATACCATAAAAAGCATTGTTATATAATTTAAATAAGTAAGAAAAGGAGTGGTAGTTTCTTAATTGGTTTTTTGCCAATGAGTAGTGTAGTTGATGTACAAATATATTATACCAATTTTTACTCTACACTAGATGATATTTATTTGAGAGATTACTAAAAAGAAAAAAAAATAAAGAATACTATAGTCATTGTATGAAAAGAATATATAAAATCATAGTATCACGTGCACCCCACTTTCTATATATTATATTGCCCCATCTCTCCATCTCCTACGTTCCAAAAAGGAAAATCAATGAATAACGTGAAGTGATAATTTTTTTCAAATTAATTATATTTTATTTAATTTTTATTATTTTTAGAATTAATTTGAATTTCCTTTTTATATTGTAAGTTTTGAATGAAGAATCAAATGTTTAGAGTATATAATAAAAAGTAGTGAAATGAAGTCTTTCGTTCTGTAACGCCCCAAAAGTTTAGATCGAATATCAGAGGTTAAATTAATAATCGAAGTAATCGTAGGAAAATTTTGGTTCAACAAGTGAGAAAACAAATAGTATTTAGGTTACGTAAAAATTTTCAGTTATCAAATCTCGATATTTCAAAATACAATTGTTCAATCCAAATAAAATCTACTTGCATTTAACACAAAATTTCATACCACAGAATTTAAGACAGAACTTACAGTCCAAAACCGTTTACTCAAAACTCAAATTTACAGAAAATGTTTTATTAACCAATTTTAAAAACGTGACGCTTCCAAGACCTCCAGCGAGCCGAGTCCCGCTACAGAAGATGGAAATATACCTAACAGGGGAAACATTAAGGGGGTGAGCTACACGAGCTCAATGTGAGTTCGCAAACGATAGATAAATGAACACCAAAATGTCACATTAAAAAAATAACCTAAGCTCAATGACAATCCGATATACAAAAAGTCTTCACAAACAAATCAAACATGTCAGTACTGAAGCACCTCGATCTATAAACAGTTAATCTCGCAATCAGACAAACAGACAGAATGCAGAATGAATGCAACAAGTAATAAAAACATACCCAACCAGCCAAACACCTCTTCGTCCCCCAATCACACCCCAAAAAAAGCTAATTAAGCTCATCCAACCATGCACACCACATAGGACCTTGAAAGGCCCATCCAACCCTATACACCAAGTATGTGGTCTAAGCCAATTAAATGTTAATATGCAGCAGAGCTAACATATATGTCGTACTGTGCAGTAAACCGCTATACAGACGAATTGTAGTTGAAATTGCCAAAACAAGTCAGTCTCCCTTCTCTTTCACAACCAAAACCAAAAAGATTAATACAAATGCAAAATGCACACCATTTGAAGACAGACTTACAACAACAAAGTATGGAATCAGAAATGCACATATTCGAATGCTTAAAATCAGAATCAGATATAACATAACATCAATTAACACTCAACCGAATCGCTTAATTAGACCTATGATTGCAAATAACGCACAAGTCCAGGTCGAAACAAAGTCCCGACCACCCTTACAAAGACCTAGCCAAGGGTTGGAACAAACAGAATCATAACCAGATAAAAAACAAACACAACACAAAATTTGACGACATAAGGCAGAGGAAAGACAAAGGGAAAAAGTCGAAGGGAAGGGGAGCACAACAGACGTCATTTTTTTTGAAAGAGAGAGAAACCAATTTTGATAAAAAAATAAAATAAAAACAATTAATATCCCCCTCAAATCAAGGCATGATTTCCTACTAACCTGATATCAACTACTTGCTCTCTAATCCACTTACACAGACTTCCAAACCTATTCGAACTTTCTTTCAGACAGCCGCAACAAAAATAAACATCTACGCCCGCACGAGGATTCGAACACAAGACCCCAAGCTAAACTAACACACAACCAACCATCAGACCAACAGGCATATTCTGACACTAGAACGCAGAACTAAATACAATTGTTCATTCTAACCATTGACCCTACCTACAAATCATAAAGCTTCTAACCCCAAAATCCAAGGTGTTACAACTCACCCCTCTTACAAGAAATTTCGTCCCCAAAATTTCCAACTAACAGATAGCCATCTAAACACAACTTTCACCACTACGCTTCTGCTACCACTCTAATCCCGAACACTACCATACTATACTTTCATACCTCACACACCTAACCCGAACATCTATCCCATACACTAAATTGACATACTTACCTACACAGACACTCGAACCCAAACCTCAAACACACATCCAGAACACTTAGCCATTGAAGCAGATACATATTTATCCTATCACACACAAACTTTATCCAATGTATAACCATCAATGTCATTCAAATAAATAACACACAGAATCACAACAACCTACAGCCATACCTGTCTCAATGTCGTTGCGGACACTCCCTAATTCGATGCTCTGTGGACCCGCATCTAAGACGCGTTTCAAACTTCTTCCAACAATCACCCGAATGGCGCTTCTTAAGGTGCCCACAAACAGATACACTCGCCCTATTACCAGAACCATCCGCATAACCTTTACTAATACCCAACTGCGTTTTTATACGCTTCGTAAACTAAGACTCCAACCTCAAAGGACTGTGATCCCTTTTCTTCCCACAATCCACACACCTACCTTGAACTAATTCTCTATTCCTCTTTAAACTAGCCTCGAAGACTTTTTCTAACACATCTTTCACCACCCGAGTCAATGCCTCAGTACCAACCTCTGGGTTATTGCTATTCGAAGTTGGTGGAACCTCATTGATTTCTGATTCTTAAACAAACTCACGTTCCAAATAAGCCAATGACTATTTGAGAGTCTCACCGGATTGACCCTCATGTTCATGCTTACCATCAGAATCTATATCGGTCTTGTAATTAACTTAGATTATCTATATTTTCAGAAAACGAACACAAAATAAATATAAAAATCTACATTTATAATCTTACAATTTTGAATTTCTACCCTGGACTAGCATCGGAGTCTCAGATATTTTGTCTCATCAAAATCAGTGAAACACACATAATTTTAAAATACTATGGTACGATTTATCAAATTTAAAAGAAAATAAACACGTGCACACAAAGATACGTAAAAATACAGGCCGAGTTTTTGCAAACCTGACTCTGATACCACTAAATGTAATACCCTAAAACTTGGCTTAAAAATTTAGATCGAATTCCGGAGGTTACATTGATCACCGAAGTGATCGTAGAAAAATTTTGGTTCAACAAGTGAGAAAACAAATAGTATTTAGGTTACGTAAAAATTTTCAGTTATCAAATCTCGATATTTCAAAATACAGTTGTTCAATCCAAATAATGTCTACTCGTATTTAGCACAAAATTTCATACCACAGAATATAAGACGGAACTTACAGTCCAAAACCATTTACACAAAACTCAAAATTACAGAAAATGTTTTATTAACTAGTTTTAAAAACATGACGTTTTCGAGACCTCCAGCAAACCGAGTCCCGCTACAAAAGATGAAAGTGTACCTGAAAGAGGAAACACTAAGGGGGTGAGCTACACGAGCTCAGTATGATTTCGAAAATGATAGATAAATGAACACCAAAATGTCACATTAAAAAAAATAACTAAAGCTCAATGACAATCTGATATACAAAAAATCTTTACAAACAAATCAAACATGTCAGTACTGAAGCACCTTGATCTATAAATAGTTTGTTAGATTATAGTAAAGAAGAACTAAAAGAGGATTGTGATCAAGAAGAATATAACTTATTTTTCATATCTTTTACTGCTGAATACAACTTCCCTTTAATAAAGAGCAGAAGCAAATAACAGTTAATATCTAACTAACTTAACAACTATAACTGACTAACTAACTTATCAGTTATACTAATATTCTCCTGTTCTTGTAAAAAAAATTGTCCCTAAACAATGTTGTTGCTAGCCAAAACTCGAAGTGCATGGCGAAAAGGAACAAACTGCTTGGGTGTGATGGGCTTGGTGAGGACATCTGCAATTTGTTTTTCAGATGGAATAAAATTAACCTGCAGTGTGCCATCAATGACCTTCTCACGAACGAAATGATGGTCAATCTCCACGTGTTTAACTCAGGCATGATGCGTGGGATTTGCAGCCATCGAGACAGTAGAGGTGTTATCACACCAGACCACAGGGAGTTAACATAGGGGTATGTGGAGTTCCTCTAACAACTGCTTGACCCACAGTAACTCAGACCCACAATTGGCTAGGCTCCGATATTCAACTTCAGATGAGGATCTGGATACAATTGGTTGCTTCTTGGAGCACCAAGCAACAGGATTCACCCCTAAGTAAACAATATAACCAGTGGTGGAGCGTGGATCGTTAACGGAGGATGCCCAGTCAGCATCAGAATAGCCAACTAGTGCGAACTGTCCCTTTGAGAAATATAGACCATGATCTAAAGTGCCAATGAGATACCTTAACACTCGTTTGACAGCCTTCCAATGAGACTCACTTGGAGAATTCATATATTGACTAAGTTTATTGACACAAAAAGACAGATCAGGAAGAGTGATGCAAACATATTGGAGCATACCAACAACACTGCGATACAGATATCCATCATTAAGCAAGGGACTGCCATCAGAAGCAACAAGCTTAGGAAGGTTTACCATGGGAGTTGGTGTAGTGGATGCTCCTGCCATCCCAGTCTTATGGAAGATCTCAGTAATGTATTTCTTTTGATTCAGGAACAATCCCTGAGAAGTGTGACGTACAACAACACCCAAGAAAAAATTGAGCTGGCCCATGTCTTTAAGAGTAAACTTGAGATGAAGTTGTTGAACAACACTATCAATTTCCTTACTAGAACTGCCTGTGAGTACAATATCATCTACATATGCCATAAGGAACAAATGACTGTCTGAAGTGATTCGAATGAATAACGAAGGATCAGTCTTTGATGCATGAAACCCAAGCTGACCAACCAAGTACTGTTTGAGCATTTGAAACCATGCCCGAGGAGCTTGCTTTAAGCCATAGAGAGCCTTGTTTAGCTTAAAAACTAACTTCTGACCGTTTGGGCCTATCTCTTCAAATCCAGACGGCTGAGTCATGTAAATCTCCTCTGTTAACTCCCCGTTGAGGAAAGCATTGTTGACATCCACTTGTCTCAATGGCCATCCTTTCATGACCGCAACAGCAAGAATGGTTTGAATAGTAGCTGCTCGAACTACCGGACTGAAGGTATCTTGAAAATCAACTCTAGCATGCTGTGAGAAACCTTTGGCAACCAAACAAGCTTTGTACCGCTCGACAGAACCATCAGCCATCTTCTTTACTTTAAATAGTCACTTACAACCAATTGCTCTTCTGTTGTTAGGCAGCGAACAGAGGCTCCATGTGCGATTTTGAAGAAGTGCATGCAACTCATTATATACTGCAGCTTTCCAAGATCCACTAGTCATTGCTTCATGGATGTCAGCAGGTGTGTGATCAGCAGAACTCTGTGCTGTACTCATATAAGCTTTAGGTTTAAAAGTCCCTACTTTACTACGAGTAATCATAGGGTGAGAATTAGGTGGAACATAGGCTGGTGGAAGTGATTAGTTGCATTGGTTGGTTTTGGAGATGCTATGAACAGAGGTTGGTGAAGGAGAACATACTGGACTAGGAGATTGTGATTGGGATGCAGCTGACAATGAGGGCATAGATGGTGAATAACTAGGAATAGTTGGTGGGCGAGTATTGGAAAGAGAATGTGAAGATAAAACAAGTAAGCGAGAGCTAGTCTGGGATAGAGGCAATTGTGTGACCAATTTTGAGGTGACGATTTTAAAAGGAAAGCCAGTCTCATTAAAAGTGACATGACGAGACACATATACCCGACCACTACTATCTTGACACCGGTAGCCTTTGTGTAACGGAGAGTATCCCAAAAATGTGCATGGTGTGGATCTAAATTGTAATTTATGAGAGTTATAGGGCCGAAGATTAGGGAAACACATGCACCCAAAGACACGCAGAAATGAGTAGTTTGGAGGTACTTGAAATAATTTCTCATATGGTGAAACATGGTCAAGAGGGTGAGAAGGTAACCTGTTGATCAAAAAGACAGCACTGCTGAAAGCATCATTCCAGTAGGACAATGGCATTGCTGCATGGGCCAGCATAGAGAGACCAGCTTCTACTATTTGTCTGTGCTTGTGTTCAACAATACCATTTTGTGCAGACGTATAGGGGCAAGCAAACCTATGCACAATTCCATGTTGAGCCAAGTACAACTTCAACACTTGAAACTCTCCTCCCCCATCTGTTTGCAAAGTTTGAAGTTTACAACCCAGAGTGCATTCAACTTGTCTATGAAATTGAGTGAAAGCAGTGAGCACCTCAGATTTCTTCTTCAAAAAATAAACCCAAGTATAACATGTATATGCATCAGTAAAGGCAACATAATAGTAAAAACCATTAGAAGGGACTGGTGCTGGTCCCCAAACATCAGCAACAATTAATTGAAGGGGAGCAGTATACTGTGTAGAAGATTTCAGAAATGGCAATTTATGCTCTTTACCCAAATGACAGGCAATACAATGAGACAATTCATTAGATGAACCCAGAGGTACATTACAACTAGCTAGAGCCTTTGCAAGTACAGTTTTGCAAGGATGTCCTAACCTAGCATGCCAGACATTTATAGGAACTAAAAGAAGAACTAAAAGAGGATTGTGATCAAGAAGAATATAACTTCTTTTTCATATCTTTTACTGCTGAATACAACTCTCCTTTAATAGAGAGCAGAAGCAAATAACAGCTAATAGCTAACTAACTTAACAGCTATAACTGACTAACTAACTTATCAGTTATACTAATATAGTTAGTCTCACAATTAGACAGACAGATAGATGCGGAATGAATGCAACAAGTAATAAAAACTCGCCCACCAATCACACCCTAAGAAGAGCTAATTAAGCTCATCCAACCATGCATAACACATAGGACCTCGAAAGATCCATCCAACCCTACACACCAAGTATGTGGTATAAGCCACTCAAATGCTAATATGCAGCAGAGCTGATATATATGTTGTATTATGCGGTAAATCGCTATACAGACAAATTGCAATTGCAACCGCCAACACAGATCAGTTTCCCTTCTCTTGACAACCAAACCCAAAAAGATTAATGCAAATGCAAAATACACACCATTTGAAGACAGACTTATAGAAACAGAGTACGAAATTAGAAATGCACAAATTCAAATGCCCAAAATCAGAATCAGATAAAACATAACATTAATTAACACTCAATCAAATGCTTAATTAGAGCTATGGTTGCAAATAACGTACAAATTTAGCTGAAACAAAGTCTCGACCACCCTTAAAAAGACCTAGACAAGGGTTGGAATACACAGAATCATAACAAGATAAAAAACATACACAGTACAAAATTTGGCGACATAAGGCCACACGACTGTGTGGGGATCGGCACGTTCATGTGAAGGCTACACAAGCCAGTGTAATGACCACACACGCCCATGTGGAAGGGGCACACACCTGTGTGAGCAACTTCTGCAACTCATAATCCAAAAGTGCTAAAAATAAAGAACAGAGGAGACACGACCGTGTAGAGATCTTACACGCCCGTGTGGAGACACATGCCCGTGTGGCCAGACTGTGTGGCACTAAAATTGGCCCTAAAGCCCTAATTTCCAATTCTACATGGTCGTGTGAACCATCCATATTGGGGTACACGCCCATATGGCCACTCGTGTGATCACGAAACCATACCAGAACTAACTGCAGAACGTGTTTTTGCTCTCGAAACGTTACCCAACCACTGTTAACCCAATAACACACTAAAAACCCACAGTATTTTAAGCAAAACCGCAACAATTAACACTTCAAATGATAATTTTTCAGAGATACACCAAATATGTCGAATTTCACTAAACTAAATCAAAATTTCGACAATGAAAAGAAAGAGTTACCGAACCTCCACCTAAATTCGTGATTCCAAACACCAATGAAGATTGAAACGCCTCCCCAACACAATTTCCTCCCGTTCGAATCCTTGAATCACCCGAACACCAAAAAAAAAATAGAAAGGAAAAAGTCAAAGGGAAGACAAAAATGCAGAGGGAAAGGGAGCACAATAGACGTTGGTTTTTTTTTGAAAGAGAGAGAAACCAATTTTGATAAAAAAAAATAAAAACAATTAATATCCCCCCAAATTAAGGCATGATTTCCTACTAACCCGATCTCAACTACCCATTCCTCATCCATTTACACAAACTTCCAAACCCATTTGAACTCTCTTTCAAACACAAAAATAAACATCCATGCCCACACGAGGTTTTGAACACAAGACCTCAAGTTAAACTAACACACAACCAATCACCAGACTAGCAGGCCCATTCTGACATTAAAACGCAAAAACAAATACAATTGTTCATTCTAGCCATTGACCCTACCTACAAATCATAGAACTTCTAACCCCAAAATTTAGCGGTGGAGTACTGTCAAAACCTTTTTTTTTTTAAATCGACTTTTTATTTTGAAACAAATGAAAATAGAGTCGCCACCAATCATTTTTATGAGGTATGATCGGATCACCTCATAATTCGATCATTTTAAAAAAATGTTACATTTATTAAAATAACATTTTTCGGTCTATAAAATTTAGAAAATGAGTTTGGGAGTTGGTTACGTACGAGGAAAGGTTAACACCCTCGAGACGCCCAAAATTGGTACCTAATTGATTACTCGATGTCTTGGTGTTGAGAATGGAAAATTTGAAGAGAAATTAAATTATGATCCCTCTTTGCATGTTTGCATGATGTTCTTTAAAACCATTTGGCTAAATTAAATTTTACGAAAAGGTCTTATTACGAGTTAGTCAAGAAGAAAAGATCATGCCCCGTGAGTTAGAACACGATAATTTAAATCCTCGAAAACAAGAATAATCACCATTTGATTTTTAGTTAAATCTCATTTTTTATTTTTTTAAATAAATAAATAAATAGGATATTCAATTACTTCAGTTTTAGAAAGATGCCATACTCCGTAAGTTAGGAGCACGACTCCTCGAATCCCAAAAATAATGAACATCGCCTCGATTTTAAATATTTCCTACGCATTATGTAAAACAAATGTAACTTTTAATACGATATACATTTATTTGGGCAAAGTAAAAAAGAAGAAGATAAATACATTGCAATATGACCCATGGGATGGTGATAGCAAAATAAAATGAAATAGTCATGTGGGTAAAAAAAAATGAAATGATGATATTGGGACAATAAGTAAAAAATAAAATAAAATAAAATAATTAAAAATAATTAAAAATTAAAAATTAAAAAAACATATTGGTAAATAATAATGCAACTATAATAGTAATAAGAATATCGGTTTATCATAATAATAGTGATAATCATATCATAACTACTATCATAATAATAATATGAGTAGATAAAATAATAATAACAAGGATAACAAAAAAATAAAATGTATAAACAAAAGGAAATATGAATTACATAAATTTTAAATACTAAAATAAATAATATAGCAAATAAAGAGGCAAAAGTAACCAAATAAGGGATTAAATTGAAATTTAAGAGAAACTTAAAGCATAAATCGCAAAATAAATAAAGAAAAGGGAATAAAGGACTAAATTTAAAATATAACAAAACTAACAGCCTAAATTATAAAGAAATGGAACTTAAAGGATTAAAGCTAAATAAGATAGAAAACTTTAAGGGTCAAATGACAATTATCCCCATCACATTGACACGTGTCGCTCCCCAGGGGATTCACAGTGAGTTAGGGGACTAAATTGCATAAGAATTTAAATTATGGGGTGAGAATTAAAATAAATAAAAATGAACAGGACTAAATTAAAAAGATGGAAAAAAGTGGAAGGGCCAAAACTAAAAATATCTCCTTCCTTTCAAAAACACGCAGATCCTAGAGGGATCCAGGTCAGGTCATCGGGTTGGCCTTGAAACAATGCCCTTTTGAAGTCTGAAAATTATGCCCAAAATGACGTCGTTTTATAGGATTATATAAGTAAAAAAAATGTTTAAAAAAATTGTAGTGACATAAAAATTTTAGCTAGGTCGCTAATTGAGGCGATTTATTAAAAATTTGACAACCGACTTTCGATTTTATTAAAAAGGGGAGTCGCCACCGATCTTTTTTCCTAGGTGTGATCGGACACCTAATAAATCCTCTTCTTTTAAAAGAAAGTTCACTTTTTAAATAAAAAAAGGCCGAGTTTAGGTCTACGTCAAAAATCCAGAGAAAAATAGGGTTCGGGAGTCGGTTACGCATGAGGAAGGTATTAGCACCCTCGCGACGCCCAAAATTGATATCTTTATTAAACATGTGTTGTCTTGATTTTCAAAAATACGAGTTTAATGTAGCATTTAATCGTGATCCGATTAAAATATGAAAATTTTTAATTTTTTTGATTTTTTGAGAAGGACATACCGCTTTAACACGAGTCGATTGATGTTCACCCAACATAGCGATGAAATCAATGACTTAATGTTAAATCGGTACGTTACCTTGCTTTTTGAAATTGATTTAAAACAAGAATAAGAATATTTTTTTTAAAACAATAGAAACTTATCACAATGTTGGAATAAAATGTAATTTACGAATATATGAAGCAGATGATAAAATAAAGTATTTACGATGCATTTGATATTATGCATGATAATAATAACATTAAACACGAAATAGAACAATGGATTATATATATATACATATAATATATAATAGTATGTAAGGTGACGAACAATATAATATTAAAAATACTAATAATATTACATATACATATACGTATATATAATAAATATATGTACATAATAATAGTATTGAAATATGCATATAATATATATATAAAAATATAGTGTTTAAAATATATACATAGCATAGCATTCAAAATGTACACATAAGATAATATAAAAAAACTAACTAATATAGTATAAATATATACATATATAATATTAAAAATGTATATACATAATATATAAAAGAAAATATAATATAATATTAGAAATACATATACATAATATAGAATATATATATAGCACATGCTAAAAGAATACACACATAAGTATACATATATATGTACTAAAACATATATGTAATAATATTATTTAAAGAAATACATATTAGAAATGTCTATACGTAATATGGGATTTATATATATATATATATATATATATAAAATAAGTAATGAGTAAATATAATGAAAATAGTAAATATAAAAGTAGAAAGGAGATAATACAATATGTAAAAAACTAGGTATAATAATGATATAAAGAAAATAAAATAATAATATGTTAAAAATAAATAATAAATATAATAATGTAAAATAGTAAAAAGCATGTCTATACGTATATAATAAAATATATATTAATAATAATAATAATAAGGGATAAGTAGTGTGAAAAATATATAACTAATAATATTAAAATATATACATGATGATAAAAAAATTAGAAAACATATGTACATAATATATATATATATATAAATATATACATAATATAGTATTAAAATATAAAAATATAATATTAAAAAAATATATAATTATACATAATATATAATTATTAGATATAATAACAATACTACAAGACAATTATTAAATATACTATATAAATAAATACACGTACACATATATAATAAAATTATACACTGATATTAATCATAATAATAATCAATTAATTTTAATCATAAAGTAATAAAAATAACTAAAAAGGGGATTAAATTGAACCAAAAACAAAATATTTAGGGCGAAATTGAAATAAAAATAAAAGGAAAGGACTATCTTGAACACGCGCGGAAACAGTGGGGGGATAAAAGGGCAATTTGCCCAAGCCTCTAAAACACACAGCATTGAACGGGACTAAATCACAAGGCGCGAAAAATTATAGGGCCAAATTGAAAATAAAAAATGACTTAATTGCAAAAGGGTGAAAAAACGAAAGAACCGCGCGCATAAATAACCCATTAATAAAAAACACGCGGATCCTTTGAGGCGGGTCGGGTCAGCGCGCGGGTCATGCCCAAAACGACATCGTTTTGAGTTTAAAAGCCAGCCCCCAAAACGACGTCGTTTTGGAGGGCTATATAAGGCCAATTTTTTTTGAAAAAAAATCATTTGGTGAGGAGAGAAAGAAAAAAAAGAGAGAGAAGGGAGGGGGAAGGGGATTTTCGGCTATTGGGCCGGTCACCGTCCGGTCGTCGGACCGTCGCCGGTCGTCGGCCGGAAAATAAAAAAGGTATATTTTTTTTTATTTTTTTGTTATTTTTTAGTTATTTATTTCTCTTTTATTTATCTATATATGAATGAAAAAAAATGAGAAAATGAAAAAAAAGATTCGAAATATATAAAAAAAATGAAAATTACCTATTTTCTTCCGTTCTTGCTTTTGTATTTCTCTATTTGATGCTTTTGAAATACTATTTTTTTTTTAAATCTAAGGCTTTTGTATTCTTCAATATCTTGCCGAAAAAAAAAATCCCCTATTCATGGTTTTAGATTTGGCTTTTTATAGCCATTACAACTTGTTTCATTTTTTATATTTACTGTCTCTTCCTTCCTTTTGCAGATGCAAGTGGTGATAGGGACTTAGGCGGTGGAGCAGGTGGCGGTGGGTGGTGTCAGAATATGGGGCGATGGGACGTCGGCTGAATTTAGGGGGCTAGGGTTTTTTTTTTTTTTTAATTTTGTGTTTTTTTTCTTTTGGGCTAGTTGGGCTGTTAGTTTTGGTGGGTATTGGGTTCAATTTAGTTTGGGTTAAATTGGGTTATTGGGCCACTCGGGTTTGATTGTAAACGGGCCAAAATTGGCCTACAACAGCTACCCATCTTTGCTCATTGTCGTATAACGAGAATAGAGCAAAGACACGAAGAAAGGCCAAACCACTGCAAATTCGGAGATACGCCTTATAGCTTCAATCTATTCCAATGTAACTTCAAAGATATGAGATTTGTGGCTTCGATCTGCCTCACTGTAACTTCAGAAAGATAAGATCTACAAGTTCAATCTGCTCTTCTACCGCTTCAGTGAGATAAGGTTTGTAGTCTTTTCTTCTGCAACTTTAGAAAGGCAAGATCTAATATCCTCGACCAGCTCCACTGCAACTTCAGGGAGAAAAGATCTGGTGTCTTCAATCAGTTCCAATCTTTATTCTTTTACTCGGCATGTGATCCTGAGCTCAACTCATTTCTCGCAATATGAATTGACTCTTTAAAATCAGACATTAAAAACAGAAATTGAAAATAGCTCAACACGTGAGCCAAGGCTCAACTCACCTCTCGCGATATGAGTTGGTTTTTTTTTAAACTTAATTTGAAAAGCAGATTTTGAAAATACCTCGACATGTGACCCTGAGCTCAACTCACCTCTCGCCATATGAGTTGATTTTTGAAAAATTTAAATTGAAAAAAAAAACAGAAATTGAAAATACCTCAGCGTGCATTGAGGCTCAAATCACCCCTCGCAATATGAGTTGATTTTTGAAACATAAATTGAAAATACCTCAACGTATCTTGAGGCTCAACTCATTTCTCGCAATATAAGTTGATTTTGACAAACAGAAATTGAAAATACCTCAGTGTGCCCTGAGGCTCAACTCACCCCTCGCAATATGAGTTGATTTTTGAAACATAAATTGAAAATACCTCAACGTGTCTTGAGGCTCAACTCATTTCTCACAATATGGGTTGATTTTTGACAAACAGAAATTGAAATTACCTCAACGTGTCCTGAGGCTCAACTCATTTCTCGCAATATGAGTTGAATTTTGAAAACAGAAATAAAAATATCAAAATGCCAAAACCTGTCATCTGGTGGAACTCAGGTGTCTTTTCCTTTGATTTGGTACAGCTATCATCACATCCTCTTGCTCTACTGGAGTACCTATATATGTTATGCATGATGTTTTCATGATATGCAGATGTTTGTCTTAAATGCCTTTATGCATACATGATTATGCTATGCGCCTTAGGCATGTTTGTCATATGTCCTTTTTCGTCACGATTTACGTGATGATCTGCATTCATTACTTTGACTCTTGACTTTCTCTTTAGGCCCTGTATCCGTCCTCAAACTTCATGAACAATCTACGTTTCTCAGATATCACTCTTTTACCCCTAGTTGAACTTTGTCCTTGCTTTGAGGCTCTTGTACTTATTAAATTCTTATCCGGGTAATGCTTAACATTTCTTTTGTTTAGAGTATGTCATTTCACTATTTATCACATAATGAGATGCATGAAAATGGTCAGGTAGAGACAAAATGGATACTTCACATTTATTCATTTCGAAGGTAACAAACAAAAAGGTTAACCAATGATAGTAAACAAGTGTCATAAAGAAAGGGGATCGCATTCAACTGATACAAATGCTCTAGAATTTCAACGCATGAATTCTTCCATGTTCCTCAATCAAGAATCTTTTCGAGCATGGCTTCTTGCGTAGAAAATTTCGAGCTTTCAGAAATGCTTCAAATACTGTAGCCTCTCTGTTTGACTCACTGTTCAAAACGCCTTGCTTTTTTTTTTAGCCCGGGTTTGCTTCATTGGAATGCCTTTTCGGGTTTTCATTCTAATCTTTGTGTTAATCAAGACGCCCTTTTCGGGTTTTCACCTTGATTCTTTTTTTTAAAGATACCCTTTTTCGGGTTTTCATCTTGACTTTCTTTTTTTAAGCATAATATTTCTTCACAGCATCTGAATTCACTGGGTTTGATAACTCCTTCCCATCCATCTCAGTGAGAATCAAAGCTCCACCCGAGAATGCCTTCTTTACGACGTATGGTCCTTCCCAATTTGGTGCCCATTTTCCTCGCAGGTCTTTTTGTATTGGGAGAATCTTTCTCAACACAAGTTCACCTTCATGGAATTCTCTTGGCCTTACTTTCTTATCATGAGCCGCGATCATTCTCTTTTGGTACATCTGCCTATGACAGATTACCTTCAAGCGTTTCTCTTCGATAAGATTTAGCTGGTCATATCGAGCTCGAACCCATTCTGCTTCCTCTAATTTCGATTCCATTAAGACTCGTAAAGAAGGGATCTCCACTTCGATAGGTAGCACAGTTTCCATTCCATAGACCAAAGAGAAAGGAGTTGCTCCCGTAGATGTCCGTACAGATGTGCGATATGCATATAAAGCAAATAGTAGCTTCTCGTGCCAGTCTTTATAGGTCTCGGTCATTTTCCCAATTATCTTCTTGATATTTTTGTTCGCTGCTTCAACCGCTCCGTTCATCTTTGGGTGATAGGGCGAGGAGTTATGATGCTTTATTTGGAATTGCTCGCATACTTCCTTCATCATCTTGTTGTTCAGATTCAAGGTGTTATCTGAAATGATTCTTTCAGGCAAACCATACCGACAAATGATTTCCTTTTTCAAAACACATAAACCTGCGATCTTAAATCACATTGGCAAACGAAGCGGCTTCTATCCATTTTTTAAAGTAATCAATAACCACAAAAATGAACCGGTGTCCATTAGAGGCTTTTGGGGAAATTGGCCCTATAACATCCATGCCCCACATAAAAAAAAGGCCATGGGGAAGTCATGACATGAAGGGGCGAAGGGGCTGCATGAATTTTATCGCTGTAAATTTGACATTTGTGGCACTTTCGTGCATAACTAATACAGTCGCTCTCCATCGTCAGCCAGTAGTAACCGAGTCTCATAATCTTCCTGGCCATAGCGAAACCATTGGCATGTGTCCCACAAATTCCCTCATGGACATCTTCAAGTATTTTTCTAGCTTCAACAGCATCCACGCATCTCAAGAGCACTTGATCTTTTCCTCTTTTGTACAAGATGTCCCCATCAAGAACAAATCTCGCTGCCATTCTTCTTATTGTTCTTTTGTCGTTCTCATTTGCTTGTTCGGGATACTTTTGATTCTTGATATATTCTAAGACATCATGGAACCATGGCTGTCCATCTGGCTCTTTTTTAATGCTGAAACAATGTGCAGGACTTCATATATACTCATTTGCAGAGGCATTATTTCTATTTCTCTATTGGCTTTAAATATTGAAGCCAAAGTGGCCAGGGCATCAGCCAATTGGTTTTCTTCTCGTGGGAAGTAATTAAAAGTTATTTCTTTGAATTCTTTAATCAGTCCTGCCACTAGGTCGCTGTATTTGACTAATTTCGAATCTCTCACTTCCCAATCTCCACGGATCTGGTAAATCACCAATGCTGAGTCTCCATATACCTCTAAGATTTTGACGTTTCGTTCAATAGCTGCACGAAGTCTCATGATACAGGCCTCATATTCCGCTATGTTATTGGTACAGAAGAAGTTCAGTCTTGCAGTGAACGGATAATGATTCCCGTCCGGTGATACTAGGATTGCTCCAATTCCATGCCCCAAGGCATTCGACGCACCATCAAAACTCATCTTTCATGGCTTCTCTTTTGATGACTCGGATTCCTTTTCTGTGATGCACATTAAGTCTTCGTCTGGGAAATCGAACCTCAAGGGCTCATATTCCTCTGTCGTTCGAGCCGCTAAGAAATCAGCTATTGCGCTCCCTTTTACTGACTTTTAACTCACATAGACGATGTCGTACTCCGACAGTAAGATCTGCCATCGTGCCATTCTTCTTGATAGTGCAGGTGATTCCATCATGTACTTTATTGGGTCCAGCTTTGAGATTAATCATGTCGTATGATACAACATATATTGCCTAAGTCTCCGAGCTACCCAAACCAGAGCGCAACAGTATTTTTTAATGGACGAATACTTTGCCTCATGTTCAGTGAACTTTTTGCTGAGGTAGTAGATCACCTTTTCTTTCTTTCCTGACTCGACATGTTGCCCCAGTACGCAACCCATTGAATTTTCGAACACAGTCAAATACAATATCAATAGTCTTCCCGGGGTTAGCGGTACTAGCACTGGAGGACTGGACAAATATTTTTTTATCTTATCAAAGGCCACCTGGCATTCCTTATTCCATTCTCCCGGGTTATGTTTTTAAAGAAGCCGAAAGATTGGGTCACACTGGTTGGTGAGTTAAGCAATGAACCGAGCGATGTAATTCAACCTTCCTAAAAATCCTCTGACTTCTTTTTGCGTACGCGGAGGTGGTAGTTCTTGTATGGCTTTTATCTTATCTGGATCAACTTCAATGCCTCTCTCACTGATGATGAAGCCTAGCAATTTTCCCGAGGTAGCCCCAAACATACATTTGGCCGGATTGAGCTTTAGCTGGAACTTTCTCAGTCTGTCATACAACTTCTTCAGGTTCACTACATGCTCTTCTTCCCCTCGGGATTTAGCAATCATATCGTCAACGTAGACCTCTATTTCTTTATGCATCATGTCATAGAATAACGTCACCATAACCCTCTGATATGTTGCCCCAGCATTCTTTAATCCGAACGGCATCAACTTGTAGCAGAATGTTCCCCACATTGTTATGAAAGTAGTTTTCTCCATATCCTCAAGGGCCACCTTGATCTGATTATAACCCGAGAATCCATCCATGAACGAAAACAATGAATACTTGGCTGTGTTATCCACCAATGTATCGATATATGGCAAAGGAAAATTATCTTTAGGACTTGCTCGATTCAGGTCACGATAATCCATGCACATTCGTACTTTACCATCTTTCTTTGGTACCGGGACTATGTTAGCCACTCATTTTGGATATTTGGAGGCTTGTAGGAAGCCAGCATCAAATTGCTTCTTGACTTCCTCTTTTATTTTTAATAACATCTCAGGTCTCATCCGTCTTAGCTTTTGTTGAATGGGTTTGCATTCTGGCTTTAATGGGAGTTTATGGACCACTACATCTTCATCCAATCCTGGCATGTCCTGATATGACCATGCGAATACATCTTTATACTCGTAGAGCAAAGCAATCAAATTATGCCTGGTGCCCCCTGAAATAGAGGTTCCAATCTTCACTTCTTGCTTCATTTCTTCCGTACCCAGATTTATTGTTTCAACAGATTCTTGATGAGGCAAAATCTGTTTATCCTCTTGTTCCACCATTCTTAGCAAGTCAGGAGACGAGACATAGTCTTCAGCATTTTCTTCGGCTTCGAATTCTCCTAAACAAACAGCCTTCTCAAAATCGATTTCAGGACTCGTAACGGGTTCATTCATGCCGTTGATATCTGAGCACCTGAAAGTTGAATGGAAAAGGAAACTATAGAGGGGCATCCAAGTATTAGAACCAAGACAAAACGTTATGGCATGGCATGAGGCAGATGTAAGGATAGGTTATGAAATGAGAAAATGATTATGAAATTAGTGATAATGCGAAAGATCATGACAAAATGCATCATCATTTATGTTCATTTGAATGATAAAAAGCGAATGCAAGCTCTTACAAAAGAATTCTATTATATCTAAGGACACAATAGAGGGTTAACGTTTGAGCATTACTCTGAAGACTTATAAACTACAAGAAGGTCCTCGGCAGTTCAATTGTTCAACATGAAGCCCGGGGGACAAGGGCGTATCATTGAGACATCTTTAATTGTATCACTTCCTTTGTCAATGACATTTATACTGACATTCTGAAGACCCCTTTTAATAATTAACAGTGTGCTTCGTGGATTGTCTTGCTCGGGGTATATCATTCCTGTAGATGTAAATGTTTTTGATAAAGGAGGGTACGTTATGGGCTCCCATTCTATTTCTCGGCCTAAGGTTCTTATGATCCTTCTTTCTTGATCTTTCTTCCATTGTTTCCTTCTTTGACGCATGTCCGGCTGAAAACCTAAACCGTATCGGGCCTTGTGGTGCACTGACTTTAGAGCCCTGACTATTCCTTAAAGATATCTCCCTAAACCTCTTCTTGCTCAAGCTCCCCTTCCTACAGTCAACCTGACACCCATTCTGGTATTTCTCGACAGTTTTGGCATAGGAATTTTGTTTCCCTCGGCGACGAAGGTGGCATTGACAAATTCAAGGGATCGGAAAGAACATTCTATAGCGTCTTTGCTTATTTCAAGGTACGGCGCATCAGCAGCGATAGATGCGACAATGTCTTCTTCGCCCTCAACTGTGACCAAACAGCCATCCAAACAGCCCTTTCCTTTTTGTTTCAAATCACTATTCTTTTTCACTAGTTTGACCTCTTTTAAATAACATCTCCCACTGCGAGTGAAATGACCTACTTCCTCAACGCTTCCAGTCGCGGCTTCAGATTCTTTGTCTTCAGGTGTGACGATATTGACGTCGTACTTCCAAAGTACTGCTTTATCATCCTTGTAGGGGAAAGGAGATGGTACTTTGATTATCACTTTTGGTTTCACCGGCTCCTTCTTCGCATCGTAATAAATTATTAACGGTCGGTCGGCACTATACAGGAAACCTAACGATTGATTGTCAGAGGCGCATATTTCTCCTCTATCGGCCTCTTCGCCTTTATAAAAAATCTGAATCTCCTTATTATCCATCATATTTTGCAGTAATCTTCTGAACTCCTTGCAGGACTGAATGTCGTGCCTCTCAAAACCATGGAATTTTCAAAAACTTTAACCTTTTGCATTTTTTCCTTCGAACACTCTGTTAGGACGACAGAGCAACCCCTTTTCAACTAATACCTCCCAGATTTTCTGCAGAGGTGCTCTTATTTCAGAAACCCATATTCTACTTTGTCGTTTATCCCCCTCTCCCACTGCCCTCACATTTCCTTCGGTGTGGTTTGGGAATGGGTTTCTGGCCGTACTGCCAGTACCATCAAATTGCAGAATGCCCGCATCGATGAGTCTTTAAACTCTCCTTTTGAAGGCAAGGTAGATTTTCATAGAGTGCCCCTGGTTTCCGGTATGGTATGCACAACTAGCGTTTGGATCGTACCATTTTGGGTATGGAGGCTTAAGGGGTGCTATGTAATGGGGAGATATTAATTGTTTCTCCAAAAGTTTTGGGTATAGTTCCCCGTACAACAAAGGGATAGGAGTAAATTGCGGTCTCTCAGGATTGGGCCTTGCTGGTCTTGGTTCGTTTCTGGGTTGGCTTTGAGCGGGTGAAGCGTTTTGTGGGAAAGTGGTGACGCGTCTTTGGTTGTTTGTGGTGTATACGAGGTAAGAAGGAAGTGGTGCTTGGTAGTAAGGGGTTTGGGGTGGATCATAAAAATTCAGAGGTGGATAATTTCAGGGTTGGGGTTGGTTTGGATATGGATTAGGGGTATAACGGCTTCCCATTCCCACCATATGGGCTTCTGGTTCTTTTTTCTTCATGGGCGCAACTGTCCTTTTTGAACTTTCTGAACCTTCTATCCTCCCACTCTTGACGGCATTCTCTATAAGCTCACCGGATATTACAATATCCGCAAAGTGTTTCGTGGCACTTCCAACTAGTTTGTCATAAAACGACGCCTTTAAAGTGTTGATAAAGAGAACGGTTATCTTCGTTTTCGTTAGTGGGGGTTCTACTTGGGCCGAGACATCCCTCCATCTCTGCGCATACTGTCTAAAAGTTTCCGATGGCTTTTTCTCCATCATTTGCAAAGTCATCCGGTCTGGCACCATATCCGATACATGCTTGTACTGCTCACAAAATGTTGATGCCAAGTCCTTACAGGATCGGATCTTTTCCCTACTAAGCTGGTTGTACCACCGAAGAGCCGATCCTACTAGACTATCTTGAAAATAATGTATGAGTAGCTTATCTTTGTTCACATAGTCGGTCATCTTCCAGCAGAACATGATGAGATGCACTTTTGGGCATCTTGTCCCATCATACTTTTCAAAATCAGGCACCTTGAACTTCGGAGGCAGAATTAGATCGGGTACCAAACTGAGTTCTTTAGCACCCAATGCGGAGAAGACTTCAGCGCCTTCTATGGCCTTGAGTCTTTCCTCTAGGCTCCTATGTTTCTCATTTGCATCATGATTATCCAATTTCAACCTGGCTATCTCTACCGGATCGTCCAATCTGGAACTAGTGGGTCAGCAGGACTAGCCCCAGAGTTTGATACGAACATTCCTTGCCCTAGATTAACAGGTGGCACAGGTCGTTGTTCCGGGCCTGTAGGTTCCCATTGAGCGTACCCTTTTCGTGTTGCGTGCGCGTGCTGTGGAGTAAATCCTGGAAGATGGGTCGGATCCTGATCGAGATTAACTCTTGACTGTGGTTCCACCACGTTAGGGTTCATAGGTCCTTTTCCTTTTACTAGAGCTGACATCATTTCCATCATCTTGGCCATTTGGTCCCTTTGTTCGAGCGATTCTTCTCGAGATCTCACCATTAAGTCTCTTGTCTCTTGCTGTGACCTAGCCAACTGCTCTTGTAATTCCTTTTGGATTCTTTCCATCCTTTCAATCCTTTCATTGAATTCAGCCTCCATTACTCTAGCTTGTCGGCGCGTCCTATATGAATGACGTGGTTCCAGTTTTGTAGTATTACAACTGCGAATTGTATGTTTTAACCTCAGCGAATGATTATGGGATATGCAATGAATGAATGAATGAATGGATGTATAAATGTCAAATGAATGTTAGTCATGAAAGAAATTGAAGAAATTGGTGTTGATTTCAAGATAGCCCCTATTTAGGCATTTCATTCATCAAAAGAGTTCATTACAAAATATTTCGCCATTTTTTATTCGGCCATTACACGAACTTCCTAGCTATATCGCTATATTTCTTTACTCGCTGTAGTGGGCCAAATTTGCCCGAGCCCACTAGAAACCCAAATATATAATAAATAAATAAATAAATATTTATATTAAAAAACCCAGCAAATATTATAATAGTCCATTAATGTCCTATTACGTGACCCAAGACCCAAATAACTGGCCCAATTACAAATCCCTAACCCAAAACCCCGACGGCCCAATAGGCCCAATGCTTAGACCAAATCTCAGCCAAGACAAACCCTAGCCTTTGCTCAGAGCCGCAACCAGACAACGCCCCCGTACGCTCTAGCGCTCCAGCAGCCATGCCCACACCTCCGTACGCCAGCACAGCCATGCCCACACCTCCGTACCTACGAAGAAACAGACAAACAACAGCAACAAGCCAATACGAAAACAAAGAAAGAAAAATTGTATTTTAATGATTCGGCTATAAAAAGCCTTTGATTTTCGATTGTAAAAGGGGCCTTTTTTTTACAAAGAGATATATACAAAAAAAGAAGAGCAATCGAATACAAGAAAAAAGAATCAAGGTGTTTCTTTCTATTCTGTTTTCTCATTCCCTTTGCAAGTCCGATTTCGAGTATAATACACACACATATATACATATATATATATATTCAAAAAGGGTATAAAAAGGGGGGATAGGGTTTTCTTACCGATTCGGCGTCGATCCAATCAGCGTTTGCCCCTCTGATCCGAAGGCTATCGGATCCTTAGGAATCCGGTTAGGGCCGCGACGGAGAAAGAAGGCCTATTCGGCGCCGTCGAGTTCTGTGTAGGGGGGAAGGTTAGGAGAGTTTTGAAAAGGGATTTAGGGTTTGCTGATGAGAAAGGGGTGCTAGGTGACTCAGCCAAATTTGGGCGGATTTGAGTCATTTTAAAGGTGTAAAAACTGCACCGTTTTAAGCCTGCTTCAATGGCTCCCAAAACGGTGCCGTTTGGGGCGACCCGTTCCAACCCGATCCGGTCACCCAGGAGGATCCGCGCATTCAGCTTAAATGGAATATTTGTGCGCTCGGTCCTTCCCATTTTACACCGTTACTTGATTAAATCTTACTTTTATTTCCATGTTTTTAAATTTGCCCATGTAATTTGCGTTTTGTTTCAAATAAATCCGCATTTAAACACTGCGCTTTAGGATTTGGGCATTTTCATTTTTAATCCTCGTTTGTCCGAAAGCGTGTTTTATTCCTATCCTAAATTCTATTTTAATAATCCGATTTATTTATAAATTGTCCTCTCTGATATTGCTTTTATTCCAATTAAGTTTCTTAGTTTATATTTTTGGTATTTTTTATGAATTATTCCTCATTCATTCTTTGACATATTATCTTAGCGTATTGTTTTGAATTATTTTATCGATTTCACTATTTTAATTTCATTTTTTTTACAGTTTCATCTATTTATTATGCAATCAATTTATTTCAAAAATTCTCTTTATGAGCATTCTTTGCTTTAAACATTATATTATTATTATTTATTCATATTTAGCTATTTGTATTTTATGTATATTATTTATTCATATATATATTGTTTTGTATATTGTTTATATTGTTTTGTTATAAATCTGTGTTCACACTTATATACACGTAAATGTTTCCTATATTATCAGTTTTGAATGGTTGTACATTGCGTTTTATATACATTGTTGATCTTCTATTATTTTATGTATTTTCCTTTAAATCTATTCGTCATTGTACATTTCCCTTTAAATCGATTTTTTTATTTAAAAATCTATTATGCATATAGTCTATTACACAAGAACATATTTTATTACATATTCTTTTGTTATTTAAGAAGCTTTCATGTTTTGTATATTATTTAAGTTTTCTTTTATTTTGTATGTATATTGTCAACTTAAAATAGATATATATATATATATATATTTGTGTTTTTTTGCATGTCATTCGATTCAAAATCTTTTATTTTTATAATTATTTATATAGATTTTTCTTATCCATGTAAATTATTTCAAATTCTAGCATGTAGCATTCGTTCATCGATTCATCATTTTTCTTAATTGTTTTGTATCATATTAGTTTTATTTTGTTTGGTATATTATGTGGTAATTGTTTTTATGTTATTTCGTGTATATTGGTTGCACATTATTAATTCGCTTTCTTATGTATTATTTCAATTATTTCCTATGCATGTTACCGCTGCATCATTCATTTGTTCATTGTTTCTTAGTGATTATCCTCCATGTATTATCGCAATTGCATTACACTTTTCGGTTAGCGATTTAATTATTAGTACGTTACTTGATCACATCTTGTATCTCGTATGTGCATATTACCCCATTCATCGTTTTCCATTCGATTTTCGAAATGTGGTTTTATAAAATTCAAATCTTTATAATCAAATTTTGTCTCATTTCAAAAATGCATTAATACGTCTTAAGCTAGCTTTATAATTATTCATTCAAAAATTCTTTAAAACGAAGATGAGATTCGATGATTGACAATTCGCAGAATCGTGCCCTAACGTGTTGGGTTGTAATTTCGCGTTTGCCCAAAATAATCGAATATCACTTCGAAATTTCACTCACATTTTCTAAAATCTTTCAAAATGAAGACGATGTTCAATGTTTGGTGATTTGAGAATCGTGCCCTATCGTGTTGGGTTGCGCTTTTTTTTCATTGGTTCAAAACAATTGAACATCCCCTCGGAATTTCACTCACATTTTCGAAAATCTTTCAAAATGAAGACGATGTTCGATATTTGGCGATTCGAGAATCGAGCCCTATCGTGTTGGGTTGCGCTTTTTCATTTCTCTAAAATAATCGAATATCTCTTCGGAATTTCACTCGTATTTTCTAAGGTGAGGCAATGTTCGATGTTTGGAAATTCGAGGAATTGTGCCCTACTGTGCTGGGTTTCAATTTTTCATTGGACCAAATAGTCGGACATCCTTTTGTTAATTTCAAATTATAAACTTTCGGACATTGAAACAAGAAAATTTTTAACAACCAATCGGGTTATTCAAATGTTATTAACAAGAACCACATTTCAAAAACTTTTTTAATTTTAGACATAAGGACAATATTTAATCGATCTGGTACCAATTTCGGGCGTAATGAGGGTGCTAATCTTTCCTCATACGTAACCGACTCCCGAGCCCATTCTCTCATATTTTTGTAGACCAGAATCGTTGTTTTAGTAAACCAAAATGTTTTATTAAAATAACCAAATTCTTAGGTGACCCGATCACACCAAAACAAAAGGATCGGTGGCGACTCCATGTTTTATTTTCAAAAGTCGATTCCCCCATCTCCTTTAAACCTAAAAATTTTAAAAAAAAAGGGGTGGTTTCGACAGCTTGGCGACTCCACTGGGGACTTGAGAGTCGAGCCATGAAAATCGATTATTTACAGTCTTTTTGTCAAAAACCGAAAATGTATTTTAAAAATCATGTATCTTTCGATTGCATTCGATTGTATGATTGTTTTGGTGCGGGTCTTGTATAATAGTACTGCATTTCATTGCATGACCACCATGGTCACACCTTCTAAGTGGGAGTAAGAAACTACGCCTTCGTGAGGTTTTCACCTCCGCATGGGCTAGTGGATTGCTTCCGGGGTACATCAGTACCTATGATTTCGTGAGATTTTCATCTCCGCATGGTCATAGGGAAATGTATCCCCCCGAATCGAACTCGATCTATATGAGCCTATAATGGGTGAAGATTGAGGAATCTGCTGGTTCGGGTACCTCTTTTCCTAGAACTAAACCACATATAGTGAACCTTAGGAGCTATCTTTGGGTGGAACCGCGTCGAGCCTTAGTACTTACCTGAATATGCGTTATAATCACCGTTTATGTGCTTGCATTCTATCGCTATTATTTGATACTAACTGATGTTTTGTTTTGATTGTCTTTTTTCCATGACATTGCATACTAAAGGAGGTGTTAATCTACACTCAATTACTAAGTTAGAAAATTCGACATGGAGAATGAATTTCTTAGTACAGTCGAGGATAATACGGCCATTCGTGTTTGGTCGGAAGGGTTACAATCTGAGAGAGGGGATAGCTTGGCAGAAGGTCATGTATCGGAGCTATGGGATTTCACTCGCGTCAATGTAGTACAGAATGAGCTGCAAGAGTTGAGAGGCATTTGGGCTAGTTGGGATGAAAGGATCAAGCAGTTGTTTTACCATAGTTATGGCGATATATCCTACCTGCTAGACATTAGAGTGGATAAGCATTTGTTCCGAGCCTTGGTGCAGTTTTGGAATTCAGCATATAAGTGTTTCACCTTTGGAGAAGTGGATCTGGTACCCACCATAGAGGAATACACTACGCTGCTTAGGTGTCCAAAGATTCAGGTCCGGAAGCCTTATGCCCAGGTTTTTAGTAGTCAGGCTTTCGTAAAGAAACTGATGAACATTTCTGGGATGAGCGAGCCTTGGGTCACCGCTCGAATTCAGCAAAAATGAGATAGCAAATGTGTCCCTTGGGAGAATTTACGAGATTTGGTCTTGACTCATCCAGACGAAAGAAAGAGGGTTGATATATTTGCCTTAAGCATCTACGGATTAGTGATTTTTCCTAAGGCTTTGAGGCACGTAGACGAGGCGGTCATCGACTTGTTCGATCGTCTTGAGAAGGGAATCACTCCAGCACTGGCGATATTGGCAGAAACGTTCAGATCTTTGAGCTCATGTCGAAAGACAGGTGAGGGGCGATTCATTGGATGTGCTCAACTATTGTTGGTATGGTTTCATGGCCACTTTTGGAAGGTAGACAAGGTTTCTTATCGAGTCTTTTCCGAGAGTTATTCCCCGTTAAAAGAAGAGGCAGCTATACAAAGGAGAGAGGACATCTCGGAAGAGAAGTGGATGGACATTCTTCAGAATCTCAAGGAGAAGGATATCGAGTGGAGAGCTTACTGGATGGTTCCTGATGCGATCATGTACCGATGCGGTAACTTTGATTGGGTATCATTGTTAGGAATTTGGGGAGCTACCGGGTATACTCTATTACTCGCATTGAGGCAATATAAGTCGAGGCAGTTCGTACCTGCAACCCACGGACTTGCTCAAAATGATTTCTCTTTTAGCAATGCTCATTATAAGAAGAAAGTCCGGGAGCTATCAGATGCTTGGAAGCAAACCTGTTGGATGAAGAGGTTAGCCGTCGGCTCCCTGGTAACGCCCGAGTATAGCGAGTGGTTTAAGAAGAGGATTAACGATAATATTCCTAAGCCAAGCTTGGAGAATGCTCGACCTAGTGGGGAACAATTAGAGGTTGCCCCGTCAGAATTAGAAATTATAAGACAAGATTTCGAGAAGAAGAGTTCGGAGCTTGGGAAGAAGATTGAACAACTGGAGGAAGAGAAGATGCACTTAAGGTTAGACGCTGATGTTCAAAGGTTAGAGGCCGAGAAGTGGAGGAAAGGAAAAACCAAGGCCGAAGAAGATCTAGATAGCTTAAAGACTGACTATAAGAAGTTGCGCCTATCCATGAGGACTGCAGGGTTAGGAAAGACTTCCGAACAATGGCGCCATGAAATTCGAGAAGAAAAGGCCAATACTGACCGGTGGGAAAGAAAATTCCGAGAGTCTCAGGCACGAAATGAAGATTTGGAGAAGAGTCTGTTGGAGAGTAGAAGTGAGCGAGGGGAATTGAGGGCTAGAGTGGCGGAACTTGAGAAATCCCTGCATCAGTACCGAAACCGCAACACCGCGATAGAGTTGAGGGCAAGCTTGAGCAAGATAGAAGAAATGAAAGGAAGAATAGGAGAGTTAGAGGCATCACTGCAGAATTGTGAGATGCGGATCCAGTTTTTCGAGGCAAAAGAGGATCGTTGGAAGGAACAGCTTCATCATGCGCAAGGCCAAGTCAGAAACAGAGATTACCTTATGGGGAAAGCCATAACCCAGATTCGGGAGGTAGCCGACTACTTGCAAACTTTAGCGATTCAGGCGGACACACTGAGCGTGAAATATGAGTTGGAGTCGGATCGCGGACAAGAGTTGGCCTCGTTGCTTGAAAAAATTAAGACTTTAAGTGTTAGGGCGAGATTTTATTTGTAACTCGACTTTATGTAAAAGATTTTATTTTCAAGTAAAATTTTCTAAGGGAAATTGAATCAAAAAATTGATGCCTCCTTTGCATTCATGCATTTGCATTTGTATCATATCATTATGCATTAAAAGCCATAAGAGTTTTCTAATTAATTAATTAAAAATTATTTCAAAGAACACGAAACCAACGAAAACCAACCAACCACACACCCCTACGGTACAAGAAAAAAATCAATGGATAAGAGACTCGAAAAATTGGAGCAGATGCAAAAAGAAATACAAGAACAAATGCAGCCTCAGATGCAAGAGCAACTAGCCAAGATTCAAAGAGAGATGAAAGAGCAAATGATGGAGTCCCAGAGGGAAATGATGAGTCAGTTATCCCAACTGCTGTTGGGAGGAACGGATAAGGGAAAGGGCCCTATGGACAAAGTTGAAGAAACTAACGAGGATCCTCAATACCTCCTGGCTTCACTCCGACGCATGTACCGATGAAGCCCGAAGTTAATTTACCGAAACCATCTCTCACGATCATGCCCCAGCAGGTGCAGGCCGGAGCTTCAATGCCGATAAATTTCCAAGCCGGCTCAGGATCTAACTTTTGTCAACAACCCAAATTATCCACCCGTTCCCGACTTCGATGAAATTGCCGAAGAAGAAAAGGCAAGGATGGATTTGCAAAAACAATTAGAAGAACGGTGTAGATGGCTTGAGGAGAAATTCAAAGCCATGGAGAGCGCGGATCATCATCAAGGGATTGATGCCAAGGACTTGAGCTTGGTTCCAGATTTAATCCTTCCACCTAAATTCAAAATGCCCGAATTTGAGAAGTACAATGGAACAAGCTGCCCTGAAGCCCACATTACTATGTTTTGCAGGCGAATGACGGGATATGTTAACAATGACCAGCTGTTAATCCATTGCTTTCAAGATAGTCTGGTCGGGGCGGCGGCTAAGTGGTATAACCAATTAAGCCGCTCTAAAATTAACTCATAAAAGGACCTGGCACAGGCCTTCATGAAGCAATACAGTCATGTGACGGACATGACCCCTGACAGAATCACTCTCCAGAATATAGAGAAGAAATCGAATGAAAGCTTCAGGCAGTACGCACAAAGATAGAGGGAAGTGGCCATACAAGTTCAGCCATCACTTCTGGAAAAGGAGACAACGATACTCTTTATTAATACCCTGAAGGCTCCTTTTATCACCCATATGTTAGGAAGCGCCACAAAAAACTTCTCTGACATAGTGATGACAGGGGAAATGATCGAGAATGCTGTGAAGAGTGGCAAGATAGAAGCCGGAGAAAATACCAGAAAGTCGATCCCGAGAAAAAGAGATAATGAAGTGAACAACACGAGCACATCTAACAAAGGTCACCCAAGTCATTTAATGTGAATGAATCCACCCAAGACGGTGACCACCAGCCAGCAAAGTTCCGTAAGACAAGAATCCAACGCAAAGGAGAACACAGAAAGACCACAATTCACCCCTATACCCATGACGTATAGGGAGTTGTACCAGAACCTGTTCAACGCTCATGTGGTCTCCCCTTTCTACCTAAAGCCACCTCTGCCCCCCCGATCCCAAATGGTATGACACGAATGCCCAATATGAGTACCACGCAGGAATCACTGGGCACTCTATCGAAAATTACGCAGCGTTTAAAAAATTAGTTGAAAGACTCATTAAGATGGGGATCGTGAGATTTGACGACCCAGCCACGTCCAATATAGCGGGAAACCTGCTCCCCAATCATACCGACCAAGGAGTGAATGGGATATACGAAGGCTTGAACAAGAAGACCAAGTATGAAGTTGCGGAAGTCAGGACTCCGTTGAGGCGAGTATGGATGGAGATGGTCAAGAGAGGATTGATTGCGTTGGATTCGAGGGAAGAACCTGAAGAAGAGAGAAACTACTGTGAGTTTCATGACGAAGTAGGGCATGAAATCCAAGATTGCGTGGAGTTCAAGGCCCTAATACAAAACATGATGAGCAATAAAGAAATGGAATTTTATGAAGAAGCCAAAAACCCCGTAGTGGGAGATATATTCGCATCAGAGGGGGAATCGACGGTACAAAATCGAACACCTAACTATCCTGTGGTGATCATTTCGAGACCCAAAAATAATGAAGCCGGAGTACAAATGCCACCGAGGGTCATAATCCAAAGACCTGCAGTCTTCCCTTACAAAGACAATAAAAAGGTCCCTTGGAATTATGATTGCAGTGTGACGATGCCAGGAAAAGAGAGCCCGGTTGGCGCTTCGAGAGGAGATCAGAACAAAGGTTCCTATACACGTAGCGGGAGGTGTTACATTGCGGTGAATGAGGAGGTACAACCCACGAAAGGAAAAGCCCAGATGGGAGAAGAAATGAAAGGAAAAGCAACCAAACCTGTTAATGAGCCAGTTAAGGAAGAGGAAGCAAAGGAGTTTTTAAAATTCCTAAAGCATAGCGAATACAGCGTGGTGGAACAGCTACGTAAACAACCAGCCCGTATTTCGGTGTTGGCTTTGCTTCTAAGCTCGGAAGTTCATCGTAGCGCGCTAATGAAGGTCTTAAACGAGACATACGTTGCCAATGATATCTCCGTTAACAAGCTAGACCGTTTGGTGAGCAACATAAGTGCCGATAACTATATCTTCTTTAATGACGATGAGATACCACCCGGGGGCATGGGGTCGACTAAAGCTCTGCATATCACCACACGCTGTAAAGGGTATACGCCGCCAGCGCATTTAATTGACAATGGATCCGCCTAAAACGCCCCGCCATTGACCACACCGAATAGATTACCTATAGACGGCTCTCTCACATGAAGGATTGCCAGAACATCGTGAAGGCATTCGATGGCACGGAGAGAAAGGTAATGGGCAGAATCGAGGTACCCCTTCAGATTGGGCCAAACACATATGAAGTGGATTTCCTTGTAATAGACATCAAGCCCTCATATAATTGCTTATTAGGGAGGCCCTGGATACATTCAGCTGGGGCAGTGCCTTCCTCGTTGCATCAAAAATTGAAACTAGTATCGGAGGGGAGGTTGATAACGATTAAGGCTGAAGAAGATATTATTACAACTGTGAGCAATAATGCACCCTATTTGAAGACAGATGACGAAGCAATCGAATGCTTATTTCGATCTTTGGAATTTGTTAACGCAACGTTCATCGCCGAGAGAAGCAAAATTCTGGTGCCGAAATTGTCCAAAACCACGAGGATGAGCCTCCAGCTGACATTTAGAAAAGGGGCCCTACCCGAAAGAGGACTTGGGAGACATCTACAAGGAAGAACTAAAACGCCAATGCTGAAAGACAAGAGAGACCGCTTCGGCTTAGGATTTAAGCCGGACGCGAAACAAAGGAGAGCGGAGCTGGAAAAGAAGCAGGAAAGAATGAGAGCTAGATTAACGGGGAAGGAAATCAAGTGGGAGCCAATGATATTCCCCTATTTATCGAAAACTTTTGTGTCTGGAGGAGTCATTCATCCTGAGAGAGGCACGCCAATGGAAAAAGCCATAGAAGAAAGGTCGAAAAGCTTGGACATCAATGCCACATTTGAAGAAGAAACTGAAGAAAGAAATTTGCCGGGCATTTGCCCTTACACACCTGGAAGTGTTCTGGACAATTGGACTGCAGAGGAGATCCCTGTAGTTTTTAGAACGAATACAGAGTAATGTCCAAAACACACTTATTGCTCTAGGCCTAGGAGTGATAAGAATATTTTGTGAAATAGGCTGATGTTTAAAAACGATATTTCAATAAAATGCACGGTTATTATCATTTTTGAGCAGATGTTATCTCGTCCTTTCAATTTCATTCATAACCATACAAATGATTACTTTCAAATTCTTTTATTCTTGAGACATTCTTTCACATACTCTTTCATTTGTCATTCATAATCATATCACGCAAATAAACGTTTCGAATTCTTTTGATTCTTTGTATCTGCCTTCATCCTCATAACAGGTCCCCCGATATTAACGATACGAGTGACACTGCTAGTGACTCAGAATTTTCTTTCGAGCAAGATGTATATATGGATGATTCTCAGGATTTTGAAGATGACCAAGGCTGTAACCCATCTCCTGATTTGCTGAGGATGGTAGAACAAGACGAGAAACAAATCTTACCTCACAAAGAATTAGTTGAAATTGTGAGCTTAGGAGAAGGACAAGAGGCGAAGATCGGAACATGTATCACTACGGAAATGAAGCGAGACCTCATTGGACTACTTCCAGAATTCAAAGATGTCTTCGCATAGTCATACCAAGACATGCCCAAATTAGACACTGACATCGTGGTGCATCGACTCCCTATAAAAGAAGAGTATAAGCCAGTTCAGCAAAAGCTCCGAAGAATGAGGCCCGACGTCTTGCTAAAAATAAAGGAAAAAGTTCGAAAGCAGTTTGACGCTGGATTCCTGAAGGCAGTAAAATACTCAGATTGGGTAGCCAACATCGTCCCCGTTCCTAAGAAAGATAGAAAAGTGCAGATGTGTGTGGACTACAGAGATTTGAATAAAGCCAGCCCGAAAGATAATTTCCCACTGCCCCATATCGACTCCCTAGTGGATAACACGGCAGGACATTCACTGTTTTCATTCATGGACGGATTTTCGGGATATAACCAGATCAAGATGCATCCTGAAGATATGGAAAAGACCACATTTGTAACCATGTGGGGGACATTCTGCTACAAAGTGATGCCGTTTGGACTAAAGAATGCGGGGGCAACTTATCAAAGGGCCATGGTAACCTTATTCCATGACATGATGCATAAGGAAATCGAAGTTTATGTCGATGATATGATCGCAAAGTCTCGGACGGAGAAAGAACACATACAAGTCCTTAGGAAATTGTTCTTGAGATTGAGGAAGTTTCAGCTAAAACTCAATCCAGCCAAATGTACCTTCGGAGCCAAGTCTGGAAAGTTGCTCGGATTCGTGGTTAGCGAGAAAGGGATTGAGATTGATCCCGACAAAGTCAAAGCCATACAAGAGCTATCTCCGCAGCGTACCCAGAAGGAGGTCCGAGGCTTTCTAGGAAGATTAAATTACATTGCTCAGTTCATTTCACAATTGACCGAGAAATGTGACCCTGTCTTTCGCCTCCTCAAGAAACATAACCCTAGTGAATGGGATGAAGAATGCCAAAGGGTTTTCGACAAGGTCAAACAGTACTTATCCAACGCCCCAGTACTGATACCACCTAACCCCGATAAGCCGTTGATACTGTATTTGGCAGTATTCGAGAACTCCATGGGGTGCGTACTAGGGCAGCATGACGAGTCAGGAAGGAAAGAGAAGGCCATTTACTATCTTAGTAAAAAGTTCACAGGATGTGAGACAAGGTACCCGCCGATAGAGAAGTTGTGTTGTGCCCTAATTTGGACAACTCGAAGGTTAAGGCAGTATATGTTGTATCACACTACTTGGCTCATATCAAAATTGGACCCCTTAAATTACATGATGGAGTCAACAGCTTTGAATGGAAGAATGGCCCGATGGCAGATTCTGCTTTCCGAATTCGACATAGTTTATGTGAACCAGAAAGCGGTGAAAGGAAGTGCAATAGCAGATTTTCTGGCCAGTAGAGCTTTGGAAGACTACGAGCCTTTAAACTTCGACTTCCCGAATGAAGACCTAATGTGTGTCGATACCACTAAAGAAGGCGCTTTGGAAGAACTTCCTTGGAAATTAAACTTTGATGGGGCATCAAATACTGTCGGTAATGGAATCGGGGCCGTCTTGGTATCCCCAAACGGAGATCATTATCCATTCACTAGTAAATTGGATTTTGATTGTACGAATAACATGGCAGAATACGAAGCGTGCATCATGGGTATCCGTGCAGCCATAGAACGCAAGATTAAAGTGCTAGAGGTATACGGAGATTTTGCATTAGTGATTTATCAACTTAAGGGAGAATGGGAGACCAGGGACCCCAAGTTGATCGATTATCGAAAACTGGTCCTTGAATTGATTAAAGAGTTCGATGATATTACCTTTTGCTACCTTCCACGAGACGAAAATCAAATGGCCGACGCTTTAGCCACCTTAGCTTCTATGATCAAAGTGAACAATCAAGAAGATATCAAACCAATCCAGATGAGCATTTATGAAACTCCAGCCCACTGTTATAATATCGAAAAAGATGAAGAAAAACGTGACCACCCTTAGTATCACGATATATTGCAATATGTGAAGAATCGTAAGTACCCGGACTAGGCAAGCGAGAATGACAAAAGGACGCTGAGAAGATTGGCCATCGACTATGTCTTAGATGGGGATATATTGTACAAAAGAAGAAAGGATCAAGTGCTACTAAGATGCGTAGACGCTGTAGAGGCTAAGAAAATCTTGGAAGAAGTCCATGAAGGCGTCTGTGGGACACATGCTAATGGCTTTACAATGGCCAGGCAAATTATGAGATTCGGATACTATTGGTCCACCATAGAAGGAGACTGCATCAATTATGCTAAGAAATGTCATAAGTGTCAAATCTACGGAGACAAAATTCATGTGCCTCCTTCACCGCTGCATGTCATGGTTTCTCCATGGCCATTCTCTATGTGGGGCATGGATGTGATTGGACCGATATCGCCGAAAGCTTCCAATGGGCATCGTTTCATCTTCGTGGTTATCGACTACTTCACCAAGTGGGTAGAAGCCGCTTCGTATGCTAGTGTGACCAAGTCGGCGGTGAGCAAGTTTCAAAAAAAAATTATATGTCAATATGGAATGCCGGAGAGGATTATATCCGATACAACGCATTAAACTCGAACAATAGTACGATAGCAGCGTAAGTCCGCAATCAATTCAAGATCGACATCACAACTCGTCGCCAGACGCTCAAGATGAATGGGGCGATGGAAGCGCCAATAAAAACATTAAGAAGATTGTGGGAAGATGACCAAACCTACAGAGAGATGGCATGAGAAGTTACCATTTTCCCTCTTTGCTTATCGAACGTCAGTCAGAACTTCAACCGGGGCAACCCCTTTCTCTCTGGTCTACGGAATGGAAGCAGTGTTGCCAATCGAAGTCGAGATCCTGTCTCTTCGAGTATTGTCAGAGTTAAAGTTAGAAGAAGCCGAGTGGATCCAATCTCGATATGATCAATTGAACCTAATCGATGAAAAGAGGGTAAGAGCTATCCGTCATGGTCAGATGTACCAAAAGCGAATGATGCGGGCTTATGACAAAAAGATTCACCCTAGAGAATTCCACGAAGGAGACTTAGTTTTGAAAAAGATCCTTCCCATACAGAAGGACTTTCGAGGGAAATGGATGCCTAATTGGGAAGGGCCTTACGTGGTGAAGAAAGCTTTCTCTGGAGGAGCATTGATTCTAGCCGAGATGGACGGTAGAAACTTGCCCAATCCTGTAAACTCAGATTCGGTCAAGAAGTATTTTACCTGAAGAAAGAGAGGCCAGAGTGAAAACCTGCAAAGGGCACTAAAAAAAAAACAAAAAAAAAGGGAGAGGCCAATGTGAAAACCCACAAAGGGCACTTTGGAACCAAAGGGGTTTTTGAGTTGAAAACCCGAAAACGGGCGGCTCAAATTTTGAATACGGGGCATATGAAAGTCTTGTACTTCCAAAATCAACAAAACAGAAGAACATTACACCTGGGAGCATTAACAAAGTACACGGGGTCTCCTGAACACGCATTTGGTGCGAATGAGCTTTTGAGAAATTAGAATAGTGAAACTCGTGTTGCGATATCTGGGGCACTTTTTTTTGCACCTTATCAGAATCGTTATCCTATGTATTCACATCAAATTTTGCTTAATAAAATTCCATTGGTCCATTATGATAATCTCTTTCAAGCATTTTTGTTGAAATCGTGATTTTCGAACATGTAATATTCATACAAAAGATGTTATGCATATTATTCTGAAAAGTCTCTAAATAGTACAAGGACCTGAAATAGGGCCACTAGCCAGGACTAACCGGGCTCAAAGTTGGAAAATATTGGAAAAAGAGAAATCTAAATTAGGATTATTTCTTCAAATTTTCTGTCAGAGATAACGGCTAAGTAAAAAGACGCGATAGCACATCAATGATGGAACTCGGACGAGCTATGAGCAATGATGCCTTAAGTGTTTTAAAAAAAATCACTCTCATAACATTTCTATATTCATAATCATTCATTTAGTTAGGAACACTTGATTCATCTCGATCATGGCATCCTAGTTATTTGACATACACAGATACAGGAAACCCATATTACACGTCATGTCTTTAGAAGACAGTATGGCGACGTTGGCAAATCCTGCAAATTGGCATCTCTGTATTGGCGGAGAGTAAATCGAAGATAGTAGATTTGGCATCTCTGTATTGGCGTAGAGCAAATCGAAGATAGCAGATTTGGCATCTCTGTATTGGCGGAGAGTAGATCGAAGATAGCAGATTTGGCATCTCTGTATTGGCGGAGAGCAGATCGAAGATAGCAGATTTGGCGTCTCTGTATTGGCGGAGAGCAGATCGAAGATAGCAGATTTGGCATCTCTCAGATTGGCGGAGAGCGGATCGAAGATAGCAGATTTGGCATCTCTGTATTGGTGGAGAGCAGATCGAAGATAGCAGATTTGGCATCTCTGTATTGGCGGAGAGCAGATCAAAGATAGCAGATTTGACGTCTCTATATTGGCGGAGAGCAGATCGAAGATAGCAGATTTGGCATCTCTGTATTGACAGAGAGTAGATCAAAGATAGCAGATTTGGCATCTCTGTATTGGCGGAGAGCAGATCGAAGATAGCAAATTTGGCATCTCTGTATTGGCGGAGAGCAAATCGAAGATAGCAGATTTGGCGTCTCTGTATTGGCGGAGAGCAGATCGAAGATAGCAGATTTGGCATCTCTGTATTGGTGGAGAGCAGATCGAAGATAGCAGATTTGGCATCTCTGTATTGGCGGAGAGCAGATCAAAGATAGCAGATTTGGTGTTCCTGAGTTTTCAAGAAGCAAGTTGAGGATAGCCAATTTGCCACTCCTAAAGACATCAGAGTACCTTTGGGGAAGAAGAGGATCAAGATTTTGAGACTTAGCCAGACCGGGCAAATTTGGTCCTTTTTATAGTTTTTGCTCTATTCTCGTTACACGACAATGAGCAAAGAGGGGCAGCTGTAGTGGGCCAAATTTGCCCGAGCCCATTAGAAACCCAAATATATAATAAATAAATAAATATTTATATTAAAAAACCCAGCAAATATTATAATAGTCCATTAATGTCCTATTACATGACCCAAGACCCAAATAACTGGCCCAATTACAAATCCCTAACCCAAAACCCCGACGGCCCAATAGGCCCAATGCTTAGACCAAATCTTAGCCAAGACAAACCCTAGCCTTTGCTCAGAGCCGCAACCAGACAATGCCCCCGTACGCTTTAGCGCTCCAGCAGCCATGCCCACACCTCCGTCGCCAAAGACACACGGCCCGTGATTACGCGCCACACGCACTCTGTACTACTGAAGAAACAGACAAACAACAGCAACAAGCCAATACGAAAACAAAGAAAGAAAAATTGTATTTTAATGATTCGGCTATAAAAGCCTTTGATTTTCGATTGTAAAAGGGGCCTTTTTTTTACACAGAGATATATACAAAAAAAGAAGAGCAATCGAATACAAGAAAAAAGAATCAAGGTGTTTCTTTCTATTCTGTTTTCTCATTCCCTTTGCAAGTCCAATTTCGAGTATAATACACACACATATATACATATATATATATATATATAGATTCAAAAAGGGTATAAAAAGGGGGGATAGGGTTTTCTTACCGGTTCGGCGTCGATCCAATCAGCGTTTGCCCCTCCGATCCGAAGGCTATCGGATCCTTAGGAATCCGGTTAGGGCCACGACGGAGAAAGAAGGCCTATTCGGCGCCGTCGAGTTCTGTGTAGGGGGAAGGTTAGGAGAGTTTTGAAAAGGGATTTAGGGTTTGCTGATGAGAAAGGGGTGCTAGGTGACTCGGCCGAATTTGGGCGGATTTGAGTCATTTTAAAGGTGTAAAAACTGCACCGTTTTAAGCCTGCTTTAATGGCTCCCAAAACGGTGCCGTTTGGGGCGACCCGTTCCAACCCGATCCGGTCACCCAGGAGGATCCGCGCATTCAGCTTAAATGGAATATTTGTGCGCTCGGTCCTTCCCATTTTACACCGTTACTTGATTAAATCTTACCTTTATTTCCATGTTTTTAAATTTGCCCATGTAATTTGCGTTTTGTTTCAAATAAATCCGCATTTAAACACTGCGCTTTAGGATTTGGGGCATTTTCATTTTTAATCCTCGTTTGTCTGAACGTGTTTTATTCCTGTCCTAAATTCTATTTTAATAATCCGATTTTTTTATAAATTGTCCCTCTGATATTGCTTTTATTCCAATTAAGTTTCTTAGTTTATATTTTTGGTATTTTTTATGAATTATTCCTTATTCATTCTTTGACATATTATCTTAGCGTATTGTTTTGAATTATTTTATCGATTTCACTATTTTAATTTCATTTTTTTTACAGTTTCATCTATTTATTATGCAATCAATTTATTTCAAAAATTCTCTTTTATGAGCATTCTTTGCTTTAAACATTATATTATTATTATTTATTCATATTTAGCTATTTGTATTTTATGTATATTATTTATTCATATATATATATTGTTTTGTATATTGTTTATATTGTTTTGTTATAAATCTGTGTTCACACTTATATACACGTAAATGTTTCCTATATTATCAGTTTTGAATGGTTGTACATTGCGTTTTATATACATTGTTGATCTTCTATTATTTTATGTATTTTCCTTTAAATCTATTCGTCATTGTACATTTTCCTTTAAATCGATTTTTTTATTTAAAAATCTATTATGCATATAGTCTATTACACAAGAACATATTTTATTACATATTCTTTTGTTATTTAAGAACCTTTCATGTTTTGTATATTATTTAAGTTTTCTTTTATTTTGTATGTATATTGTCAACTTAAAATAGATATATATATATATATATATTTGTGTTTTTTGCATGTCATTCGATTCAAAATCTTTTTATTTTTATAATTATTTATATAGATTTTTCTTATCCATGTAAATTATTTCAAATTCTAGCATGTAGCATTCGTTCATCGATTCATCATTTTTCTTAATTGTTTTGTATCATATTAGTTTTATTTTGTTTGATATATTATGTGGTAATTGTTTTTATGTTATTTCGTGTATATTGGTTGCACATTATTAATTCGCTTTCTTATGTATTATTTTAATTATTTCCTATGCATGTTATCGCTGCATCATTCATTTGTTCATTGTTTCTTAGTGATTATCCTCCATGTATTATCGCAATTGCATTACACTTTTCGGTTAGTGATTTAATTATTAGTACGTTACTTGATCACATCTTGTATCTCGTATGTGCATATTACCCCATTCATCGTTTTCCATTCGATTTTCGAAATGTGGTTTTATAAAATTCAAATCTTTATAATCAAATTTTGTCTCATTTCAAAAATGCATTAATACGTCTTAAGCTAGCTTTATAATTATTCATTCAAAAATTCTTTAAAACGAAGATGAGATTCGATGATTGGCAATTCGCGGAATCGTGCCCTAACGTGTTGGGTTGTAATTTCGCGTTTGCCCAAAATAATCGAATATCACTTCGAAATTTCACTCACATTTTCTAAAATCTTTCAAAATGAAGACGATGTTCAATGTTTGGCGATTTGAGAATCGTGCCCTATCGTGTTGGGTTGCGCTTTTTTTTCATTGGCTCAAAACAATTGAACATCCCCTCGGAATTTCACTCACATTTTCTAAAATCTTTCAAAATGAAGACGATGTTCGATATTTGGCGATTCGAGAATCGAGCCCTATCGTGTTGGGTTGCGCTTTTTCATTTCTCTAAAATAATCGAATATCTCTTCGGAATTTCACTCGTATTTTCTAAGGTGAGGCAATGTTCGATGTTTGGAAATTCGAGGAATTGTGCCCTACTGTGCTGGGTTTCAATTTTTCATTGGACCAAATAGTCGGACATCCTTTTGTTAATTTCAAATTATAAACTTTCGGACGTTGAAACAAGAAAATTTTTGACAACCAACTCGGGTTATTCAAATGTTATTAACAAGAACCACATTTCAAAAACTTTTTTAATTTTAGACATAAGGACAATATTTAATCGATCTGGTACCAATTTCGGGCGTAATGAGGGTGGTAATCCTTCCTCATACGTAACCGACTCCCGAGCCCGTTCTCTCATATTTTTGTAGACCAGAATCGTTGTTTTAGTAAACCAAAATGTTTTATTAAAATAACCAAATTCTTAGGTGACCCGATCACACCAAAACAAAAGGATCGGTGGCGACTCCATGTTTTATTTTCAAAAGTCGATTCCCCCATCTCCTTTAAACCTAAAAATTTTTAAAAAAAAGGGGTGGTTTCGACACTCACTCTAAGAATTCTGATATGTTTGATCTTCGACTTGGAGGGAATTGGTAAATGAGAATTTTAGCTTCTTCCGATAGTTGTATCACATGCATAGCTACCCCGCGAATTTCATTGATCAAATAGTTAAGTTGCATTTCTCTTTCTTGGAGGTCCATTTTATAAGCGTGAGTGTCTCTGTCATATTGATCATTCTTTTCTTCCAAAGCCTTCAAGAGAGTATCTAGCTGTTGTTGACGATCTTGCAGCATATCTTTCAAATCCCGTATCCTTTCTTTTAGTTCTTGAAATTTAGATCGACTAGTCATTACCTCGGCAGACACAGCTTCATATTCGGCGTTCTTCTTCCTTAGCTCCATCATAGCCCGCGCAGCCTTTTCCTCTTCTTTTTTCGCTTTTCCTTTCCAAAATTTCATCTCACCTTTGATGTTGCTTAACTCTTCTTTCCATCCTACCGACGAATTGCCCAGCCCACTGTTCTTTATTGTGCCTCTTAATTTCTTATTTTCCAGTCTTAAGTCTTTTCTTACGACTTCAGCTTCTTTTTGCACTTTCTCGGTTCTGGATCTTTCAATCTGAACGTCGATCTTCAGCTGGTAGTTTTCCTCTTGAAGAGCACTAAGGTCCCGAGACATCTTGGCATTTTCTCGTTCGAATTCTTGTCTTGCCATTTCTAGCTCGGACGGCAATTCCTTTAAGAAGGGATTCTTAAAGGCGTAACTCACTGATGAAACTTGCTGACTATTTACCAGCCGTATCCTCCATACGTCGTAATCTTGAGTGAGAGTATCAGCATACAGGGCCAATTCCATCAGATGAACTTCCTTCCAAGATTTTGCAGCACCTTAGACCCTCTTCATATATCCCTCACCCGCAAAAGCAAACTCGGACTGTGCTAATCCTCCGGTGACGGGTATGAATTGTCGTGAAGAAAATTGCCTTCGGACTATTAACGGAGCGTATCCAACTCCTTCCCATAACCCGAGTAGTGGCACCCAATCTTGATTTCCAACCTTGTATAACAGAACTGGCGGGCGTATCCACGGTGCTCTCCAAGTTACGTCCTTGGCACGAAGGTTTTGAAAAACTGAGACCCAATGTTGTTCGGTGACCTCCTTTGGCCATTCTTTCTCAAGATAAGCTTCTAACGGGGCGAATGTTTTGGAAAACATATGGAACGGTGTGCGTTCTACTTTCCAAAAATGGCTCAAAATCCAAACATTGAGTAACTGCGCGCATCCGATAAAACGACCTTCTCCTTTCTTCTTACAGCTGCTTCGTGACCTGAAGGTTTCAGCCAGGATAGTTGGGACAGGGTTGATTCTTTATTTTAACTTTTCAAAGAAATCCACTGCTGCAACTTCTATATGTCCGAGAATTTTTGGAAAAACGACCAAACCGTAAATGGCCAAAGCGAACAGATTTACCCTCTTCAACATGTCGGGGTGGTTCAGAACCAAATCTCGCAAGGAAAACCACGGGATACAGACGACTTCATTCTTCTTCTTTATTTGTTTTTCAGCCCATGTGCCAGTCATGTCTGTCAATCTCACTAGCTTTTTCTTGAAGGTCATTGGCTTAGGCTCTTTCACATATATCTTATAGGGTTGTACATTATCGACACGAACCAAAGCAGCGTACTCTTCTATAGTCGGGGTCATGTCTTCTTGATTGAAAGTAAAACATTGGTAGGCTGGATCCCAAAATCTGATCATGGCTTGAATCAAACGCTCGTCTATGTTGATAGTGATCAAGTGGGCTATATCTCCGTACCTCTCAGTGAAGGTACCCCTAGCGTCCGAGTCACACTGATTCCATATTCGAACCAAGTCTTCCAGATTATTCTGATGAACATTTACAGTTACGTGCTCGGGTAGATTGGCAATCGATCTCTAGTCAACACCTTCCTAATATGATGCCTATAATGCATGATGAAAAATAATAAGGCAAAGGCAAACAACCTTGATTAGTAATTAAATACAGGCAGAAAAACATGGAGAATTTAACAAATCAAACTACCCGATCTAGTTTATTAAACAGACCCAATCCCCTTGTATAGAAAGTGAGAATGCAAAAGGTAAGAGGCGTTTCTCCCGTGCACTTATTTTGGTGACTACTAAATGGACGTAGGTTCGGCATGGCTCTAATTAGGTGGCTCATATGGTTCACTATATACGGTTTTGGTTCTAGATAAGTACTCCCATTGTCCGTACTGTCATCTACTAAGATTAGTACGAAGCCTCGGTCGTAGCCCATCACAGGGTCACGAGTTCAATTCGAGGGATTACATTTACTTATGCCTATGCGGAGGGACAAGTTAACTCACGAAAGCATAAGTCATATGTAATCCGGAAGTATTTACTAGCCTGTGCGGAGAGACGAGTTAACTCACGAAGGCATAGCGTTTACTTCCACTTAAACGGACGAAGCCCGGGTAGAGAGCTCATGTTATGCAACAATGCAAGTGCACGGTGTGTGGGGAGAAACTCACAAACCTTTCGTTTTATTTAAAAAACTATAAAACTAAAACCATAAAACTTAAAGCTGAAAAACAAAAAGAACAAAACGAGTTAAAAAAACATTTACAGCATAATGTAAATGCATGACTTTTGAAAACAAAAATTTGAGGATCACGACCAAATGTTAATTTGAACAAGGAACTTTGAAATTTTGACAACGCGAGTTTAATTCCAGACACGACTCTAAAAAAAAGGGTCCTCAGTGGAGTCGTCAGCTGTAACGACGTAAAAATTTTAGCTAGGTCGCTAATTGAGGTGATTTATTAAAAATTTGAAAACCGACTTTCGCTTTTATTAAAAAGGGGAGTCGCCACCGATCTTTTTTCCTAGGTGTGATCGGACACCTAATAAATCCTCTTTTTTTAAAAGAAAGTTCACTTTTTAAGTAAAAAGAAGGCCGAGTTTAGGTCTACGTAAAAAATCCAGAGAAAAATAGGGTTCGAGAGTCGGTTACGCACGAGGAAGGTATTAGCACCCTCACGACGCCCAAAATTGGTATCTTTATTAAACATGTGTTGTCTTGATTTTAAAAAATACGAGTTTAATGTAGCATTTAATCGTGATCCGATTAAAATATGAGAATTTTTAATTTTTTTGATTTTTTGAGAAGGACATACCGCTTTAACACGAGTTGATTGATGTTCACCCAACATAGCGATGAAATCAATGACTTAATGTTAAATCGGTACGTTACCTTGCTTTTTGAAATTGATTTAAAACAAGAATAAGAATATTTTTTTTAAAACAATAGAAACTTATCACAATGTTGTAATAAAATGTAATTTACGAATATATGAAGCAGATGATAAAATAAAGTATTTACGATGCATTTTATATTATGCATGATAATAATAACATTATACACGAAATAGAACAATGGATTATATATATACATATAATATATAATAGTATGTAAGGTGACGGACAATATAATATTAAAAATACTAATAATATTACATATACATATACGTATATATAATAAATATATGTACATAATAATAGTATTAAAATATGCATATAATATATATAAAAATATGGTGTTTAAAATATATACATAGCATAGCATTCAAAATGTACACATAAGATAATATAAAAAAACTAACTAATATAGTATAAATATATACATATATAATATTAAAAATGTATATACATAATATATAAAAGAAAATATAATATAGTATTAGAAATACATATACATAATATAGAAAATATATATATATATAGCACATGCTAAAAGAATACACACATAAGTATACATATATATATACTAAAACATATATGTAATAATATTATTTAAAGAAATACATATTAGAAATGTCTATACGTAATATGAGATTTAAATATATATACATATATATATATATATATATATATAAAAATAAGTAATGAATAAATATAATGAAAATAGTAAATATAAAAGTAGAAAGGAGATAATACAATATGTAAAAAACTAGGTATAATAATGATATAAAGAAAATAAAATAATAATATGTTAAAAATAAATAATAAATATAATAATGTAAAATAGTAAAAAGCATGTCTATACGTATATAATAAAATATATATTAATAATAATAATAATAAAGATAAGTAGTGTGAAAAATATATAACTAATAATATTAAAATATATACATGATGATAAAAAAATATTAGAAAACATATGTACATAATATATATATATAAAAATATATACATAATATAGTATTAAAATATAAAAATATAATATTAAAAAAATATATAATATATGTAAAATACATACACAATATAGTATTAAAATATATATACATAATATATAATTATTAGATATAATAACAATACTACAAGACAATTATTAAATATACTATATAAATAAATACACGTACATACATTAAATATGTTTCCATATATAATAAAATTATACACTGATATTAATCATAATAATAATCAATTAATTTTAATCATAAAGTAATAAAAATAACTAAAAAGGGGATTAAATTGAACTAAAAACAAAATATTTAGGGCGAAATTGAAATAAAAATAAAAGGAAAGGACTATCTTGAACACGCGCGGAAACAGTGGGGGGCTAAAAGGGCAATTTGCCCAAGCCTCTAAAACACACAGCATTGAACGGGACTAAATCGCAAGGCGTGAAAAATTATAGGGCCAAATTGAAAATGAAAAAATGACTTAATTGCAAAAGGGTGAAAAAGCGGAAGGACCGAGCGCATAAATAACCCATTAATCAAAAACACACGGATCCTCTGAGGCGGGTCGGGTCAGCGCGCAGGTCATGCCCAAAACGACGTCGTTTTGGGTTTAAAAGGCAGCCCCCAAAACGACGTCGTTTTGGAGGGCTATATAAGGCCAATTATTTTTGAAAAAAAAATCATTTGGTGAGGAGAGAAAAAAAAAGAGAGAGAAGGGAGAGGGAAGGGGATTTTCGGCCATTGGGCCGGTCGCCGGACCGTCGCCGGCCACCTCCGACCACCTTACACGATGGTCGGAAAATAAAAAAAGGTATATTTTTTTATTTTTTTGTTATTTTTTTAGTTATTTATTTCTCTTTTATTTATCTATATATGAATGAAAAAAAATGATAAAATGAAAAAAAAAGATTCGAAATATATAAAAAAAATGAAAATCACCTATTTTCTTCCGTTCTTGCTTTTGTATTTCTCTATTTGATGCTTTTGAAATACTGTTTTTGTAAATCTAAGGCTTTTGTATTCTTCAATATCTTGCTGGAAAAAAAATCCCCTATTCATGGTTTTATATTTGGCTTTTTATAGCCATTACAACTTGTTTCATTTTTTATATTTACTGTCTCTTCCTTCCTTTTGCAGATGCAAGTGGTGATAGGGACTTAGGCGGTGGAGCAGGTGGCGGTGGGTGGTGTCAGAATATGGGGCGATGGGACGTCGGCTGAATTTAGGGGGCTAGGGTTTTTTTTATTTGTTTTGTGTTTTTTTTCTTTTGGGCTAGTTGGGCTGTTAGTTTTGGTGGGTATTGGGTTCAATTTAGTTTGGGTTAAATTGGGTTATTGGGCCACTCGGGTTTGATTGTAAACGGGCCAAAATTGGCCTACAACAAAAATCATTCTGCTGTAGTTTCAAAAAAAAAACATTCTTCCCTTTTTTTTTCTCTATAGGCTTCCTTAGGTAGGCCATGGGTGCTGTCGTTGCCCCGCCATGGCCACCAATTGTAGCGACGACGACCGTCGCCTCCAGAGGTCGAAGTAAAAAAAATTGCCATTTTTAGCCCTTTTTTACCCTAAAACTCAAATCTAAAACCTAATAGCTTTTGAAATAAAAAAAGAAAGAAAGAAAGAAAGATAGCGTGAAGAAAACCCCAGCCTCACTGCGTTCGTCGAACCCTCGTCAGAACCCTACTGGGTTATGAGGTATTTGGGGGCTGGAGATAGTTTCCGATGGAAGCAGAAGACGAATCGACAGGTGTGTTTTTCCTTTTTTACCTTTCCCTTTTTTATTTCATATTTTTTTTATAAAAAATAATAGATTAAACAAATGATAATAAATAAGAGAATCACCTTTGAACTTTTTTTTTATTGCTATTTTTTTGTCAAAATACATTCATTGTTATGGCTTTTATAGCCATAATATTTATTTTTTTTCTTTCAGTTTTTTCCATTTCCACTATTCTTGCATTCTAATTCTGTCCTTTTTCTTTTTGTTTTGCAAGTGGCGGTGTGCGGTCAATGGCGACAGTGGGAACCGCACCTTTGCCATTTTGGTGCAATGGCAGCAGGGGTGCATCAGGCCTCAGGCGGCGTGCCTGTGAGGGAGCGACGCTAGAGGCTAGGGTTTTTTAGTTTTACTAAAAATAGTTTAGGCTATGGGCCTTAGGGTTTTATGTTATTGGGCCTGTAATTTGGGTAATGTATTGAGCCCTATTTTTTGTAAGTGGACTTGGATTTGTTATTTGGTTTTTATATTTTGCTTATTTATTTTTGGTTTTGGGCCGAACGAAATTGGGCCTTTACAAGCACAATTTTCAGTTCAAAATTTTCAAATAGCAAGTACTTCACTCTGTCACAAATTTGTGTTCGATGGAATGAAACAATTAGAACCCTAAAAATAATGGGTGACATGATTTAAGAGGGAAAGAGTAAAAAATCAACTTGAAGAAGGTTAAGAAACAATTCTCTCACACCAAAGGGAACTTCAAGCTTTATAAAAACAAGAAGAAAAAGATATCTGGAATGCTCAACATTAATTCAATAAATATTCTTCTCTTTAATTTTTTTTTTTTTTTACTTTTTATCAATGGAAATTTGTTTTGAATTCTTTCTTTTGTTGTTTTCTCAAATCACCATGAACTAGAACTCTTTTTTATTGAAACAATGATGAGTTTTATTCTTAGTTAATTAGTTATTTTCTTTTCAATTGTTTTGATTTCTTTTAATTATTTAGTTAGTCCTATGCTTATTTAATCTTCTAGTTTGATCACCAAGTTGCATTAATTTGATAATCTTAATTTGTGTTGAAAGAAAGACTTAAGGTTGAGATCTCGACTGAATAGATTAGGATTAACTTCAGTCGCATCAACGAACAAGTTGATTTGCGGCTAGGATAAAAATATACCTAATACCCTAATCAACCCAATAGGTTTGTTCGTAGTGGCTTTGCTCAATTTGCCTAGTATAGGAATATAGCTAGTGGGAAAGGGGGATTAACTTAGCTAGATACTGGAAAAGTCTAGTTAATATCATTAAATCAGGTGTTAATAATTAGATAGGTTGAACAATTGAACGAGATAATTGATTAACTAATATAGGTGAAGTTAGAGTTCTAAGATATTAAAATTGATTGAAAAATTTATAGATTTTTATTGTTTTAGTTTAATAGAAATTTCATAATTTGCTTAGTTTAATTTTAGTAGTAATTATAATTTATTTTCTTGATCTAGATTAGATAAAATTGAATAGTTGAAATTTGCATATTAGAATTTAAAGTACGAATTTTCACACATAAAGAAACAATGATAAAAATATTATAGGAAAAAAAAACTAAAAATAGTGTTTTTGATATAAAAGTATGAAATTTTGTTATTTTTGAAACATGACAAAGACTAAGTTAGTTTACTCATGTTTTTTTATAGAACTACTTTACGTCCAATTATCTTATCCCTAACGAGACCTTTCATCAGCAGAAAAAGAGGTTGAGGTTGCCTTTGATTTCTACTATGAATTCTTCCAATTCTTTTTCTTGCCAAATCACGTAAATAAAAGCACTACAAGGCATCCTAAGAATGGTGGCTTTTAAAGCTTTGCCCTTTCAATTTTCCATTAATCATCGAATCAAATTCTGCCAAGAACAGTGAACATCAAGGCAACCACATGCCTTCCCTTAACAGCTTAGAAAAAGAGTAAGTAATGAGCTTCACCACAAAAAACACAAATTTGAAAACCCTAAGAGCAAAGCCTACTCTTAGTAGGAAGTCTGTCATGTAACTCGGATTTTGTGGAATTAAAGGCAGTTAATTGCTTCCACAAAGGCTGAACCTACAATCCTTCAATTTCTCTGAAAAAACCAACTGAATAACCATTAGTGCTAGGAGGTATGTTAGGGTGCATAGAGAAAATTATATTTTTTATTTCCTCAAGAGCATTCTTATTAAGGGTGAACGTTCGATCAAATCGAATAAAAAAATTTCGAGTTAATCGAGTCGACGAATCATATTTTATCATCCTGATTTGATTTGAAATTTTATTGAATCGACTCGAGTGAGATGGAATTCGAATCGAATTGAATCGAATCGAATCGAATATATTTGTTCGAGTTAAATTTAAAAAAATAATTTTGAGTCCTTATAACCACTGTCACCCATTGTAATAAAATTTGTCCACCGTAATCAAATTTTTTATTACCTTTTATCACCTCATAATTTATTTATTAATATTTTATATACGGGTTGGCTTCTTTGCTTGCTTAGTTGTTTCAATTATCTTCATATTCTTGTAACTATGTATTTTAGAATTAAAAAATATATTAAATGTAAAAATGTGATTTTTTAATAAAATTTATTTTAAAGATAAAATGTGAAATTGATACCAATATAAAATTTTAACACGAATATTTTATGGCATCATTAATAATTCAATTTTAATATAAATATTCAATATGACTAAACAATTCAATAATATAAATAATATAAAATATGAAATTTAATTTAATAATATAAATAGTAGATATAAATAAAATTATTACTATTTATGTTTACGGATTTTTTTGGACAATTTTGATTTTTTATTTGGGAGTAAAGGGTGAGAAGTAAAAGTTTAGGGAGAAAATAAAAAGTTTTGGAAAGTAAAAGTTTGAGGGAAAGTAAATAGGGGGAGTAAAATTTTGGAGGAAAAATATTAAAAAAAAAAATAAGGGGGGATGAATTTGGGGTAGATCGGGGTGTGATGGGAAGGAAGTAAAAGTTTTGGGGGGAAAGTGGGAGTGAATAAAAATTGAGGGGGAAAATAAAAAGTTTTAAGAGTTTTTGGGAGTGAAATTTTGGGAAAAGTAAATGAGAGAGTAATTTTTTTGTGGAAAATGGATTTTGGGTAGATGGGGGGTTGGGACAAGAGGGGAGTAAAAATTTTGGGAGAAAAGTGAGAATGAGTAAAAGTTTTGAGGGAAAAACAAAAATGTTTGGGAGTTTGGGGTAAAAATATAAAATATTATAATTTGATATTCGAATTATTCGAGTTATTCGAATTCGAAAACTCAACTCGATTCGAATTCAAAATTTAAAAAAAAAATTGAGTTGACTGGAATAACTCGATTCGTTTAACTCGAAATTCGAATTTTTTTTCGATTTTTTCTAGTTCACCCCTAATTCTTATGGTCTTCGTCCACTAAATCCTGTAATAAATCAGCCATTAACTTATTAGAGATTCCACTAACTTCTACATCCTTAGCGCCTAATGTATCCTTGAAAAACAAATTACCTTCTCAGAAGTTCCATCTATGGAATCCAATTTCCTTCTAGCAGAGTCACAGAGAGTTTGAATAGTACTTTGCTTTTTTTTAAAAAGCAAGTATTTTGATCCCTCTCCACTCTAGATTTTTGCTTATAAAGTTTTTCCTTTGCTACTAAAAGAGTGTATATTTCAGCAACAACCTTTTTCTCTGTCTTAATCAGTGTTTCAGTAGGTTCACTTGACATTTGCTTTTGCAAATTTTCCAACTCAATCCTTTTCTCAATCACTTTCCTTGAGACTTTACTAAAATGAACGGATATTGATCTCCTTCAACACAGCTTCAAGGTTTTTCATCTTGTAGGAAAATGGTTGCATTGGGTCCCGATTAGTAGGCTCACAGCAATATTGCTCGACAATCCTGCCAAAATCAGCCCAAAGAGAAATATTGAAAAGGAATTGGGTCCTTATTGTTATAGCAACTTAGAAATGATTTGTTCCAATGTGTTAAGGCAATGTAGAGATAATCAGTTTGAATGTAACATCTTTTAATTTATTTACTTAAATAATTTAAAAACTATATTAAAAAATATGAGAGAAATAGTCGAATCCTTAAACGCCTTTATTCAGATAAATCCACCATTACTGTAATTATTACTGTGAATTTAAAAAAAGAAAAAAGAAAATATTCAGGAAAATAGAACGTAGCCAAACACGAACAGTCCTGGTAATATTTCCCAATTCCCCTCCCTTTGGTTGTTAATCCAATCCCCAAGGTAATATTTCTCTCATTAAAAATTATCACTTTTTTATGGATTTCTGTTTTTGAATCTTGGGTTCTTGATGATCAAATCCCTATTCATATTCATAGGTTGTATCTTTTTTTTTCCTGTTGTATTTCTGCTATTGTAACCTGAAAATTTAGGGCGTAATTAGCTTTTTCTTGTACGATGGTTAGGGTTTATTGTTTTGTAATTGAGGAGTTTTGGATGTTTAGTCAATGATTTGAGCGGTTGTATGGTTCTATTTGTGATAGATTAAAATCTGGGTTGTTTATGTGTTAATTTGGGTATTATAGTTCATTCACAGTGTCTTTTTTTGTAGTTACCCTGTATTTGAACCTAGTTCGTATCTGTTTTTAATTGTTCCGAACACCCTTTTCGGGACTATGATATTAGTTTGAACTTTGAATTATCATTGAACCAGTAAGTGAGGAAGAATGTGAGACCTGATTCTGGGTCGATATTAACGGTATCTTTTTATCATATGTTATGGCTTCTACATAGCCAGCTTTGAAGTTGAAATTGGATTCAGGGATGAGTTGGTTAATCGTAGGGATATTGCATAAACTGATGTTGTATGATCTCGGGTAGCTTTCAGAGGGCACTTAATACTAATCGATTTTTAACTGTTCTGAATGCCCCTTTGGCGACTTCGATATTATGAACTTTGAATCATTCGTAAACCTCAAGAGTAGAGGGTAAGTTAGGAGGAAGATGAGACGATTTAACCTTAATCCTATCTTGATTCTGGGTGGATAAGCCAATAAGGTATAGGACATTGATGAGATATATGTATGTATGTATGTATTTTTTTATCATGTGTTATGGCTTCTATGTAGCGAGGGTTGAACTGTTGAAGTTGAAAAGGAACGATGAGACGTGGTGGTTGCTTACCTTATCCTTTAACCATGTGGTCAGAGGTTTGATCCCCGCTCACGGGAATGGAACACATTTCATGGCCAGTCATTTATCTTTTCGGAGAGCACCTGTGGCGAGGGGATTAGTCACTGCTGCTGGCAGTGGATGCCGTGGTTATGACCAAGAAAAAAAAAAAGTTGAAATGGGATTCAGGGATGAGTTGGATGATCATAGTAGTATTGCATAAACTGAAATAGAATGATCTTTGCTAGCTTTTAGAAGGTTTGATACTACGTTAGCCATATGTTGTGCCTATATGCTTGTTATGCTTTGTGCCTTGCTCGTACATGCATTTAGAATTGTTTCTGGTCTATGCTTGTTTAAATTATTCTAAGTTGCTATATAGAAAAACTTATATGCTTGTTCTTTAATTCTTGTGTTGTGTTTTCATCAGTGAGAGAATGCAAGATCCGAGGGTGCTGCTGTTAGAGGAAGATTTGAATCCTAAGATTCGGAAAAAGAAAAGCTCTACTAACAAAGCGCCGCTGTTTCCATTGGAAATGAATGATAACAAAGGGGCTCAACAGGTACAGGGATCTGTACCATTAAGAACAGGGAAAAAGACATCGAAAAGGAACTCGAAGAATGAAATCTCTCCTATATTTCAGCAACCTGAGAGATCTAACTCAGATTCATTACCAGACTCTTCTACATCCGGGAATGAGTACCGCATACTGAGGCGTAAGTATTTGCTATTGGAAGAAGAAAGCTTTACATTAGGTAAAGAGCTTAAAGATGTTGAAGATGAAGTCAAGGCACTCGAAGATGAGAAGCTTGTTTTACTGGATCAACTTGTCGTATTAGAAGGTTTAATAGATCCTTCTGAAATGCAATCTCATGGAGCATAGCTCGATACATTACTAGAGTTGGAGTATGTGATTTTCGTAGTTCTTTCAAGGGAAGAATTGAAAATACTAAAACATGAGCTCGTGAAGGGAATTCCAGGTTTTGTTGTGCAGTTGTAACCTACATTATATTAACAGAAGTTTGTCTGGTTGGAGTGATAGTAGAGTTGAGCTGCTTCTATGAAATGTAACTAGTTATGGTATAGTTTGTGGATGAGATTTGCTATAAATATGGTATAGTTTGGTGTTTTGATCTTTCGTAATATGTTTGAAATATGAGAGAATGAGAACCCGATACCTCGGCTTGAAACCCTCATTTCATAGCAATCCCATTGTTTTCTTCCTTCTCTTTATTCACAAAAAATTTGGAGAAAATAACAATTTTAACTTGATTAATTATAATAAATTTGATGATTTACAAATCAATTTTTAGAAAACAAACACTCGTAATTAATTCAATTCTTGAAATCAATTTTCCCTTGAAATTTTTTATGCTTGATGGAAAATAACTTGATTGAGAATAATTTTTTTTTAAAAATAGCCCTATTAAAATTTATAATATTGTATTTTTTTAACATTAGATATAAGATATTCATATAGCAAGTATAAATACATTTAAAATTTGAACTATGTCATTATATCCAAAGATAGAATTTAATGTTCAAGTTGACGATGAGAAGGACTTGATTGATACGATACTAATACTTTGAGGGTTTAATTAGAACCAATATTATTGGAATCAAACGAGCTAGTTGGTTGGACTGTTGGATTGGGAATTGACCGGTATACCGGTCCGAATAACGGGATTGAACCGATCATTAAGTAAGCCATTCAAAACTAATAAAAAGTCGGAATAAAAAAAAAGTAGTTGAATTGATTTATAATTTTTATTATTGGATCGACAGTCAAACTGGTTGAATAAAAAACTAGTGATCTAACTAGTCCGACTTTTAAGACATTGATCAAAACATTTCAAGAGTTTGGACCAATTTAAAATATAGATTATAGTTTGGAATATGTGATGAAATTAATCCTAAATTTATTTAAAAAGTATGACGTGGGTTTTATTTTATAGATAAGTTCAGAATTTTCCGGGATTTTGATTACCAGATCCCGGACCGGAATCTCAGGATAAGCCTAGACTTGGCAAATCTGAAATATTCAATATTTAGAAAATAAAAAAATCTTTTTAGTACATTGAAAATTAAATTCTATAAAATAAATAAAAGAATTTACTGGCATGGAAAATAAATAATTTTGTCTTTTAATGCATTAAAGATATTAATCAGTTGCAATATCTAATAAATAATATATCAATTAATATTATAGAGGTCTCTAAAATCACTTACAAATGAAGTATAATTTTCGAAGTTGAATATTCCTTTTCGAAAAAAAAAAACCAAAAAGAAGCTTAAATTATATATAATAGAAAATCTATGATTTACTACAATCATAATATTTGATTTGATTTTAAATATTATAATTATTTAAATTTATTTGATTTTAAATACTTTTATAAATAAATTAGTGAAAAAAACTTACAAGTAATAATATGTATACTAAATTGTCATAATTTATCAATATTAATAATTAAAGTTGTTATTGTGTAAATTTTACGATGGACAGGAAAAAAAAGATAAAATTAAATAGTAATTACAAAAAAGTTAAAATATTTGATAATGAAAAATGACAATGAAAAAGTATATAACATAAAAATATTCAATTTAAAAAAGAAAAGAAAAAAAATCAAAACTGACATGAACCAAGTAAAAAAAAAAAAAAAAAACCCTATCTATAAATAGCTGTGTCCTTGTTCACAATCTCAATCATTCATTCATTGACTGTTTAGTTTCCTACATTTTCTTTGATTTTTTGCAGTTAACTTTAGGTTACAGTGATGAAGCCATTGCTGTTATGTTTTGCTTTTGCTGTGATCGTCGGCATCGGAAATGCGGCGGTGATGGACACCGGAGGGCTTAGCAGAGACAGTTTTCCGAAGGGATTTGTGTTCGGAACTGCAACTTCAGCTTATCAAGTTGAAGGGATGGCTAATAAAGGCGGCCGAGGACCTTGCATTTGGGATGTTTATGTTAAACAATCAGGTCATACTGACACTCATACTAATTCAGCTTAATAGATTCTTGTTTAAATCTTTTAGATAATTGTTTGCTGGATTAATTGACCTGATTTCAGTCATTTCGTTTTTATTTTTTATTTGGATTTTGAGTCAAAATTGATGAATTTATGGTAAACTACCTCTTCAGTTGCTTTAAAAATGTGATATTTAGTGGATTGGTCCCTGTCAGTTTCAATGATAAGCAACTAACGACAATTAGTACTGGTGTTCACTTTTTTCATCAATTAATAACAAATTTAGACATTAATATTTTGATACTCTGTCAATTTTATTTTAATTTTAAAAAATTTATAAGCTAAAAAATTATAAAATTGTCTTGATTTTTTTAGAATTAAAATTAAAATCATAAAATTTAAAATTAAATTTATTATTATATCATAAAAAAATAAAAATAATTATTAAATATGGTTGTCTTACTTTCAAAATTGATAAGATAAAATTATTTTTAAAAAAATAATTTAAAAATCAAAATTTAAAGATTGAAAAGATGTTTATACCAAATTTATCAATAAATAATAATTTTAAAACAAAATGCACGTGGAATATCACCCTGCCCAAGAGATTGTCCGTGGGATGTCTACTGTTTTGGTATCATTTATTAATTCTCGTAATTTCAGGCCATATTGCTAATAATGATACTGCTGACGTAGCTGTTGACCAGTACCACCATTACAAGGTAACTTAAAATTTTGTTTGTTTATTTTTTCCAACAATAGAAATTAAAACAAACATTAATGTGTTTCCATTAATTTTTCCATAGGAAGATGTAGATTTGTTGGCAAATTTCAATTTTGATGCTTATCGGTTCTCTATTTCATGGTCAAGGATCTTTCCAGGTATTGCAACAAGGGCTCTATTTGTTTTAATTTGATTTTTTTTTCTTGAATTACTATTTTCCAAATTAGCCCTTTGATTTGTTTTATATTTTTGTAGAGGGTGTTGGAAGAGTAAATTGGGAGGGAGTTGATTATTACAATAGGTTGATCAATTACTTGGTTAAGAAAGGTAAATCAAATGAATTTGAGTTATAAAATATTCGTATTTCTACATTTTGGCATTGTCTTAAGCTGCTTCATTGCTTTTGTAGGTATTACTCCGTATGGGAACTTGTACCATTATGATCTCCCTCAAGCTCTTCAGGAGAAGTACAATGGGTTCTTGAACCGTCAAATTGTGTAAGTACAACGTGTTTTCGACATTCATTATATGAGGATATGATAATTCAAATACTCTGTAATTGTGTAATTTTGAAAGTTTCGTTGTGAGTTTTTTTCAGGGAAGATTATGCTGATTATGCAGAGTTTTGTTTCAAGACATTTGGTGATAGAGTCAAGAACTGGTTTACATTCAATGAACCCAGGATCGTGGCTGCTCTTGGCTTTGATAATGGCATCAATCCTCCTTCAAGGTGTTCCAAAGAAGTTGGAAATTGCACTGATGGAAACTCCGCCATTGAGCCTTACATTGTTGGACATAATTTGATCTTATCCCATGCAGAAGCAGTTAAAAGATATCGTGAAAAATACCAGGTCCATTCATCTATCCAATTGTAATAATTGATTTTGATAATCTTGGCGATTTTAGGCTGATATGAACCTGGATATATCTTTAGGCAAAGCAAAAAGGGAGTATTGGTATTCTCTTGGATTTTAATTGGTATGAACCTCTTACAAGATCAAAAGCTGATAACTATGCAGCTCAAAGAGCTAGAGATTTTCATGTTGGCTGGTATATTTCTAGAATCTTTTTTGTAGTGAAAAAGGATTATTGTCTACTTTATTAATCAATTTTCGTATAGGTTTCTACATCCCATTCGATATGGCGAGTATCCCAGAACAATCCAAGAAATAGTCGGTAAAAGGCTGCCGAAGTTTACTGAGGAAGAGGTTAAGATGGTGAATGGTTCGTTTGATTATGTAGGCATTAACCAATATACTACTAGCTATATTTCTAATCCCACATCACCATCAAATGTTACAAGCTACCAATCAGATTGGAATGCAGCCTTTGCCAGTAAGTCTTCTTACCATAACTAGTGAACATAATGAAACCAATGTTTTACATTGCGTTCACAATTTGTAGATGCAAAGAATGGAGTGCAAATTGGTCCAAAGGCAAATTCTTGGTGGCTTTACATTGTACCTTGGGGTATGTACAAAACTGTGACTTACATAAAAGAGCGGTACGGGGACATGAATATTATTATCTCGGAAAATGGTAAGTATAGGATTATTTTTTAAGTGTTTATAACGGTGATTAAATGAACCAATTGAACTGAGTTGAAATTTGTGATGTAGGTATGGATGATCCTGGAAATGCTACACTTCCAAATGGATTGAAGGACACCACAAGGATAAAGTTTTTCAAAGATTACATGACTCAGTTGAAGAAAGCTATTGATGAAGGAGCCAACGTGACTGGCTATTTTGCGTGGTCATTATTGGACAACTTTGAATGGTTATTAGGATATACTTCAAGGTTTGGCATCGTTTACGTTGATTACAACAATCTCAAGAGGTATCCCAAGATGTCTGCTTTTTGGTTCAAACAATTGCTTGAAAAGAAGCAATGAATTGTAGCAAGAATTAGATCATTGAGGGGAATAATGGGAAACAAAGTAAAAAGTAGGAGGATTAGCATTGAAAATGCTAGAAGTTTTCTTTTGAGATGTTCCCTTAGGCCTTAAGTTTTTTTTTTTTTAAATCCAAATAATTAGGTTAGGTTTTGTTTTATAATGATAAAGTGACGGTTGTGTATTTTAGATGCGGTTATTATGATTATAGATGTAATGAATGTTATTGCGAGATATGGATATTCATGGTTTATAATATATTCTATTAATATTTAGTAGACAAAATTTTAAAAAAACTTTCAACTACATTGAAGATAAAATTTTATAAAATTTAGTAGATTTTAAGAGTAATTTTTAAAATTATTAACCAGTTGAATAAATTAATATATTATATAGAATAAATAAATCAGTTGTAACATAGAGACTCTAAAAGTAGATGTAATACATTGTTTAAAGAATATATTGAAGGGTTAGTATTATGTTAGCTGAAATTTAGTTAAAATTTCTGAAAATTTAATTTTTTATGATTATATAATTAGCAATAATCCAGTAAAAGGAAGTGTATTCAAAGCGGGATCGAATAGTGTAATATATATTTTTTTGAAATATTTCTAGTTGTTATAGTAAATAGATCACGAACTCATAACATAAATAATAAAATAGACATAAAAATTTAATTTTAATTATAAATAGTATTCGATTCGATTTAAATTTGATTGTTTTTCAAAGAAGGATTTAAATTTATTTTTTTAAATTATTAAATTTTACTTATAAAAGAAATTATATCATTATTAATTTTTTAAATATATTAATTGTTATCTTAAATTAACTAAACTAAAATCCAAATTTGTGAAAATTAACTATCAAATACATTAAATGTTGTGTGGACCATCATTCATTCTATGCCATTAAAAAAAAATCCTATCTATAAATAGCTGTTCATTCATTCATTGACTGTTAGTTTTCTACATTTTCTTTGATTTTTCACAGTTAAAGTTACAGTGATGAAGCGATTGCTGTTATGCTTCGCTTTTGCTGTGATCATCGGCATCGGAAATGTGGCGGTGATGGACACTGGAAGGCTTAGCAGAGAGAGCTTTCCGATGGGCTTTGTGTTCGGAACTTCAACTTCAGCTTATCAAGTTGAAGGGATGGCAAATAAGGGTGGCCGAGGACCTAGCATTTGGGATGTTTATGTAAAACAACCAGGTAATACTTATACTAATTAATACCTCTAAATTTGAAATCGATTCTAATTCAAATCAACTTGAGTTTATATATGACTGTTCTGTGGATTCAAATTGAGCTGATTTCTTTTTTCTTAAATCGGATAATATTTTTAAACTATTAATAAGTTTATGTTTTAGTTATTTAATTTTAAAAAGTTATAAAATTGTCACTGAATTATTTCAAAGTTTTTTTATTTAAGTCAATGAGCCGTTAAAATCGTTGTTGTATGATTTTTTTTTTTTTCGCGCAGTTTGTGCTAATTAAAAGCTCTCATTTCCTTTCTTTTTTGCATTTCAGTTTTTTTTATTATAAAATAACTTTAAATGTCACGAATTTATGAACTAAAATTTAAACAACTTTTTTCTTTGGTCTTTAGCACTATCTCTTTGATCGATTTGAATCTAAGATATGTTCTTCTCCTTATCGATGGGTATCGATCTACAACACTAGTTGTCGAATTGTCACCTGGAGTTTGTTAGTTAGACTTTAAAAAAAAAAAACTTAACAGTCTAATGACTTAAAATTTTTTTTTGAATAGTTCAATGACTTAAATGAAATGTTTTGAATAGTTCAATGACTTAAATGAAAACTTTTGAATAATTAATGACCATTTTGTAACTTTTTGAAGTTGAGTGACAACAAAGTCAACTTAATAATAGTTTAGTGACATTGGATGCAATTTACCTTCTATTTTTATTTTTTTGAAAATTTGAATGAAACTTGATAAATTTAGGGTAAAAGACCTCTTCAATCCCTCTTAATTTTGATATTTAGTAAATTGTTCCCTCTAACAAAAAGCGGAGTAATTTCGTCAACGAAAGTGAGTACCTAAGTACAATTAATAATAACTTCACTTTTTTTGACAATTTATCTTATTTTTAATTGGTGTAATAACAAATTTAGATTTTAATATTTACATATCTTATTAATTTGATCTCAATTATAAAAAAAATCAACAAATTTAAAAAATAATAAAAATTATTATTTAGTCATAAATTTCTTATAAATAGAATAAAGTTAACAGAATTTTTAAAGATTGAGAAATAAATTATTATTATACTCATAAAAAGTAGAATAAATGTTAAATTTTTATTTGTTAACTCTTAAAATTGATGGTAATTAAATTACTTCACTTTTTTTAGAGGGATGAATTTATTAAATATTAAAAATTTTTACCTAAATTTATCGATAAATCACAATTATAAAATAAAAATGCTTGTGGAATATCACCTTGCCCAAGAGAGTGTTCGTGGGATGTCTACTGTTTGGCGTCATTTATTATATAATTAATTGTTTCTACCTAGAAAATTAGCAATTAATTGGTGATATGTATTTAAAGATCTGAGACTTCTAAACTCTTTTTGAATTAATGGTTGAAATAAAAAAAAAAAAATTTAATTCACCGTTGATCATGTCACAGAATCTACATTAAAAAATATAATTTTTTTTATTAACCGATTAAGTTAATTTTAGCACTAAAAAAAGAGAGAAACTAATTTCATAGAAAAACAACATATTCAATAACCGATTTAATAAATTTTAAATCTTCATCACAATTTTCTAATTTTCGATATATTTTAATTAAATGACTACAATCTCCTTATTTTTATCTTTTAATTTTAAAAAAATTCTACAAAATCCACTATAGTAAGATGTCACATAAAACATTACCCAATTAATTACAATATATATTTTTGGAAAATTGTGTTACTACTCTGTACGGTTGCAAATGTTGGAACAGGTCACATTGCCAATAATGATACTGCTGATGTGGCTGATGATCAGTACCACCATTACAAGGTAACTTAAAATTTTGTTTCACTCTGAAAAAATCTTCAATTTGCACTCGTTTAAAATAATTTTGTATTACCTATTGGAACAAAAATTGGGATAGAATTAGGAGAAATTAATACATAATATTTGTTAACACAATTCAGATTTATTAATTCTACCTTTATGGAGTTTTACTTAGAGAATAATTTTATTCAATAATTCATTCAGTACAATTATTGACTAAAACCTAATCTTCTCTTTCTCAATGGATAATTATAAACCCTAACCCAATTTTCTCTCTCTCAATGAATAATTATAAGCCCTAACGTCAGACCTAAATTATAATAAATTACTCTCCATAAATATCTCACATTACATCCAATATCTCTTTATAAAAAATCCCTACTAAAATTCTTAAACAATAAGCGAAACCCTAAACAAAGAATGTCTAAATACACCCAAACGACTAAAGAGGAAGCCAATCAATAGCCTATTTATAGATAAATACAAGTCATTTCAACAGGGCCTTGATAGACTTTAAACTTTTATCTAAAAGCTGAAATTATCACTTAAATTATATTGAGTAATTATCTTATAAAAGACTTCATGAATAAGTTTTTTAGCAACTTCAAATACTCTCTTAAAGAGATAAAAATAGGATAATAATAAACATATTCAATTATCTAAGCTTCTCTACTTCTTCATTCCATTCGAAAAGATAAAAATAATAATTCTATACTGTAGCCCAAAATTCTCTTCTTCTTTTTTTTTTTTCTACTTAGAACATTTAAAAATATCCAAATATGTCAATCTTTGACTATCCCAAAACAACTATCCTAATTGTTGGAACATAGATAGTTAAAATTCCTAACACACTCTTTTTTCAAATAATATAAATTATAATATAATCATACTATGATCTAATTAATAGTAAGATGTTTTGCTTTAATTCATGTCCCACTATTTTTCTATAGGAAGATGTAGATTTACTGGCAAAGTTCAACTTTGATGCTTATCGGTTCTCTATTTCATGGTCAAGGATCTTTCCTGGTATTGCAACAATGGCTCAATTTGTTTTAATTATTGTTTCATTTGCTTTTCTTCTTCTTTAATTACCATTTTTAAATTAATTGTATGATTTATTTTATATTTTTGTAGAGGGAGTTGGAAAAGTGAATTGGGCAGGAGTTGCTTATTACAATAGGATGATCAATTACTTGGTTAAGAAAGGTGAATGAAATGAATTTACATTATTTAATAGCAATTTTCAATTTAGTAATCGTATAAAAAATTTATTGTGACATCTCATATTAATTCAGTCGTTGAGTTCGAATGTGAAGTACGGCATTCATTACCTGAACAACTCGGATTAGCTTCTCTTTCAATGTCAACACAAGCATCAAGCATTTATCATATTATATGAACCATTCATTTTAATTATAAATAAATTCAAGTCATTCCAAACACTTTAAAATAATTTTTTTAGATAAGTTCTAGGTGTTTGGAAATAATTTAGACCAATTTGGGTATCCCTAGGTCAAAACAAGTCAAAGTAGGGTAGAAACCTTGTTCTGACATACTTGTACAAGTAGAAGTCTAGACTTTTATCGGTAGAAATCTTTGCTATTGTTCATTTTTGACTACTGACTTGTACTGATACATTTGATCACTTGTACTGGTAGAAGTTTGTCAGGACCCAAAAATGACCCTAAAACATACCTAATTTGACCAAAAACACTACCAAAGCTTTTCCAAACATTAGGAGACACTAAAATCAAGTTATAAACACTATCTAAGCATAGTCAACCACATTCAAACACATGGTTACAATCCTGTACTCAACATCACAATTTCTTGGATCAATTCCATTTGCTTGGCATGTAAGTAAGACATCAAACATAGCTTAAACATGCTATTAAGATCATGTATTTCATCATAGGTATAGCATTACATGATTACTTATCATTATACAAATATAACCACACTTTAATCACAAGCCATTAGCTTATAGGTACTAAAAAATTAATATGGACTCCAGACCAAAGAACAAATTTAGGTACATGCCAACTTGTTTCAAAATGGAACAAAACTATAAAAAAAAATTGCTGAGTTGGAATTTGAGTCCTAAATGCTGTCGACCTCTTCATTACCGAGATCTAGTTAAAACCTACATACGAAGATAAAGAAAATTGAACGCTGAGCAAAGAAGCTCAATAGTGTTATCATAATTCGAATTAAAGATGTAAACATAAAAAAAATGACACATAACAATAGTATTAAAGTCTAATTATCGAATTGATTCAACTTAACGCATTAAAATTCCTACTTCATACATTACCATATATCAATGTGCCTTCCAAAATTGCATCTCAATCTCATGTCCCAAGTAATTTAATATGTTTCATGATGTTGTTCTTATTTCACTTCTATTCTTTCATGACATCAATTATTCTTCAAAATCATTTAGCTTAATTAGCATCACTTTAGTTTCCATCACAACTTTTACATTATTGATTTAACAAATATAGCACCTAATAACCATCTCATTTGAAACATAGCATAAAGCATAGTAACTTACCTTGTTCACTTATCATACCTTGGATTGTCATTAACTATGTTCATAAATAAACATATAAGTTAAGTCATGCTTTCATTTATGATAACTTTGAATCAATAATTAAACATCAAGTTAAACATAAAATAAGAACATATTAAATTAACACATATCGAATTAAGGTTATCTGTCGACGACCCTCATCTTTTATTTAACCCTTAATGTCCTAACGTTGTCTTAATAATTTGGTTCGATAATGAAGATGAATTTGGGAAAGTTTTTCTCCTTTCTTTCTCTTTTGGTTCAATAGGAGAGAAGATGAAATGAGTTAATTTGGTTCTCTCTCCTACTCACCAGCATATTAACATGAATAAATTAATTAAATTAAGAAAAATCTATTAATCCAATGGCTTCTTTAGTGGAATCCTATTAGTTTTGATGTCCCAAACTTTTGATATAACAACATTTAAGATAAAATCTTATTTATATTTTCTGAGTCATTTAGTGAAAATAATTGTTAGAAATTTTGTTAAACATTTTTAAATCATTTCAAAGACTTGTACACGTACTTAAAAACATGTTTAAATGTGTTTTAATTTATCTAAATACTTTTGAGTCAACCCAAAATATTTTTAAACTCATTTTATATAAGTTTGGGAAGTTGTACCAATACTTGGGGGGAAGTTCTACCGGTAAAAGTAAGTGAGAGAGCACTTCAAGCATACCTCCATACTTCTACCAATACTTAGGTGACTTTTACCCATACAAGTCTGCTTCTACTTATACATCTTGTGAGTTGTATCGATACGGGTCTATCTGCAATGCTTCCAATAGCTAGAAACTATTGATTGCCTCCAAATGTATGAACGTTTAGAGTAAAAATCTTGCAAATAAATATAAATATTTAAGTGCGGCATTTGCAAGCGTACAAGTCAAATTGTAATATAGTTTTGTTTACAATAAAATATTTGAGAAGTATTCCTAGGATTGTACCCAAGGGAATATAGATTGGAGAAATTATTATTAAATTAATTACAAAAAATAATTATTAATCTAATCAAGTCACGAATTAGCAGTGTTGATCCAAATTAATATATTAATTAAAATAATTAAATTAACTAACTTAAATTAACCTACTAGAATTTCCTATTCCTATTGTCAGCGATACGAGCCTCTAGCCTATGATCGATTAAATCCATAATTATCTAATTAAATATTTAATTATCATTGATTGAGTTCTTTACCACCCTTAGCTAAGAATACCCTCCCGGTCTCATCTTCACTAAGGATTACCATCTGAGTCAACCTTCTAATCTCTTCCTAAGCATATGAATACCCTCTCGGTCTCACCACTTGGCACAAGTTATACTCGACAGGATACCCTCTCGGTCTCACCTGTCTCAATATTCTACGAAGGGCGTCACTTCCTAATATACTAAGTACTCTTGAATAAACAACCAATTTCAAATTAATAATCACTTAACAGATAAATCTGTTTAATAACCAAATCATGCAAGATATAAATAAATCACAACAATCTATCCTAATATTCATATAAACATTAATTGGCTAGATTAACGGAGGATAAATAAAATAATAGAAGATAAGATAATGCTCATGGATAAATATATTAAAGTGCGAGTTCTGAGCAATCTCTACTCACAAACGTTTCACATCGGAATAGAATCTTCCAACTACGGAAGAATAAAAATAAACTAAAACTAAAGAACTGAAGAAAGAAAACTCTATGTAGAAATTTCTGTGTTTGATACCCAAATTTGTGTATAAAAGCCTCTTATTTATAGGCTAAAATATGTGCAATTTATGCCTGATATGCCTCCAATACTAATAAATGCTCGATATCAAATGATACCTTCGATTACTTACAAATAAGGTTGTTGATGTCATCATATGCACAAGCTGCTGCCGTCACATCAAGATGCCAAAGATTACCTCGTTGGGATGTTGCACGTAATTCAGACATGGGATGCTTCGCAGTTGTCGTGTCGCGCCACAGGATGCTTGTAAGAGCCAATTAAGATTTTTGAAGTATAAAGCCTTAAGTAATTTGTAAAGGGTTATAGTTTAACCTTGTAAAACCTAAAGGGTTCTAATTTAACCACAAAAATTAGGGGTAAGGTTCTATCTCATCGTTGTGAAAAAAATAGCAATTCCGTATCTATTGTCGGAATAGGGTTATAGAGCATTACCGGACTTACAGATAAAACAGATAGAAATTTCAAACATTGCATATGATTTAGCATTCATTTCAAAAACCAATCAAAATTTATACATATTTTCCCTACTATGAGCCCTTGAGGCCCCAAATACAACTTAGAGACAATTCGAGACTAAATTGGAAGTTTAGAGAATTTTTCAGAAACTTATAAAATTTTCAAAACTGCAGGGATCACACGACCAAGATACATGCCCGTGTCTTAAGCCGTGTGGGCATTCGAAATAGGGACGCACGGTCGTGTCTCAGCCTATGTTCGTACCCGTGTAACTCTTTAACTTGTGCCACACAGCCAAGCCACACACTCGTGTGCTAGGCCGTGTGAGCATACTGACTTGCTCTTTTAAAAGATACAAGGGACATCACACGCGACTGAGGCACACACCCGTTTCTCTGCCTGTGTGGACAAAATTAGGCCATTTTCCAAGCCATATTTCTCACCCAAATTGGTACCAACCTAAACACAACAATTTGCATATAACCAAGTCATAAATAGGCATCCAAAACTAACCAAAATCAAGCTTAAAACATGTAATATTATCACATACAACCAATATGATCTTAGGCACCTCAACTGATAACTTATAACATGTAAATCTAAACATTCAATTTATCCAATTGTTTGACTAACTTATATGCACATTTTTACTAAAACTTACCATATAGATCATAAATCAAAACATAGCATTTAGTACTATTTATGTACTTGATCTCTAGCATCAAATGGTCATATAAGTCACTTATAACTTGTACACCAAAAACACCAATACAAACCATTCAAAATCTAACATCATTTCACATATGTGCTTTCCACAACAAGCACTAAATCACTCTAAATTATAGTACATATTAACCATACCAAACCACGCATCAAACATGATAAGGCCATTTATACATAGCAAAATATACCAAAACACAAGCCAATTCAAATGGCTAAAAACATAACAAATCATGTAGGCTATCATTAGCCAAAATAACCTATACATGCCATTAGAACCAAATTTAGATAACCAAAAGTACCAAAAGAGCCGATAGATAGTGTGATATAGCTCCAACAAGCTTCCAACCCAAACGAGCTTCCAAATCACTATAAAACACGAAAAATAACATAGAGTAAGCTTTTAAGCTTAGTAAGTTTGTAAAACAAAGAATTTAACTTACCATTCAACTGCAATTTAAATAAGTAAACCAAAGCATATCACAACTCAATTTGGCCAAAAGCCTAACACATATTCATCAATCAAGTTAGCCATGTAATTCATATAAAAATCGAGAATCATGTATGAGTTCAACAACTATTTAAATTTCATATACATGTAACATCTATACCATGTCTTCATATATCATATATAAACCATTTCCATGTAATTCAAGTAAATACTTGTGCTAGTTCGTATCGAACTCATAAAAACTTGTAACATAACTGTGCCCGTTGAACTATTTAGAATATCTTTAGATACACGGGTAGTACACATGAGGTGTACTAAACTGTAATCCATCAATTTCTATACATGTATGCTCATACGAGTTATAAACGGTAAGCTCCTCTGAGCTGTATAACGGTAGGCTCATGTAACACCCCAAACCCGGCCTAGACGTTACGACCGAATCCGACGTGCCACATTGAAGCGTTCAAAACATATTATATTGTTGGTTTAAAAATCTTTACTTGGTGTGTTAAAAAGATACTTTTGTTATAGGTTAAAGTGAATGGAAGTCATGCACACCGGTAGGAAACCGAAAAAGAGGGAGGTGAGTCCATCTGATTGCTTAAGTACCAAGCTCTTTCGGATCCAATCCTAGACATGCACACTGCCATTGCTACACTCTAACATCGTGTATATTCTTAGGTTACTATTGTAATTATGTTCATTTTAAAATAAAACATATTTAACTTTGGAAAACGTCATCATAGAAAAAGCCTTGTTTGTAATCGTGTTACTTTGAAATCAATTTATGTTTTTGAAAACGAACCCTAGATCTAGCCCATTTTGATAGTTAATATAAATTAAGTCCATCATAACAAAATATAAATCAAACCCATATTAAAAAAATAATAGAGCAGCCTTATTACATTTAAAAACCCAAAACCAAAAAAACAAAGATAAATAGGACGTCCAGTTCATCAGAAAGAAACCGAATTTGCAGACTTGCGTGGCCACTACTGAATCCTCATGCGGCTCCAAGCCCACTATGGTTGGGGATCACCTGCATGGATAAAAAATAAAGGGGTGAGTTTTGGGAAACTCAGTGTGTAAGTTAACCCAACCATAGCCTATATCAGCTTAAACCATAGAAACAGAATAAGTTGGCCTTAGCCCAGAACAGGAATCAAAATAAGCCCATAGGCCCATAATAGCTCAGAACAGATATTACATGCTTATGCAAAACCCAACCCATATCCAACCACATGCACCCCCACACCAACCTTTCATCATGTGAGGAGACTACTCGACCCACCCAACCGCTACACGTCACGTAAATATGCGCATGGTCGCGAGCGAATAATGTGACAGAGTCACCGTAAATGTATAATCGTGGTAGAGTCACCAGAACAGATATACGTGGCAGAGCCACCAGATCAGATAATTTGTGGCATAGCCACCAGAACGCTTCCTCCATAATATAACCCATGTCCCCATACAACAGAGATGCAATCATGGCATACATCGTACAGATTTAGATCATCATACTTTCCAGTCAAAACTAACCCTAGGGGTATAATGGTAATTTTACACCTAAGGGTATAATGGTAATTTTTCCATGCATAGGGATATTTTAGTGTTTTAACTATTTTAAGGTTTTCATGCATAATTCTACCATTTACGCACTATCAAAACACTTACTGCGCATACTTACCGAATTGGGCCAGTTGGCCCATTAACCTGCTTTCGGCCCACTAAGCCCAAAATATCAATAATGCATGAAATTGCACGTACTGCAGTTTTATCACTTAATATTACCAAAAATATTAACCCACTTATCTTTCAAGCATTCACACACTTGCAAGTTCCCAAAATACTGACTTTTCAGCATTTCAGCTTTTCGGCTTTTGCCAATCTAGTCTATGAGAGGGTGTCAGTTACACACCTAATTTATGACGATATGCTGACGAGATCCACACACGAACTGCCTACAGTTAGATTACTAACATGTTAATCTGCTACTAAAAACGAACTATAACTAATCCCTTACCATATTCGGCCCAAAGCACCTTAGGCACTAGCGAACCTACCTTTTCCGAAATTAGCAATTGTGTCTAGATTCAGTCGTTTCCCTTGTCCAAGCCTCTGATCAGCAGCCTCTGAATCACACTATCATCATAATAAACAATGGTCACAACCCTTAGAGCCTTAAAGCCCAAACGACAGCCTCCCTAAGCCTTTAGGGATTTCTTTTTTTTCTAAATCCCAAATAAAGAATAGATTCAAAACTTACCACCGCTTTCTTCACTAACGATTTCACTTAAGCTCTTATTTGATTCTCGATATAGATCTAACCCTCAAAACCTAGCAGAATTCGATCTTTTAATGATCTAAGAATTTGGCTATGCCCCTAAAATATAGGGTTTTCGGCTTTTAGTAACAGTGAAGAAAAAATGAGGGTTTTGTAGTGGCTTTGTCGACAGAGGTTTGGGGTTCAGAAAAAGTAAGAGTTGATCGCAAAGGATGAAGAAAGACGAAAAAGAAATCAATAGGTTGGCTAGAGAATTCGAAGCACAGATACAATATGAACCTTCGGGTTTTCGGCTTTTGTGATATTCGGCTATAAGGCTTAAAAATAAAAAGAATAAGGAAGTGGTGAAGAGTAAAGTGGTAGAAGGATTCGGCTATGGAGAAAAGAAGAGGAGAAGGTAGATAGAGAGAAGAAAGAAAATAAAGGAGGAGGAGGAAGGATGGTCAGAGAAACGGCACAACACACCCAAATGCCGAAATTCCCACTACTACAATACCTAGCCGAATTTCCCATGCTAAAGTCCCTTGGCCGGCCACCTCTTACTCCTTGATCAGCTCCTAGATTTCCTCCCTTATCTTTATCCTTACTCAATCCCCTTATCATCTTAAACTCTCCCTAACAGAGTTCCCCCTTGAGTTCCATCACCTCCTCTTTTTGCGCACAAAAATAAACACCTTATTTGCTTGTCTTGCGGCTCGAACCTGGGCTCCTTCTACACTTCTACACGCCACTTTTATAGCCTTCTCAGTGGCGCCACATGCCACTTTTCCACTTGCTTCCTTATGTCTTATTTTACCCAAATAATACTTAAGACCCTAGCAACCAAAACCCCCTTTTCTCTTATGGATTAAATTAAATTGAACCCCGGGTTTAATCTTAAACTTGGGCCTTCTAGAGGCCCACTAACATACTTAGACCTACGCCAAGCAGTTAAAACACAAAAAAAATTCTAAAATTCACCACAATTCACAAAAGTCCCGAAAATTGGGGCGTTACAGCTCATACGAGCTGAGTATCGGTAAGCTCTTAAGAGATGAGATCAGTAACCCTAATGACATGTCATTTGTATCCTACGAATTCCTAAGGTTTAAACGGGGCTCGGTAGTCGTCGTACATCATCGGATATGCAATCGGTATTCATTCATGGCAACTACTCAATTCACAAACATATAATTCAATTTAAAACATATAAATGTACAATTTAATTACACGAACTTACCTTAACGAGGGTATGTAGATACGAAGGCGATTAATCCGAGATTTTTTTTGCCTCGATCTAACTCCGTATGAGGTCTAACCAGATCTATACGAATAAATTTAACTCAATTCAATACAAATCACATTCAATTTAGTCCAACTCACATTTTTGGCAAAATTACAATTTTTCCCCTATACTTTTAATTCTTTACAATTTAGTCCCTAGGCTCGAAAAATGAAATTCATTCAATTTTATCCCTACCCAAGCCTAGCGAACTATTAACATACTTATAGCAACCCATATATTTCACAAATTCACACTTTTACCACACAATTTATCACATTTCTCAATTTAATCCTTAATTGATAATTTCATCAAAAATTCCTTTACAAAAGTTGTTTATCTAACAACAACCATTCTTTTTCTACCATTAAAATTCAAAACCCTAACATATTAATCAATGGGAAAACTCAAATAATTTAATAGTTTCACAAACTAGTCTCCGGGTTAGCTAGATTAAGCTACAACGATCCCGGAGATATAGAAATTAACAAAAATGGAACAAAAATCACTCACCATGCAAAGGAATTAGTCTAGCTGAAATTTTCAAGCTTCCAAGGCTTTCCACTCTTTTTATTTTAGGTTGAAGAAGATGATAGAAAATGATGATATATTTGTTTTGTTTAAATTTATCATTTATTACCTATTTACCAAATTAACCTTTAAAACATTTAATAATTACACTAATGCTAAGCCATGTACATCCACTATCTCTTTAATGGGACAATTACCATATAAGGACCTCCACTATAAAATTCTATAGCTATTAGACATCTTTAGCTATTAGAACACAACTTTTGCACTTTATGCAATTTAGTCTTTTTAATCGAATTGAACATGTAAACGGTAAAATTTCTTAACGAAATTTTTATACAGTAATACTATCATGTTGTAGATCATAAAATAATATTAAAATACATTTTTTGGCTTTGGATTTGTGGTCCTAAAACAACTATTCCAAATTTACAGAAAACGAGTTATTACATATACCTTCTCCTTGAAAAGTAATAATTTCAAGTATAGTGAATTGGTAAATCATTGACTGAGGTATACCAAGGTAGAGGAGGTAAGCGATTGAGGCAACACCACTATAAATCGAATTGTTCAAACTTTTCTTTTCGTCCCTTATTATTTAGAAAAGTTTGCAAAGATTTTTAAAATATCAATTCACCCCTTCTTAGTATTTTTCGACTTAACAAATTCTATGGTCATGATCTAGTTAGGCCACTATCCTTATATAATTAAGGAATAATTATTTTCAAGGGCATGTTTAATAGCTCAACAAAGGCTTGCTCTAAGCTTAAATTACGTCATACATTTTACTCACCTTGCAATTTAGTCCTTGTATTATTTATATACTAGCTTAATAAATTTAATTACTAATAAATTTTATTTCCTAATTCTGTGTTAGAATCATCACAATCTGATCTAAAATTTTTAGACAGCTCAACTTAACCAATTTAAATTTAATACTAAAATTTTCAGCATAGATGAAAATTAAGTCGTTACAATTATCTTTTACTGCGTCAAGGTTTTGGGACCTTAAGCACCTAGATTCTAGACTTTGGCTTTTTATTACTATGAAATATTGAACACCTTAGCTAATTTATTGCTTTTGCAGGCATTACTCCCTATGGAAACTTATACCACTCTGATCTCCCTCTTGCTCTTCAGGAGAAGTACAATGGGTTCTTGAACCACCAATTTGTGTAAGTAGAACAACATTTTGCCTATTTCTAACACAAATTCATTATATGGGGTTCGATGATCCAAATATATGAAAAGAAATTCAGAAAAAATTGAATGAGTTGAATATTTATTATGTTGATGAAACTTAAGTAATCTTGTAATTGTGTAATCTTGAAAATTTTATCTAAGAGGTTAACATTTAATTTTGTGGTTTTTTTAGAGAGGATTATGTCGATTATGCAGAGTTTTGCTTTAAGACATTTGGTGATAGAGTTAAGAACTGGTTTACCTTTAATGAACCAAGGATTGTGGCTGCTCTTGGCTTCGATAATGGTGTCATTCCTCCCTTAAGGTGTTCTAAGGAAGTTGGAAATTGCACTGCTGGAAACTCGGCCATTGAACCTTACATTGTTGCCCATAATTTGATCTTATCCCATGCCAAAGCAGTGAAAAAATACCGTGAAAAATATCAGGTATATTCATCTTTCCATTGTGAAAAAATATGAGCTGACAGTTTTGTTTATATTCACCATTGATATATATCATAATTGTTTGATTGTGATAATCCTAAGGATTATAAAATTATATAAATTTAAATATATCTTCAGGCAAAGCAGAAAGGGAGAATTGGCATTCTCTTGGATTTTAATTGGTATGAACCTCTTACAAGATCAAAAATTGATAACTATGCAGCTCAAAGAGCTAGAGATTTTCATGTTGGTTGGTATGTCTCAATCTTATGTTAAAAATTCTATTCTATAGCATTTTTTATGCGTGGTTTAAAAATTCTGAAATCTAATTCACTTTTCGAATAGGTTTTTACATCCCATTCGATACGGTGAATATCCAAGAACAATGCAAGAAATAGTTGGAGAAAGGCTACCAAAGTTTACTGAGGAAGAGGTTAAGATGGTGAATGGCTCATTTGATTATGTAGGCATTAACCAATATACTACTCGTTATATTTTTAGCCCTGAAACACCATCAAACATCACAAGCTACCAGACAGATTGGAATGCAACCTTTGCTAGTAAGTCTTTCTGCCATAACTAGTGAACAAATTTATTTATTTATTTGCAATTGATGTTTTATATTGTGTTCACAATTTGCAGCCACAAAGAATGGAGTGCAAATTGGTTTAAGGGTAATTTCAATAGGATTAGAACCCATCACTCTTCATTATTTCCCTTTTATTATTGCCTCTAACTTTTTCTGTGTAGGCAAATTCTGGGTGGCTTTATATTGTACCTTGGGGTATGTACAAAGCTGTGACTTATGTAAAAAAGCTGTACGGGAACCTGAATATTATTATCTCGGAAAATGGTAAGTATATTCTAGGAATGGTATATACAAAGTTTATGATTATTCTATAAGAGTCTATTTTCCTGGTATGAAGAAGGTGTAAGAAAAATTGAAATATGTCAGAAGAACCAAATATCACATTTCTTAATGTTTATAAGTCATTATATTTTATTAGGCTAGTAAAAACCAAGTTGAGAAGGTGGGCTGACGCACATGAGAATTGGGTTCGAATAGCTAGTGTAGTGTAAATTAGTGGATTTACAAATTCAAATGAGATAAGAAATTTCTAAAGAAGTTTGGATATAATGATGTTAACTAGATTACAAATTCAGGTGAGATAAAATTTACTATTGGTTATATATTCAACCTTGATGGTGGTGCAATATTGTGGAGATAAGTCAAACAACTATTATAGCAAAATCTACCATGGAGTCAGTTTATTGCTTTGAAGTTGGTAATGAGGCTGGTTTGTTGAAAATTTTCTTAGCAAGTACTTCATTGGGCACAAAGCCAACAACTTCTGTGTCTATGCATTGTGATTGTTGATCGACAATAACCATGACAAAGAATAAAATTTTCGATGGTAAAAATAGACATATTTGTCTAATAGACGATGAGATAAAACAATTATAATGGAGTTATATCAATTGATTATGTAGTTAGAAGTGAATTTAGCTAATTTTCTCACTAAATCCCCTTGGGGAAGAAACTAGTAAATGAAATATCGATGGGGATATAACTATAACCAAATAGTGATATCAAAAGTGATGGAAACCCAGCCTATGTGATTGAAGACCCTATGAACTAGTTTTATATGTGTAATAATGAAGTCATTAGTCGATTCGTTTAACACTATAGAAATTTTGTCCCCCCCTATGGTGTAAATAATGCTAAAACTATAAAGAAAGTGAGGATAAGAAAAAAACTCTTAATCAAATCCATATTTTTTATAGGTGGTGTATTAATTTGCATAATACACTTCATGGATTAACCTCTATGAGTGTGAAGTGGGGTTGCTTATATGAGATTTATGGCAGAGTCTCTAGAGTACTCATGAAAACCAGGTAAGCACATAGCCTATTAGCGCATAACTATGTCAAACAACAATAGTATATGTATAATGTGATTTATGATAATTTTAATTTATGTGAAGAATTATTGGTTCATAGAAACTTGTTGTTTCACTAATTACTCTGTAAATTATGTTTCATTCGTTCTAATTTTGGTTCATAGTCCAAAAGATACCAAAGTCAATGCATATATCCAAAAGATACCAAAGTCAATGCATATATCTAAATAAAAGATACTCAGCAAAATTTTATCCCTGGTTCTTTTGAAATATGTGGGGGGTAGTTGAAAAAATTTAGACTTCTTTAAGAAAAAATTTGAGACCATTGCTTATAAGTAGAAAGTAGGTGGACTTACGCACATGAGAACTAGGACCAAATTGTTAGTGCTGTGTAAATCGATGGATTTCCCTATTGTGATATATCGCGATGTCCGAGCCCACCTTTTGTTTTTGGACTTCTTTTTACTGAATTTTTAAGAGTTTAGGAAAAATAAGTTACTTAACTAGTAACACCTATATTTAGCACTAGCTTAATCAATTTAAGCTATATTTAGTCAATCCCAAGTTCATTGAACCTTTTTAAAACTATTTTTCGCTAAGTCAAATCCACTTCCCTTTGCTATTTTTATCCAGTAAAATTTCTATATATACCATGATTCACTTTCACTCTAAACACACCTTAAAAACTCTATCATTCTCCTCTCTTCCTTTTGAGTTTATTGAGTATTTTTCTTTTTTGTGATCTATTGTTGATTCTTTTTTCCATTTTATAATGGAAGAGCTTGTTGAATCCGGTGGGATACACTATACAAAGAAATATCACTAAGGGTGTGTTCTCCATTGCTCTTGGGATGAACTTTTTCTAAAAAAAGTGCTTTTCTCTTAAAAGCAATGAATAACACAAATCATTGGGGCAACTTTTTTAACTTTTGGGATGAGCTTTTTTAGAGATGAAAAAGCAGTAAATTTTAGCTTTTTCAGCCAAAAAGCACTTTTGGCTGTTATTTTACCTTTTTAACCTTACTTTTTGACTTAAAATGTGTTTGATGCTATTATTTTGTGTTCTCTTTCTTGGTTATTTAATATGAGTTTTACAAATGTGTTAAAAGTATTAATTAAAAATAAAAAATATTTTTTAAAATAATACAATTGTGTCAATATCTAATCACAAATATTTAATTATTATATTTAAATATAGTTTATATATTCTAATTAAATTTAATAAATAATTAATATTGATTACTTAGAAATATTTTAAATTAATATTATATATTAACAATAAGTTATAATAAATTATTTTTTTATATTTTTGCTAAAATATCATAATATTAACTAATTTGAACATTATTTAAATACATATTTGTTACTTTATAATATCATGTCTAAAATGGACATTTTACTTCTCAAAAGTACTTTTTGACAGCAATATCAAACACTTAAATTTTTCCAAAGCACTTCTCAAAAGTACTTCTCAAAAGCACTTTTCCACAGCACTTTTCCACAGCATTGCCAAACTGGCCCTAAGACTAACACACCTTAAGCTTTTCAATTCGTATTCATGGTTTATTAACTTTGTGCAATATTTTCCAACAGAAAGGATGTTAAGATTCTGGCTCATATGGATGATTAAATGAACCAAGTGGGAAAAGTTCAGGTCTAAGCGTTTCTTTTCTTTACGGAATGAACTAAAATTGATGAATTTTGTGATATAGGTATGGATGATCCAGGAAATGCTACACTTCCAAATGGATTGAAAGACACCACAAGGATAAAGTTTTTCAAGGATTACATGACTCAGTTGAAGAAAGCTATTGATGAAGGAGCCAACGTGACTGGCTATTTTGCATGGTCATTGCTAGATAACTTTGAATGGTCATTAGGATATACTTCGAGGTTCGGCATCATTTACGTTGATTACAAAAATCTGAAAAGGTACCCGAAGATGTCTGCTTATTGGTTTAAACAATTACTTGAAAAGAAGCAATGAGTTGTAGCAAGAATTTGGTTCAGTGAGGGGAATAATGGGAAACAAAAGAAAGTAGGAGGATTAGCATTAAAATGCTACAATTTTTTTTTTTTGAGATCTTCCTTTAGGTCTTAGGTTTTTTTTTAATCCAAATAATTAGCTTATATCCTAGGTTTTGTTTCATAATGATAACCTAACCGTTGTATATTTTGGATGATGATTTTAGTTTTATTGTGATTATGAACGTAATGAACGTTATTGCGGTTAATAATAAAAAGTATATATCATGTATTTGTATAAATTTCACAAGACGAGTCGTATTTTCTTGGTTTTGGTTTGAATTACTGGTGCTCAAACGGTCGATTCGGTTAATACCAGAATCGAATTACTATTAATTGAATTACCCGAAATGTAAAAATCTTTAACCGTTAACCGAACCAAAATTTTTTTAAAGACATTAATCGAACCAAAATATTTTGGTTAATTCGATTGGTTAATCGAAATTTATATGTTTTTGTCTTTTGGTTAAAATAAGTACAAAACATATAAAAAATATATTGCTAATGTTCATTTTTTTTAATAGTTCAAAAATATATATGATATATAATATATTATTTATTTCTGTTAATTCGGTTAATTACTCTATTACAAATCGAATTAACCGATAACCAAAATTCTAAAAAAATTAACTAACTTTCGACAGAACTAAATTTAGCAATCGATCGATTAACCGAATTGATATAGAAGAGACTTTAACCTTACTATTAAGATAGAAATATTTGTATATTAGAGAGACATTTTAATCTAAGATTAGTTGCACTTCTAATTTTACAAATAGTATAACCTAAAATAAACTTCTTAAATGATAGTAGCCTCAAGAGGTAAGGAAGTAATTTTGTTTCAATATTTATTTACATTTCAAATTTAGCATAAAATATCACATTCAAATTTTGTTCAAAATTGATTCATATTTGAAAATGGTTTAACTTATTTTTCTTTATGCAAGCTCATACTTTTAATTTACTTTTTGAAATTAATATATAGTAAATTTTAATATTTTCATTTATTAAATCTTAAACTTAGATTTTTTTTTAAAGAGAAATTTTCATTGATATGCAAATCATTGCAATAAAAAAATGAGTTACAAATATTCTAGTATATTAAAAGTAAAATTTAAAGAAATACATTAAATAAAATGGCATGAATGCTTAATTAAAAGTCAAGCCATATGGGTAAAACATTTATTCCTTGGAAATAATGTTAAAAAAACACATGAATATAATAGGTACAAGCCACATCATTAGACGTCAGCTAGTTAGGGGAGGTGAGAAGGGGGAAGCAAGGGCCCTGCCCCTCTAAAATTGAAAAATTATATTTTTACCCTTTAAAATATATAAAACTATAAATTAATAATAGTATGTGAAGTTATGCCTCGTATTTTTAGCTTTTCTTCTATCAATTAAACTCTAATTAGTGTAGGTTATTTTAATATTATTTTACCTACAAATTTAGCCTATAAATATGCCATTTTTCACCCTAGAAAGATAATTCATTACACATTTATGTATTAGCTTTTACAAGCTTTTAGAGAATTTTGTGTTTATGTTTTGAGGGTTTTTATTTTAGGTTTCGGGGTTTAGTTTTATCTCCATCTTTTGTACTCTTTGTTTTTTTCGTTTTAGTGAAATTATCTTTGCCCGTGGTTTTTTATCCTTTTCGGAGGGGTTTTTTTAAAAAAAATATTTGTATTTGATTTTTTCAAAAAAATTTTTATTTTACCTGTTTGTTGCTTAAATCGGGTTTATCCTCAACAAACTGCTATAAGAGCTAGTTCGATTTCTGCAGTCAATCTATACAAATATGGAAACAAAAGGTTTTATATTGATAAGTTTGATGGCATCACAAATTTCAATCCGTGGCAAGTTCGAATGATGACAATTCTAATTCAGGGCGATCTTGAGAAGGTTCTTACAGAGAAGAAGCTTGCAGATATGGATAAATCAGAATGGGATAGGTTAGAAAAAAATGTTTTATCCACGATTTAATTATGTCTAACAAATAATGTGTTGCAAGAGGTTTTGATGGAGAAAATGACATTCACCTTATGGAAAAGGTTAGAAACCTTCTACGGGACTAAGTTTATAGCTAACCGATTAGTGCTAAAACAACGGTTGTACATGTTCTGCATGAATGAATGTGGGCACCTTAGAGATCACATTAGTCAATTTATTACTCTTTTAAATGATTTAAAGAACGTTGAGGTTTAGATTGACGATGAAGATCAGACTATGCTATCATTGTGCTCTTTACCCCTTTCATACAAGTCTTTCGAGGAGACCTTGATTTATAGCAGAGATAACCTCTCATTCGTGGATGTGAAGGGTTATTTGTTGAGTAAATACAAACTCGACAATGATTTTGGTTCAGATAGCAAATCAGATAGGCAAGCCTTGGTTATGGTAGCATTAAGGAAGTGAGACAAGAGATTTCGCTATTTTAAGAAGTTAGGTCACGTTAAGGCAGATTGTTACAAACTGTGAAATAAAATGGCTACTAAGAGCAACAAGAAAGATTTAGCTGGTGCTAATTTGACCAATGATAAGGGTGATGATATCTTGTTGGTGTCAACAAGTGAAAGCTCCAAGCTTACGTCCGAGTGGATCCTGGATTCAGGGTGCTCTTTTCACATATGTCCCAATAGTGACTGGTTCTCTACATACAATTTAGTTGAAGGTTTGAGTTGTGCCCATGAGGAATGGCTCACCCAGTAAAGTAACTGGTGTTGGTACTGTTCAGATCAGGATGCATGACGAGACAATCAGGACACTGTCAGATACCAGGCATATGCCTAACTTAAAGAAAAATCTCATCTCTTTGGGAAATTTGGACTTGAAGGGTTGTAAAGTTAACATCGAGTCAAGAAGCATTAAGGTGTCCCATGGGGCTCTTATTTTGATAAAAGGAAAAAAAAAAGTGGCAGTCTTTATGTTCTGGAAGGATCAACGATGACTGGTGAAACAAGATGTCCCTCGTCTATTGAGGATTCGAAGTCGACTCGTTTGAAGCGGAGACAACTTGGTCATAAGATGGAAAAGTGTATGATCGTTCGTATAACAAAGGTTCTCTTTTAAGTGCAGATTTTGAAAAGACAGGGTACTGAGTTCGTGGAAATCAGACCCGGGTCAATTTTGATTTGACAGTGCACAAGTAGAAGACTAGAAATCTTCCAACTTCTAAGTACAATTTTGACTCAATTAATATCTTGCATAGTTCGAGATAAGCTCGTGGCGAGCTTTGGCAAAGGTGTTGTGAAAATACGAGTCAAGGTGGAGATTTGTAGAGTTATGTATCGTATTTTTCAGCTTTTCTTCTCCTAATTAAACTTTGTTTTTAGTTTCCTACTTAAACTCTAATTAGTGTATGTTATTTTAATATTAGTTTCTCACTTAAACTCTGATTAGTGTAGGTTATTTTAATATTATTTGACCTACAAATTTAGCCTATAAATTGGTCTTTTTTCCACCCTAAAAAGGCAACTCATTATACATTTAGGTATTAACTTTTACAAGCTTTTAGAGAATATTATTTTTATGTTTTGAGGGTTCTTATTTTAGGTTTCAGGGTTTAGTTTTATCTCTATCTTTTGTACTCTTTGTTTTTGTCATTTTAGTGAAATTATCTTTGGTCGTAGTTTTTTATTCTGTAATATCCCGAATTAGGGCTCGGAATAGTGGTTTCGTGACCACAAATTCGAGATAGAAATAATTATTTTATAATTATTTTGAGGTTTATGATATGATTGCATGATTGTGTGAAAATTTCGTGACGAAATTCTATGCATAAACTGCTTAAGTTGAAATTAGGGACTAAATCGAATAAGTTGCAAAACTTGCATTCTAGAAGTTTTTAGTATGAAATTGCTTTGGAATATTAATGATGAGGTATTAAATAGGAATTTGACCAATTTCTAAAATTTTGGACAAAAATGGGCTTGTACATGAAAATTTTCAAAGAAAGGTATTAAGGGTATTTTGGTCATTTGGTAATTAAAAGATTAAAAAAAGGAAAAAGATGGCAAAATATGTCCATCTTCTTCATTAGGACGAAAATTAAAGGGTTCTCCATAGTTAGGGTTTGTTTCAAGCTTCCAAGCTCCATAGTAAGTGATTCCAAGCCCCGTTTTTAATGTTCTTTACGTTTTTGGAGTCTCAGTAACTTGATTTAGCTTATGCTAGTAATAATTCAACCTAGGGTTCATATTTGGAAAAATACCCATAGGTTAAATTTGTGTATTTTGGTGTTTTATGATAGAATATGAGGTTTTAAATTATGCTAGACAACTTGTGCTACTCGGTTTTAAGTGAAAACGAGTAAAAGGGCTTAATCGGTAAAAATACCTAATATTCATAAGTACATGTTAGAGTGTGAATTTGATGTTGCTATAGAAGGGAAAAATGATCAGCATGTCATAAAACATAAAAAAATAGGATGAAGTTTAATTCCTGAGCCTAGGGACAAAAGTGTAATTTTGCAAAAGTTTAGGGGCAAAATGGTAATTTTGCCAAAGTTCGTATTTGGGGCTGTTTTGATGAATGTATGTATTAAATAAGATTAATTTGGCATTATAGATCAACAGAAACGAGATTCAAGTCGTGATCGAGGGAAAAACAAAATTTACGAGGAATAGACTCGATTGCTAATATTTTGTATCGAGGTAAGTTCATGTGTAAATGTAGTAACATAATTGTCATTTTAAGTAATTTAATGTTATTTATATGATATGATGATTAATATCATGAAATATTATGCTTTATGGTTATTATTGAATAATATGTAAATTATGATTTGCTACCGAGTATCAGTTTCGATCTTCCGTGGAAGACGGCAAAGATGTGTAATCGAGGAAAAAGCCCGTTTGAACCTTGGGAATAGATTAGAATACAAGTGACATGTCACTAGGATGGTTGGGCATCCGAACTCGTTGAGTTGAGTCCGAGTTCACTTATGAATGCAAATGTCCGAACTCGTTGAGTTGAGTCCGAGTTCGTGAGATGTAACTAGGCATCCGAGCTCGTTGAGTTGAGTCCGAGTTCACTTATAGATGCGAACACCCAAGCTCGTTGAGTTGAGTCCGAGTTCGCTTATGGGCGGGTTATATGGTAGCTTGGCTACATATGTGGCACTTATGTACAAACTTTCTGTGTATTCGAATTATATTCCGATGTGTTCAACAGGTGAATCTTAAGAGAATAAGGAGAATGCCTAAAACAAAGGTGACATGTTGGTAAGTGTGGTAAATGAGAAAATTTGACAGGTATGATGAAATCGTAGCACGATATTAAATGCAAATGTAACATGAATGTCTTGGTGTTGTTTATGCAAATAATGTTTTTTATGTGGAATTGCATGATTATGTTACTTACTATTTGCATGTGAACTTACTAAGCATTTATGCTTACTCCTTCCTTTTCCTTCATTGTAGTTTTGACAAACCGGCTTGAGAATCGGGATAGGTCGAAGACTCGTTCACACTATCCGAAGGCCTAAATTGGTAAAATGGCTTGTGTATCTTGAATGTGGCATGTATGGCAAAATACTCACTTTGTGTAAATGATCTTATGATATGATTATGCTTTGGCAAGAAAAGAGTTTTGTGAATGATTAGCCATTGGAATGGCCAATCTAAATCATATTTGATACCATGTATGTTTAAAATGCTATTTAGTCCATGAAAATTTATAGTAAAGTAAAATTTGCTATAAAATAGAATATTGCTGCAGCAATGACATGAATTTGAAAAATCACTAAAAATAGTAGAAATGGACTTAAATGATGAATAAGTTATAGAATCGAAGTTTAATGAGTCTATTTTCATATGGATGGAACAAAACAGGTATATGAATGATATTCTATGAGATGTTTAAATTTTTGTGAAACAGGGCCAGAGCGATTTCTGGATCCCCTATTCTGACTTTGGAATTTCACCAAAAATTGTATAAAGTTAATTAGAAGTCATGTTTTATATGTACAGATTCCTGATTGAGTCTAGTTTTAAGATAAAGAAACGGCATAGTCTTTTGAGTTCTGTACAAAGAGAAAAATGGTTCGTAGTGAACAGAGGTCAAAGCAGTCGAATGCTGAAACAGGGTAAATTTTAACTAATAAACTGTACTAATTGGCTCGACCAAAAATTCTAGAAAAAAAATTAGTAAATAGATATATGAGTCTAGTTTCAAGAAAAATTTATGGAATTGGATTTCGAGTTTCGAAACTCGAGATATGAATTTTTAAGCGACTGTGACGCAGTTAGCCAGCTTGTCTGGAATTTCTAAAATAAATTATTTGAGTTGTTTAATTAATGAATTAAGCCCGTTAACACCTTGTGCTCGACTCTGGCAACGGTCTCGGGTACGGGGGCATTACATATTCTCTTCGAAAGGGTTTTTTCATGTAAAATATTTTTGTCTGATCTTTTCAATTTCTTTGTTATTTTACTTGTTCGTTACTTAAAACTAAATTTATCCCCAACATAATAAAATTACACTTTACCTCCTCAAATGATAAGATTTTAATTTAGCCCTTTAAAAATTTATAAAACTATTAACTAATGCAATAATAAAATTATGTATTAAAATTTAAAAATTAATTTCAGCACTTTAAAAAGAATTTCAAGCTTTGTCCTACCAAAATGAATCTCTTGAAATAGAGCGTCTGACAAACACGTCTTTCTTTGTTACCCAACAAAACCACATACTTTAAATTATTTATAAACAAATATAGTCAACACTGGGGATGTGAAGTAAGGAGGAGGTAGAGAGCCTTGAATAATTTATAGTGTCTCAAATCCTTGAAAGTTGGAGTTCAAAATAAGCAATGGGTAGCCCGTGAACAAATAAGGTTTAAAAAAAGCCGACTTCTTTAGCAATGTTACAAAAGTTGAAATTGCAATTATGTATATGGTGGGGTCGATTAAATACATTATTGCATGAAATGGGTAGGATTCATTGTGAGGTACAATGCTAGTAAATCTCATGTGTTTTTGCATGTTCCTATCCTATAAAGGTTAGTTTACTCGTGCATGCTCATGTTCAACTTATTTTTACCTCGGCCAGATCAATTTTTTTTTTTAGAAAATGCATATATATATATATATATATATATATATTATTAAACCATTACAATGTACGAATACATGAAGAATCAAAATAATTCAAATAAAATTATTTACAGGGACAAATATGAGGGAGGGCATGAACTTTGGTTTTTCTTCGAATAGAAAAATTATTATTTAACTTCCTATAAAATGATTAAATTCAAAATTAAGTAATAAAATTTCATAAAAAATGATGAAATAATAAATTAATACACTATAAAATTATGCTTTGATCTCTCAAAAATTTATTATTTAATTCTGGCTTTCCTAAAAAAAAAAAAAAAAAGTTTTAAGATTTACAATTGTTTACCCATTGGACAAAACTCAGCCATAACACTGAAGACCTATGAGTTAGAATTATTTATGATGAGACTTGAACTTGATTGTTCAAAGACCCAAGACTTTTGTTAACAATGCCAAACCTTAATTAGATTTAATTTGGGTGGTAAAAGGTATTTTTTTTATTGATAATTTTTCAATACAATTATCGTCTTATAAATAAAAATAACATTTTTGAAGATTTTATTATCTTTATAAAAAATTTGGTTGATAAATTTGAAAACATTTTTATAAAATATAAATTTAGTAATAGTAAGTGGGTGAGGTGTGGAGGGGACCAATATTTATCATAATCAAATCCTCACCCAAAGTACAAATATTTCTTTAATTGTCTTTTAACAACAAATTATTGGGAAATTAATAAGTGGATTAATTCTTTTTTGTTAATTAATCCTTAGAAACTAAGAAAAAAGAAAATATGTGTTTTTAGGAGAAGAAGAAGCTTCACTAAAGATAATACCAAATCTTTTCTTTGCTTTATATTATTTTGAAAATTATTTCACTCACATGCTTAGCGGCGAAAGTAATGATGATTTAACTTTTATTCACCACTATTATTATATAATGATAGTGAAGATCAAAAGTTTGTATATATATTTTAGATAAGATCATACCTAATTGCTGCTGCTATTTCATTTATTAATATTCTTTCCCTCCATTAGATTTAAAGCCAAAAATTAGGGAAATGTCGTTGAAATTATGAAAACTATGCTTGCCATTAGGGCAGCCAATTTTTTCTAAAGAAATGTATTTTTTTTTGCTTTTTGGAGGGTTCAAACCGACTTATAATTATTTTATTAATCATTTTCTTTTGGGTTTTTTTTTCCTTGATGTCCATAAATTAGTAACATTGAAAAATTTTCCAAAGTTCATTGTAGAACTCAATGCCTAACTTTTCATATATAAATAATTAGGTCGAACCATATTATATATTATTATTTTCATGCCAATAGTTGGAATTCAATTTTCTTGAAAATCCTAATTTCGAGAAAACAATTTATGCTTATTGTGTTAACATCACATTTAACATTAAAAAAAATAAACTAATTGAGTAATTGTTGACTTTAACTTTCCGGTGCTAAATTACTCTCAATATTTAGCTTTTTGTGCAAGCAAAGCAAACTGGACAATGCTGATAAATTAAACCTTGGTTTAAGGTATTATCTAATCTAATAACATCATATGAAAGTTCCTACCTTTTGTTTAGAATGGGAATAATAATAATAATAAGCATAGGATAAAGATGGGAGGCCAAAAGTGGAGTGAAATACCAAATATTTTCTGATTTTATATACAAGAAGAAATTCACTTAGAATAAAATTAAAATAATCTTACAATATATATATATATATATATATTTCAATAGTTTATAATGAATGCTGAAAATTTTTGCTTAAAAAAAGTAACTAAACATTTTAAATTTACTCAAAACTTCATATCCATAATTAATATGAATAGAATATAAAATATAACAGTTTAATTGTTAAAATATTAATTATATAAAAATTATAAAATCACAAAAAAAAATACTTTAATTTTACACTAATATTAATACATCCCTCTTTTACTCGGTATTGACTCATATAAGCAACCAAAAAAATGGGAAATTGTATTTGAAATCTGAAGCAGAATATTCAACTTTAAGATGGAAAGTTCAAATAGAATAAATTATTAAATTATTTCAAAATTAATTTGAATTATTGCAAAAATTCACTTTCATCAAAATTCAAATGATTTCAACTTTCATTCGGATTATTATTTTAATGATGAAAATAACATATTTATTTAAATTTAATTATAATATATAAAAGTATTAATATAATAAGGACGAAAATATAAAAGGGAAGCGCTCCCAAAAAATGATTAGATTGTCGTGTAATTCCTTAATTTTTTAATAAAATTATATAGTAGTATAATAATAAAATTGTATTTTAACCCCAACTAAAATAATTTTCTAAATTCATCTTTAACGATATGTGTAATTATTTTTATGAAAATTAAAAGAACATAAATTTATTCATTCTTTTTTTTTTTTTACTTTTTCTGGTTAAAAAAAATGGAAAATAGTCCAACACCAGCAAAAATTTGCAACCGTTTGTTGTGGGAAGCAAAGAATCATATGCTTCACTAACTCCAAACTCTTCAATCTTGAAAATCTGTCCCTTTCTTCGAATAATTTTACTTACCAATCAATCCTTTTTAATATATGATAGTGAAATTTTTTAAAATGATGAGTATTATATTCTCTTCTATTCGAATATATGTATGCATCGGAAACATCGTTAATTTTTGTATTGACTTTATTTTAGGCAAGTCATTTACTGTTAATATTTTTTGGTAGAATTACTCAACCGCTTTTAAGTATGAACATTCTTCTAGTGTGAACACATTCTTGATATAATAAAGAGTCCATTTAGATATAATGACCTCGTATTAATAAGGTCTCATGATATACGCCTATGAATACCCTTTATGCATTTAGAGGGATTGAATGTTTATACAACCATGTTACTATAAATACTCTAACGATGAAGAAGGGGCCGATCTTTTAGCACCCTAAAACTACTCTGAGCAGTTGTCTTCTTGGTCAACATGTTCTCTTGTCCTTGTTCCGACTCTCAGCCTCTATTGCACCACCTTGATCTCTTCTTTGTCCTCGTTCCTTATTGTATTTTGTATTAACAATGAGTAAAATTTAATTCGATTTTAAAATATCAATTCATAATTTAAGTTAAAATAATATGAATTATTTGTAATTTTCAATTCAATTTGAATAAATATTTCAAGGTAAATATTATAATATAGCCCTCAAAGTTACTGCTTGTGTTTTATTTTGCTTTGAACAACTCAAATAATTAATTAGAGTTTAACCCTTCATTCTAGGTATAATTTTGATGAAGTCAGTCACTCATGGTTGGTTTGAGCTAATTTTAATTTACAAAGACTATAAGAATAAAAAACGATGGAATTAGTCATATAATGGGTATAATTTTGTGATTTATAGCCTAAGCAAGTTTTAGTTTTTGGGGAAAACATCTCCAACTTTCTCTCCTTATTTTTTAGGTCACTTACAATAATAAGAAGTAATGTACTCATTATGATAGTGGACAACAAAACTTTTTGAGCTTAACTCTTTAAATTTGGTGTTTTTTTTTTTATTTTGATAATAATTACTTGTAATTGTATTTATTTTAACATTTTAAGTAATGTTTTATTATGCTTGAACATAATTAAAAATTTATTTTAACTCAACTCAATTATATTTAAATTTTTTATCCACTCTATTTATAAAATTTCAAATCATGCTCAAATTTGATTATTTTAAAGTTTTTCCACTTAAATCAATAATTAAAAAATTATTTTTAAAAACTTGATTTGTTTCCTCTATCTTCATTCTCAAGCTTCCATCTCTCTCAAATGCTTTCTAGAATTTATATTTTGTGTTAGACATATTTGAAGGTAAATTTGTTTCTGTGGTTACTTCTACTTACATCTTCAAGCATTATTTTATTGTCTTATTTGTCTATTTTTAAGAGTTGTTATATTTTAGAGCAAAAGTATTGGACTGATAATTTGAAGATATTTGGATGAGAAAAGTTCATAACTTAAAAGACCAATTGAGTTGAAATTGAAGACTTAAATCTTGGTTTCTTACGGTCTGAGACAAGTTACTTGCAAAATACGTTAAGACATTTTCTATAGTTGAAGGCATTGGATTAAATCGAAATTATTATGCAAGTAGTATCTTGTGCTGATTTTTATCCCTATTTATAGAAAAGTGATTAGATTGTAATTCTTATGTAAACAAAATTTAAGTTTTACCTAGGTTAAGGATAACTTGAGATAGAGCACAATCTGTTCAAGTGAGGAATGTGTGTGTGTGTGTGTGTATGCGCATTATTTCTATAAGCAATTAAGAGAGTCTCTTGAGTTGCAAAGTTAAGTTTTCGAGAGGGAAGCTTAGTGGAAATGTAATCTAGTCTTTGTATAACAGTGAGATTGCTAAATTTGTGAGTATTAAACCAGTGTTAGGACTTAAATATTTAGTTGTACTACGAGGAAGATAGTGGTCAAGTTATGTAAACAATCCCGATATTCTTTTTATTGTTTTGGTAATTTTAATTCCATAATTAAAATTGTGAGAAAAGTTAGAATCACCTTACAAAATAAGTACACTGATTTCTACATTTTGTTTCCTAATTTACTATCTCTCTCTAATTGGAATAATCTCATTCCTTTTTTGTTTCACAATTAAAATTTAGCTTTTTGATGATTAAGACCAATCAAATATTGGATCTCCCAATAGTTATGGTCTTAATTTCTTCTTCTTTTTTTTTTTTTTTAATTCGCGTTAAGGAAAAGCATATAAACGTTTGATATTCCAAATTAAACGATAATCATTAATGCAACGACCAGATAGGGTGATTAATGAATCTCATTCTCCTACTAAGGTTGACAGAAAAAAAATATTCAACTTTCTGGTTGAATTGTTTATATATATATATATATGAATTCATAATAACTAATAGAATTTTATAGAAAAATTTTCAAAGAAAAAGAGAAAAAAAAAACGATTTAAAAATTTTATGTTTACAAAAAATATCAAGGATGAAAATGAACTAAAATATGATGAAAAAGCTCAATATTTTGTTTTTATAAGTTTCAGTCAATTTTTTAGTTTTTAATTTTTTTTATTCAACTTATCAATTGGTTCAAACTTTAGAGGTAATATTATCGAAAGGGATAACTATAAACTCCAAACATGAACAGTAAAATGAACATGTAAAGTATCCAAAAAATATATATATATACTTCTAAATTTTTTAAAACTAAATAAGAAATTGTCTTATTCATTGATTAGATCACACTAATCCTTTTAATATTAAATGAATAAATTTAAGTTCTTATATTATTAAAAAAATCAAATAAAAATAAATTGTAACATAATTAATATTTACTATTTTTTTTTAAAATTCAACTAAAAAAAAGGAGGTTTAATAATTACAATTTTAACTAATTTGAAATTTTCATTATGGATAGGTACTTATTTATTTAATAGTAGAGGGACAAACTTGATCCGATCATTATAATAGAGTGACCTACTAAGTATTTTCATCTATTAGATGCATATTAACAAGACTCATGTATTAAATAATATATAATTATATTTATTTTTAATATTTTAAAATTATTCATTAATTTATTGATGAGCTAGGTATTAGGGGTGTAAATGAGACATTAGTTCTTGCAAGTTATTTGAGTTTAACTTCAAAAAATTTGAATTCAAATTGAAAATTATTGAGCCAATCTTAAGCTTGAGCAACTCAAGCTATCAACCGAGATGAATTCGAGCATCATAATACTTGATTTGAATGGATTGCGAACCTAATCAAATTTATCATTTTAATATATTTTAATATTATCAAATTATATATTTACCCTTATATTTTATAAAGAAAACCTTAAGTACGAATGAACTAAATCGAACTTGAATTCGAACTTGAATACGAAAATTAATAATAATAATAAATTTAATCAAACTCGAACTTGAAAATTGGTAATAAAAAGAAAAATGAATAAATTTAAATTCGAAGAACTCAATTAAATTTCAAGTCAAACTCAAACTTAAAAATTAAAATTCAATCAAACCTCAAACAACATCAAACCTCAAATTTTGAGTTGAAGTTTTTGGCTATTCAAGTACATATAAAAGAGAGGTTTAATTAACATTCTCCAATAAACAGTTGTAAAACATAAAAATGTACCACAACCACTGAAGATATATAACACCGTCGTCAAAAATCCATCATCTAACTTTATTATTTCCCCCTAGTAAAATGATACATACATATATGTTTATATTTGGTAACCCACTAACCCTAAGCTTAAGCCTACATGATTGAACATGCATGAACATTATCGTCACTGAAGAAAGATACGAAGTTCTCTTCGGGCGCGTTGGAAGAACTACCCGGATAAGCTTGAACCACGTTCCGAACAAATCCCGCCGGTGCCTTTTTGTCGTACGCCCCGGATGCGTACGGATAATACACCACATGTTGCGGTATGTACGGCCAAAACTCCGCTCTTTTCCCCGTGCTCTTCACTCTCTTCAACACTCTGTTGGGTTCCACGTTCCCCGTCACCGTTACCCTGCTCTGTTTCCGGTTCACTTCAACACTTTTTACACCTACATATGTTAACAACATGAAGTTAAATCTATCTTTTTCTTTCAATTTATGTAATGAAATTGGAAAGGGAGGTTGGGGTTGGACCTTTCATGTTGGTTACAGCATTTTTTACTCTTCTCTCACAGCCATCACAGTCCATTTTAACCTTGATTTCAACTGTCTGAAAACATGTTACATCGGTAAGTAAGTAAAAAAGAAGAAGAAAAAAACAAGAGTATAAAATCAAAAGGAAAAAAGGGAATATATATGTAAGTATGTGCACACCTGCATTGGTTTGCGTTTGGTTCTTCTTCTAGAGACAGTACAAAAGTTAGAAATATAATCGAGAGCCCCCATGTTGTTTTGTTTTTGGTTGGAGAAAGTTAGATGGTAAGACAAAAAAAAAAAAAAAACAGAGCAAAAACAGAGTCTTGATAGAAAAAAAAACAGAAGTAAAAGGAATGTTAGATGTGATAAGTGATAATGGGATAATGAGACATGGTATTTATATGGAAAAGGAATTATTAAGTTTGTTTTAAAAAAGACACTCCCTCACTTACTTCAAAAAATAGTAATCATCTTATTTTATCTTAAAAATATGATAATATCTGTCTTATGTATTTTATTAAATAAAATAAAATGAAGCTAATGGTTTTAAGTATATTTTGGGAGTTAAATTTATAATTTAAGGGAAAAATGGATGCATAAAACCTTTATCTCATCTAAGTTGGAGAAAGGTAGGGAGTAGAAGATAATGCTCCTTACCATAAATAAATAAAAGGAACAAATGGTATGCCCACAAACCATGCTTTATGTGACTAAAAAGCATGTTCCTGGTGAACCCGAATATAATATTCATAAATGAAATTAGAAATTTTGTGTTAAACAATCCAGATTAAATTATCGGAAGTTAGAGATAGTAAACTAAAATTATTAACTTATATATTTACAAAAGATTAAGGATAATGATAAAAATGAATTAAAAACTTTAAAAAAAAAAAAAAGGTTGATTTTTAGTTAAAGATAAATTATTTTGTAAGTCGTCATTTTTATTTTGGTCTCTTAATTTTTTTTTTTGTTCATTTGGGTATCACCATTAAAGAAATTGATTAAACTAGTTACTCAACTGTTAAATCATCTCTTCCACCATTAAATCCATTTTTTTAATCTTTCTTTTTCCTTATTTTTTCATCTTCTCTGACTTAAAAACCGTAGTTGCTGCCTCCTTTAAAGATGTCTTCACCGATTTTGTTAAACCACTGTTTGTGAGCTCAAAAGTAGAAAGATATCTTAAAATCAAGCCATATCGACAATAGGATTAGGAGATTGGAGCACGAAAATTCTAAAACCTTGGAAGTGACCTTACAATTTTTTGAAGGTTTTTTTTTTTTTTTTTGAGAGATATAATCCTATAGATTTAAATATGAGGCTTAAGGCTTCACTTTAGTGGATTTGGATTGACAGTTTGACGTAGGAGAAGACATCAAATGATCACAGTAGCAATGGTGAGAAGCAACAACCGTGAGTAAAGAGAAGAAAGGAAGAGAACAAGGAAATAAGGAGAAAGAAGAAGCATCCCTTGATGTCACTAACTGATAGGACAATACTCATCGATAGTGGTTTGATGAAGGAAGTTGCAACATCTTTAAGGGAGACGGTGGCTAAGATTTCTAACTTAGAAGGGTGGAGTGATTACTTTAGTCAATTTCTTTAAAGACAATGATCAAATTAACAATTTCTTTTAAGATCAAAATAAGAACACCCTAACTTTAGAATAACTAATGGGGTAATTTACCCTTTAATTGAAAAAACAATTCTACCAATTTTAACTTTTTTCAGTTTTTGATATTTTTTCATCAGTTGTATCAATTCTCAAAATAATATGTATAAAATTGAAATTCCTTAATATATGCATTTATATTTGTATCAATATGTAACGTATTAAAAAATATAAAAAATAAGGAGGGACTCACTTACACAATGTAAAAATCAAAATAGTTTTACACACTTCCGTATCTATTTATATGATTAATATTTCAATGATCCAATCATTAAATTTATCAATATAATTGTACTTATCATACATGTAAATTTTTGAACCGATTTGATATATTTATCATATTGATCGAAAATACTCTATATATATATATATATTCGACGGTCGAATTTTTTTTACATAAAACAAATAGTTAGAAATTTTAAATTTATAACAAATTTAATATGTATGATTTACATGAACAGACCATTAAATATAACAGTTAAATCGCTAAAATATGTAAAATTACTTTAGCTTGTATAGTGTGCAAGTGGATACCTTCCTTAAAAATGTTATGAATATATAAAAGAGGTTTTATTAATATTTTTTTTGGTGAACAATTGTAAAGCTTAAAAGTATACCAAAACTGTTAAAATCTTTTAACTTTTATTATTAAATAATATACATATAAATGGTATAAAGCCTGACTGAAAACCTCAATTTGTAACGTATTAGTAAAGTGTTTACTTTCTCCATGAATAATTTAGATCCGTCTCAATTTTACCAAAAGTAAAATCCTACATAATTGAACATGCATGAACATTATCATCGCTGAATAAGGATGCGAATTTCTCTTCAGGTGCATTGGAAGAAGCTGTTGGGTAAGCTTGCGCAACGTTCCGAACATGTCCGGCCGGTGCCCTTTTGTCGTACGCCCCCGATGCGTACGGATAATACACAACATGTTGCGGGATGTACGGCCAGAACTCCGCTCTCTTGCCAGTGTTCTTCACTCTCTTTAACACCCTATTCGGGTCGACATTCCCGGTCACCGTTAATCGACTTTGTTTCCGGTTTATGTCAACTGTTTTTACACCTGTGTGTGCATAGAGGAGGATGTTAACAACATAGGAAGTTCCTAATGTTATTTCCTAGTGCGATTGACAACTTAAAAGTGGAATGGATGAAAATGATTAAGTTATAGTTTTGATCCCTCTATTATGATCAAATTCGTAATTTAGTCCCCTATAATTTAGTTTTGCATAATTTAATTTATTTTCAATTTTATAATATGATTACTTAGTCCAACTATTATTAATTATTCGAATTATCAGGGGCAAACAGTAATGGTGCCCAAGACGGGCCAAGCTGCCTTTTATATTTTTTAATTTTAATTAAGCTCTCCTAATTTTTGGGAAATTCTAATAAATCTCATAAGATTTTAAAAAAAATTAATCAGATCTCCATATTTTTAAAAAATTCTCATTTAACTCCTAAATTTTTGAAAATTTTAATAATGCACCAAACTTAGTTCCTGCCACTGCCAATTATAATGTTATGGATTTTTCTTAAAATTACTCATTTTAAGAAAACATGTTGACACAATTTTCGGAGATAAAATTTGAGCACGGTAGAGGGACTAAAACCATAATTAAAGCACAGAAAGAGAGGTTGGACCTCTCATGTTGATAACAGAATTTCTCACTCTTCTTTCACATCCATCGCAGTCCATTTTAACCTTGATTTCAACTGTCTGAACATTCAAAAAAGAAAACAACAACAACAAATTCCATTGTTAGCATTTAAAGGTGATTTTGTTTCCTTATTTATTAATTAAAAATAAAAATAAAAACAGAACATAAACCTGCATTGGCTTGCGTTTGCTTGTTTTAGTGTTGGTAACACTACAAAAGCTCGAAATATAATCGAAAGCCCCCATTTGCAGAAAAAAGCAGAGCAAAACAGAACAAAATAGAGCCTTGAGAGAAAATTTACAAATGAACAAAAAATGAATGTAGATATAATGATGGGATTATGAGACTTGGTATTTATATGGAAATGGAATTTATTTAACTTTTTTAAAGAAAACTAAACAAAGGAAAGATATGGATATTTAAAACCCTTCATCTCATCGTAATATTGTGTCATGGTTAAATTTTCTCTTAGTCCCTCTGCCTTATAAAAGTTTCCGATTTAGTCCTTGTACTTTCATTTAATCAAACTTAATCATTGTATTTTTTGAATTGGTCAATTTTAGTCCTTGTATTTTTTTAATTTTGAAACTTTAGTTTTGACCCAAATAGTAGCAGTTAAATATGTTTGGTTAAATTCAATCATTGGCCCCATACTATGTGTATAGTTGTAGATTTAATCAATATTCTCTAGTTGGATCATTTTAAGTCCCTATATTTTTCGAATTTTGAAATTTTAGCTTGATGTAAAAGACCATAGTTAATTCATTAACTGAATTTTTAGTGAGTAATACATGAAAATAATAAGCCAACATGGCATTACACATATGATAATATGTTTGCAGCATCATATTTTGGAAAAAGAACATAACTTAACTAAACAAATTCAGTAATTATTATTTGGTGAGGACTAAAATTTTAAAATTTTAAAAAATAAGGGACTAAAAATGACCAAATTAAATTATAAAGTCTAATTCACAACTTTCGCAATATACAAAGACTAACAGAAAAATTTAAACTTGTATCATTTTTCTAAAATTGAAAAGGTAGGCTCTAGAAGATAAAATGCTCCTTAGCATAAAAGAAATGAATACAAAAAGGAGCAAAAGGTGTATGCCCACAAACCATGGACCAAAAAACATGATTCTAGTAAATTCGAGGCGAAATTAGAAATTTTGTATTAGAAAATTGCGATAAAATGATAAATTCTTAAGAGTTTAAAATATAGTTAAAAAAAATGTAAGTTAAATTATTAATTTTAAAAAAAATAAAAAAGAAATATAGGGTCAAAGCATTTGTACCATTAGTATTGATTTTTTTATATTAAATTTATTGTGCTTTCTGTATGGTGTCTCATTTTATTGAATTTTGTTCTATGGGTGTGGCTTGAATTTGATTTCCCTTTCTTTCTTTATTTTTTTATTAAATAATTACTAAAATAGTGAGAATATTGTCATTTATTGGTTGATTCCATTAGTATTTTTATTTTCTTTTGAAATTTAACGAAGGCAATTTGTTCCATTTAACTTTTGGGGGTCATATTCTAGGGGTCCTCTTGCTTTGGTTGCTCTCAATCATTGATGGGTTAAAATTTTGGTCATGTCTCCAACACTTTTATTTAAGATTACAAAATCTAAAAACGAATCACTTTACGAATTATAATTTTTCTTTTTTTTTTAAAAAAAAAAAGAAAAAAAAACCCTAAAATGATTGTTCGAGTTTCTGCTTACCCCTTTAGCTTCGTCGGTGCAAAAGTCAATTTTGACAAAGAATAAACAATTTTGCGAACAATAAGAGTCGTGAAGCAATTTGTAGATGAAGAGAAAAAAGTGGGGAGAATACAAAAAGTTGCACTTTATTTGATGCCCAAAGCCTAACTTGGAACAGTAGAGAATCATGGACTGCCTTTGCCACCCTATCCCATGTTCATATCCAACTCTCTTTCTTAACCACGAAGCTGGGTCGGCTTGGGATGCAGCCCAGTTTTAAATAACTTTTTTAAGTCTACATCCCCTTCAATTCAACTTCAGCTCATCACCTGATTCATGAATCAATTTATTTTGCTTTCATGTCTGTTCTTTTTATCCATGTTACTAGCTCTCTACTAAAGCTAAAATTTGCATCACCCCTTATGAATGCAATGCGTCTTATCATTACACCTACCATTTGCACCATACAATGATAAATATTATTGGATAAACTACACTCAATATCACTAAGTTTATTTTTTGGTCACTCAACTTCAAAAGTTACAAATAGTCGCTAAACTATTCGAAAGTTTTTATTTAAGTCATTAGGTAGTTAAAATCGTTGTCGTATAGCCCTTTTTGTACGCACCGTTTGCACCAATCAAAAGCTTTCATTCCTCTTTTTTTTCTACAATTCAATTTTTTCATGGAGCAACTTTAAACATCATGAATTTGCAAACTACAATCTCAACAGCTTTCTTCTCTGATATCTGACATTGATCATCAGATCGACTTGGATCTAAGGTATGTTCTACTTATCGATAGGTACTGATTCACCGTACTGATCGTCGAATTGTCTCCTGAAACCCGCTAGCTAGACTTTTTATAAAATAAAAAAGATTTAATAGTTTAGTGACTTAAAAAAAAACTTTCGAATAATTTAGTGACCATTTTATAATTTCTTAAAATTAAATGATCAAAACGTAAATCTATCCAATATTATTATACATCACCAATCGTACAATATTTAGATTTATATAAATTTAACAACATCCATGTGATTATACTGTTTTTTTTTTTCTTATAATAGTAAGCACTTTTTTTATGGTTAACATTGTGAAAATTATATGACGTTGAAAATTAGTAGTGGAATGTTGTATATTCCTTTGTTTCGTATCTTTGATCGTGAATTTTGTAAAGTATGAAACTTCATTTACGGTTTACCATAGCTAGATGGGGCGAGTGGCGAATGCTTTAATTTGGCAGAGATGCTATTTTGTAGAACTTTTTGCTATGTCCTCTGCGTGTTCATGCCAAAAGCAACCAACTTTTATATATTTACATTCGAATCTAGATCCGACTAAATCCTATGTAATTTTAATATAAAATCTTATCATGTATAAATTATGTGCATACTCTTTTAAAATTTATTCTAATTTCATTTTATTTTTTTGTTGAAATCAAAATATTCATTGTCAATAGTAGTGAAAGAAAAACAAAATCAAATACTAAATGATAGATTAATTCATATAATTATGCATTGTAATAATTCAACTTGCAATTATATATGTAACCTAAACAAATTTCATTTTTACAGTTAAACGTAAATATTATTTGAGAATGAAACTCCTTTTGTGTTTTGGGTATATATATATATATATATAAAAGGATAAGATATGAAAGGAGAGGAAAGGAAATGGAGAAACAAATATTAAAAAAAAAAAAAAAAAAAGAATAAGAAAGAAGAACTCCTTTAATTTTGAGTACTTTTATTCCTTTCTAACAAAAAGGAAGAAAATAAACACTATTTCCTTTCAACTACTTTTCTTTATTTCCTCCCCAAGATTCTCTTATGTATTCTTGTCCTTTTGTGTTCTTAGGGCAACTTTAATCATCAATATGTTAATTTAATCTACATTTTAAAAATTTAATCTCAACATTTATAAATTATGCAATTTAATCTTCTTTACAAATTTATTTTTCTTTCACTTAAAAAGCTTAAAAAAAATTTGATAAAAAATATATATAAAAAAATAAAAAAATCCAAAATAACATTTTTCATCTTTTCTCATTCTTTTAAAATTAACTCTCAATGTCACAAAATAATAAAAGTGCAAAAAGGACCAGATTACACAATGTGTAAATGCTAAGAGTTTAATTTTAGAATCAAGACTAAATTAACACAATATATAAATGCCAATTTTAAAAGTTATCAAATTATCTTTTTCTTAAGAATTTAATGGCCGATGACCAAAAAAGTAAAAGTCAGAATAGTTTATTTTTCACAGTTAGATAAATAAAAAAGAAATTTACTAATAGTTGAATAATTACCAATATAGTTTATCCTATATATATTTTTTTATTATAATCGTGTTAAAAATATCATATATATATATATATATAATTCAATATATGTTCATAATTTATATTATATAAAGTTTTGACATATCCATTATGTATCTTGTTCTAGTTATTTTTCACTAATGCATCATTAATATGATCAAAGATATTCAGCAAGATGCTTCAGCAGAACAAAGATTAAACCGAGATGCTAAACGAAGACGATGAAAAGAGGTACATGACGCGATTATTGAACAATCAATAGCAGAAGTTTATAGGTTCCTAAACCTCGGGTTTGAAAAACCGACATGGTGAAAATGATTGAACATCTTGCAGTATGTCACGTTTGAAATAAACAATTATGTCTAAACCTAAATTTCATGGTTACCAAAAAGAATTGTATGCTCTTAAAAGAGTCAACAATCAGAGTCCATAGCTGATGTCATGTGGCAGATCCCGGTTTATGAATTAAGCAAATGGTATGAAGCTGGAACACACGAACCTGGACAAAACTCAGGTAGTTTTACTGTCTTATATTGTCTTCTGCAGCTTTGCCCCGATGAAAGAGGGAAGTTGGTTCAATGCTCTGCAAAACCGAAACACTAGAGCTGTCAGATATTACATTCTTACCGTAGCCTAAACATGGCAGACTATTTGGAATCGAACATTAAAATTTTACATTATCAGTCTAATGTAAAATGCCTTGTTCATTATAATGTCTTTAGCTTTTGACCACGTAAACCGTTCCAAAAGGCAGCTGCAGATGTCACCTTCTTACCAGGAAGTTGAACTTCCAATACCTGTTTCAAGACCAGCAAACCAGAAAATAATAAGAAATCAAAAACAACAATACCAGTAAAGCAATGAATTTTCACCCACCTCAAGATCTGTACATCCTCCACAGGGAAATACCAATGCATCCTTGATGAAAGCAATGTCATGTACATCATTGTCCTGGATTTTATCATTAGACCCTACTCTTGTGGTGATGATTTTAAGTTCGAGGATATTATGGTTGTTGCTACTTTCATCATCAATGACTAAAACTTTAGCTCGGGTTCCTGGCCAACCTGCAAATGCACGAACCTAAAAGAAGTTGCACGTCATGACTGCATTGTCGAATTTCAAAGAAAATGGAAGAGAAACCAACCTTATTATGTAGAATTAAAGCTTCTTCATCAAAGGATAACCATGATTCTTCAGGACTTATCTGCATAAATTGAAGAAAAAGGGTTAATTTAAGCAAACATTAAGTACTCATTAAAGGTCATTGACAGAGCATCCAAATGCATGATTGAACATATCAAGGTAAAAGTACCATCGAGGCCCTTGTATTAGGATTCAAATTGCAATTTGCCCTCTCTACTAAAAAAAATGGGCAAACTAGTCCCTGTACATTAAATTAGAGAGGAAATCGGTCATTTCTGTTAAAAATTTCATCCATTTGTATTGTAACTAACATGGCTAACAGAATAACCATACAGTGGTAAGTAGCGTGCCATGTGTATCCTATGCTGACATACAAGGACCAGCTTTAACTGCAGAAATGGATGGAATTTTTAATAGAAGAGCCGGTTTGCACTTAAATCTAATGTACAGGGACTAATATGTTCAATTTTTTAGTAGAAGGGACAAAATGCAATCCGATTCTTAGTACAAGGGCCTCCGTAGTGCTTTTACTTGAGTAAATCGTGTGGAAATATATAACATGGATGCATCAAAGATGCGACACGATTCAAATAATTCCTGTGAATGATACTTAAAAAAGAGAGAAAGCATAAAAAAAAAATATGGAACCCTTGCCTTTGGAGCCAATGTAACTTTAGAATCATCTTGAGGTTCGGCATTCACTTTAGCGGATCCATCAAATATGGAAGGAAGTTTACAGATAAGAAGTTTAGACCCTGCATAACTTACGATGAGATAAATTTAAATAGTATATTAGATTTAATTGTACGATCATCAAATAACATAATAGGAACACCTTCAGAAAATAGTAATGCTAGCAGATCCGGTGCCTGCAGGTAAATCGTATAAGCATTCATCATTCTATCAGTGATTATTAATTGACAAATTACTTTTGGGAAATGAATATCTTTACCTTGATTTGGTCATCAACTTCTACTCTTTCACGGGCAATGACAGGTCCAGCATCTAAGGCACGTACAGTAAATGCTAATGAGACTCCGGTCTCTTTAACACCATCCTAATAAAGAGGACTAAATGGTTGAAGATCATACGAGAATCATAAACATATTCATAATTGCAATCAAATTTATATAGCGAGGAAGAACCTGAAGTGCTCTTTGAACAGGAGCAGCACCACGGTACAATGGTAGTAGACTCGGGTGAATGTTGACCGTTCCTGTATACATGGAAAAAATGAAGAAGATAAAAGTAATTTGTTAACGAAAAAAATCACGGACTAACCTAATGGTGGAATGTTGAGAAACTTGGTGGGTAAAATATTCCCATAGGCTGCTGTGATGCAAAGTTCAGGCTGCAAAGCTCGTAAATTGGACAAGAAGGTCTCCTTTATAAAGTACAAAGAAGCATGTAAATAAAAACCGAGCATGCGAAACCAAGGAATGGCTAAATAAAACCAGCTTTCATCATCCAAGTTAAGAAAGCTAAAAGAACCAGATAATTACATATATGTTGACATAAAACAGAACATATCATAAAGACACAACATATAGGCTCTAACCGTGTAGCACATTATCATGTAGTTGTAGATTGTCAATAAGATCCGATGAATGACTTAATATTCCAAACTATACTAAATTGGAACAATGAAAGAAAAACTACCTCTCCAGCACGTTCGGGTGTGAAGATGAGATCAGAAGGAAAGCCTCTATCAAGAGCATATTGTGCCACTGGTGACGGCATCACCTTTCTGCCCCTATCTCTTCTAGAAGGTGGCTGAGTAACAATTGCTGTGACCTAAATGAATTGTAAATATATCAATGACTGTCAACGAAAAAAAAAACTATGTCGCAAAATAGCACAAGTATTTTAAGCTCTTCCTTCAGCAAATGCATATAATGAGGTAAAAGTATCATATAGGCCCCTGTACTAGGAGTCAGATTGCATTTTGTCCCATTTACTTAAAAAAAATGAGCAAATTAGTTCCAATATATTAAATCAAAAGAGCAAATTCGTCATTTCAATTAAAATTTTCATCCTTTTCTACAGTAAAAAACTCGGTAACTGATGAAATAACCAAAGAATTACAATACAGTGCCATATGTACCTCATGTTTTTAAAAGTAGAAATTGATGAAATATTTAACAAAAGGACCAATTTGCTACATGAACTAATTAGAGGGTGCAAAATGCAAGGTATAATGCCAAGAAAACCAGTAAAGTTTCAATACACAGTTCCACATACAATTGGGAACACCAATTGATAGGCTGACTCCCATTATAAACCCTAAAACCATCAGTTTTTAGCTAATCTCAATGAACATTATCACCAAACGAGACCATACTTTCAAGAACTAACAATAACCCATTATCAATGAACCTATAAAGGACCAAATTACAACAAAAGTCTCGAACTTTTTTTTCTCCCTAGTACCTCAAAAGAAGAACTTGGTGCAGCAGAAGCATTGAAGAGAGCATCAAGAACTGTTGCAGAGACCTTTTAAAAAAAAGGAAACCCATTGTTTAGAAAAACAATACAGAGCAGCATAGAAAAATATAGTGAAAATGATACTTTTTTACCTGAGGGGAACCCAAGAAGACAAGTGATTTTTTCTTGGAAGTAATAGTAGTAGTAGAAGAAGAAGGTGTTATTGAAGACGATGATGTTGCTGCATTGAAGCAGAAGAAACGACGTAGCGTTGAGGGTGAATACATAATTTATATCTCTATTCTTCTTATTTTCTCTTTTGTTTCTTTTTCCTCTCTGTTACTTCAATGGCTAAATTTTGTTTTTGGGAACTTGATTTTTGTCATCTGCTGCTGTTTCTCAGCTTCTATTTCATGTTTTGTATCTCAATTCTATCTACTACTGCGATAACTAGATAACAGAAGAGAACTGGGCTGGCTTTTATCCGGAGTAAAAGGCAAAAGGTAAAAATGCCTATCCAATCCCTCTGAAATTCGTTCTCCCTAAAAATGTCGCAACAAGTTTTTAGTGAGCAACTAAGGAACATTAATTAATTAATTAATTAGGGAAGAGTAATTTATATTTTAACGGAAAAACTGAAAAAACTGACCCATTCGATTTTTCAGTCTCGGTTTAGTCGGTTGAGGCAGGTTGGTTGGTTTTAACTTTGTTTTAATCAATTAATTCATTGAACCGACTTAAAAAATAACTTATTTTATATTATTTTTAAATTATTTAAAATATATTTATATTCTTAATATATAATAAATAATCATATAAATCTAACTCAATAATCCAAAGTCGATTAATCTGAAAAATCAATTAAATCGACCAAATCAAAATTGGTTTGATTTGGTTGGTTTTTTAACTATCTTCGATTGTATCGATTTTTTCATGTTAAAGTCAGTTCAAGAAAACCTTGATTAAATTGATTGCTCTCCCCTACCATTAATAACAATTTCTGTCAATTTATCCTACTTTTTTATTTGTATAATAACAAGCTTGGCCTTCAATCTTTATACATTCTATTAATTTGATATTGATTTTTAAAAAAATTCAGTACACACCCTATCAATCTGGTATTAATTTAATAAATTTACCACAACTAACTCTGTCGAATATCATCATCAAACATGTGGCAATTTCTAACTCATTAGATATCACAACTGTTCAGTGTTTAATTGGTTGGGTATCACAAAAGTTTTATTTAACGGGCAAAGGATCACTCATTTTAGAATTGAATTGGATCGACCAAAGTACCCAGCTAGAATAAGGAATTGGATTGGTTGACCTCTAAACTAGTTGAATCATCCAATTGGATTGATTAAATTGACCAGTAAAACTAGTTGAAGCAATTATTAAATATATTTTTCCTATTTTTAAATATATATAAATCAATTTTTTACAATTTATTCAATTAAATCAAACAAATCGAGAAGTAATAGTGGCGAATTTGGTTTTGAAAATCTTGCAAAAGATTGAATCAATGAAAAGTCGAAAACTTTAAATTTGAGTGAAAAAATCATTTTAAGGACCTAAACAAGAAAAGCGATGTACTTTAGAGAGTAAACGATGCATTAAGCCTTTTAACCAAGGACAAAGGCAAATGGAGATATCTATTTGTAACTGAAACGACACCGTTTTGGCATTCAAATAGTCATATAACATATCCCAAACCTGTGTCTTGCAAAACCCAAACGCAAACGGCAGAGGAAACCAAAGAACACAAAACGAAAAACGCAATCTTTACAAACATGGAGATGAGTTTAACCCAAATAGCCAAGCCACCACCATGTCTTGTTAACAAAAATTCTCTTTTTACAAACAAAAAAAGAGTAAAAACCACTGTAAAAGCTCTAAGGAGTTCATATCCAAAAAGAGCAACAGTATCCAGTAATTGGAATGTCTCTAATTTATCCCCTCTTTCTTCATCTTCAACAACTCCAACTTGGTTTCCCAGATTTGAAGAGCTTGACACTACCAACATGCTTCTTCGTCAAAGGATTATATTTTTGGGTTCTCAGGTTTGGGTTTTTATTTTTATTTAAAGTTCTTTGCTTCTTTATTGCTTTTTACTCAATCTTGAATATGGGTTTGGTTTATATTTTCAATTGGGAAAGTGGGTTTGGTTTTTAAAGGGTGGATTGTTATTTATTGATCAAATATGCAACTTGATTTGTGAACTTTTAGTGCAATTATTCTGTATTTTTTTTTGCTATTTTACTGGTGAAGTGTTGATTTTGATACTCAATTCTAATACCGCTTTGCACCAAATCAATGGATTACATTGCCCACTATAGTGAAGTTCATGTGTAATTTTGAAGATTTAGCCCATAGTTTCTATAATTCAATTTGGAAATCGATTTGTTTATTGCCGTTCTTTGCTCTCTTTTTTTTTATTGGATAATGGGTTTGGTTTTTAAAGGGTAGAAATATTACTTATTGATCAAATATGCAACTTGATTGGTGAACTTTTAGTGCAATCATTCAGTGTTTTTTTTCCTATTGTACTGTTAAGATTTTGATACTCATTTCTTATACCGTTTTGCACCAAATCAATGGATTACATTGCACAACACATTGAAGTTCATGTGTAATTTTGAAGATTTATCCCATAGTTTTATAATTCAATTTGGAAATTGATTTGTTTAGTAACATCTATTTGTGTTTTTTTTATGGAATATAGAGGAAATGGGATTATCTTTCTTCAGCATTTAGTTGGTTTAAAGATACTTTTTGAAATTTACGGTATTATGGCTTCGAATTTAAGGTCTCGCTGATTATTTTGGTTTAAACCCTTTTTTTTTTTCATTGATGTTAAATAGGTGGATGACATGACAGCAGACTTGATTATAAGTCAACTGTTACTTCTCGATGCTGAAGACTCTGAGAAAGACATAAAATTGTTCATCAATTCACCCGGTGGCTCTGTCACTGCTGGTATGTCTATATGTTTTCTTCCATATGCTCGACTCCTTGCTTCTCTCTGTTTTTTGTTGCCTTTCTTCATAAGCATTAGAATAGGATTTGGAACTTGATAAACTGTTTAATATGGTTTACGTTTAGGGTATTCTTTGTAGTTTACAATAAGGTAAACTCCTAGAGTTCCGAGCTTGGTTAGTTTCAAAGTAATCATATGGTTTGCAAATGGTCTTTGATCAGTGTTTTTTAAGGATGCACAGCGCAAAAAAGAACCTTAAGTGAAGTAAGGCGCAAAATGTATAGGTGTGTATGTATATACAATAAGCATAAGATATATAATTATGATAATGAACTCAAAGAAGTGTTTACAAAACATGCAATTTCATTTTCTTTTGTTTGCTAGCATATACTCAACATCGAGAAGCATTCACTTAGGTGTACATTAACCTTCTCTCATTGATTGTTGCTTGTAGGAATGGGAATATACGATGCCATGAAGATGTGCAAAGCAGATGTTTCGACTATTTGTCTAGGGCTAGCTGCCTCAATGGGTGCGTTTCTCTTGGCTACCGGTACGAAAGGGAAGAGGTTTTGCATGCCTAATTCGAGAGTGATGATTCATCAACCACTTGGAACTGCTGGAGGCAAAGTAAGTCTATGGTGATCCGCTTTATATCCTCATTTCAAGGATTCTTGGGCACTATTAACTTCATTGTGTGGCTTAAACCGACGAGAGATTTGATTGCATTATATTTGCTAGAGTTTACTGTCTTAGAGGTATAAGTATCACAAAAGCCTCTGTACTAGTAGTCGGGTTGCATTTTGCCCCTACTACTCAAAAATGGGCAAACTAGTCTTTATAAATTAGATAAAAAAGCAGACTCGTCCTTCTGTTAAAAATTGGCCGTTGTACGTTAGTATGAGATACATATGGCACGTCATGTATCACTATCTGGTTATTCCATCAGCCACGTTAGTTTTTAACAATACAAATGGATAAAATTTTTAACAAAAAGGACTTATTTGTTCTTTGAACTAATATACAAGGACTAATTTGTCTATTTTTTAATAGATGAGGCAAAATGCAATCTAACTTCAATACAGGGTCTCCATACTATACCAACTTTGAGTGCTTGCCTGTATTGTCAATACAAAGTTTTTCTGCTAATTCTACGTATATTGGTTTTCTGCTTATGCGTGTTGAGAGTTTATTCGATAATATATAATGTAGTCAGTTGATTTCTGCTGGTTCGTTATTCACACTCTGAGCGCCGCATATGATTACAGGCAACAGAGATGAGCATACGGATAAGGGAAATGGTGTACCATAAGGTTAAGTTGAACAAGATTTTATCAAGAGTTACAGGAAAGCCTGAAGAACAGGTTAATGCCTTCTGTAGCCTTTATCATCTACTTTTTTTTTATCACACTCGGTTTTTGTTTTTTACTATCCAATATGTTGTAGATCGAAGTAGATACAGACCGGGATAATTTCATGAATCCTTGGGAAGCCAAGGAATATGGTCTAATCGATGGAGTTATAGACGATGGCAAACCAGGGTTAGTTGCTCCAATTGCAGATGCAGCACCGCCACCAAAAACCCGGGTTTGGGATTTGTGGAAAGTCGAAGGGAGCAAGAAAGCAAAGAAGAATTTGCCTACAGAACATAAAATGTTACAGAATGGTCATACAGGTGGCCAGGAAAAGAAAGAAGCTGCTCCTTTATGAAGATTTTGTGAGAGAACTGTTTACCTCCATTGTTGTTTCTCTCTTTAAGCTTTTGACATGTTAGATTGTAACAATTATTTTTTCAAAAATTACAAGAAAGAACACAATCTCAATGAATTGAAACTTAATAGATATCAGATTATGGTTGCATCATTACATTGTCATGATTGTAGCATTAGCATATACATACATACATACATGATCATCAACTACTTAAATAGATACTTCTGAATTGCCATCACTGCTTTCACTTCCACTGCCGCTACCACTTCCGCTACTTTCACTACCGCTACTGCTTCCACTACTCTCACTTCCACTACTACTACTCGAGCTTGAACTCTGCTCTTCTTTCTCTTCAGCATTCACTTGAGCTCTAAGAGCTTCTGCCGCACTACGTCCTGCTTTATGTTCTTCATCCTCACTTAAATCAACCTCTTCATCCGTGTCAACTGGTAAGTTTATATCAATGCCAATACCAGTGGATATCTTTTCAGAAGCGTTGTCATCTTGTTTATCGGTTCCGAACCCATCGTTGTCATCATCATCGTCGACTATATCCACCTGTTCTTCTGATTCATAACTTTTCGGATCTGGTGAAACCGTTGGTTTATTAGGAATTGAAGATGCGTGCACACCTCCGGTATTGAAGTCACCAGTGTCAATATGTTCCAGTAAAGGAGGAACTGGACTTTTGTTTGAAGACTCGGGTTTTGGCCCTTTACCAAGTGGAGGGGAATAAGACTCTGCAGCAGGACCAACTGAAGGAGCCATGGCTGTGGTACCGGTAGCTGCAGCCATGGACTCGCCAGGTTGACGTATGTGCCTCAACCGCTTGACAGCTCGGTGTAACCGTTCCAACCGGAAAGTCTCGCCATCAAAGAACAAAACAGCATCATTATCCTTGTAATCTTCACAAACACCATCAAATGTCACCTTGGGTTTTCCATGTTGGTTGTTTTCAAATTCTACCTTAACCCTGTTATCCTTAGACTTATGTAATAATCCTGGTTGGTTCTTATCAATTGATGCTGGCTTAAATTCATCTGAAAACAGAACCAAACAAAAACAATATTCAATTCAAAATTCAACGATTTTCATATGTGAATGATCTCTGGGTATTTACAGCAAAAAGAATATGTAAAGTTAATAAGGTAAAAATACCATAAAAATTCTACTACGAGGCAAATTGTATTTTATTTCCTCTACTTAAAAAAAAAAGTAAATTAACCTCCGTAAGTTAAATCAAAGAATAAATTAATCTTTCTAATAAAATTTCTATTTATTTTTATTGTTAAAAATTAGTCCATGTAGTGGCACCAGTTTTTAATAGAAATGAAAGAAAATTTTAAACCAGTTTCATCGAGGTCAAAATGCAATTTTACTGCTAATATGGGACCTCTATAGTACTTTTAACAAGTTAATGACATTGAGCATCAAAGCCTAAAATTCAATGATTTGCAATTCTGAATACTGATAGAACAAGAATATATGAAGTTATCCCATTGAAATTAAAGATGGCTAGTTAACAAATTTCTTTCGTCTTCTCGGAAACCATAAAGAACCCAGAAAAAAAAAAGCGATACTTAACATGAAAAACTGTTTTTTTTTTCTGGGTTACCAAACAAAACCCAGAAAAAATTAAAAGGAGGAAATGAGTACTTACAGCGTAAAGTACAGAATTTGGAATTAGGTTGGCGTTGGTCCTTGAAGGAAGACCCTAAACTTATATTGTACCATCGATTAGGCTTAGGAGCAGTACTTGGTTCTTCTTGATTGCAGTTACTTGCCATTTTCGAAAACCCTAGAAGGAATTTTTGAAAGGGGTAAAAGAAAAAGACGAGTAAGAAAATTAGTCAATTGGGGGTCAAAAAAAGGGTGGTTTGGTCTTTTTAGCTCAGTACTAAAGTTGATAAATTTACCTATGTACTTTAAAAAGTTGTGAATTTAATACCATACTTTCATTAAGTTACTACATTTTAAAATTTAAATTACTCTTAAATTCATTTAAATTATATTATTTTTAAAATTTGATGCGACAAATACTATTATAAGTGTAATGTCATATTAATTTATTATTTTCACAATATTACTAACTAAAAATTTAGTTAATGGATTAATAATAACCATTTACGTCAAGTCAAAAATTTATAAATTAAAAAGGTGTACAAACTTTGAATGATATAATTGAAGAATTTGTATTAAATTTATAATTGTACAAATAGTACAAGATTGATAATTGAATTTAATCAAATAAATTTAACTCTTACTATTTGGGTCAGTACTAAAATTTTAAAATTTGAAAAGTAATAAGATTAAAATTGATTAATTCAGAAAGTTCAATGATTAAAATTGATTAAATTAAAATATAAGACTAAATTCACAACTTTCACAAAGTTTAGGGACTAAAAGAAATATTTAACCATATATTTAGCTTACGCGGGCAAAGGTTAACTCTTTTATTTTATAGAAGTCCCCATATTTTTTTTCCCTCGAAAAGTCTCTCCTTTTTCCTCTCTAATGGCTGCAGTTCCTCTCAGGTACTTACCCTCTTCCATTTTCATTTTCTGGGTTTTTTGTTTTTATAAATGATTGTTCTTAATCCCATTACAACTTTTTTGCCCATAAACTGTAAATTGAGTCTTATGTTATTATATTTTCCCCCTTTTAGAACAATGATCGTTTCTTGATGTTGGGATTTTCTTTGATTGTTTAATTATGATTTTTGATTAATCTATAAAGGTGGGTTTGTGGTGAGAATTTGGATTTCAAAAGCAATTGGTATTAAGATCTTAGTTTAAAAAATAGCAAACTAGTTCCTATATGTTATATCAAAGAGCATACTGGTCCTATTAAAAATGATATCCATTTCTACCATTAAAAATCGGGTTTTTATGTCAGCCTGGAAGTTTAACAATAGAAATGGAGGAAACCTTTAACAGAAATGACCAGTTTGCTATTTAATCTAACTATAAAAACTAATTTGACCATTTTTTTAGTAAAGGGGTAAAATGCAATTTTACTCCTAGTACAGCGGTCTCTATTATACTTTTACCTTTGCTTTTTTATTTGGATTTGTTTATTATATGATAAACATATATATATATATATAGTTGCAACTTCAAATTTGTCTGTTCAATTGCTTAATTCTTGGATTTGTTTGTATTTCGATCTTAATTGCAGTTTGTAGCATTAGTAGGGACATAACATATGCTTGCTCTTCTTTTTCGGTTTCTAAGGCTTTGTAAGTACTTTCATGTTTGAATTGGTAGTTTAATCGTCTTATGTACTCTATAAAACAGAACTTGTAACTTCGAAATCGTTGGATTTCAGAAATTTCGATGATTTTTTAGTGAGGAGGAGATCATTGAATTTAAGATTGAATCTTTCCTGCAAGTTTCCACTAAGATCCATTAGAATGGAAATCAGTGATAATTGTACCCCTTTGAGTGCAAACAATGAATCTAGAGGCTCGTTGGTTGTTTTCGAAGGGTTGGATCGCAGTGGGAAAACGTCTTAATATGGGAGGTTGGTTTCGTATTTGGAGGGATTGGGTCATTCAGTTGAAATATGGCGATTTCCAGACAGAACTACAAGTGTCGGACAGATGATATCTGCATATCTTACAAATAAATCGCAGTTGGATGACCACACGGTTCATCTCCTTTTCAGCGCAAATCGGTGGGAGAAGAGGTAAGTGTTGAAACTTATTACATACATTGTCCTATAATAATCTTGTCTGGTTGGAAACTACGTTGAAAACTAGACCAAAATATCCGCAAACACGTGGTTCTGATAGTAGTATCAGAACCTAACACAAAGTTGTAAGATCAACTATTTGTTTGCAGATCAATGATGGAAACCAAACTGAAAGCTGGAACCACTCTTATGGTGGACCGTTACTCTTATTCCGGGGTTGCTTTCTCAACTGCTAAAGGACTTGATTTCGATTGGTGTAAGCTGAAAGCATGCTGCAGAAAAACCAAACTGTTATAAGTGTTATTTAACATATGGTCATTCATATCAAAATGAGGTCTTTCCTTACAGGCACCTCATGCACTCAACTGCTTATTTTATTTTATTTTATTTTTTATGTTAAATATCCCTATATGACTGAAATATCGTTTCATACTGTCAGAAAGCTGCAGAAAGAGGAGGCTACGGAGGTGAGAGATATGAACAGCTTGAGTTTCAGCGGAAAGTCGCCCAACACTATAAACTCCTCAAAGATTCTTCATGGAAGGTAATGTATATGTATATGTATATGTTGGCCATAGATGAAAGTTTTTTGTGTTGATTGCAGATTGTAGATGCTTGCCAACCCTTGGATGATGTGGAAAAACAGGTGAAAGAGATTGTATTACAGCATATCATAGCATGCCAAAAAGGGAAAATTCTTTCATCCTTGTGTTCATGTTAGTTTATATATATATATATATAACAGAATATTATCCCATATACCGTCTGTGGAGTTTTTATATTTCAAATCGGTGGTGGTGTTTTTGGATTTGGCTTTCAATTTAGTATCTTTTTTCAAACTAGAAATGGTATCCTTGAATTTCACAATATTGCTATGGTTACATTTATTAAGATTTTGTTGTTATAGTTTTAGGGTAAATTATTAGAAAGTTGTTCTATTCATAGAATTATTCAAAACTTTTCATTTTAAGTTACTTGATTGATAAAATTATGGTTGTATAGCCTTTTTAATTTGTTCGCACCTTCTATACCAATCAAGAGCTCTCTTTTCTTTTTTACAATTTAATTTTTTTCATCAATTAATTTTCAACATATCGAATTTTCAAATTAAAATCTAAACAATTTCCTTTTCTATCAAATCGACTTGGATCTAAAGCATGTTTTATTTGTCAATGGATATTGGTTCATCATATGAATTGTCAAATTGTTGTTTGGAGCTCACTAATTAGATTTAAAAAAAAACAGTTTAAAATAAATTAATTGACTAATATGTAAATTTATTAATGATTTAGTGATCTGGGTGCAATTTAACCCCATAAAAGGTGATTCATATGAAAAGGCCAAAACTGGACGTTAAATAAAAAGCCGAAAAGGGTGTTGTAGCTTGAAGAAATCTACAAAAGAGATTAATTGTTACATGGCTCTAACAATCTCTCCCTTTTCTTTGCCATATATTCACAAAAACCCGTCAAATTTTCACCACAAATTGAGGAACCCTTGTTTATCTTCCATTAAAACCCACCAAATACAATCCAAATCAGGTCGATTTCCAATCTTCTGCACATCGAAACCCAGCACCAAGAACCTGAAAACATGCAAGAATTGCAAAACCCAATTCGACCCATTGCTCAATCACCCTCGAGCTTGCCATTTTCACACTGCCCATTTCGCAGGTAACCATTTTTTTTTTCTGCATTACTTCGTTTGCACTAATTTCAGCGTTGAATGCTTGAACTGTAAACATAGCCGCATAGGCAAAGTATTTCCGTCAAAATTTGGGGTTTTTAAGCTTTGGATAATTAAAAGAAAATGGGTTCTTATGTTTAAGAATTGTTGATTGAATTTTATTATTATTAGTTTTTTTATCAATGATTTTGGGTGTTGAATGGTTTAAGTTCTAGCTAAATGAGAATGGTGAGAATCTTGCATAATCAGTTTGCAAAGTTAATTGTTAAATTAACAGTAATAATTTGTAATGATAAGTTCATTCCTTGTTCATATCTTACCACAATTGGCTTTGTGGGAGCCATAATTGGGATATAGTCTATGTAACTCTCGAGTTTGACGTTGGATATGTGCACCACATAGGTGTTCAAAAATTAGTTTTTCAATGTATTTGGCAAATCATAGAGATGTGTCGAATACGAGTACTAAAAAACTTAAAGAGTAACATAGGATATGTCGATATTGGAAAGTGACGTGGAGGAAGATGGGATGGAGATCAAGAACGGTTCACCCTATTAGGGTGGAGAGTTGTATTGTGTAGGTGGTGGAAAGGAACGAAGGGAAGGAAGGGAAAGGATGGACTGTTTGTAGAGTAAGGGATCAATGAACATGGCACCTCCTTCAGGTGAGAGAGAGCTTATATCAATGTTTTTTAAACTGGACCATTGGTTGAGTCGGTTAGGATACCAAATCGCCAATTCAATTGGTTTGACTGGTTCAATCAATCTGAATAAAAAATTATTAAAAGTTCAAAAAAAATAAAAAAAAATTCAATTTAATCAATTTTTAGCCAGTTTATCTACCAGTTAAACCAGTTCTCAATCTAAACGGTTTAAACCACTCTTCAGACCTACCCTAGTCGGTTCAATTCAGTTCAAACAACACTGGCTAATATAGGTTTTGATCTTGTGGGACACATGGCTGCCTTTGGTTGGTTGGCTGATCCCTTCCAAGATCTTTGTTAAGTGGGTAACACAAGGTATGTGGATGATGTCTTATCTGAGTGGTCTGGTTGTCAGAACTGGTTGACTTGCATGTTCCTCACGTCCGGTGAAAGTGTTCATGGTTTGAGCATGTTTTGAACCTTTTTTGCACTTGTTTCAGCTTCCAATATATGCTTTTTGATAGATCACTCTCAAAATTGTTATTTTTCTTTCAATTAAGTTTCTCATATTCACATTTTTAAGAACATTTTTGTTTACAGGGGAAACAAAGAGGAAATTCGAGAGTGTATATGCAGGGGGCACCATGGATACACCTGAATCTGGTAAAGTATTTCAATACTGGCATTGCTGTGGCTCTGAAGATCCATTTGATCCTGGATGTACTGCTGCTCCTCATGCTTCTTACGACGATTAATGCCGGTTCGCCGCTGTCTTCAAAGACTGATGCCGGGTCGGTTTCTTTATAAACATTTAACTTTGTATGTATTTATTATTGGAGCTACATTTCATTCACATTTTGTAGGAAAAAGAAAAAAGAAAACTTGTGATAATGCATCTGTTTATTGTAGGTTCAAGATGAACTATGTGAGATGTTGAGACTCTGTTAGTGTAGTGGTTTTTTCAGTTTTTTATGGTTCATTGAACAGTTGAACCAATGATTTCTTTCCGAAATATGTATGGTAGTGGGTTGGATATTTGTATGTTTTTGTAAATTTCGAAACAAAATTTGCAAATTTGTTTCAACATCAGAATTTATTTATTATAAGTATTATATTTGAGTATTATTAAATTATCCCTTGGATAGGCTTTAGGGTAAATTTGATATATATGTAGTTTTTAGGAATAATTAGGGTTTTAGGTATTTTTTTATATTTAAGAAAATAAACCGATTTGGAAAGAGAAATAGAAAACGCATCTTACTAGATGCGTTTTCCTATCAAGTCAGATGAGAACACGTCTAGCGGGATGCATTTTCAGCCAACGGTAACTTTTCTCAACGATAAAAAAAATTTAACTGTAAAATTTTTTCCACCAGCTAAAAACGACTAGTTTATTTGTTATATAAACTCAAGCCATTTTATTCCTTTTGCATTGAAATCCCTTTTTCCTAATTCTCTCAATTCATTCATTCTTTCAATTTTTCAACTTTTTAGTTCTAAATTTTTCTTTCAATTTCTCTCCAAGTCTTATTGTTTTAATTTTATATTTCGTAATTTCTTTATTTTTAATTAATTATTATAATGACAATTCTGCTTATTCGTTTCCATGACAAGTATATTTCTGACATCCATTTGTAAATGGTAAAAAAAATATTATTACAGTTTTTAATTTTAATTAAGTTCATTATTAAGTTGTTAAGATTACTAATTTTATAATATTTTTTATGTTCATATAATCAGGCCGAAAATCAGATTTTAGAGACATACATACACAATTTAACTATGAGGGCACTGTGTCTTATTGAACAACACTTGCAAGAGGCGAGATTCTTGCACATACCTTGTATGCTCGGGGGATTAAATTGGATTCTACACTTATCAGCACTTTGGTGAAAAGATGGAGACTCAAGACACACACATGCCATCTTTCGTGCCGTAAGTGTACAATTACACTTGAGGACGTAGTTTTACAACTCGATTTATTGGTGGATGGGTCAGTCGTTATGGGGGCGGTGGTCGTTGGCAATTGGAGCGCAATTTACGAGCAATGTGTTGGACAATTTTTTTAGTTGCCGGATAAAAATGAAATGGTTGGAAGAAAATTTCAATTGTATAGACAACTCCGCGAGTGCCGTTGAAAGAGAACAATGCGTCTGAGCATTCATCCTGAGGTTAATCAAAGGTCTTCTAATACCCGATAAATCTCGAAATATGATATATTTTAGGTGGCTACTACAACTCGTCGACTTGAAAGAAGTGGGGCGACTCAATTGGGAAGTAATTGTGTTGGCCTTATTGTATCGAGAGATGTGTTGGGCGACGCAACTACAAAAAGTTATAATCGGCGGTTGCATACTCCTTCAGCGATCATGGGCATGGCACCGACTACTATTTTTACGTTCTCGAGTAAACGCCCCTTATTATTTTCCACTTGTAATAAGGTAAAATTCATTTGATAATATAGTTACCATAATATTTTTTTCATTATTACATTTTTTAAAGAACATATTATTTGAATATGTGGAACAATGAGGCGAGTCATGTGGGTATAGCGGACAACATTGAAGATATCCGGCTACTATTAGATCAACAATTGGAAGTCAAGATTTGTTTTTGAAATATTAAATTATATAATATTTACGTAAGGATTTGAAATTTAATATTGGGTAGATAATCAAATTTATAATTTTGTACTATAGTTTAAATTGATGTCATATGTTGATCCGAGAATTCAAGAATTCATCCTGGTCGAATTTTTGGCCAAGCGCAATATTTGACATGTCAAGGTATTGATAGTTCGTGATGATGGAGATGCACGAATCTCATCGAGTGATGTGTCAGTTTGGGTTTAGGGAAATCATTCTACCATCACCCCAAGACATCGAAGAACTGCACAAATCGACTTGTGGAAGAGAACCAATGAAGATTGGGCGAAATGTCATGACAAATATATCTACATTTGGTAGCAAATGTATGATTTCATATCTATGTGTGAACCAATTCTCACATTGGAATTGACAACCTCTCCGGATTACATGCATGGTTTAGACATTATGGTAAGTCATATCTACTCTTGGAGGAGGAAAGGACTAGACAACATCGTCGTAAGAGGTCGAGACAAACCCATATGAATCCTAAGTTGGGAGTACATGTCTCGATGGGGTCATCATCGGCTCTAACCCCATATGTAGCACTGATGGTTACACCACCTCCCGATCAGAATGGTTCATATTATTCTAATGCTTTCACTAGTCCCGTTTTTTATACACAAGTACCATGTTACGCACTACTGTACCATGTATCAACACCTTTTGCAGGTGTATTTTTTGCACCACCTCCATCCCAAGTACCATATAGAGCGCCAATGTCGACAACAACACCGACGTATCCATCATTTTTGACAATTCCAACATTTTATCTGCAATCAGGTTATGTGATACCATACACTTATCCATCAATAGTATCACAAACACCTTTGGCGTCATTGTTCCACCAAGGTGGTTCATTTTCGCAACTACATGTTACTCAAACAAATGATATATGATGGAAACCTAGGACGACACGATGCTCAAGCATGGAAGAACAAGAAGAAGATGAAGATAGAGGTCGAGATGAAGATGAATATGAAAATGAAAAAGATGAGGAGTCTGAACCCCAACTATGAAGAAATCCTTCTTGGAACCGACACCCACCAGGTTGTGGAAGACATTCGGCCCAATGACGCGAATGATTTTCTTTTAATTTTGGCATAATTGCAAAAAAAACCTTAACGTTTGGGGGCTTTTGGTTTTGTGCCCTTGACTTTTTTATTTTTTGATTGACACCTTCAACATTACGATTTTTTAAGAAATCAACACAATTTTAATGGTTAACATGAGTTAACCGTTAATCAAATTGTAGGTCAACATAATAGCCCATGTGGCATGCCACATAAGCGCACAACGTCATAGATGATGTCATCTATTTAACAAAATTTTTTTTCATTTTCTCTCTAGCCAAACACTACTTTTTTTTTTCTTCAAAACACATGGTTGTTGCTATTTTTTTCTCTCATTTTCTCTCTTGCCAAACACCATTTTTCTTCTTCAAAACATATGGTTGGCTTATTTCATCTACAAGAATCTCCATTACCGTGATTATAATCATGTTTTTGTACAATTTTTGTAAACCCACACCACACTTTCAACTTAAAATCATTGTTTTTTCCCTCACCGTCGACTGCTATTTTTTTTCTCTCATTTTCTCTCTTGTCAAACACCATTTTGATGACACTAAATCGGTTAGAGAGAAAAAAAAAAGCTTACACGTGAATGTTGAATAGGGTTTAGCTTTGCTTGAACCCAAAATTAAAGAAGTAACCAGATGTTGTCTTCTTTGAATTCTCAATCAAGTTTTCACCTTTTTTTTTATAATTGATTTTGTTTAAGTTTTAGAGGTTCTAGCTTTAAAAACCCTCCATTGAGTAAAAAAATCCCATCTTTTTTTAGCAGGCTTCAATGAGGGAATCTAAAACCAGTCTACCACCTTCATTTTCCTTCATTTTCTCACTTTTTCTCACTGTTGCATGCCTCTTTACACCATTGGGAGCTCAACAGCAGTCACCCATCAAGACCATAGTGGTGTTGGTGATGGAAAACAAATCCTTTGATCACATGCTTGGGTGGATGAAGCAACATGTCAACCCTTCAATCAATGGAGTAACTGGAGATGAATGCAACTCGGTTTCAACAAAAAACTCGAACCCGAAATCCATTTGCTTCATCAATGATGCTGAGTTTGTGGATCCGAATCTTGGTCACTCTTTCGAAGCTGTTGAACAACAGGTGTTTGGTTCTTCCACCATTCCTTCTATGCCTGGTTTTGTGGAACAAGCATTGTCAATGTCCAAGAAATTGTTGAGATAGTAATGAAAGGGTTTAGACCCGAGTCAGTCTCGGTTTATGCTACTCTGGTGAAAGAATTTATAGTTTTTGATCGATGGTTCTCTTCAATCCCCGGTTTAACCCAACCCAATAGACTTTTCATTTATTCAGCCACTTTTCATGGTTCAACCAGCCATGTTAAGAAACAGTTAGCCCATGGCTACCCACAAAAAAACAATCTTTGACAAGAGAGAAAATGAGAGAAAAAAATGGTAGCCGACACTGGGGAAAAAAACAATGATTTTAAGTTGAAAGTGTGGTGTGGGTTTAACTTTTAATTTATATTTTATTACTTTTTTTTTCATCCATATGTACTTATTCCAATTATACAAAAACAATTGATCTACTGTGTTTTACATTAATAATATACTTATTTACAATCTAAGAAAAAAAATTAAAAGTTTGGATTATTGTACTATTGTAATTTTCATATCAGTAGTATATACTTATTTATTTACAACCTACGAAAAAAATGGAATTTTTTATATTATATTCTACTATATTTTACATCAATAATACTATATCAATATTTACAATTTACCAAAAAATAAAAAACAATGAACAAATTGCTTGTTTGTTTGTTTGTTTTTTTTTTGTATGTCTATAAAAAAATGAATAAATGTGTTAATTGGTTCTTGTCCTCAATGTTTCCCCCAGATGATGATTTGTTGGCTTAGTATACCCTAAGTTCCTACAATAATTGCATAACCTCAGTTTGTTTGTCGTCTTTCGAATATCCATATTATCATGTATCCGAGTAGAATTCGGTTGACCTTTTAGTTTGTAAAGCAATAAAATATTCGATACCAACTCAAGTGGAGCGCTTGATACAGGCGACCACATACTTTCATTTGGGACTGGTAGAAATTTAGATTTTCATACTTTATATATGTGTTTTAGTTTGTACACTTCGTCAACATAGCTCATGTGATCTAGACGTACCGAAGCACATGCAACACGACCGTGTACCAGATAGTGTGAACCATACGGTTTGGGCCAAAGGGGCCATATGGGCCCAAATTCTGATTTTTTTCCTAGGACCATAATTGTTGTGTGAATCGAATATAGCCCTTCCGCAGGGACTGTATGGTATAAATTTTCCTATAAACCATGATTTTTGATACTCTGTTATTGCTTAATATGACTAGTAAATGCATGAGTAGTATGTTATATGTGATAGCATGATCTATTATATGCTAAGTATGATCTGAATCTGATGTGAAAACATGTATGTCATACACATATGTGATATTTGTCTAGTTTTGCATATGCATTGGGGTAGGAAATATGATTATAGAGGAAGTGATGACAATTTAATTTATTTACTTAATTTGGTAGCTCGGCCATGTATAATTGTATTTGGCAATATATCGCTTATTGATCTAGCAGCTAGGCTGCAAATATTCTAAAAAGTGTCATATAGACACTAATTAGTGCGTAGGGCTGGTGGGTATTTAATACCCTAATTGGTGTGCAGGGATAGTCGAAGATGGTGTGTAGCAAATGGAGGTAGGAATTTAATCTGTATATTATACGCATCTGTTTCTATTTCTGTTTACAAAATCAGTCTGATTGATATATGAACGTATGTCTGGAATTATATTTGCTTTTTGAATTATAGTAAGTTACACACTGAGCTTGTAAATTCATTCTCTGTTTGTTTGATTCTCAAGTAATCCTCAAACATAAGACAGCTCGGTGTGACGGAAGCTCGGTTAAACACATTTAATTTGTGCTACTTGAAACTTGGTTTACTCTGTTTTGGTACTATTGGACTCTTTCGGACAATTGGGACTGTTTTTGCTTTGGACTTTTATTTTCTATTTTAAACCATTTTATTTCTTTAAAATTATAATTACACTATCAACAAAACGTTGGATTTTCAAAATTCAAACTGTATTTTTCAAACTGAATTTAACTAAGAGTTCACTTGTAAACATAGGCGATTTATAAATATAAATTTAATCGACAGAATTAACAAATTAAGTAAGAAAGATATTTTCTTTTAAAATAAATCGGAATTATTTTTTTATCAAAAGCTAGTGATTTTCTACAGACCTCAACTAATTTCTGAATTTTCATAATTGATCATGGTGACTTCTCTAGATCTGGCCATAACATCTAGGCCGGATTTGGAGTGTTACAGTGTGGTTACTTGATGTCATTGGGTAAGGAATTTGTTTTCAAAGTTGAAGTTAGAGCGATGGTGAAAGGTTTTTATAGCATGGGAAAAGGGGTTCAAGAGAATTGAGGTGGAATGTGATAATGCTTTGTTGATAGAATTACTGTTAGCAGGTGGTGGTGCTAATAGTAGCTTGGTGAAGTTAATGCTTTTGCATCAGCTTTTGCATAGGAAATGGGATGTAAGAGTTTGTCACATCCCAAGGGAGCATAATGGGGTTGCAAATCATATGACTAAATGTGGTGCAATTGGTTTTTCAATTTTACAGCTATTTGAAGAACCTCCAATTTTGATACAAGATTTATTGCTTGTTGATTGTAATGTATCGTTGCCTGATTAATGTTTACAGGTTGAGGTAATCGTTTTATGTTGTTTCTTTTTACCGAAAAAAATATACATTTGTCAAAAATAGAACATATTTTAAATTAAAAAAGAATAGAAAAAGTTATGAAGAGAAAATTAACCAATTGTATACCTTTTTATACTTAAAATTCCAATATATAATTCAATATATAACTTAAATTTAATATTATAATATAGTTTTTTTAAAATATTTGAAGTCTTTTATTTTTTTAATACATAAATTGCCCATACTTCAAACTTCTAATACTTAAATTTCCCTTATTAATTCCTAATAGCTAAGGGGGAGTTGAGTTTATTTTTAATGTTTAAGACTTAAAATGCCTGTTAATTCTTAATCGCTAAAGAGGGAGTTGGTTTTATATATATATTGAAGATTATATATTATTATATAGATATAGATATTGATTAAATAAAATTTAAAATTTATTTAATTAATTTTTTTACAAAATACCTAAATTGCCCTTATTATGTACTAATACTTAAATTATCCCTATTGGTTTTCGATACCACCTAAAATACCTTTATTAATTTTTAACACCACTTAAAATACACTTATTAATTCCTAAAGGCTCTCTTTAACAGTTAATATTAACTACAAGTTAATATAATGGTAAAATTGCACTTTAGCCTCCCATTTGTCTTGTAATCTCTTAGAAGTTTATGAAATTATAAGTTAGAATAATAGTAAAATTACACTTTACCTCTCCAAATGTGCGATTCAACTTTAGCCCCTTAGAGCAATTTTCTAACTTTGCCTCCCGACATTCAAATTCGCAAAATGGCCTATTTCAATCACTTTGGGATATTCAAATCTGTAAAAATTCAAATTCAAATACACTAAATTTTTTTATTTTATATTCAAAAAAATAAAATTTATAAGCATTTTATAACCAGTGGATTCAGATATCCACAAAGAGCATAGAGAAAGGGGCAGTCAATAGCCTCGCCCCTAATGGTAAATATGCTTTGTAGCCCCTTAAAAATCTATGATATTACAACTTAATATAATGGTAAAATTGTACTTTAACCTCTAAGATAATAAAATTTTATTATAACCCTTTAAAAATTTATGAAATTACAAATTAATATAATAATAAAATTAGGTTTGGCCCAATATATTCAAATAGTAATTTTAAAATTGGAAATTAAATATTATTCAAATATATAAAACAAAATATTGGTATCCGAATTACCATTCGTAGTTTTGTTATGCAAGATAAAGTTGATTGGAAAGGGAGATGGGTTGTTCATTGAATTGCTTTTATATGTAGCAAAAGATTACTTTTTTACTTTAGCTAAAATCATATTGGACTATACCACATTCCTAATCCTTGAATAAATCAAAAAACGTCCTATCAAGATGATGTTAATAGTAATTGGAACAATGTTTGCTCATCAAAACAATGAATCTATCCTCTTTTTATCATTTCAAAACTTTATATCACCAAATAATAATTGTTAATGGATTTTAATCAGAATATGGATGGTATAATTAAATCTTAACAAAGAAGTTTGCCTACTAACTAAACTCTGACCGTTCAAAATTTTCAATTCACGAAATTAATATTACTTAGGCCCAATCATTATTTTCTTATTAAAACGTCTATAAGCCTTTTTAACTTTGGTGAAAAAATTAATTTGACATTAGCATTATAATAATCAAAAACAGAAAATGGTGGTTAAAGAATTTAATGAAAACAATTTGAGAGTTTGAAGACTTAATTACATATATTTTCATCAAGAGGTTTAATTGATGATTTTATTAAAATTCAAGGATTTATATACCCCTTTTAGCATTATTGTTTCATAACCGAGTGCTTAGATTAAGTGTATTTTTTCTTTAAGTACTTTATGGGTTTTTTTTTTTTTTTGTTCTCTCCCACTAGACTAGTGTTACTTTAAAAAAAAAAAAAAAGAAAAGAAAAAGAAACTAGAGATTAAAGTGAAATGCTCGTAAAATATGAAATGAATTTTCGGATTTCGATAAATAATTCGATCAGTAAATAATCTCAATTTTAAGAAATATTTTCTCAATTCAATATAAGATGAATTGTGTATAATGAATGAATATTATTTTAACACATATTTAATTTGTGTAAAAGACGATAAAATAATTAAATGAAAGTAGACTTCCAAATGCGGTTTGCATAGATGTGAATTAAATTGACGCAATTCAATGAATGGAAAACAGAAGTCATTATTTTAAAGTTAGGATATCAACATTTGCGAGTTTTAGATCAAAAATAATGATTACGCAAAGTAGCCGCAAATTTTAATGTTCATAGAGGAGACATTTTCAACTATGATATGGCTAAATGCATGCACGAACCAATTTATATTTTTAAAATTTTTCTAGGAATCATATATTCAATTGATCCGATTTTCATTTATATTTCTTATCTTTTAAACAAAATTCTAGTTTATATTTATTTACTATTTAGTTAAATTGCACAAATCATCTATTAAATTAGAAATCGATTCAAACTTCAGTTAGGATTTTTTTCAATCATATTTGGAGGTGGTTGGAAGAAGGGCAGGTGGGGTCCCAAAAAAAAAAAAAAAGTAAATTGTATCTCTTTTCCCTTTAAAATGCATAAGAGTATCAATTAATAATGATAAATTTGCTCTTCTAAAAATATAAGAATTTAGTTTAACTTTTTTAGAAAATATTAACTAATTCAATAATAAAATTTCCTAATTTCGCCGCTAATCATATCCCTTATAATTCTTTTCCCTATTCACAGTAAATGATATCAATTTTTCTTTTGTCATTACATCCCAACATATTGTCGTAAGCTAAAGTTAAAAGTCAATTGAACTGAAAATCACACGGTGGAATACCACACGGTTAACACGGTTTTGCTGCGAAGTTCCTTGTCATTTCCTACTACTATAAGCCTGCTAAAACCCTATAAATTTTTTCATCATATTACTGGTTCTCAAACAATCATATTAAGTGCTATTTCTTGAAACCATGGAATCAACAAGTTTTTCATCTTATAACCTTCTTAACTTCAATCAAAGACCTCTTCGGCATGGCCCGAAGTACCGGAGAAAGTCAGGAACCTTCATCGTAGCTTCAACTGGTGGTATCAATAATAAAAACAATGGACCGGATTATGTCGGTAAGCTCGTCGACGAAAACATGATCGTGCTACGAATGCGGATTAAAGATACAAAGATTTCTGAGGGTTTTGAGTTGCCTTCGGAATGGATGGAATGGGAGAAGCAATATTACCTTCATTATAATGAGGATGTTTGTGAAGCAATGGGGGTTTTGCAAAACTTGTTGGTGAATGTTAGGCCAAGTTTCGGTATTGCTATGGTGGTGCTTGTTTTATTAAGCTTTCCAATATCAACTGGCGTCACCTTGTTTCATGTTTTGCAGTTAGGTCAATGGTTCATATCTGGGTTTAATCCAAATTGATTTGCCAAAATAGATTATTCTTCTTAGGGTTTATTACTTCATATGTAGGCTTAATCCAAGTTGTTTTATTAGTGCATGTAGTTCCTTGGTTCTATCACTTAAGTTTGTAACCTTTTTGTTTGCTTCAATAAAATTTAATAGCTTTTGTATGTATGCATGTATCCATGCTTGCTTTGGAAGAAGTGTTACATTAAAGGCTTGCAAGTCTGGGTTTAATTCAAATTGATTTGCCAAAATAGATTATTCTCCTTAGGGTTTATTACTTCATATTTAGGCTTAATCCAAGTAGTTTTATTAGTGCATGTAGTTCCTTGGTTCTATCACTTAAGTTTGTAACCTTTTTGTTTGCTTCAATAAAATTTAATAGCTTTTGTATGTATGTATGTATCCATGCTTGCTTTGGAAGGAGTGTTACATTAAAGGCTTGCAAGTCTGGGTTTAATCCAAATTGATTTGCCAAAATAGATTACTCTCCTTAGGGTTTATTACTTCATATTTAGGCTTAATCCAAGTAGTTTTATTAGTGCATGTAGTTCCTTGGTTCTATCACTTAAGTTTGTAACCTTTTTGTTTGCTTCAATAAAATTTAATAGCTTTTGTATGTATGTATGTATCCATGCTTGCTTTGGAAGGAGTGTTACATTAAACGCTTGCAAATCTGGGTTTAATCCAAATTGATTTGCCAAAATAGATTATTCTCCTTAGGGTTTATTACTTCATATTTAGACTTAATCCAAGTTGTTTTATTAGTGCATGTAGTTCCTTGGTTCTATGACTTAAGTTTGTAACCTTTCTGTTTGCTTCAATAAAATTTAATAGCTTTTGTATGTATGTATGTATCCATGCTTGCTTTGGAAGGAGTGTTACATTAAAGTCTTGCAAGTCTTGAAAGCCCATTCCACACTTGCAACCCCATTCCACTACTCTCATTTTGTGGGATTTAGGTTGGATTTATATATCACATTAAATATTATATATAATTGTTGAAGATACGAAGTAGAAGCATTAAATTTTGAGAAATTAATTAAAATTTTTCTAAATTTTTAAAGCGACCAAGGCTCTCTAGCTCTTCTTTCAAGTTCAGTTAGGCCAAATTTTATTCAGTTCATTCAAACTATAAATAGTTAATTTAAACTTGTAAAATTTAAGTAGTTTAACATTTTTTCTTAATTTTTTAAGGTGTTAATATTTTAACAATTTAATGGCCATATTTTATGCTCCATTTGTATATATTATGTGTCGAAACCTTTTTTTTAGATCGACTTTTTATTAAAAAAACGAAAATGGGAGTCGCCACCAATATTTTTTTTCATGAGGTGTGATCAAATCACCTCGTAATTTGATTGTTTTAATAAAAGACTTGATTCACTAAAACAATGATTTTTTGTCTTCAAAAGTCTAGAAAATGGGTTCAGGAGTCGGTTACACATAAGGAAGAATTAGCACCCTTGTTGCGCCGAAAATTGGTACATAATTGATTACTTGACGTCCTAACGTCGAGAATTGAAAATTTGAAGACAGATTAAAACATGATCCCTTTTCGTATTAAGGCATCACCTACTTAACTAAAATTATTTTTGCAAAAAGAGCTTATTTCATGTTGATCGAGAAGAAAGACCTTGCCCCGTAAGTTAGGACACGATACTTTGAATTCTTGAAAACAAGAATAAACTCTATTTGATTATTACTTAAATCTCTTTTTTTTTTGAAATAGATATTCGACTATTTCAGTTTTAAAAGAAAGTCATATTTCGTAAGTTAGGAAAACGACTCTTTTAATTCCGAAAATAACGAACATTGTCTTAATTTTAATTATTTCTTATAAGTCATATAAAAAAGGGGTTCACCATTTAATATAATACGCAATTGAGCATAATAAGGAAACAAATAAATGTGTCTAAACCTAAGGGAAAATATCATAAGGATTAAAATAAAAATAAAATGGCTACGTGAATAAAGAGAAGAAAAATCGAAATGATCATGAAAAAAAAGGTAGGTAGCTGAAATCACGATAATTTAATTGTAATAATGCAACACGGATTGATTATAATAATAACGATAATGATTATGACATGATTAATATTTTATTTAATAATATAATGAAGAATAATAATAATGCAATGTCAATTTATAATAATAATGGTACAATAAGAATATTAATTCATGGCATTAATAACAAAATAAAATAACTTGAAATAAAAAAAAAATTTGAAAGGGAAGTATAAATAATATCAAATTTAAATATTTAAAAAGTAAAAGAGTAATAAATAAATGGACAAAACAAATAACATTAAATTTAAGTATTTAAGAAATAAATGATTGAATATTAAATCATAAATAAATAGATAAAACAAGTATAGATAATATCAGATCTAAATATAAAAAAAAAGGTAAAGAATGATAAATAAATAAATACATAAATAAATAAATAATTTCATAAAAAAAAATTGAAATTGGATAGATCAAGGACCGAATCAAAATGAAAATGAAGTTAAAAGTAAAAATTATGATAAAATAAGTAAATAAAGACTAAAATGAAAAGCGCAAAAATACACAGGGACTAAATGCAAAATTATCCCAACCCTCAGGACACGTGTCCTTTCCTCATAAGATTAGCTGTAACACCTCTAACTTATATCCGTCGCCGGAATGGTGTTACGAGGTATTACCGGACGAGACACAAAATTTAGAACATTCACATATACATATATGTTATATTCACATAACTAAAACATAAATCTATTTAAACATTAAACACATAGTTTAAATCATAATACAAAATCAATAAAAACTCAAAGTTTTAAATCATAAATTAATACAACTACCATTTCATACATGCGGCATTAATGCAATGATAACCTATTCGAACCTCATATATGTAACTTTCACCTTACAACCAAATAATATCAACTTTCTATTATAATTAAACTCAATTCATTTTCTACACTATTCGACCAATATAAAATATTAATACAAATTTGCAAACTTATAAATGACAAGTAAGTTATATACATTTAATCTCCTGTGTTTATCACCTTAGTAATATCTATACCGTAAGTAAAATTACTCATCTTATTCTATATGTGTACTATGACACGTTTGCATACATCATTATATCAAGTCGCACTTAAGACATACTATATAAAAACACACTTAGGGAGATTCAAACATATATATTTTTATATGGTCGTTATGGTAGTATATATTACCATTTTCATGCGCATCATGCCACTACTATCACAATTTCATTTTGAAGTAAGTGCATATACAAGACTTTAATTAAATACAAACATATGACTTGTCCATTTCACGTATTACCTTACCTACTCATTAAATCACACATGAACCATTTCTATATTTTCATGAACATACTTACCGAAGCACAAGTGGTCAAAATTTATCATAATAAACTTTGCCATATTTTCGAACCCCTATCAAAAATCCAAGTCACCAAATCATGAATATTACCTTGTTTCAACATATTTACTAGGTTCACAAATATATTTCATATATGAATTAACATCGATGAATCAATCATGATTCTTTCAAAGCCATTGCTCATTGTCCCAAAATGCAAGATTTACCTCACTTAATAATCATAGATATTTAACATGCAACTTATAACCATAATCATCATAGACCATACCTAGCATACTTTTATTCAAACATATTGATTAGCCATTTTCGCATGGCTTTATACACAACTAAAATTTATCGTTCAAACCACACTTCAACTTATACATGCCATAATTTAAATTTAACTTTAAAAGTACCCAAAATAGTAGATAGTGTGATGAACTTCGCAGACGATCCCCGAGCTTGTAATTTGATTTCCAATATCTATAAAACAAAAAAAAAAACATACACACCATAAGCTATTATAGCTTAGTAAGTCATAAGCAACTAAAAGACCCAACAAATATTTAACTCAATTAAGCTAACTAATATTTATAGTGACTAAACACCATTTAATCTCAACTTATAACTTGTAAGTACATCCACATATATACATTCACACTTAAACATCATTTGGCCGAATAATCAAATACACACATTGTCTATTTATCAATAAACTTTCCAACCACTTTGTTTTACCCTGTCGAATACACATATTCCTTTATATATACAAATTCAAGAGTTAAAATATCACAACAAATATTTACATTTCTCACTTGGCCGAATACTCATCTGTCCATTTGAGCATATTATTATTCAACTTCTCAAAACCACTAGTTATATTATAATCAAGCTTGCATATACTTATATACATAAGCTTAAAAATTCACTATGTAGTATTGCATATATATATATATATATATCGCCAACAAGGCCAATTATACCTAAACACACATTGCACTTAATTATAAATCATTTTCTCATACTGAACTTATATAACTACAAGGCCAAATACACATATACTAACATTACTTAAATCATTATCATCAATTATACATGAATAAAACAAATATCAAATACCAACTTACCTTATCATTAATATCCAAACAACTAATTCATACCTGGCCGTTAAACTCGTATTACACAATCATACACCATTTACCTTTTCCCAGTGAACCATTCAGAATTGGATAGGACACTCGGATAATCACATAAATTGTATAATGCCGACGTCCCAGACGTGGTCTTACATTTAGCCACATATCGATGCCATTGTCCCAGACAAAATCTTACTCGTAAACACATATCGAAATCACAAATCGATGCCATGGTCTTATTCGCACACATTTATCGGAATCCTACGTCATAGCATATGTATCCTAGCTATTCCTATGGTTCAAACGGGACTTTCAGACGTCGTATCTCGGTCGAATCGAACTTGTAAGTGTTATAGCCAAATTTAAACATATTCGGCCATAGCATATATTAATTCTAACATTTCGTAACAGCATATATATATAGCATTAAATTATCAATAAACACATCTATTTGCTTATAAACTTACCTCGAACGTCGTAAAACAGGACGGGGCTGCTAGTCGATAACTTTCGTTTTTCCCCAGTCCAAATCCGATTTCTTTGGTTCTTGATTTAAACATATTCAAATTAAGCTCATTCAAACATATTTTCATTCAATTTAGTCCAAAAACACATAAATAGGAAAATTACCATTTTACCCCTGACATTTATAAATTTTACAATTTAGTCCCTATTGCACAAAACACAAAATACACAAAATTCTTAAATACTCATGTTTGGCCGAATCTTACCCATCACCATACAAGTCCATATATATCATAAATTTCACATTTTAGTCCCTCAAATTATTATTTTTGCAATTAAGTCCTAATTACTCAAAATCATCAAAAACTCCAATACAAAATATGTTAATCTAAAACATATCTTTCATTTTTCATCATCAAACAACAAAAATCACAAGCTCTCATCAATGGTATAACTCAAAATATTCATCAAAATATAAAATTCAAGCATGGGTTTTGTAGTACTCGAAGCAACGATCTCAAAAACGTAGAAATTATCAAAAACCGAACAAAATACGAACCTTGATTGAGCTAAATAGATGGCCGAATCCCTAGCTTTGATATTTCTTTCTTCTTTTATTTAGTTTCGGTTAAAGAGAAATGAATAAAGAAACATAGTTTATATTATGTTATATTAACATATATTAACTTATTACCAATTTACTTAATTAGCCTTTATGAAATAAAAATAAAATCATGATACATATAGCTATTGCCGTCCAACAACATGCAAATGGTATAATTACAACATAAATACCCCAAGTTAGAAAGCCATTAATAATTAAGCCCTTTACAATTAAACTACCCAATTTTCAATTTACGCGATTAAGTCCTTTTATTTAATCGGACACTTAAACGAAAAATTAAATCACAAAAATTTCACAGATATAAATTCACACAAAATAAACATAGAAAATAATTTTTAAATATTTTTATGACTCGGATTCGTGATCTCAAAACCACCGTTTCGATTAGGGTCTAATTCGGGCTGTTACATTAGCGAACCGATGACTTAATTGAAAATAGGATAAAATTGAATGGAAAATTTCTAAAAAGGAATAATGGTGAAATCAAGACTAAATTAAAACAACTCAAAATGCGGAAGGACTAAAATTGTAAATATACCACTACAAAAAAACACGAGAATCCTTGGACCGGGTCGGGTTAGACTTTGGGTCAGCTCGAAATGACATCATTTCAGGTGTCCTTTTCCTAAAAATGATCTAAGGACCAAAGTGAAAACAAAATGAAATAGAATGGCCAAAATCAAAAGAAATAAAAAATATTGTACTAGATTGAACCAGGCCGCAAAAGCGGAAGGACCAAAGGCGCAATTAGGCCATTTTTTGAAAACATACGAATCCTAGGGATCCGAGTCAAGCAATCGGGTCCTGCTTCGAAACGGCACCATTTCGGGGCTATTGAAGCCAGCCCTAAACGACGTCGTTTAGTGGCATCTACATAAACCATTTTTTTAAAATCATTCTGCCAAAATTTTAAAAAAAATCTTCAAAGCCCCTTATTTTTTCTAGTCTTCCCACATCCGGCCAACGACAGGCGAAAATTTTCAAAAAAAATTCCCCTTTGACCCTCTCGACTCCTAGAATCCAAATCTGGAGTCTGTTTTTTTTTTAAATAGCCAAAAGTCACCAAAAAAGCAAAGAACCCTTCAGTTTTAGGGTTCTAAAAAACGTTTCAATGTAAAAGAAGTCACCGTTCATCAGTGGTGACGACCTCGACCACTCACGGTGGCGGAAGACCGAATGCTAGGTGAGTCTTCTCTTTTTTTTTTTAAATTTAATTTTATATATATAAATAACAGTTTGAAAAAAGGAAGGAAAAATAAAAATGGATCACCTTTAGAGTTTACTATTTCTTTGCTGTTGCGTGTTTGTGCTTGCTGTTTTTTCTCTCTCTTTGTTTGTAGGTGGCGGTGGAGGCAATGGGAAGCGGACCCTGGCTATTTTGGCATAATAGGGGCAGGAGAGCTAGACCTCAGGCGGTGTGCCTTTGGGGAAGAGTAACGCCAAAAGCTAGGTTTTTTTTTCTTCTGACAATAGTTTAGGCCGTTGGGCCTTAGGGTTTGTGTCATTTGGGCTTGTATTGGGCCATATTTGTTTAAAATGGACTTTAGGCTGTTAATTTTATATTTTACTTTTGGTTTGTGTTTTGGTTGAGCCCGGGCAAAAATTGCCCATTACAGTTACCCCTATTTGCTCATTGACGTGTAATGAGAATGGAACAAAACCTTAGAAAAGGCCAATTTTGAATAGTCTTGTCGAATCTCGACTTCTCTGGTATTTCTGTTTTCCAAGTAGCCTCGTTGTAACCCACTGCAACTTTAGAGGTATAGGAATTGCCGCTTCAATCTGCTCCGCTGCAACTTCAGGGAGATAATATTAGTCGCTTCAATATGTTCCATTGCTACTCTAGGGAAATATGATTCACAACTTCAATCTGCTCCACTACAACTTCAGGGAGATCAGATTTGTAACTTGTAGCTTTAATTTGCTCTACTGTAACTTCAGAGAAATAAGATTCACATCTTCAATCTGCTCCACTAAAACTTCAGGGGGATAAGATTTATAACTTGTAGCTTCAATCTGTTCCACTGCAACTTTAGGGAAATAAGATTTGTAGCTTTAATCTACTCCACTGCAACTTCAGGGAGATAAGATTTGTGGCTTGTAGCTTTAATTTGTTCCACTTGTAGCTTCAATTTGTTCCACTACAAATTCAGGGAAATAAGATTCGCTATGGTTACTTTAATCTATCCCATTGCAACTACAGGGGTATAGGATTTGTGGCTTTAATTTGCTCCAATGCAACTTCAAGGAGATAAAATTTGCCACGATAACTTCAATCCATTCCACTACAAATTTAGGGGTATAGGATTTGTGGTTTCACTGGTTTGTTACACCGTCCTCTAGGGAACATGACCTGTAGAATTCGTTTCATAGGCCTATATTTATGCTAAGCACTTACGATGTTATAATCAGAATGAATCAAATGCTCCTAGCTAGATGGATATTAATGATATTTGTATGAATGAAAAATGTCATTTTTAAGAATGATACCCTCTTTAGGTTGACATTGCTCGTTGTTCATCAAGGTTCTATCACCAATGTATTACCCTGCCTTCTTGTTCAGCTGATATCTTTGGCAAAAAACCCGAAGAAGTAATCACAATTTAAGCTATTCGTTCCAAATATTTCTAACTCTTAAATTTGGTTAGTTCTAACTAGTGGTGTAACACCCCCTAACTCCAAACCGTCGCCAGAATAGGGTTATGGAGCATTACCGGACCTATCGAACAATTTACAATTAATATACAAATAATTATCAAACATAATATAAAATAATCTTAAAGTCTCTTAGATGGACCCTCGAGGCCCAAAATACGAATTAGGAGTGATTCGAGACTAATTCGGGTGCTTGGGGAAATTTTTCGTTATTTTATTTTATTTTTTTGTGCAAACTCAATATAACCCCTTTATAAATATCTAACCTTCCTTGCAAATTCAAATCGAGACCAATCCAAACAAAAAATCACAACCAATCCAATTCACCTTTAAATACACCTAAAACATTAACTTAATATTTTAATTAAATAAACATTTATAGTATCATTCAAAATTTTACTAACTAGCTTTGTTCATTTTTCTTTCCAAGTTTAATACCAAACTTACCAAATTTGTCAAACCATTTCATTTAACTTAGTACCAAAACACCAAATATCATTTATTACAACTAAAATCATAAAACATTTTAAAGTGACCATTACAACACCTATGTACATGCCACTTTTACCAAAAGAAGAATACATCACCAAATTTTAATGCTGGAGTCGGGATAATTGTGGATGCTAGATAGGGACTCTGGACTCCTATCGACCTGCGCACGGAAACAACAGTACGTTGAGTATTTTATACTCAGCGGTATTACCATTATTCAAATTATAATAACAATAGTAGAATATAATTATCAAGCATGTAACGATTAAATTTCTCAAATATCAATTCATTCTTAAACTTTCATTTATTAACAATAACAATACAATTTTTTTATATTTTTTATTTTAGCTATTCTTCAATTTCATTCACATATCATATGCCTCAATTTCAATCACTACATGAACATTTAGTTCATGCCTTTCATTTCCAATCTCAATTTCAATCCACAATTCAACTTTCTCATTTTTTTCAATATTTTTAATAGTATAATCAATCAATTTATTTTAAATTTCTCATTTCAGTTGTTCACCCTATTAACAAACCCGGACTTTGACGGATACATGAATTCCAACCCAAACACACCAGTACGACACATTGTGCCTAAAACGGTACTCAGTACCTGATCAATATATCAGAAGCAGTATACGACACATAAAGTGCCTAAAACGACACACGAGGTGCCTGATACGACACATATAGTGCTTGATTGGTAAAGCTGATAAATTCCTGTACTCTTCCAATCCTATGGCATGCCAACTATATCTGACTCAGCCTGACTAGTTAATAGGGTATTCAAATCATTTCTCAATTTCAATTTCGCTTTTAATGTACGATTCAATTCGATACAAATTTCCACTTTCCAACAATATACTATCAAATATTCATGCATAATCATACTTCATCTCAATTTCATTCAATTCAATATTGATACTTACCTTATAATTTTACTACCATATGCATAAATTTAAATATAACATTTAATAAATAGCAGTTTGAATTATAGTAATACAAACCGTGAATTTCTCGTTTTAGTCATCGATAGCTTTCTCCTTTCCTTTGTGTGCCGATGCCTCGAATTCCTTGTTAGCTACGAAAATAATAATTTACACTATTAGTTACAGCACTAATTAATAATAATAATTGAATTTCTATCCAATTTATACCCTAATTCCAATTTAATCCTAATTAACTCATTTACTTTTCTAACTCAATTCATTCTTTATTTCTATTCAATTTCCTTTCATATTCTACTTAACTATCTAATGTTCATAATAAAACCCTAATTTAAAACTTCTTTCAATTTAATCTCTACAACACAAAACTTATAGCCTAGTTTACAATTTAATCCTTTAATCAATTCTAACTTAAAATTCATTCAATTAAACCCCTAATTCATTATTTTGTTCAACATGAACTATGTTCAAAAACCTAAAAACTTCCAAAACCTCAACTTAATTTCAACAAAACTTTGTTCTAAAGCTTTTAAAACATCAAATTTAAGTAAAAATGACTTAATTGACTTACCAATTAAAGCTTTAAACCTTCAAACCTTATTTTTTCCTTTTATTTTTATTTTTCTCCTTTCCCCTGCTCTGTTTCGAAATGCTCTCTGCTTCTTTCTTCTTTATTTTCTTTTGTTTTTATTTCTTTACTTTATATTATAATAATATAATTTATAATAATTATTTAATTAATAAATACCTTTTTACTACATTTGTACAACTTTATCACCCTACATTTGGCAGCATTTGATTTATTTATTTTATATTTAATTAATTAATAATTATAAATATCTTTATACTTAAATTTTAAGTAATTATATATTTATTTTACAAGTGTATAAATATATGCATGACACATGTATAATTTTTACACCCTACATTTATCTTTTCTTAATTTGTTCCATAATATGATAATAATAATAATAATAATAATAATAATAATAATAATAATAATAATAATAATAATAATAATAATAATAATAATAATAATAATAATAATAATAATAAATGTCTATTTAATAACAAATATATGTATTACAAATGTAAACATATGTATTTTACATTTGTACATTATCATCACCATCCACTTGTCATAATTTCAATTTATTTATCATATAAAAACCTTATAATATAATTATTTTAAATTAATTTAACATAATTTATGTCTAAATAATTAATTATATAATTAAAATATAACATAAAAATCTTAGATTTTTATTATGCCGCCTCATTTCTTGTTAATGGCTTAATTGCCATTTTAATCCTTTTTATTTTCTAATAATTTATAATTCAACTTTTACCCCTTATTCAATCTAGTCCTTTTTACTATTTTCTCTAAATTGAGCTAATTACACTTAACTAAAGCCTAATTAAACACACTACTAGACTCACAAATATTACTAATAATTATTTATGAACTCAGTTTACTAAGACAGAGGCCTGATATTGTACTTTTTCGATGCCCGTGAATTTTGGGTCATTATAAGTGGTCTTGTTTCAGATCATTGTACTGTTTAGAAAACCTTTTAGAGAAATATGCAGAACTCCTTTTACTTGAATAATATTAGTCCATTAATCATTATTTCATTGTAAAAATGCTTGAAAAAGATTGTAACAATGGACAAGATTGAAATTTATTTGGAGCAAGGCTCGAAATGAATGGATTAATCAAAATAGAAAACATTGCTAAAATACAAAATGAATAAGATGAAACTAGGTGCCCCAGATATCGTAGCATGAGCTTCTCTGCACTAACTTCTCAAGGGCCATTTTAAGCTTGATCTGTGTTTAGGAGATCTAGAGTACCTTGTTGATGCCTCAAGATGTAACGTTCCTTCTTCTGAGAGGACACGATTATCACATGCTCAATCTTCGATCAAAATTTAAGTTGTCCTTTCCCTAGTTTTCAACTCAAAACTTCTTTGGTCTCAAGGCGCCCTTTACGAGTTTTCAACTTAGCCTCTCTATTTCATCTTTTTTTTTGGGTGAAGTATCTTTTGACTGAATCTAAATTCACAGGGTTACGCAGGTTTTTTTCTATCCATCTTGATCAAAATTAGCGCTCCTTCAGAAAAGACCTTCTTTACTACATAAGGTCCTTCCCAATTTGACATCCACTTTCCTCTAAAGTCTTTATGTATGGGAAGGATCTTTTTCAATACCAGGTCCCCCTCATGGAATTCTCTGGGGCAAACATTTTTGTTATAAGCTTGTATCATTCGTTTTTGGTACATCTAACCATGACGGATAATGCTTAGCCTCTTTTCTGCAATTAAGTTCAATTGATCATATTGAGATTGGATCCATTTTACTTCATCTAACTTCAACTTTGAAAAAACTCGGAGGGAAGAAATCTCAACTTCAATGGGCAAAACTGCCTCTATTTCATAAACCAATGAGAAAATCGTTGCCCTGGTGGAGGTTCTGACAAACGTTCGATAAGCATAGAGGGCAAATGGTAACTTTTCATGCCAATCTTTATAAGTCTCAGTCATTTTCCCTATGATCTTCTTAATGTTCTTATTGGTTGCCTCCACTACACCATTTATTTTTGAGTGATATGGCGGCGAATTGTGGTGTTTGATCTTGAATTGACTAGACCTTCGCTATCGTGTTGTTGTTCAAATTTAGTGCATTGTCAGATATAATCTTGTCTGGCATTCCATACGGACATATAATTTATTTCTTTAAGAATTTGTTGGCTGCCAACTTTGTGACATTGGTATATGAAGTGACCTCTACCCACTTGGTGAAGTAATCGATGACCACAAAGATAAATTGATGCCCGTTAGAAGCTTTTGGCGAGATCAACCCAATGACATCCATGCCTCACATAGAAAAATGTCATGGAAAAGTCATAACATGAATAGGTGAATGAGGTGCATTAATTTTGCCTCCATAAATTTGGAACTTATGGTATCTCTTAGCATAGCTGATACAATCTCCTTCCATAGTGGACAAATAATATCCAAATCTCATGATCTGCTTAGCCATTGTAAAACCATTAGCATGTGTTTCACAAACACACTCATGGACTTCTTCCAAGATTTTCTTGACCTCAACAACGTCCATACATCTTAGTAGCACCTGATCCTTTCTTCTTTTGTATAAGATTTCCCCATCTAAGGCATAGTCATTGGCTAGTCTTTTTAGCGTCCTTTTATCATTCTCTGTTGCTTGCTCTGGGTATTCACTCTCAGTATATCGTGGTACCAAGGGTGGTCATCCTTTTCTTCTTCCTCGATGTTGTAACAATGAGTTGGAGCCTTATAAATACTCATTTGGATAGGTTTTACATCCTCTTGTTTGTTCATTTTGACCATAGAAGCTAAGGTAGCCAGAGCATCAGCCATTTGATTTTCATCTCGCGGGAGGTACCAGAAAATGATGTCATCAAACTCTCTAATTAACTCAAGGACCAACCTTCTATACCCGATCAACTTGGGATCTCTTGTCTCCCATTCACCTTTAAGTTGATAAATCACTAATGCGAGATCTCCATATATCTCTAGTACTTTGATCTTACATTCTATGGCTGCACGAATACCCATTATGCATGCTTTGTATTCTGCTATATTTTTCTTGCAATCAAAATCCAATTTACTAGTAAAGGGATAATGATCTCCATTTGGGGATACCAGGGTTGCCTCGATTCTGTTACCCATAGCATTGGAAGCCCTATCAAAGTTTAGTTTCTAGGGCTGTTCTTCTTGAGCAACATACATCAGATCTTCATTTGCGAAATTGAAATTCAAAGGCTCGTAATCTTCTAGAACTCTACTAGCTAGAAAATATGCTATTGCACTCCCTTTTACTGCCTTCTGGGTCACGTAGACTATACCAAATTCAGAAAGTAGAATTTACCATCGGGTTATCCTTCCATTTAGAGTAGTCGGTTTCATCATGTACTTTAAAGGGTCTATTTTTTAGATAAGCTAAGTTGTGTGGTACAACATGTACTGTCTTAATCTTCGGGTTGTCCAAATTAAGGCGCAACTCAACTTCTCAATTGGCGAGTATCTTGTCTCATATTTAGTAGACTTACTGAGGTAGTATATCGCTCTTTCTTTCCTACCTGACTCATCATGTTGGCCTAGCACGCATCCCATAGAATTCCCAAATACTCTCAAGTACAATATCAATGGCTTATCTAGACTAGATGGCATCAGTACTAGAGCATTAGACAGGTAATATTTGACATTGTCAAAAGTTTTCTAGCATTATTTGTCCCATACACCTAGATTATGTTTCTTAAGGATATGGAATATGGGGTTACATTTCTTAATTAGTTGTGAAATGAACCAGACGATGTAATTTAATCTCCCTAAGAAACCTCAAAACTCTTTTTGAGTGCGAGACGGAAGCAACTCCTGTATAGCCTTGACTTTATCTGGGTCAATCTTTATCCCCTTTTTGCTAACTACGAAGCCTAACAATTTTCCCGACCTGGCTCCGAAGGTACATTTTGTTGGATTGAGCTTTAGTTGGAATTTTCTCAACCTCAAAAATAACTTCTTCAGGACTTGTATATGCTCTTCTTCTGTTCAGGACTTTCTGATCATATCATTGACATAAACTTCAATTTTCTTATGCATCATATCATGAAACAGGGTTACCATGGCTCTTTGATACGTTACTCCTACATTTTTCAGTCAGAATGGCATCACTTTGTAGCAAAATGTTCCCCACATGGTTACGAATGTAGTCTTTTCCATATCTTCAGGATGCATCTTAATTTGGTTGTATCCAGAGAAACCATCTATGAAAGAGAACAGTAAGTAACTTGACATGTTGTCCACTAAGGTGTCGATGTGAGGCAATAAGAAATTGTCTTTTGGGTTGGCCTTGTTTAAATCCCTATAGTCTACACACATTCGTACTTTCCCATAATTTTTAGGGATGGGGACAATATTGGCTACTCATTCTGAGTATTTAACCACTTGTAAGAAATCAGCATCGATTTGCTATTTGACCCCTTCTTTTATTTTCAGCAAGACATCGGGCCTCATCCTTCGGAGCTTTTATTGAACTTGCTTGCACTCTTCCTTTATGGGGAGCCGGTGTACCATGATATTAGTACTTAGCCCAGGCATATCTTGATACGACCATACGAATACATCTTTGAATTCTTAGAGTAACTCAATGAAGTCTCGCTTTGTTTTTGCGGTGATGCAAGCTCCTATCTTCACCTCTTTCTCTTCTCCTAAGCTCACAATTTCTATTGACTCTTTGTAAGGTAGGATTTGTTTCTCGTCTTATCCTACGATCCTCAACAAATCAAGAGATAGGTTACGATCTCGATCATCTTCAAAGTCCCGAGATTCCTTTGGACACATATCTTACTCAAACGGAGAATTAATATCTGGAGACCAGTTATATGAATGGAAGAAAACCCAAATATCAAATGAATCTAAGAATAATTATATGTGTGGTATGAGTCTGAATAAAATGGAAAGAATAAAAGAATATTTGCGAAAATGAGACACAATGATGTATTTTATTGAAATAAAAAAATAGACATATGCCTATTTTCACAAAAGGATTCTTATTACTCCCAAGCTTAGAGCAATAAGTGTGTTTTGAACATTACTCTAAAATGGTCCTAAAACTACAGAGAACTCCTCTATAGTCCAGTTGTTCAAAACACTTTCGGGGATGTAGGGACAAATTCTTAATAGTTTTTTAGTTCCATTTCCAAACCCTCGATATTTTTAAAGAATTCCAACTCTTTGTTATCCATCAGACTCTGTGCTAGAGTTTTGAACTCAATGCACTTTTGGATTTCATGAAACTTATTACATGCAATGAATGTAATGTTAATGAACGGAAAAGATGCATGCAAAAAGACATTGATTCTAGTTCAATTCCATTAGAACAACTTTACTAGAAAACAAGTTTCTTTACATAAAGTGAATACATATAAGGCCTCGCATTCACACTTAAAACCTTGACTTTCCCAGGAAATAAAGCTAATTCTCGACCCCGCTCGACTCCGATTCATATTTCAGACTTTGAACGGCTGGGGTTTGCAAGTGGTCAGCCACTTCTAGTACTCAGACCAAAGTTTCGCTCATAACTGTAAACTGAAAAATATATAGGATTTTTCCTATATAATTCGTCACCTTTTTACTTAAATTTGTTGTTAAAACCAAGTAATTGCTTAATAAATTAATGAAATATATGAAAATATGAAATTGGGACATAGAAATTATTAAAATGTGATTTTATGCTTTATTATATAGTTTTCATGCAGAAAATGGCTTTTTTTTATATTAATTTGAGCATATTATATTTTCAAGCTATAAAGTGGGCCATGCATGATTAAATTAAATAATAAAATATAAAGTTATATTTAATAATTTATTTTAATATATTTCATTAATAAATTGGGTTTTAATTAATTAAATAAATTGATTAAATGAAGTTGTCAAATTATATTCTTTGGTCATCTAAATTATCTACTACATTTGGACAGGTCTGAGAGCTTTATGTTGATTACAAAACCATCCAAATGGAGGACCAAGTCAACCTAAAATTCGGCTGCATGTGGATGTTCATAAATCAAATTTTGGTTTAATTACACAAGGTCCTTGAAGAATTAAAGAAATTAGAGATTTACCCAGAGATTTGCAATTGACCAAGTCTTGATCCTGATGATGTTGTGGCACTTAAATCAAGAAAAAATCAGCCACATTTCCAAAATCATGGCCAGTCACCCTTGGATGAATTTGCAAAAGATGGACACTCCTATTTTTAGCAAACTAGCTCCCTTACCTTACCTATAAATAAGACTCCATTTCTCACTTTTCTAATCATCCCTCACTCATTCATCATTCTCTCTTCTCTTAACTCTCTTATCCCTCACGCCTATCATCATCTTTGCATAAAGATTTTTAGCAAATTAGCCTCTTAAAGAGCCTACGGTCGGCCACCTCGGAGAGCCATCAGCAAAGGAGCGAAGCAAAGGAACAAAGGAGCCCTCGTCAGTTAGTGTCTTGGGTGACAACCACTTTGATTTATGTTTAATCTTTCTTTTCTTTAATTTAATTCAACAATGTTTGCTATGTTTTTACTATTCTTGTTTACAACAGTGATAGCTTAATGTTATTTAAGCTAGGATGATTATTTTGATTGAATAATATTTATTTGATTCATGCTTATAATATTTGTGCCTCAATCGATCATGTTTTCAATTAAAATAAAGTCTGTATTTCGTTCATACGTGATTGAAATGCACCTGAATTAGCTGAGCGATCCTAACTAGATGATGAGTAATGGACACATAATTGAAATGTGCATGCTCAATTTAGATCCTAACCCAATTAAATTGTAGTTTACATAACAACCCTAACCAGGCTTTGTTATCTGTATAGTTTTTAGATTTGTGTGATTAAACTGTTTCAAACCTAACACGTCCCTATTACCTTGCACGAATACTAAGAAACCCTTAGTAAATAAGGATCAGTAAAATGCATATTTACTAAGTAAAGGATTCTGAAAGGATCTAATGGGGTTTCCAAACTAATGAAAGATCGAGTTGCCATGAAATGTTTTTCTGAATATTGATAAGCATGTTGATAATAATTTGAGTTGAATTAAAGTAATTGTCCTAGCTTATTTATGTTATAATTGTTGCTTATTGTGTTAATTCTGCTAAAATCTGTTTCATTCATATAGTTTGCATACTTAGGATAAATTGCATTAGGGATCATTGCATTTAGTTTCATATACTTAAATTTTCATCACTCCTCAATTATATTGTTTTTATTTATCAAATTGTTAATATAATTTTACAAATTAATTGACTTAGCACGAATACAATCCCTGTGGAGACAATAACTCGATAGTTACTTATTACTTGATAACGACTGTGTACACTTGCACAAACCTGAACGTTACAAGTTTTTGGCACCGTTGCCGGGGATTGTCAACTGTTTCCATAATCATTTTTTGTGAAATTATTTATTTCAATCTGGTTATTTCTAACATTACTAACTTATTCCTTTTTAATTTTGTGATTTTCTTTTCAGGTGTTTATGAGCATAGATCGGATTATCGATTTACTCCCAGTAGACCTTGAAGTTGAGCGAACTTTTAGACAAATAAGACGTGAATGAACAGCTCAAAGACAGAACGAGATGGACCTTGGAAATTAGAATCAAGACTAAGGTAATGAAGCTGAACATGTACAAAATCCTATCCTCATTACCGATGATAGGCATCGATGCATTAGACAATATGTTGTGCCACTTTTCAGTGAGTTAAATCCATGAATTAGAAGGCTAGATATTGAGGCAACCCAATTCGAATTGAAACCAGTGATGTTTTAAATACTACAAACGGTGGGCTAATTTAGTAGTATGCCCACGGAAGATCCACATCTCCACCTTCAATTGTTTATGAAGGTGAGTGATTTATTCAAGATAGCTGGTGTGACTGAAGACGCACTGAATTGAAGTTGTTTTCGTACTCATTGCGAGATCGAGCACGAGCATTGCTCAATTCATTACCAGCAAGTGCTATATCTACATGGCAAGAATTAGCAGAGAGATTTTTGGTTAAGTATTTCCTACCTAGGAAAAACGCTAAGTTGAGGAACAAGATCACAACTTTCCAACAATTGGATGACAAGTCTTTATATGAGGCTTGGGAATGATTCAAGGAGTTACTTCGTAAGTGTCCTCATCATGGGATTCCTCATTGCATCCAGTTGGAGACATTCTATAATGGTCTCAATGCACATACAAGATTGATGGTAGATGCTTCTACGAACGATGCAATTTTGTCTAAGTCTTATAATGAGGCTTATGAGATCATCGAGAGGATCGCGAGCAACAACTATCAATGGCCAACAAATCAAACAGCTTAAGGAAGACGCGTAGCCAGAGTTCATGAAGTTGATGCTCTCACTTCGTTATCAACTCAGGAATCATCTATTTCCTCTATGTTAAAGTAGTTTACCGCTAATAGTGCTAATAATTTTGTAGCTCAGCCACCAAGTCCATTTGAAGTAGTTTCCTGTGTATACTGTGGGGAAGGTCATTCTTTCGAGAATTGCCCATTGAATCTCTAGTCAGTGTACTATGTAGGGAACCAATGTCAAAATAGGAGTGGACAAGGAACCCAGTCCAACTTTTATAATCCTTCATGGTGTAATCATCCCAAGTTTTCCTAGAGCAACCAAGAAAATGGACCAAACAACAACTTTATGCAGCATAGACCCAACTAATCTCAAGGGTTTAATTTGAAAGCTCAAAAACCACATCAACCTGAGGCATCAAACAGTTTGGAGAACTTGTTGAAAGCGTACATGGTAAAGAATGACACTTTGATCCAGAGCAAAACAGCAACACTGAAATGTTTGGAAAACTAAATGGGTCAGTTAGCTACGGAGCTTCGTAATAGACCACAAAGAATATTACCGAGCAACATTGAGAATCCAAGAAATTTGGGTAAAGAACATATCAAGGCAGTGGCATTGCAAAGTGGTAAAATTCTGGAACCCCAATTGATTGATGTCGATGACAAGCCTGTTGAAAAGAAGAAAAGTCAACCAGCTGTTGAAATTCCTATAGCAAAAGAATTAGAATCTGCAAAGACTAATAAGGTAAATCCTAACTTAGTAAATTCAGATACTTTAACATCTTCTTTGGATAAAGATTTACCTACTTAGAAGTGTTGTCTGATTCAACCGAAAGTTCCATCACCCCTATATCCACAAAGATTGCAGCAACACAAGCAAAAATAAGAGGTGAAATTCAAGAAGTTTTTGGATGTTTTGAAGCAATTACACATCAATATTCCATTGGTGGAGACTTTAGAACAAATGCAAAATAACGTGAAGTTTATGAAGGATGTACTATCCAAGAAGAAATGACTGAGTGAGTATGAGACTGTCGCCTTGACAAAGGAGTGCAGTGCATTCCTGCAGAACAAGCTGCCACCAAAATTGAAGGATCTAGGAAGCTTTACGATACCTTGTAACATTGGTGAATCTTACTGTGGTAAAGCTTTGTGTGACTTAGGAGCAAGTATCAACTTGATGCCTAAGTCTATTTTCAAGATGCTAGGGATAGGAGAAGTAAGACCTACAACTGTGACGCTCCAGCTAGCGGATCAATCTTTAGTATACCCTGAAGGAAAGATCAAGGATGTTTTGGTAAGAGTCGATAAATTTATTTTTCCTACTGATTTCATTATTCTAGATTTTGAAGTAGATAAAAAAGTGCTAATTATCCTTGGGAGACCTTTTCTAGCCACGAGAAAAACGTTAATTGATGTACAGAAAGACTAACTCACCATGTGAGTTCAAGATGATTAGGTAACTTTTAACATTCTTAAAGCAATGAAATTTCCCGATCCAACAGAAGAGTGTTCAGTTATGGAAGATTTAGAGACCTTGATTTCTATGGAAAGTAATTTTGAAGAAGATCCATTGGAGAAAGCCTTAGGGTTTGACCCTTTGGAGGATGAATAAAGTGAGGAAAACATGGTTCTGGTGGAAGCCAATCTGAGAAATTTTATTCAATCCACACGTTTTGAACCATTGGAGTTGGAAGTCAGAGAATTTGTGCAACCCAAATTGTCAATCGAAGAACCACCTACACTCGAACTAAATGTACTTCCTTCCCATTTGAAATATGTTTATTTAGGTGATTGTTCCACTTTACCTGTGATTATTTCAGCAGAACTGACAAAAAATCAAGAGGAGCAACTAATTTCTGTTCTAAAGAAATTTAAGAAAGTAATTGGTTGGACTATAGTTGATATTTGATGTATAAGCCCTTCATTTTGCATGTACAAAATTAATCTAGGGGAAGGTGAAAAATCTCAAATTGATGGGAAAATGAAGCTCAATCCTATTATGAAGGAAGTTGTGAAAAAGGAAGTGATCAAATGGTTAGATGCAGGAATCATCTATTCAATTTCAGATAGTTTGTGGATAAGTCTAGTACAGTGTGTGCTGAAGAAAGGTGGAATTACGATTGTTGAGAATGATCATAACAAATTGATCCTGACAAGAACTGTTACTGGTTGGAGAATTTGTGTTGACTATAGAAAGCTAAATAAAGCCACTCGGAAGGACCATTTTTCGTTGCCTTTTATGGATCAGATGTTAGATCGACTGGCAGGTAATGAATTCTATTATTTTTTAAATGGTTATTCGGGATATAACCAAATAGTTGTAGCCCCGGAAGACCAACATAAAACTACCTTTACTTGTCCATACGATACATTTGCTTTTAGGCGAATGCCTTTTGGTTTATGCAATGCACCTGCAACATTCCAACGATTCATGATGGCAATATTCACTGATATGGTTGAAAATTTTGTTGAGGTTTTTATGGATGGTTTTTCTGTTTTTGGTAACACTTATGGTGTTTGTTTGAGTAATTTGGCTAAGGTACTGAAGAGATGTGAAAAGACGAATCTTGTCCTAAACTGGGAGAAATGGCATTTTATGGTTAAGAAAGGGATTGTCTAAGGAATTGAAGTCAACAAAGAAAAGGTGGATGTAATTGAAATATTACTGGCCCCAATGAATATGAAAGGAGTTAGATGTTTCTTAGGCCATGCCGGTTTTTACCGAAGGTTTATCAAAGATTTTTTGAAAATTTCTAAACCGCTGTGTTTGTTGTTAGAGAAAGATGCAGTGTTTGATTTTAACAAAGCATGTTTAGAAGCTTTTGAATAGTTGAAAAAATGGTTAATCTCAACCCCAATAGTCATTACACCAGATTGGAGCACACCGTTTGAGTGGATATGCGATGCAAGTGATTATGTTGTTGGAGCTGTGATGGGTGAAAGAAAAAATAAAGTGTTCCACCCCATTTAATGTGCAAGTAGAACCTTGATGGGAGCCCAACTCAAACGATAACTAAAAAGGAAATATTTGCTATAGTCTTTGCTTTTGAAAAATTTCGCTCATACTCTTATAGGTACCAAAGTTAGAGTATTTACTGACCATGCGACCATTAAATACTTGCTCACGAAGAAAGATGCAAAACTGAGGCTAATTCGTTGGATACTTTTACTCTAAGAATTTGACCTTGAGATCCAAGATAGAAAAGGTGTTGAAAATTAAGTAGCTGATCATCTGTCGAGGTTGGAGCAAGATGAGGTAACTCGATCACATGTGCTTATCAACGAGAATTTCCCAGATGAGCACTTATTTGAGGTATGTCGAATTCATGAAACACCTTGGTTTGCTAATTTTACCACTTATCTTGCATGTGGAATAATTCTTCAAGAAATGACATACCAATAAAGAAAGAAATTCCTTCATGATAGTTGGTATTATTTCTGGGAAGACCCATTCTTGTTTAAACAGTGTGCAGATAATATAGTCCGAAAGCGTGTAGCTGAAAGTGAGATTCCTGAGATCTTATATCATTGCCATTAATCTCCAAGTGGGGGACACTTTGGTGGTGCACGTACTGTAGCTAAGGTTTTGCAAGCAGGTTTCTTTTGGCCTACACTATTTAAAGATGTTTATGCCTATGTGAAGAACTATGATAGATGCCAAAGGAGCGAAAACATATCAAGGAGGAATGAAATGCCCTTAACAAATATTTTGGAGATTGAATTATTCGACGTATGGGGCATTGACTTTGTAGGCTCATTTCCTTCTTCGTATATGAACAAATACATCTTAGTTACTGTGGACTATGTATCCAAGTGGGTTGAAGCAGAAGCATACCCTACAAGTGATGCTAAGGTAGTCATGCGGTTCCTACAAAAGCATGTGTTTACACGATTTGGGACACCAAGAGCTATTATTAGTGATGAAGGTTCTCATTTTGTGAACAAGTGGCTTAAGTGGTTGCTTGACAGTTATGATGTGAAACACAAGATTGCTACTACTTATCACCCCTAGTCCAATAGGCAACTTGAAAGAGTGAACTGTGAAATCAAAGGCATCCTTGAAAAGGTAGTATGCCCCAGCAGAAAAGATTGGTCTCGAAGGCTCGATGATACATTATGGGCCTATCAAACAACATTTAAGACACCGTTAAGAATGACTCCTTATCGGTTGGTTTTTGGAAAGGCATGTCATTTGCCATTAGAGTTGGAGAATAGAGCTTACGGGGCTTTGAAGAAGTTAAATTTTGATCTTAAGCAAGCCGGTGAGAGAAGGATGTTACAATTGGATGAGTTGGAAGAGCTGAGGTTGTTTTCCTATGAGAATGCCAAAATGTATAAAGAAAGATAAAAAAGATGGCATGATAGTCATATACGACCTCGCGAGTTTAAAAAAGGTCAGAAGATTTTGTTGTTTAATTCAAGGCTAAAGTTATTTCCTGGGAAGCTGAAATCCCGATGGAAAGGACCTTATACCATCTATTGAGTTTATCCTCATGGATCTGTTTAATTATACGATAATTACGAAGGTACGTTTAAAGTCAATGGACAACATCTCAAACATTATTGGGATGGTGACGTTAAGCGAGTTGAATCCTAGTTCTAATTAACAGACCCTTGATTTTTCATAAACTTGTTTTGTAAATAAATAAATAAATAATTTGGATTTATTTTCTTAATTTAGTACATTTAATTAATTCTGTCTAAGGAGATTGGAACTTAAGCGGGACCACTGTGACCACTCCAACCTTTCCTGGGAATTAATTTAAAGTAATTTATTGAGAAGAAATTTTCTAATTAAGATTTAAAATTTTTTTTAGTTTCATTTGTTTTGTTTAAATTTTAAATTTTTTATGTTAATAAAGGGGGTCAAATTTGGCCCAAGTACTAATAAGTTTTTTTAGTAAGATATAGTCTGAATTTGAGGCCCAAGACAGAAAAAAGAGGGAGAACTCCACACTTATTGTCGCCATTTCCATTGCTTGCCGCCCAATTAACCCTAATGTAGCTAAGTTTTTGGTACATGTTGCCCTAATTTTTCCCTATATAAACCCTTCTTCTTTCTACTATTTCATATCCCTCAAAGTTATTTACTTAAACCCCAAAAATCCTTAAACTTTTCTCTTGTACCGTCAACCTCAAATCCCGAAAGAAACCCTAGTTCTCCTCCCCTTTTGCCAAAATCTCCTATAACCACCGTAAAGAGATCGTTGGAGCATCAACGTCGCTGCCACACGTAACCACTATCGTCGCCGTACACCATCATTGCTACCGCACGCTGCCTTCGCCGCCGCAACCTCTTCACCGTCGTAAGGATCACTGAAGTAGATCCTACCCACTTGCCGATTTTTTTCCCTGTAAGCAGAACTTTGCCGAATTTTTGGGAAAATACCATGTCTCACAAAAGAACTAGATCGTCGAAGACTACTCCTGAAAACCCTGTAGCGACGTAAAAACTTTTGCTTTCGGTCGCTAATTGTGGCGATTTAATGAAAACTTGAAAACTTGAAAACTGAAGTTTGATTTTTAAAAAAAGGAAGAGTCGCCACCGATCCTTTTTCTAGGTGTGATCGGGCACCTGGTAAATCTCAATTTTAACAAAAAAGGTTTTATTTTTTATAAAAGAAAGACGAATTTTAGGCCTGCGTAAAAGTTCAGAGAAAAATAGGGTCCGGGAGTCGGTTACGCGCAGGGAAGGTGTTAGCACCCCTGCTACGCCCAAAATTGGTATCTTATTAAACATGCGTCGTCTTGATTTTCAAAAATACGAGTTCAATGTAGCATTTAATCGTGATCTGATTAAAACACGAGAATTTTTAATTTTTTGATTTTTTGAGAAGGGTGTCCCGTTTTAACACGAGCCGACAAATTTCACCCAACATAGCGGTGAAATCAATGACTAAATATTAAATCGGTTTATTGCCTTATTTATTGAAAATAGTAAAAAACATGAATAAAATCTTTAAAGTAGTGAACAACAAAATGATATAAAATGGGCGGGAAACAAAAAATAAAAGAGTTAGAAATACATCGAAGCGAATAATAAATATGACAATAATATTAAAACAATGACAATATAAGCAATATTAAACATGATAATAAAATTATTAAATACGAAATAGAGACAAACATATACACAAACATACGATAATAATAAGTGAAGTGACGTAAACATAATATTAAAAATACTAATAGTGCTATATATATATATATAAATATACGTAATAATAAGAATAAAAAGTGTATACATAATAATACTAAATATATATATATACATAATATATATGTAGATAATATATATAAAATGAACCTGTACAACATATATTAGAAATACTAATAACATAAAAACATATTAATAATATTACATAAATATGTACATAATATACTGTTAAAAATACATACATACTAGTTATTAAAAATATATACATAAGATAATGTGTAAAATGTAATATAGTATTAGAAATATATACATGACATATATAAAAATACAATATTAAAAAGATATATATACGTAATATATAAAAAATGTATACATAATATAATATTGAAAGTATTTACATGGGATAATATAAAAAAGTATGAATAATGTGATATTAAAAATATATACATAATATACATAAAAAATATAATATTAAAAATATATATACATGATATATATATGAAATATGCACATAATATAGTTATAAAAAATATATTAAATTCAGAATGGGTAAATAATAATAAAAAGGGTAAGAATATACCAAAGCCCCAATGTTATGGGTTACTGAAATTAATCACTTTTCTCCTCGGGATGTTGAAATGGGCCTTTGTTGGTGATCGTCACCGGATCAGATTGCCGCAAATAGAGTCGGGTTGACCCGACCATTTTAAAATTTATTATTATTTTTATTATTGTTGTTTTTCTTAGACCAATTTTTGCCTAGCCCAATTAAAATAAAATCTACATTAAAGATACAAAATCCAAATTACTTCAACCCAACACAAACCAACCCCAGCCCACTAACTTAATAATCCAAGCCCAACACAACCTAACCCACTAACTTAATAATTCAAGCCCAACACAAACTAACCCATCTCACTAACTTAACATTTCACCAAACACAAATTAACCTAAAACAAACAAGTTCCAGCAGCAAACAAAGAGAATCCAAACTTCAAGCTGCCGATCCTCCCTCTCCTTCCACCGTGCGCGTCACCAGTAGCAACCGTATGCACCGCATGAAATCAGGCAAAGGGCGGTTGTAGGTTCGGATATTTCAGTGCTTTTGGGATCTAGAAAATGTGGCCTTCAAACGCATTAAAAAAGGGGCTAAGCACCCATCTTTGCGCGTTGTTAGCCACCGGACACGAGGATGGTATGGCGGGCGGTGAAGGAGCTCAAACGATTGGAGAAGAAAGGGAAGGAGAGAGTGTTGCAATCGTGTTCTGTTCTTCTTCCTTTTTTCTTTTTTTTTTATTTAAAAAAAATCACCCTTTTACAAATTTCTATTCGGCTTTTTATAACCCCTCTTGTTACACTGTCTATTTCCTATCTTCTCTACTATTGTTGCGTGTTCTCTTTGTCTTGCAGGTGGTGGTTGAACGGTGGACGTGGCAAACGGCATGGGGGGTGGCCAGGCTCTGACAGTGGCTAGGGGGATAGGGTTTCATACTGTTTGTTTTGTTTTTTCTTTGATGTTGGGCTAGGTTTAGGTTGATTGGGCTTGGTTATTGGGCTCTGAGTATGGGTTTGGTTAGTGTTGGGCTGAGGGTGTAAAATGGGTTAAGGGGTTTGTTATTCTATAGGCCAAAATTGGCCTACAACAAACTCGATTGTGATCAATGAAGATGTGAAAGAAAGATTTGATTCAATATTCAAGCATCAACCTATGGTGTCAGAAAAAAGTTATAACTTGAAGAGTAATAATTTAATGGTTGTCCTTGTGCCAATTAGAAAGACAATCAATGCTCTTAAGTGGGAACGATTTTGTGATGTTCGTTCACCTTCCGATGATGAACTAGTTCGAGAGTTCTTTGCAAGTTTGACCACACAAGATGCTACTGAGGTCATCATTCGGAAGAAAAAGGTACCTCTTACTTCTAAGCCCATCAATGATTTGTTTAACTTACCTGATGTTGAAGAAGATGAGTACTACCCTATGATGAACCACATAAATTGAGATTTTCTTCAACAAGTACTTAGTGTTGTGATAAATCCGAGATCTCAATAGATTATAAGAAAGAATGGAAGTTATTCTTGCCGAAGGGAATACCTAAAACCGGTAGCAAAGGTATGGTTTTATTTTGTTCGCTACAGTTTTATGCCTATCTCACATAGTTCTACCATCTCAATGGAATAAATGCTATTTTTATATGTAATCTTGACAGAAAATTCCATTAATGTTGGGAAAATTACTCTCAAGGAGATTTATGACTATGCTAAAAAGAAGACAGGAAGTGCTTATTTCCCATCATTAATCACTTCACTTTGCTTAAGGGCTCGTGTTAAAACACAAGCGAATTTGAAGGGGTAATATGTCCAAGGGTGCATTACAAGTCATGATCTTGAAAGGTTAGTAAAGAAGGTGCATGAGTTGAATCAAGGTGAGCAAGAAGAACCAACTGAGCCAAATACTGAAGAGTCAACAAATAAAACTGAAACTAAATCAGTTACAGCCACTGACCTGATAAGGAACCAAACAGTCTTAAACCAATTGAAGGATTTAAAAAACCCTAAACCAAGGGTTGAGCCAGAAGAAGAACCAGACAAGTTAAGTGTTGAACCTGAATATACAACTCCCATGCCAACTTTTGCAAGTACTTCAAGGAAATCAGAGTTGTCAATATTGATGGATATGTACAAGTTCATGCATAATCAACAACAAACTTACTGGAAATACGCAAAAATTAGAGATGATTCGATTCAAAATGCTTTTAAGAATATCTCTAACACTTTTGTTCCTGAGTTCCCATATGCTATCTTTGAGACATGGACGGAAGATACTGATTATACAAGCAGTGATGAAGCTGAAAAAGACAAGGGGAATAAGTTAGAAGAATAAAAAGGAGGATTCTTGTCTTTTTATTTATTTGTTTTAGGTCTTTAGGAATTTGTTTCTTTACTAATTAGGATTTAATTTCTACAAAATAAAACATAACAAGCATGAATAAATGCTTCTTTAAAAAGAAAATGACTAAGTGATGTGGTAATGGGAATGAACATGTCCAGGATTGGATTATGAGGAAAGACTTGGTATTTAAGTAGTCTAAATGACTCACCTCTCTTTCTTTTTAACCCTACCTTGTGTTTAGTTTTCATTCATTACTTTGTTCTTGCAATGAGGACATTGCTTCTTTTTAAAGGGGGTAAGGCAAATAATTGCTCAAAATTTTTAAAATTTTCAAGTATGTTTCAATCATTTCTTCCATGAGTATGTCTTAATAAATTAATGTTTAGGGAAATTCTTTGTTAATGAGATAGCTTGTATGCGAGCATGAATGATGATTTTATCTGAGTGATTGTATGTTATCATGAAGAATGGAGTGATTATATGATCTTAGTTTTAGGTAATGTTTGCCATGAAAACTTAGTTTCTTTTGAGATTAAGCATGCATGAAGGTTTATATATTTAGAATTGACTTAGTAACTTTTTTTAGGTGAAATCCTAGGAGACATAAAAATCTAAAATGATATAGGCACTATTTTTTTGGATCGTTTGAGCCTTTTCAAGCCAACCCTATGATATTAAACCCTTGAAACTATAAATTTGAGCTTAAAAGCATACTTATTGCAATAAACCTATATTATAAGCCACATTACCATCTTTTAATGTTATCCTAATTTTGTGCACCTATCTTAACTAAAGTTGTCTTGGTAAGCAACGTTTGAGGAAATTTTCATGTATGTGCTCATTTGAGGAAATTTTCATAAGGATGTATGTGCTCATGCTTAAAAAAAAAGCGAAGAAAAGTTTTCTCAGTTTCCACAAAGAAAAAATGTATGAACATGAGTTCAAAATAAGTTTGGGGGTATTCCAAAGGATCACTTAAAGAAAAAGGTTGAATTTCGAGAAATCCAAGACAAAATTAAAGGTTAAGATTTTGAAACCAAAATGTCTTATCTCTTAAGATCCCTACCTTTAACCGAGCCCCATTACAACCTTATAAAAGACCTATTGATTTGATGATTATGTCGCCTACATTAGTGGAGAGGGAGTTCTAAGTTCAACATGTGAAGATCATAAATAAACCTTATGATTGTTTTGCTTGATTAAGGAGAAATTATGTTGAATGAAGAATATTTTCTATGGCTGTCACATATATACATAATATGATTCATGTTGGCATATGTTGAAACTTAGTATAAAATTTTCAAAATGTTTGCGTATGATTTACTTGTTAATAAAGAAGATCTATGAGCATGAATTTATTAATACGTGATTATGGGGCAAGAATTGATGCTGCTTACAATTTTAGCAATTTTTGCTTTAGCGAAACCTTGTACTGTGCATGAACATTACTCGGGACGAGTAATGATTTAAGTTTAGGGGTGTGTAAACTGAAAAATATATAGAATTTTTCCTATATAATTCGTCACATTTTTACTTAAATTTGTTGTTAAAACCAAGTAATTGCTTAATTAATTAATGAAATATATGAAAATATGAAATTGGGACGTAGAAATTATTAAAATGTGATTTTATGCTTTATTATATAGTTTTTATGTAGAAAATGACTTCTTTTACATTAATTTGAGCATATTATATTTTCAAGCTATAAAGTGGGCCATGCATGATTAAATTAAATAATAAAATATAAAGTTATATTTAATAATTTATTTTAATATGTTCCATTAATAAATTGGGTTTTAATTAATTAAGTAAATTGATTAATTAAAGTTGTCAAATTATATTCTTTGGTCCTCTAAATTATCTACTATTTTTGGACAGGTCTAAGAGCTTTATGTTGATTACAAAACCATCCAAATGGAGGACCAAGTCAACCTAAAATTCGGCTGCATGTGGATGTTCATAAATCAAATTTTGGTTTAATTACACAAGGCCCTTGAAGAGTTGAAGAAATCAGAGATTTACCCGGAGATTTGCAATTGACCGAGTCCTGATCCTGATGATGTTGTGGCACTTAAATCAAGCAAAAATCAGCCACATTTCCAAAAATTATGGCCGGCCACCCTTCGATGAATTTGCAAAAGATGGACACTCCTATTTTTAGCAAACTAGCTCTCTTGCCTCACTTATAAATAAGACCCCATTTCTGACTTTTCTAATCATCCCTGATCCCTCACTCATTCATCATTCTCTCCTCTCTCCACTCTCTTATCCCTCACGCCTATCATCATCTTCGCATAAAGATTTTTAGCAAATTAGGCTCTTAAAGAGCCCTTGGTCGGCCACCTCGGAGAGCCATCAGCAAAGGAGCGAAGCAAAGGAACGAAGGAGCTGTCGTCAGTTAGAGTCTTGGGTGACAACCACTTTGATTTGGGTTTAATATTTATTTTCTTTAATTTAATTCAACAATGTTTGCTATGTGTTTACTGTTCTTTTTACAACAATGATAGCTTAATTTTATTTAAGCTAGGATGATTATTTTGATTGAATAATATTTATTTGATTCATGCTTATAATATTTGTGCCTCAATCGATCATGTTTTCAATTAAAATAAAGTTTGGATTTCGTTCATACGTGGTTGAAATGAACCTGAATTAGCTGAGCGATCCTAACCAGATGACAGCTAATGGACACATAATTGAAATGTGCATGCTCAATTTAGATCCTAACCCGATTAAATTGTAGGTTACATAACAACTGTAACCAGACTCTGTTATCTGCATAGTTTTTAGATTTGTGTGATTAAACTGTTTCAAACCTAATACGTCCCTGTTACCTCGCACGAATACTAAGAAACCCTTAGTAAATAAGGATTATTAAAATACGTATTTACTAAGTAAAGGATTCCAAAAGGACCTAATGTGGTTTCCAAACTCATGAAAGATCGAGTTGCCGTGGAATTTTTTTCCGAATATTGATAAGCATGTTGATAATAATTTGAGTTTAATTAAAGTAATTATCCTAGCTTATTTATGTTTTAATTGTTGCTTATTGTGTTAATTCTGCTAAAATCTGTTTCATTCATATAGTTTGCATACTTAGGATAAATTACATTAGGGATCATTGCATTTAGTTTCATATACTTAATTTTTCATCACTTCTCAATTATATTGTTTTTATTTATCAAATTGTGAATATAATTTTACAAATTAAGTGACTTAGCACAAATAGAATCCCTGTGGAGACAATAACTCGATACTTACTTATTACTTGATAACGATTGTATACACTTGCACAAACCCGAGCATTACAATAACGTGGTCCATATCTCTGACCTGCCCCTCTCACAGGTTGTCATCTTTCTCTTATTGCCTTTTCTCGGAACATATTCACTCGGACGTGTTGTCTTCCACTTTATCAAGAAACCCATTTTCCATGAGAAGCTCTCTATTTAGCAACTAAACATGAATCAACACCCTTTTTTCTATGATGAAAATGTAATGCAATTACAGTCAAAACAAAACAAAACTAGTCAGTACATTTTATACAAAGCTAGAATTTAAAGCAAGCAAGAAATAATAAATAGAACACCTATTTAGGTGACCACTAGGGGTTTGGGTGTGGTTCTACCTAGGGTGAGTTCTTAGGGCTCATTATATGCTGTTCGGTTCTAAAGTAAGGGTACCTGAATCGGTAGATTCCTTGATCCTCACCCATTATAGGCTCATACTGGCCGAGTTCAGTTCGGGCAAATACATTTCCCTATGGCTATACGGAGATGAAGATTTCACGAAAACATAGGAATGGATGTATCCCAAAAGCGATCCACTATCCTATACGGAGGTGAAGACCTCACAAAGGAATAATTTCTCACTCGCACTTAAGAAGGGAAAAATCGAACAGTTATGCAATGCAATATGATGCAAACACACAAAAAGACTTTCGAACCAATAAACTAGATATACTATATTGCTATACAACCCGATATATAAAAACATGAAGGATGAAATGTAATGAAAGATCGTAAATTTATACCAAATTATCAATTTTCGACAAAAAGACCAAAAGTAATCAACTCGCGGCTTGACTCTCTTATTTTGTCCCCAATGGAGTGGCCAAGCTGTCAAAACCTTTTTTTTGAGATCAACTATTTATTAAAAAAATAAAAATGTGATTCGCCACCAATCTTTTTTTTATGAGGTGTGATTGGATCACCTCGTAATTTGATTGTTTTAATAAAAGGCTTGATTCACTAAAACAATGGTTTTTTGTCTTCAAAAGTCCATAAAATGGGTTTAGGAGTCAGTTATGCATGAGAAAGTATTAGCACCCTCGTTACACCCAAAATTGGTACCTAATTGATTAATTGACGTCCTAACGTTGAGAATTGAAAATTTGAAGAGAGATTAAAACACGATCCCTTTTCGTATAAGGCATCACTTAACTAAAATTATTTTTGCGAAAAAGGGCTTATTTCAAGTTGATCGAGAAGAAAGACCATGCCCCGTAAGTTAGGACACGATACTTTGAATTCTTGAAAACGAGAATAAGCTCTATTTGATTGCTACTTAAATCTTCTTTTTCTTTTCTTTTTTTGAAATAGACATTTGACTATTTCAGTTTTAAGAGGAAGTCATATTTCGTAAGTTAGGAACACGACTCTTCTAATTCCGAAAATAACGAATATTGTCTTAATTTTAATTATTTCTTATAAGTCGTATAAAAAACGGGTTCACCATTTAATATGATACGCAATTGAGCATAATGAGGAAACAAATAAATGTGTCTAAACCTAAGGGAAAATATCATAAGGATTAAAATAAAAATAAAATGGCTACATGAATAAAGAGAAGAAAAATCGAAATGATCCTAAAAAAATTAATAAGCAGGCAGTTGAGATCACGATAATTTAATCGTAATAATGCGACATGGATTGATTATAATAATAACAATAATGATTATGACTTGATTAATATTTTATTTAATAATATAATGAAGAATAATAATAATGCAATGTCAATTTGTAATAATAATGGTATAATAAGAATATTAATTCATGGCATTAATAACAAAATATAATAACTTGAAATAAAAAAAATGAAAGGGAAGTATAAATAATATCAAATTTAAATATTTAAAAAGTAAAAGAGTAATAAATAAATGAACAAAACAAATAACATTAAATTTAAGCCTTTAAGAAATAAATGAATGAATAAATAATAAATAAATAGATAAAACAAGTATAGATAATATCAAATCTAAATATAAAAAAAGGTAAAAGAATGATAAATAAATAAATACATAAATAAATAAATAAATAAATAAAAATGTAACACCCCAAACCCGGCCTAGACGTTATGGCTGAATCTGACGACGTCACATGGAATGGAAGTCAAAAACGAGTTTGTCGAATTAAAACCGTTCCAGTTAAAATTACCCTTTATTTAATTTGAAAGAACGTGCTCTAGGTGATTGCCTCAAAACTTGTCTTTTAAGCGGAAGCTTTTGTAAACAACTAATTTAGGAAAAACTATTTTTAATTTACGAAAATCATAGTTTTTAGAGAAAACCCGTGATTTGTTGAGTTGCATTTTAATGATCCATAAAAAAAAGAGTATAAAGTCCTAAATTTAAAACCAAACAGTCCAAATCTGAAATTTACATCAAAACCCCCAAATAAGTAATAAAATCTGAAAATTTACGAAAATCAGTCTAAAATTTATGTGTGGCCACCGTCGATTCCTCCATCGTACCGATTCGTCAAGACTGGGGATTACTTGTACAGATTAAACAGAAAGGGTGTATTTTCGCAAACTCAGTGTGTAATCCCCACAGAAAACATGCATACAAAACACATCAGAGTATAGTCAAATATAGGCTGGGCCTGAGCCCATTACAGATTCGGTTTGGGATTTTGCCTAATCGAATATAGTTTCATAATTATATTAGGGCCTTGGCCCATACCAGATACAAAATGCAGATACAGTAAATCAGAATCCTACCCACCAGCCTCTACATACCATCTTTGTCTAGCCTTACACACCATGTGGGGATTAAATCAGCCCACTCGTCCCTACACACTGAACTATACCGAAATGTAGCACATAATCAGAAGGTTGCAACTGAGCTGCCAGATAACAGGCTTAAAAGCCTTTCAGATACTTCCTCCAAATATCATCAACCCACCCCGATGCAATACAACATACCATACATTAGATCACATAGTTAGGGGTCTAAGTAAAGCTTACCGACCCTACAGTAGGTCCACAGTAAACTAGGGCGACCCCGTGCAACTTTACAGAATATTTTAGAAAAATAGGCTCACACGCCTATGTGGCCTGCCCGTTTGGGCTCACATGCTCGTGTGGCCCACACAGCTCACATTGGCCCACGACCAGGCCCAGAATCTCACATGCCCGTGTGAACTACCGTGTGGGCCCACACGCCTGTGACCTCCTCATTGCTATGATTCCGCCACAACACCTTTACTAAGGGGATAAATTTCCTTCTAAGGACCTTTACATCGTGATCCAGAATCTGAACCGGCTCCTCCTCGAAGGTTAGATCTGGCCGAACCTCAATCTCCTCAACAGGGATAATGTGCGTGGGATCAGAGCGATAGTGCCTCAACATTGAGATGTGGAACACATCATGAATGCGGTCTAACTCTAAAGATAGCTCCAACTGATGAACAACCAGTCCCACTCATTTCAGAATCTGATATGGCCCAATAAACCTAGGGCTCAATTTACCCTTGCGGTCGAACCTCAGAACCTTCTTCCATGGCGAGACCTTCAGAAACACGAGGTCTCCCACAAAATACTCAATCTCACGCCTCTTCAGATCAGCGTAAGACTTCTGCCTATCAGAAGCTGCCTTCAGTCGATCCTTAATCAATCGCACCTTATCTTTAGTCTCAGAAACCAACTCAGGACCCAGAACACGTTGCTCGCCCAACTCAGTCCAACATAAAGAAGTGCGACACTTACGACAATACAGTGCCTCGTAAGGTGCCATATGGATGCTAAATTAGAAGTTATTATTATAAGTGAACTCAGCTAACTGCAGATAGTCCTTCCAACTTCCTCGAAAATCAATCACGCAGCTCCTTAACATATCTTTCAGTATCTGAATCACTCTCTCAGATTGACCATCTATTGAGGATGGAAAGTAGTACTAAAATCCAACCTTGAACCCAGAGTCTCATGTAGCTTTTTTCAGAACTGAGATGTGAAGCGAGGATCCCTATCAGAAATGATCGAGACGGGTACCCCATACAATCTCACTATTTTCGATATGTAGAGCTTAGCCAATTTCTGAAGATAAAAGTCTGTCCTAACGGGGATGAAGTGAGCAGACTTGGTCAATCGATCCACGACAACCTAGATAGAATCCTTCTTAGTGGGTGTTAGAGGCAACCCACCTACAAAGTCCATCGTTACTTGCTCTCATTTCCATAACGGTTATCTTAGCCGGCTGTAGCAACCCTGAAGGCAACTGATGTTCAGCCTTAACCTACTGACAATTCAAACAGCGAGTAACGAAGTCAGTAACCTCACGCTTCAACCTTAGCTACTAGAATAACTCTTGGAGATCTCGATACATCTTGTTCCTGTCGGAGTGCATAGCATAGGGACTACTATGCGCTTCCCTCAGAATCGACTATTTTAAATCCTCATCATTCGGTACACAAATCCGACCGCAAAAACAAAGTACCCCATCACTGTTTATCCCAAAATCGGTAGTGTCACCATTCTCCACCTGACGGAAACGCTTCTCAAAAGACTTATCCCCCATCTGTTTATCTCTGATCCACTCTATACATGATGGCTTAACCTGAAGCTCGGCTAATAGGCTACCATCATCAAATAGACTAAGGCGAGCAAACATTGCCCTCAGATCAATCATAACTATACGACTCAAAGTATCGACCACCACATTGGCCTTGCCAGGATGGTACTCGATGGTGCAGTCGTAATCCTTAAGAAGCTCGATCCATCTACGTTGCCTAAGATTTAGCTCCTTTCGGGTAAGGAGGTACTTGAGGCTTTTGTGGTCAGTGTAGATGATACACTTCTCATCATACAGATAGTGCCTTCAGATTTTCAGTGCAAATACCACGGCGGCCAACTCCAAATCATGCGTTGGGTAATTTGCCTCGTGAGTCTTAAGCTGATGAGACGCATACGCAACCACCTTACCATCTTGCATCAACACACAACCCAAACCGACATGTGACACATCACTATAAACAGTAAACTCCTTTCCAGACTCCGGCTATATCAGAACAGGGGCCTGAGTCAAAACAGTCTTGAGCTTTTCAAAACTTTCTTGCTACGTATCAGTCCATATAAAAGAAACTCCCTTACGCAGAAGCTTAGTCAACGGAGCTACGATCAAGGAGAACCCTTCTACAAAATACCGATAGTAACCTGCCAACCTCAGAAAGCTACAGATCTCAGACACATTTTTTGGCTGTTTCCAATCCAACACCACTTCAATCTTATGAGGATCAACTAGTATCCCCTTAGTAGAAACCACATGTCCCAAAAATGTTTCTTCTCGGAGCCAAAACTCACACTAGTTGAACTTCGCATACAACTGTTTCTCACAAAGAATCTATAGTACCACTCTCAGATGCTCATCGTGCCCGTCTTCAGACTTAGAATACACCAAGATATCATCGATGAACACCACCACAAACCGATCCAGGTAGGGTTGGAACACTCGGTTCATCAAGTCCATAAATGCTGCTGGTGCATTAGTTAAACCAAAGGGCATAACTAGGAACTTGTAATGTCCATATTGAGTCCTAAATGCCGTCTTATACACATCCGCCTCCTTAACCCTCAATTGATGATAACCCAAACGTAGATCAATCTTGGAAAACACAGAAGCCCTTCTGAACTGGTCGAATAAATCATCAATCCTCGGTAAATGGGTACTTATTCTTAATCGTCATCCTGTTCAACTGCCGATAATCAATACAAATCCTCATTGTCCCCACGGAGACACACTGCGACGAATAAACCCACGATCCAACAATTCTTGAATCTGAGCATTAAGCTCCGTAAGCTTCTTCGGTGCCATTTAGTAGGGGCCGATAGACACCGGAGCTGTACCCGAAAAAACTCAATCCCAAATTCCACTTCTCGGCTCAGAGCCAAACCTGGTAGTTTCTCAAGAAAGACATCCAGAAAATCTCTGATAGTTCTGATGTCATTTACAGAAGAATGCCTATAATTAGAAACACTTACATAGGCCAAATATGCCTCGCATCTTTTCCGGACCAACTTTTCTGCCACCAATGCAGAAATCACATTAGTTAGAAAACCCCGACGTTCTCCAATCACAACTACCTCGACGATCTCCTCGGTTTTCAAAATGACTCTTTTGGTCACATAGTCCAGACTTACTCGGTGCTTGAATAACCAGTCTATCCCCAGAATCAAGTCAAACTCCCTAAACGAAAGCTCTATCAGATCAAGTAGAAATACTGTCCCTTGAACCTCCAATGGGACGTCTCTATACAGTCTGCTAAGCTGGATAGATTGCCCTAAAAGACTCAATACAGTTACCTAGCTATCAGTACTCTAAAATAGAGTCCCCAAAGTTTCAGACATAGTACTTGCTATGTAGGAATGTGTAGAGCTTATGACAATCAGTGCAAGATAAGGTACATTATAAATTAAAAATGTACCCGTAATGACGTCTGGAGCATCTTTGTCCTTTTAACGACGAGCAGCATAAACAAGAGCAGGCTGCCTCGCCTCTGTATGCCCAACACCTCTGCACGGTGCTCTCTGCCCATGGCTCATGCCGTTACCACCTCTAGCCTGACCACAGCCCTTAGATGGCTGTTGAACTACCCTTGACGGTTGTGCAGTACCAGAACTTGGAGCTTGCTTCTGATCGGCCCTCAGCGGACACTCTCAGACGCGGTGCTCAGTAGACCCACATCTCAAACATGCCCCAGTCGTCCTCCAACATTCTCCCGGATGGCGTCTACCATAATGCCCACAAGGCAAGATCCAAGTAGGAGTAATAGGGGCCCCAACCCTAACTGGCCCATCAGGTCTGGCCTTTTTCTTAGGCCTCATCATAGAACTCGAGGGCTCCGAATCCCTCTTATTCATACCTCTCTCCTTATCTCGATTTTGATTCTCAACGTGTAACACCCCTTACCCATTTCCGACGCCGGGACAGAATACGAGGTATTGCCGGACTTAAACGTAAACATAAACACAAAACTATGTCATAAAATTTCTTTGAACACAAAACTGTACGTACACATGCAAATCATCCTTACTACGGGCCTACAAGGCCTAAAACATACATCGGTAGCAGTTAGGGACTAAACCAAGAACTTCAGAAAAACTTAGAAAATTTTTCATAAAACAGGGTCACATGCCCATCTGAACACAGGGACACGCTCGTGTCTCTAGGTCGTGCAACTCTCTATTTATGACATCAGCATCAATTAAAGATCATACGGCCACTTCACACGCCCGTGTGTAAGGCCGTGTGGTGAATTTGATTTTCGTATTTAAGGTGCAGACTTCATGTAACACCCCCTACCCGTATCCGTCACCGGAATAGAGTACGAGGCATTACCGAGAAGCACGAAACACTTACAGATAATTTAAATACATTTTCATAACAAGTTGTTTCGATTTCATACTATTTCATATTTAAGCTTTATTCACCAAAATATTTGAAATATTATCTTTATGCAAATAGCACACATGAGGTACATAATTCCATAATTATGAATGAACACATTTATCAAACATATTCCATGTTTTTATATATAAATCATAGTTTCATATTTCCATGTATCAATTACCATCACTTCCTCGTATTCAGACAAATACATGTAACAATTCATAAATATTCAACTCATTAACTCTTCCTACCAATCACGATTTAAATTGCCAAATCACTTATTGAGCCCAATTTTAATGTTCACTAAAATTTATCATATAAATTTGGATGTACTTATTCATCAATAAATTCCATGTACAGATATCATCATCTTATACTTCCAAATACATTTACTTTCCACATTTATGAATTCAAATAGCATATACAAGACATACCAATGTACCTCAAGTACGTTTTCATGATATTTCATTTCGAACTCAGATTATTTCATACTAGAAATTTTCTCATTAACTCATTTGGAATACCAATTCATACGGATAATACACTCAAGGTGTAAAAATATATAATCACAAATGAACTCATTCATCAACCAAGTTTTATGCTCATGTCTCATCAACTCGTATTTTCTTATGTCATATAATTCCATGTAATACTTACCAAACTTCTTCAAATTAGTGAACATCTTACGGAATTGGTCTGCACCAGTATGCACTGAATTTCACTGATAATCACTGATGCCATAGCATAGCTATGGTCTTTTCACTAGAATTCCATAGCTCAGCTATAGTCTTACATCTTATACACATATCACACTAATGCCATATCCCAGATATGGTCTTACACAAAAATCACTTGTCACTTGTAGCCGAAGCTACCATTATTCACCGATCGTAGCCGAGAGCTACGGTTTTCAGCGATCAAGTAGTGATGATCGGTGCAGCCGAAGCTACCACTTTTCACTGATCAGGTAGCCGAAGCTACCACTTTTTACTTGTTATTTGTCCTTGATCAGATAAGTGTAGCCGAAGCTATCACTTATCACTTTCACTTGTTCTTGATTAGATAAGTGTAGCCGAAGCTATAACTTATCACTTTCACTTGTCCTTGATCAGATAAGTGTAGCCGAAGCTATCACTTATCACTTGTTGCCATGGTCCAACCATGGTCTTTTCCTTCAATTCATCTTGTCACTGAACTAAAATGCTCAATTTAATCATTTATTCAATTTTCATGCTTTTACATTATTCACGATTTTATCATCAATACATATGAAATAACACATCATGAAATTCATAAAATTAAAAAATGATCACTAAAATTTAGCCATATAAACTCAGAAGTTCGGTTTTTGTATTATAACGATAATCATAATTTCATAATAAATATTCCAAATAAAATATTATATCATTTCTAATTCAACACTTATCGATTATAATCGGGCATGTGATCAATTTATACACGAGTCATTCATATATATATGTATATTTTTCCTCCTCCTCCTCTCCATCCACATCCTTAGTATAAATAACACACTTGTAAGTAACATTATCCATAATTTTCACTATTTACTTATGTGAATATTCAAGCTATTCATCCGTGTCACAGTCACTAAATTATATTTACCTTGAGCTACAGAACTCCAAATTAAGATCCATAAATTTTCCCAGAAACTAGACTCATATGTCTTTTTACCATAAAAATTTCATAATTTTTGGTTGGGCCAATTAATACAGTTTATTCATTGAAGTCTCCCCTGTTTTACTATCTGCAATTCTGACCCTTCTTCACTAAAAATTAATTATCTCCTCGTACAGGATTCTAATGATGTTTTCATTTGTTTCTCTTGAAAATAAACTCATTCGGATTCTAAACATATAAATTTAAGCCTCTAATTATTTTTATCTAATTTTTTTATGATTTTACAAAGTCAGAACAGGGGAACCCGAAATTATTCTGACCTTTTCTCACAAAATTTACAATATCTCATGATTTATAATTCCATTGCTTACATAATTTCTTCTATAAGAAACTACACTCAATAAGCTTTAATTTCATGTTTATTCATCCTCTAATTCCATTTATACAATTTTTCGTGATTTTTCAAAGTTAGACTACTGCTGCTGTCCAAAACAGTTTTAGTACAAAATGTTGATTTCCATTTTGCCCCCAAATTTCACAATTCATACAATTCAGTCCTTGCTCAATTAACCCCTCAATTAAGATAATTTTCTCAATTAATACTTTTCCTATACATTATAAGCTATTTCATAACTATTTAAATTCATAATTTCCACATAAAACTCTAACTTCAAACTCTTTTACAATTAGGTCCCAAACATTCACTTTCTATTCAATTCTTTCAATAAAATCAGCATATAAACAATTTAAAGCTCTAATTCCATTCCAAATCATCATATACTTCCAGCACATATTCATAGAAACTTTCAATTTCTTTCATAGGATCAAAAACTAATGAATTCAACAAGTGGACCTAGTTGTAAAAGTCACAAAAACACAAAAATTTCAAGAAATAATCAAGAATTGAACTTACTTGAAGTAAAAATATGAAAAACCAGCTTAAGGGAACTCTTCCATGGCGTTTTTGCTGATGAGAATGCAGAAAAATAAAGAGAAATCTAGATAATTCCACTTTAGTCCTAGCTTTATTAAGTAAATTTTGCAATTTTCCAATTTTGCCCTTAATTCTCCTTATTTTTTTGCTGATTTCATGCCCTTTCTGTCCAGCCCAAATAGACCTTGGGTCTATTTGCCTTTTAAACCCTCTTTCTTTTATCATTTAAGCTATTTAATCATTTCCCACAATTTTGTATTTGATACAATTTAGTCCTTTTTGTTCAATTAACTATCAGAACTTTAAAATTTCTCGACGAAACTTTAATATTAACTTATTAACACTCCATAAATATTTATAAAAATATTTATGGCTCGATTTAAAATTCTCGAGGTCTCGATACCTCATTTTCGATTCTAATTATTTTAATATTTATTTTTAGTTCACTATTCACTATTTCAAAATTTTTCCTAACTTTACATTTAACTTATACTCACTAAATTAATAATATTTCCTACTAGTGATCTCGAATCACTATTCTGAAACCACTGAAAATTAGGTTGTTACACTTCACACGGCCGGGGCACACGCCTATGTCTTGAGGCCGTGTCTTCCACACGGTTGAGACACACAATCGTGTCTCTGCCCGTGTGTTTACTACCATACATACTGACTTGTAAAACTAAGGTGCAAGGGACACACGGTCGGACAATATGCCCATAGGGCTGACCCTGTGTCACACACGGCCTAGACACACGCCCGTGTATCTGCCATTGTAGACAATTTTCCAAGCCCCTTTTTGTCACCCACAATAATTCATGCACACTCACATATGCCAACGGTGATCCTCATGGCATAAATGGCTACTTAGACATCCATAGCTATAGCTCATGCATGGAAAATTCATGTTGAATTTCACATATTTAAGACTTCACAACTTGTTAAGTTCATTCCCACCATTTCTTTACATTTTAAACCATGCTACAACCTTACCAAGTGACATCAATCATCCATTGAGCATAAATTCCATATTTTATCATCCATTGTTGATGACCAATTCAGCACACACCTCAAGGGTAATAACACATCTCACGCATGCATCAATATTTAGGGTTACGACCCAACCATCAATATGAGCCATACTTCATGGCCATATACAAAATGAATTAGTATTCCAATATAGGCCATCACTTTAGCCAACGAATATGACAAGTATAACAAAATAATAAGTCCCCTATACATGCCATACATAAATGTACTAAACCAAATATACCCCAAAAGATTTATTGATAGTGTGACTTAAGCTCCGACGTCCACGATCCTCGAGCTAGCTTGGAGATGCTAAGAAAAAGGGAAAAAAGAGAGAGGGGGTAAGCATAAAGCTTAGTAAGTTCTATGTAACTAATAAACAACATAGATCATAAAATTTCTTAAGTTAAACATGCTACTAATTACCACCACATTACCAATTTACACACAGTGGACATAATAAGAATCGACAATAAATGTCATTGAACTTCACAACTTAACTTACTCTTTCTTACTCATGCTAAATTTTCCATCATAAATCAAATTCCATACTCATGAGGCTTACGTACATACCTGTACTACTCATAGCTTATTCATAGTTCTCCATCTCTTAACCTTGATCTTGAATGACCCGTTGAACCACTTGGACTACGAAAGGACGTTCGCGATTATCATACACCAAATAGGGTGACAAAGCCATGTCCCGAACATGGTCTTACATGGGACCACACATCGATGCCCTATCCCAGATATGGTCTTATATGAAGTCTCAAATTAGTGCCGATTCCATGCCCCAGACATGGTCTTATACGGTACCTCATATCGATGCAATGTCCCAGACATAGTCTTATACGAAATCACTTAACGATGCCAAGCCATATCCCTTATATGGTCTTACAGGGGATCACGTATCGATGCCGATGTCAAGTCCCAGACATGGTCTTACATGGGATCTCATTAATCATAGTGTCGTGACATCCAAATCCTAAGTATTCCTTAGGATCACTCGGGATTTCCAAGATACAAAGCTATCATCGAATTGTTATTAAATCATATCAAGTCAAATTCCATAAGGGCATATACACATATTTCATATAACATCAAGTATTAAATACACGATAATGAAATTGTTGAATTACTTACACACAACTTACCTCGGTCCCAAAATATTGCTTACTTTACGTTTTAGTCCAAAACCTTGCTTTTCCCTCGGTTTAGGTCCGGACTCCGTTTTTCTTGATCTATAATTGCAAATTCTACTTATTTAATTATCACATTGCCAAAGTCAGTCCATAAATCACAATTTGACAAAAATTAAAATTTTGCTCCTAGACTTTCACAAAATTACAATTTAGTTCCTAGGCTCGTATATTGAAATGTACTCATTTCCTTCACTACCCAAGTCTAGCTGAATATTTCTTATGCTCATAGCAGCCCACATTACTCATCGAAATAGATTTTTATTACTTAATTTACACATTTTTCAATTTAGTCCTTTTTAGGTGTTTTCATGCAAAATCATTTAACAAAAGATGTTCATCATACATCAAACTCATATATTCCCTCATTAAACATCAAAGAACACGAATGTCACACATGGGTAACATTTTGAACACAAACCCTAGCTCAAAATATGGGTAGAAATAGATAGATTAAGCTTCAAGGATTTCAAAAATACAAAGAACATTAAAAACGGGACTAGGATTGACTTACTATCAAGCTTGGAAAATTTGGAAACCCTAGCTATGGCTCCTCTCAATTTTCGGCACCCCTTGAAGAAGATGGAAAACATTTTCACTTGATTTTTCCCTTTTTAATTCATTTAATTACCAAATGACTAAAATGTCCTTAAAGCATTTCTTTCAAAATTTTCCTATGCATGTCCATTTTTGTCCAAACTTTTAGAAATTGGTCAAATTGCTAATTATGACCTTCTAATTAATATGCCAATGCAATTTCATGCTTAAAGATTCTAGAACACAAGTTTTTCATCTTTTTCATTTTGGTCCCTAAAGTTCAATTGGACATTTTATGCATAGAATTTCTTCATGAAATTTTTACACAAGCATGCATACCTATCATGGATCTCATAAAAATCATAAAACAATTATTTATATCTTGGATTTGTGGTCTTAAAACCACTGTTCTGACTAGGCCCTAATTTGGGATGTTACAATTCTCTCCCTCTCAGGGATTTTTGTCCCCGAAAATCTTACCTGTAAACAAGTGCGGGTATTGGTTTCTCATGGACTCCTCGGGCTCCCATGTAGCCTCTTCTAACCCATGTATATGCCATAACACTTTCACTAAGGCAATATTCTTGTTTCTCAAATACTTCAACCTCTGTCAATGAAATCACATGTGAGGGGTCCGATCTATAACGGCGCAACATAGACACATGGAATGCATTATGGATCTTTTCCAACTCAGACGGTAAAGCCAACTGATAAGCTACCGGTCCTATCCTTTCGGTGATTTCTTAAGGTCCTATGAAACAAGGACTAAACTTGCCTTTCATGCCGAATCTCAGAACCTTTTTCCATAGGGATACTTTTAGAAATACTTTATCACCCACTTGATACTCAATTTATTTTCTTTTTAAATCCGCGTAAGATCTTTGCCTATCTGATGCCGCCCTCAAATAATCTCTAATCACTTTTACCTTGTCTTCGGTTTCTTTGACCAAGTCAACCCTATGAATCTGATTTTCCTTAAGTTCTATCCAATACAAGGATTTCGACACTTCCAACCATACAATACCTCAAAAGGTGCCATTTTTAAACTCGTTTGGAAATTATTGTTATAGGCAAACTCAACCCAAGGTAAGTACTTTTCCCAACTACCTTGGAATTCTAAAACACAACATCTCAATAGGTCTTTCAAGGTTTGAATCACTCTCTAAGATTGGCCGTCGGTCTGTAGGTGAAAGGCAGTACTAAAATTCAGTCTTGTGCCCAAAGCTTCTTACAATTTTCTCCAAAATCGTGAGGTAAACCTTGGATCTATCTGATATAATCGATAAGGGTACTCCATGAAGTCTCACAATTTCAGAAATACACAACTCATCTAATCTATCTAGTGAGTAGTCGGTATGTACCGAGATAAAATGAGTGGGCTTCGTCAATCGATCAATAATGACCCACACCGCATCTTTCTTACTCGACGTCAAGGGTAGACCCGCTACAAAATCTATGGTAATTCGGTCCCATTTCCACTCAAGAACCATGACAGGCTGTAGCAATCCTGAAAGTACTTGGCGCTCAGCTTTCACTTGCTGACAAATTAGGCATCTCGCAACAAACTCGAAAATATCCCTTTTCATACCATTCCACCAATATAATTTCTTCAAGTCGTTATACATTTTAGTACTACCGGGGTGTACTGATAGCTGACCATTGTGTGCTTCATGCAAAATCTTATGAATCAACTGTAACACCCCTAACCCGTATCTGTTGCCAGAATAGGGTTACAAGGCATTACTGAAAAAGATACAACTTTCATACATTCACACAATTACTCAGATCATATTCGAAGGTATACCTTTGTAACTTTAGTTTACCAATTCTTGAATCATTAATACACAAAGCATAAAACAATTTTATTAAACTCACATATAACCATTTTGTGATCTTATAACATAAATTACTATTCATATGGTCAATTTCCAATACAATAACTGAATATTAATACATACTAAATACATATACTTTATTCAATGTCAACTTTCATTTTTCTCTATTACTATACACGCATATAACATTTCATATAACCAAATCAATATGTCAATCATAATTTACTTTTCTCATCAAACACATCACAAGTTTGTATTTATACATATAACATAACATACTCATGTCTAATGCTATAAAGTGTCGAGGCCAAATTTAAACATGATAATATCAATTAATACACAAGCTAAATAGCATGTCTAACCATCATATTATCAAACAATCTACAAACCATTTCTAAGCATAATTATCAAATCTAAACATACCAAAATTTATATACTAACATCATGACAAAATTAGAAATACATAATCAATTCATTTACTCACCTATTCGGCTATTAAAAATTAACCATTAAAGTCATACCAATTCCACCATTCAATCTTAAGTTAAAATTTACCATTTGCATATCCGAAAACAAATATTAACTTGTCACTTAATGACTATCCGTTTAGCTAACACAATATACCTCATATATATTCTTTATTTACTAATAAGTACCGAATTAAAATAGCCATATTATTTCTATAATTTGTCATTAACTCTTTATAATATAACAAGAATCAAACATTAAACTCATCATTTTGACCTTTAAATATCAAACCACAAACAAACATGTTACATGCACACATATTTAATTTATCTATCATTAGCCGAATATGAATGCACATCATTTATAACTAATGATTAAAAACTTATAATCATTATCCATATTTACTTCATCAAATAACCAAATACTAATAATTCAAATCATAACCATTTACCTAATACATCCCACTTATATATCATACATATCACTCAACAAAAATATCCAACCACAATTTCACATCATACTAAATTTTCCATATTCATATACTTTGGCATAACTTTATCACCATTAGCAAATATATCAACCATGATTCACATATAAACATATAATGACCAAAACATCAAAACCACAACCAAAACATATCCATCAACCATATTAACCTCACTTAAACCAAATTTTATAATCAACCACCTCACAAAATATACCGCAAATCATACATCCAAAATGAGCTACTTTTATGGCCGATTATGACTCATCATTAACACATCTCATTTTCGAATCATATAATCAACATCACAAACATAACATCAAAACACAAATCATACATATCATATAATATGCATACCAAAATAAACTCCAACCATATCAAATATAACCAAAATATGATTAAACCTTGAAATCGAACCTAATAAAATAAAAAAGCCATTTTCGCATGGCTTAAATATATTCACATACCAAAGTCCAACATTTCCAAATATTATCTAGCCTATACATGCCATAGGTTCGAAATTTAACTTATAAAGTACCAAAAATAGCCGACAGTGTGATAGACTTTGCTGACAATCCCCGAGCTCGTAACTTGACTCTAAAATCTATAAAATAGAGACAAACATACACATACAGTAAGCTATCATAGCGTAGTAAGTCATAAGTAAATAAATAATTGAATGACGATATCAACTCAATTTAACCAAACCAATTTATAATATCACAATCACATTTAATTTCAAGCTTACAATTTCATATACAACATATACTTTCATATATAAATTTTACCATGGCCGAATATATATATTTATTATCAAAGTAACATTCAATTTCAAAACCATAGTAACGTTATATAACCGAATATATATACACTCTTAAGTATATACTCTTGAATCAAAATTTAATATCACATATTTATGCATAACATATGGCCGAATAAACCATACTAATACACATATATTTACATTAGCATTATGTATAATTTGCATCCTATCTCAAATAACCAACTTACCTTATCTCAAAATAAGTAATCAACTATCACATACCTAGTCACTTTAGCTCATTTTACACATTCGATCACAACTTATCATTGGCCGTTAAACCATTCGAAATTGAATACGATACTCGGATAATAACACATATCGTACAATGCCAACGTCCCAGACGTGGTCTTACATGTAATCACATATCGATCCCACTGTCCCAGACAGGGTCTTACTCGCACACATAAATTGGAATCACATATCGATGCCAATGTATTAAACGTGGTCTTACTCGCACACAAATATCAAAATCACATATCGATGCCAACATATTAAACATGGTCTTACTCGCACACATATATCGATGCCATGGTCTTACTCGCACATCACTTATCGGAATCCTATGTCATGACATATGTATCCTAGCTATTCCTAAGGTTCATCGGGGCTATCGGACGTCATAACTCGGTTGAAACGAATTTGTAAATATAGCTCCCTAGCATATACACATTCGACTACCAACATATATACTTCACATAATTCATTTCAGCATAATAAACTCGTATTTATTTAAAATAAACAACATCTATTTGCTTATAAACTTACCTCGGACAACAAAAATCAGAACAGGACGACTAATTACCAACTTTGGTTTTTCTCCGATCCAAATCTGATTTCTTTGGTTCTTGATCTAAACATATTCAAATTAAACTCATTCAAACATATTTTAACTCAATTTAGTCCAAAACACATAAATGGGCAAATTACCATTTTACCCCTAACATTTTACACATTTTACAATTTAGTCCAAATTGCACAAAACACAAAACATGTAAAATTTGAGTACACCATGCTTAGGCCGAATCTTCCTTATGTTCATACAAGTCCATATATTTCATTTATTTCACATTTTATTCCCTCAATTTATTAGTTTTGCAATTTAGTCCTAATTACTCAAAATCATCAAAAATTCCAATACAAAACATGTTAATCTAAAACATATCTTTCATATTTCATCAACTAACATCACAAAGCTCAATTATTCATCAATGGTATAACTCAAAATATTCATCAAAATCAGAAATTCAAGCATGGGCTTTGTACATTACACTGCAACGATCTAAAAAACGTACAAATTATCAAAAATCGAGCTAGTTACATACATTGATTAAGCTTAACAATGGCCGAATACCTAAGCTTTGTTTCTTTTCTTTCTTTCTTTCTTTTTTAAGTTTCGGTCAAAACAATAAAATAAACTAATGGCTTTTAAATTTTTATGTTTTATTTTATGATAACTTATTATGCATTTTACATAATTAACCTTTATAATAAAATATAAAACCATTATAAATCATGGTCATCACCATCAACTCATTTAATTATGGCCTAATTGCATTATAAGTGCTTCATATTATAAAGACAACAACAATTCAACCTTTACAAATTAAACCACCAAATTTTCATTTTATGCAATTTAACCTTTTTATTAAATCGAGCACTCAAACGATAAAATTAAAGCATGAAAATTTCACGGATATAAATTCACACATAACAAACACTGGGCTCTCTTAGCTCATAAATCCTCATCATTATTCTAAGTTTCACGAATCTCTTAGAGAAACATCGGCCTAGCTCTCAACTCTACTACAATCGCACCATCATCTGATAAAGCTAACTGCGTACCCATGGCTCTTAAAGCAAATAAGGATTTTCTACTTAGGGCATCAGTGACCATATTCTCCTTTCCCAGATGATTGTCGATTACTAACTCATAACCTTTAATCAACTCTAACCATCTCTGTTGTCTTATATTTAAGACCCTTTAAGTCATCAGGTATTTCAAATTCTTGTGATCGGTGAATACTCGGCATGTCTCACCATACAAATGGTGTCTCTAAATCTTCAGTACAAACACAATGGCGGCTAGTTCCAAGTCATGTGTTGGGTAATTTTTTTTCTCATGCAGTTTCTGTTGTCTAGATGCATAAGCTATCGCTTTTCCTTCTTGCATAAGTGCACACACTAATCCATTCAAGGATGCATCACTAAAAATCACAAACTCTTTTCTCGGCTCAAGTTGAACTAACACTGGAGCCTCGGTTAACAACGCTTTTAGTTTCTCGAAACTCTGTTGGCACTTTTCTGTCCACTCGAACTTAACATCCATTTGTAATAGCCTCGTCATTGGATTAGCAATCATTGAAAACCCTTTGACAAACAGTCTATAATAACCGGCCAAGCCTAAAAAGCTTCTGACCTCTATCACATTCCTTGGCGGTTTCCAATCAACAATGGCTAAAATCTTACTCGGGTCAACTCTAATACCGTCTCCCGAAATAATATGTCCTAAAAACCTGACTTCTCGAAGCAAAAATTCACTTTTACTAAACTTAGTATATAACTGCTTATCTCTCAAAGTTTGCAAAACCGTCCTTAAATGCTCAGCATGTTCGGTCTCATCACAAGAATAAATCAATATGTCATCAATAAACACCACAACAAATTTATCTAGATAAGGTCGAAATATTCTATTCATTAAATCCATAAATACGGCAGGAGCATTGGTTAACCCAAACGGTATGACAAGGAACTCATAGTGACCATAACTTGTCCGAAATGTAGCTTTCGATATATCTGACTCCTTGACCCACAACTGGTAATAACCAGACCTCAAGTCTATCTTTGAAAATACCGTGGCTCCCTTCAACTGATCAAATAGATCATTAATCCTTGGCAAAGGATACTTGTTCTTTATCGTCACCTTGTTGAGCAGCCGATAATCTATACATAGCCTCATCGAACCATCTTTCTTCTTCACAAATAAAATGGGAACACCCAAGGTGAAAAACTCGATCTCGTAAAACCCTTGTCAGTCAACTCCTGTAACTGAACTTTCAACTCTTTTAATTCTATCAGGGCCATCATTTACGGGGTAATCGAAATAGGTGTTGTGCTGGGAAGCAAATCAATACCAAACTCTACTTCCCTAATAGGAGGTAACCGAGGCAATTCTTTCAGAAACACATCTGGATACTCACATACTATCGGTACTGAGTGAATCTTTGATTCAGACTCTTTACTATTCAATACAAAGACAAGGTAAGCTTCATAACCCTTTCTTATGCATCTCCGAGCAGACATGAAAGAAATCACTGTAGGCATGCTATTTAATTAACCTGGTTCAACTCGAAGAACATTACCATTCTCACATTTCAGTTCGATAAATTTTCTTCCACAATTCACTACCACATCATGATCGGTCAACCAATCCATACCAAGAATTACATCAAATTCATCAAGCGATAATAGCATGAGATTAGTCAGAAAACAATGACCCCTAATCATCAAAGGGCATTTCTTACACACTTTATCAACTCACACATACTTGCCTAACAGGTTTGACACTTTTATCACGAATTTAGTAGATTCAACAAGAAAGTTCATATTGCAAACATATGAATGGGTAGAACCCGGATCAATCAAAGCAATACTAGTAGTATTATAGATAGAAAATGCACCCGTAATCACACAAAGAGACGAGGCCTCTTAGCGAGCACAAATGGCGTAGGTACTTGCAGGTGCCCTACCCTCGGGTCTCACAGCAGACTCCCTAGTTGCACCCTTACTACTCGTTCCACTACCCGGATTCTTCTGAGGTCTCCCCTTATTAGCAGTGCTATCTAATCTTACTCTTTGAAAATTTCCTCTTTCTGTCCTCTCGGGAGAATCCCTAATAAAGTGACCATGGGAACTGCACTTAAAACAAGTCCTATCACCCCCTTGACACTCGTCGAGGTGACGTCTCCTGCACTAGAGACATTCCAATCTATTAGGTCGGGCATTCCCAACACTAGCTATTGAAGTGGTCTGAGCTTTTGAAATCGTGCATTGTTTACCCCGATTCTTGCTCGAATGCCCAACAGAAGCATTAGATCGAGAATGAAATCTCTCGACTTTTTGGATGAAGATTGAAAAGATTTACCCAATTGCCTCTTCCTCGAGTCTCGAGACTCCAAATCAAATTTCCACTTTTCTTTAGCCAATTCTTCGGCCTTGCAAGCTCTCTCAACTAGCACCACAAACTCCTTTAGCTCAAGGATACCAACCAACAATCGGATATCTTCGTTTAACTCATCTTCAAATCTTTTATAGATGATGGCCTCAGTAGATACATATTCACGAGTGTATTTACTAAGCCTCACAAACTTACGCTCATATTCGGTAATTGTCATCTTACCCTTCTTCAACTCGAGGAACTCCTTTCTCTTTTGGTCCATAAACCTTTGGCTGATGTACTTCTTGCGAAACTCCTCTTGGAAGAACTCCCAAGTCACTTTCTCTCTTAGCAAAATTGACACGAGGTTGTTCCACCACTGGTAGGTTGAATCTCTTAGAAGCGATACAACGCACTTCATGCACTCTTTTAGTGTGCATGACAACTCATCAAGGACCCGGATGGTGTTCTCGAGCCAAAATTTCACTCTTTCTGGATCATAATCTATATTAGCTCGAAACTCTTCGACTTCTTGCTTTCTAATTCGGTCAACCAGAGGCCTTTCACTTCTCACCATCTCAAAAACTTGGGGAGCTACAGGGGTAAGCTGAGAAATAGGCCGGGGTGGGGGAGGTTGAACACCCGGGTTTGTCGAAACAAACTCAGTGTACCAGTCATTCATCATCTTTAGGAAGGCTTCTCTAGCCTCTCCTCCTGGACTAACAGTCTCAGGTCTATTATCGGAAGGCGCTACTCCTTGAGCGGGAGCCGACGTGTTACTTTCTACTTCGTAGTAACTGCTCGGTCAGGATTCATTTACTATATATAAAACACAATTTGAATTGTCAAGAGTTGTCACACTATCATAATATACGTATGGCGTGTATATCTAGACTCTTATACTCGCTAGTAGTCCTAGAGCTGACTAAATCGTAGCTCTGATACCAATAAATGTAACACCCCTTACCCGTGTCTGATGTCGGGATAGAATACGAGGCATTGTCAGACTTAAACGTAAATATAAACACAAAATCGGGCCATGAAATTTCTTTAAGCACAAAACTGTACATACACATGTAAATCGTTCTTACTACGAGGCCTACAAGGCCCAAAACATACATCGGTAGCAGTTAGGGACTAAACCAAAAACTTCGAAAAAACTTAGAAAATTTTTCATAAAACAGGGTCACACACCCGTGTGGACACAAGGACACGCCCCTGTGCCCCAGACACGCCCATGTCTCTAGGCCGTATAACTCTCTATTTATGACGTCAACATCAATTAAAGATCACACGGCCACTTGACACGTCAGTGTGCAAGGCCGTGTGGCAAATTTAATTTTCGCATTTAAGGTGCAGACTTCACATGGCATGGGCACACGCCCATGTCCTAAAGCCATGTCTTCCACAAGGTTGAGACACACGATCGTGTCTCTGCCCGTGTGTTCACTACCATGCATACTAACTTGTAAAACAAGGTGCAAAGGACACACAACCGGACAATACGCCCATGGGGCTGATCATGTGTATGGAAAATTTTGAGGCTATTTTTCAAGCCCTTTTTTATCGTCTATAATAACTCATGTACACTTACATATGCCAATGGTGATCTTCATGGCATAAATGGCTACTTAGACATCCATAGCTATAGCTCATGCATGGCAAATTCATGTTGAAGTTCACATATTTAGGACTTCACAACTTGTTAAGTTTATTCCCACCATTTTTTTACATTTTAAACCATGCTACAACCTTACCAAGTGACATCAATCATCCATTGAGCATAAATTCCATATTTTATCATCCATTGTTGACAACCAATTCAGCACACACCTCAAGGGTAATAACACATCTCACGCATGCATCAATATTTAGGGTTACAACCCAACCATCAATATGAGCCATACTTCATAGCCATATACAAAATGAATTAGTATACCAGTATGGGCCATCACTTTGGCCAACGAATATGACATTATAAAAAAATAATAAGTCTCCTATACATGCCATACATAAATGTACTAAACCAAATATACACCAAAAGATTTGTTGATAGTATGACTTGAGCTTCGCCGTCCACGATCCTCGAGCTAGCTTGGTAATGCTAAGAAAAAGGGAAAAAGAGAGAGGGGGTAAGCATAAAGCTAAGTAAGTTGTATGTAACTAATAAACAACATAGATCATACAATTTCTTGAGTTAAACATGCTACTAATTACCACCACATTACCAATTTACACATAGTGGACATAATAAGAATCGACAATAAATGTCATTGAACTTCACAACTTAACTTACTCTTTCTTACTCATGCTAAATTTTTCATCATGAATCAAATTCCATATTCATGAGGCTTACGTACATACCTGTACTACTCATAGCTTATTCATATTTCTCCATCTCTTAACATTGATCTTGAATGACCCGTTGAACTATTTGGAATACGGTAGGACGTTCACGATTATCATACACCAAATAGGGTGCCAAAGCCATGTCCCGGACATAGTCTTACATGGTACCACACATCGATGCCATATCCAGATATGGTCTTATACGAATTCTCGAATCAGTACCGATGCCATGCCCCAGATATGGTGTAATATCCTGATTTTGGGCCTAGTCGGAATAGTGGTTTTGTGACCACAAAATCTGAGATAGAAATAATTATTTTATAATTATTTTGATGTTTATGATATGATTGCATGATTGTGTGAAAATTTCATGATGAAATCCTATGCCTAAAGTGCTTAAATTGAAATTAGGGACTAAATCGAATAATTTGCAAAACTTGCATTCTAGAAGTTTCTAGTATGAAATTGTTTTGAAATATTAATTAGGAGGTCTTAAATAGAAATTTTACCAATTTCTAAGTTTATGGACAAAAATTGGACATGAATGGGATTTTTGGAAAGTTTAGTAGTAAGGGCATTTTGGTCATTTATGGGTAAAATGAATTAAAATACAAAATTAAAAGCCAATTTTGCTCATCTTCTTCACCATGGCCGAATATAGCAAGGAGAAACCATGGATAGGGTTTTTCAAGCTTCCAAGCTCGATTTTAAGTCCATTCTAGCCCCGTTTTTCAAGTTCTTTACGTTTTTGGAGTCCCTGTAGCTCGATTTAGCTTGTGCTAGCAATAATTTAACCTAGGGTTCATATTTGGAAAAATAACCATAGGTGAAATTTGTGTATTTTGGTGTTTTATGATAGAATATGAGGTTTTAAATTATGTTAGACAACTTGTGCTACTCGGTTTTAAGTGAAAACGAGCAAAAGGACTTAATCGGTAAAAATACCTAATAGTCATAAGTACATGTTAGAGTGAGAATTTGATGTTTCCATAGAAGGGAAAAATGATCAGCATGTCATAAAACATAAGAAAATAGGCTGAAGTTTAATTTACGAGCTTTGGGGCAAAAGTGTAAATATGCAAAAGTTTAGGGGCAAAATTGTAAATTTTCCAAAATATGATTTTGGGTCAATTTGAATAATGTGAGTCCTAATTAGACTATATTTTAAATGATTGAGCAAGGAAAACTGAAATTCAGGCTAAAATGGGGAAAATACCAAGTTGTGGACAAAATAGTAAAAGTAGCCATTTTCGCATACTAGGTAAGTTCATATGTAAATGTTGGTAACATAGTTATTATTTTAAATGTTTTTATGTTATTTAAATGATATGATAATTATTATGAAATATTATACTCGTGATAATTGTTTGATAATATGTCAAATTATGTGATATACTTGGAAAATGTGAAACACTACCGAGTATCGATATCGGTATTCCGTAGAAGATGGTTGAGACACATGATTGGGAAAATGGTCCCGTTGAACCTTAGGAATGGATTAGGATACAAGTGACATGTCACTGGGATACTTTGCCATCCGAACTCGTTGAGTTGAGTCCGAGTTCACTTATGGATGCGAATGTTCGAACTCGTTGAGTTGAGTCCGAGTTCGTGAGATGTAACTAGGCATCCGAGCTCGTTGAGTTGAGTCAGAGTTCACTTATGGATGCGAACGCCCGAGCTCATTGAGTTGAGTCCGAGTTCGCTCATGGGCGGGTTACATAGTAGCTTGGCTACATATGTGGCACTTATGTGCAAACTTTCCATGTATCCGAATTATATTCCGATGTGTTCAACGGGTAAAGTTCTACTCAAATGGAGGAATACTCAAGATGAAAGGGACGTATTGGTAAGTGTTGTGAAATGGATACTTTGAACAGGTATGTACTTAACCCTCGGGTTGAAAAATCGATATAACAACAATATGGTAAGATGATAAATGAAAATATGATATGAATGTCTTGGTGATGATTATGCAAATGATGTTTTATGTTTGCTTATATGGTTATGTTACTTGCTATTTGCATGTGAACTTACTAAGCATTTATGCTTACTCCTCCTTTTCATTCCTTGTAGTGTTAACAAGCCATCTCGAAATCGGGAATGGTCGGAGGCACGCTCACACTATCCGTATACCATCTTGGCATAATGGCTTGTATATTTTGAGTATGGCATGTATAGCATTATAATCATTTTGTATATATGGTCTTATGATATGGTTATTGAGTAGTATAAAAATTCTTGGTAATGATTAGCCATTGGAATGGCTAATTATGATCATATTTGGTGTTATGTATGTCAAATTGCTAGTTAATCCATGGAAACCATGAAATAGGTAAAATTTACCATAAAATAGATTCAGACAGTAGTAGTGACGTGAATTTGAAAAATCATTAAAAATAGTAGAGATATAATTAGATGATGAATAAAATATGTAATTGAAGAATTATGAGTCTATTTTCATATGGAAGAAACGAAACAGGTATATGAGTTATATTTTATGAGATGTTTAAATTTTTGTGAAATAGGGCAGAGCGATTTCTAGATCCCCTGTTCTGACTTTGGAAATTCACCATAAATTGTATAAAAATAATTAGAAGTCATAATTTATATGTAAAGATTTCTTATTGAGTCTAGTTTTAATAGAAACAAACTTCATAGTCATTGAAATTTTTTACAGAGAGATATATTATTCGTAATACATAGAGGTCAGAGCAGTCGAATCCTGAAATAGGGGAGACTTTAACTAATAAACTGTACTAATTGGCCTAGCCAAAAACTCTAGAAAAAAATTAGTAAATAGATATATGATTCTAGTTTCAGGAAAAATTTACGGAATTAGATTTTGAGTTTCAGAACTCGAGATATGAATTTTTAAGCGACTGTGACACAGTTAGCCAGCTTGTCTGGAATTTCTAAAATTAAATTGTTTGAGCTGTTTAAGCAATGAATTAAGTCTGTTAACACCTCGTGTTCGACTCGGGCAACGGTCTCAGGTACGGGGCATTACATATGGTCTTATACGGGACCTCATACCAATGCCATGTCCCAGACATGGTCTTATACGGGACCTCATACCAATGCCATGTCCCAGACACAGTCTTATACGAAATCACTTAACGATGCCGAAGCCATATCCCTGATATGGTCTTACACGGGATCGCGTATCGATGCCGATGTCAAGTCCCATACATGGTCTTACATGGGATCTCATTAATCATTACATGGGATCTCATTAATCATAGTGTCGTGACATCTAAATCCTAAGTATTCCTTACGATCACCCGGGATTTTCGAGATACAAAGCTATCATCGAATTGCTATTAAATCATTTCAAGTCAAATTCCATAAGGGCATATACACATATTTCATATAACATCAAACATTAAATACACGATAATGAAATTGTTGAATTACTTACACACAACTTACCTCGGTCCGAAAATATTGCTAACTTTATGTTTTAGTCCAAAACCTTACTTTTCCCTCGGTTTAGGTCCGGACTCCGTTTTTGTTGATCTATAATAGAAAATTCCATTTATTTAATTATTACATTGCCAAAATCCATAAATCACAATTTGGAAAAAATTAAAATTTTACCCTAGACTTTTACAAAATTACAATTTAGTCCCTAGGCTCGTATATTGAGATGTACTCATTTTCTTTACTACCTAAGTCTAGTCGAATATTTCTTATGCTCATAGCAGCCCAGATTACTCATCGAAATAGTTTTTTATCACTCAATTTAGTTCTTTTTAGGTGTTTTCATGCAAAATCATTTAACAAAAGATGTTCATCATACATCAAACTCATATATTCCCTCATTAAACATCAAAGAACATGCATGTCATACATGGGTAACATTTTGAACACAAACCCTAGCTCAAAATATGGGTAGAAATAGATAGATTAAGCTTCAAGGATTTCAAAAATGCAAAGAACATTAAAAACGGGACTAGGATTGACTTACTATCAAGCTTGGAAAATTTGGAAACCCTAGCTATGGCTCCTCTCAATTTTCGGCACCCCTTGAAAAAGATGGACGATATTTTCACTTGATTTTTCCCTTTTTAATTCTTTTAATTACCAAATGACTAAAATGTCCTTAAAGCCTTTCTTTTAAATTTTTCCTATGCATGTCCATTTTTGTCCAAACTTTTAAAAATTGGTAAAATTGCTAATTATGACCTTCTAATTAATAATCCAATGCAATTTCATGCTTAAATATTCTAGAACACAAGTTTTTACATCTTTTTCATTTTGGTCCCTAAAGTTCAATTGGACATTTTATGCATAGAATTTCTTCATGAAATTTTTCCACAAGTATGCATACCTATAATGGACCTCATAAAAATCATAAATCAATTATTTCTATCTCAGATTTGTGTTCTCGAAACCACTGTTCTAACTAGGCCCTAATTTGGGATGTTACACAGCGCGCTTCACCTCCTCTGCAATCTTCGCCTTCTTTACCAGTGCTAAAAAGTCGCGCTCCCCCTGCGGAGTTATCAGAACTCTCAAACTATTCTTGAGGCCATCCTCGAATCGAACACAATGCTAATATTCAGTCGCCACCATGCCTCGCTCATAGCGGCTCAATATTAGAAATTTCGCCTCATACTCGGTCACTAAATGATCCCCTTGCGTAAGATTTAAAAACTCACGTCTCCTAGTGTCGATGTAGCTTGCCCCAACATATTTACCTTGGAAAGCATACTTATAGAAATCTCATGTCAGTCGTTTGGGCTGAGTGCCCTCCTTAACGGTCAGCCACCACTGGTATGCTTCGTCGCGAAGCAAAGAGACAGCACCCTTTAGCTTTTACTCGAGGGTAAAATTCAAGTCGTATGTGATTCTTTCAGTGGCCTTCATCCAATACTCGGCCACGTTAAGGGCGATGTAACACCCCTAACCCGTATCCGTCATCAAAACAGGGTTTCAGAGCATTACTAGAATTTACGGATCACCTAAAAAAATTTCAATTAAATGCTTACCGATTCAATGCATCATATAAATAAATATATTACCATTCAATCAACAGCTTGGCACTTGTATAAGCATCAAACAGCAACATTGTTAGTATACTAGTACATATTTCATATAAATTCAACATTGATATACTTATTTTCTCGACATGTCACACTTGAGTTTAATAATTATCTTTACTTATATAATTTCCTTGTATCAACATATCAAAGATAATCATATATGTACATGTCACGAGACATATTATTCTCTTACTGTTTCTTCATAAGCATATATAATTCATTAATCATATATGTACATGTCACGAGACATATTATTCTCTTACTGTTTCTTCATAAGCATATATAATTCATTTCGTTATATCAATATTTCATGCACCATAATTTCCATATATCTTTTGTATATTTATTTCGGTAATAGTTCATATTAAAATTAACATAAATTAAATTCCATGTACCTATACTTATTTCATTTATCTATCTTTTTAATTATTTCATTCAACTATTTTATACATATATTTCCATATGACCAATTCTTGTAAACATTTCATAGAACCGTTTCATATAACCATTTATCATTTGATACATATTACCTGAATATCAATTGTTCAACTGATGTCATAACATCTCCCATCCACAGTCTTATTTATCTTCGACATGATGCCATAGTGTCTTTCAACTATGGTCTTACTCATTTTCTGTCAGGTTGCCATGGTATCTTTCAACCATGGTCTTGTTCATTTCATGTTACATTGCCATGATATTTTTCAACCATGGTCTTATTCATTCCCGTCATGTTGCCATGGTATCTTTCAACCATGGTCTTATTCTTTTCATGTCACATTGCCATGGTATCTTTCAACCATGGTCTTACACATTTTATATCCCGTTGCCATGGTATCTTTCAACCATGGTCTTACACATTTCATATCATGTTGCCATGGTGTCTTTCAACCATAGTCTTACACATTTCATTTCAGAAAGTACACTCCCGCGAACCTCATCCTTACAGCAGGATTACCAGTCCAAGCTAAATCCCCTGTAATATAAACTCATAGAGTATTGTCGGGATTACCAGTCCAGGCTAAATCCCCTACAACGACAATTACTCTAATGAGCTTGGATCTGACTTTCTAGGCTAAATTCAGATCCTAATTCGGATTACCCATCCGGGCTAAATCCATTTTCCACATATTCTTCGGGAGGGCTATATCAAGATAGGATCACCCGTCCAGGCTATATCCTTTTTACCGTCAATTCCTTTTCAGAGATCCATCGAATTTTCTTTTCATTCAACCGGGATTTCTTCCCCTTTCATCAAATATGTCAATGTTTCATAAATTTTCATATAATGAACATTCAAATCATATTCATATCAAAAACATACATTTCATGCATTTAAGAATATAATTCAAGTTATACAAACTTACCTCATTGCTTGTTTGTGTTTATAATTTCATTAATCCGATATCTTTTCTTTTCCACAATCAAGTCTCTTATTTGAGTCGTCCGAATCTTTATAAATAAATTTGATCATCATTTTCATTCATTTCATATTCTAATGTATTTAATTAATGCTCTAGGCAAAATTACTATTTTTCCCCTAAATTTTTATTTAATGACGATTTCATCCTTAGGGTCAGGAAAATAAAATTCTTACAATTTAATCCTTATTTCCAGCTATTATTCTCATACATATTGATAATAGCCCATGAATTCTATAAAATATCAGAATTTTCCATAATTTCAACACTTTTCAATTTAATCCCTAAAACATGTTTTTCCCTGATCTTGAACTAAATTAATAATTTTATTAAATTTTGTAATTTAAATAATAAAATAATCCATTTCATGCAATTTGGTCATTTCTGACATTTTTACAAAATTACCCATAAAGTTTTAATTTTATTCAATTTAGTCCCTGAGCCTAAAACATGCAAATTAGCCATGCTAGATGAATATTCATACATATTTTCCTCCTCCTCATCTCCATTCCACATCCTTAAATTTATATAATATTCTTATAAGTAACATTATCAATAATTTCACTATTTACTTATATGTATATTCAAAGCTGTCCATTTGAGTCATAGTCACTAAATTATTTATAAATTGAGCTAAAGAACTCAAAATTAATATCCGTTAATTTTTTATGAAACTAGACTCACACATATTATTACCATAAAATTTTCAGAATTTTTGGTTTAGCAAATTAGTACATTTTATTCATTAAAGTCACCCCTATTCTGCTGTCTAATAGTTCCGACCCTTCTTCACTAAAAATTAATTATCTCTTTGTACAGAATTCAAATAATATTCTCGTTTATTTATATTGAAAATAGACTCATTTAAAATTCTAAGCATATAATTTTAATTCCCTAATTGTTTTTCTCCAATTTTTTATGATTTTCCAAAGTCAGAACAAGGGAAACCGAATTCATTCTGACCTTATCTCACAAAATTCATTATATGTCATGATTTACAAATCCATTGCTTACACCATTTCTTCTATGAGAAACTAGACTCAATAAGATTTAATTTCATATTTTTTTCATCTTCTAATTCGATTTCTACAATTTATGGTGATTTTTCAAAGTTAGTCCACTGCTGCTGTCCAATATTGTTTTAGTGCAAGCTGTTTATTACCATTTTTCCCCTAAGCTTTTAATAAATAACAATTTCGTCTCTACTCAATTAGCCTCTCAATTGAGCTGATTTTTCTCAATTAACACTTTATTCTATCACTTTAAACTACTTTACAACTTTTGGAAATCATAATTTCAGCACTAGAATTTAATTCCAAACATTTTCACAATTAGGTCCTAAAATCAATTTCCATCAATTTTACTTGATAAAATTATCATATATCAAAATTAAAGCTTCAATTATATGTTTATTCATCATATTCTTCCAGAATTCATCCATAATATCTTTAAAAATTAGCCATGAAATCAAAAACTAATGAAATAGTAAGTTGGACCCAATTGTAAAAGTCTAAAAACATAGAAATTTCAAGGAGAAAGCAAGAATTAAACTTACATGTAGCTAGAGAATGAAAATCAGCTTGAACCTTCTTCCATGGCTGTTTTTCAGCTGATGAAAATAAAGAAAAATGAAGAGAATTCTAGATATTCCAATTTGGTCCCATTTTTATTTAGTTTATTTTGGCAATTTTCCAATTTTGCCCTCATTTCACCCTTTTCCTGATTTTTCTCAGCTATTGCCGCCCAAAATATCTCCTTTGGGCTTATTTTCACTTTAGGTCCTTCCTAATTTGACAATTGAGTTATTTAATCTTTTTAGCAACTTTTACACCTTTTTCAATTTAGTCCTTTTTATTTAATTAACCACCCAAACGTTAAAATTTTCTGACGAAATTTTAACACTACCTTATTGATACTCCATAAATATTTATAAAAATATTTACGGCTCAATTTATAAAATTGAGATATCGATAACTGTTTTCTTCAATTTCTTGACTTAATAAATCTTTATAAAACACAAATTACTAATTTAAAAATCTTCTCAAAAATCACATTTGGCTCATAATTATTAAATAAATAAATTACGAGCTTATTTTTTTGAATTTAGTGGTCTCGAACCACTATTCCGGACATCATTGTAAGTCGGCTACTACAGGCGATCCCATTGACACCTTTGAATAACTCAACCCCGTTGGACTGGAGTCATTCTGTAACCGACCCTCGACCCCCAGATCTAGTATTGGACCTAGCGACCCTCTCCAATATCCTGAGCATAGCTTGGGACAGTGCATCGTCCCCAGCCATACGATCTAGAGACCCAGTCTCAGTCGCAGGTGACACCGGCGTCTCACTCGTGTCTAAATTAGGCATGTTGTCAGATGCCAAGGACTCAGCTCGAGCCCCTCTACGGCCCCTTCCACATCCTCTAGTGCCCCGTCCACGGAAACCTCATGCACTCATCATAGATTCAAAGCTTATTTACATTAATAGTTTTATGAATCAGTTACAATTCAATAATTATTAGCAAATGTTTTATGTAAATAGTTTCAGTAATTCAAAGTTATTTTTGTAACTCGCAGTCCCTATCAATTTTGCTACAGTCTCAGTATACACTAACTAAAGTGTTTTCAGTACAGTATACTACCTATAGTAGTTTCAGAATATACTAATTATATTTTTAAAAACTTATCAGAGTTTTCAGAACACTTACAGGATCAGCGCCAGAGACTCGGTGTACCACATGCTCGGTCAAAAATATTTCAAATCTTAAAAAAAAAACATTTCTCTAAAACCAAAATTTAAAAACCAAATCCACAGCTGAGTTTTGCAACTTGGCTTTGATACCACTAAATGTAATACCCCAAACTCGGCCTAAACGTTATGGCCAAATCTGGCAACGTCACATGGAATTGAAGTCAAAAACGAGTTTGTCGAGTTAGAACCATTTCAGTTAAAATTAGCATTTATTTAATTTGAAAGAACGTACTCTAGGTGATTGCCTCAAAACTTGTCTTTTAAGCGGAAACTCTTGTAAACAACTAATTTAGGAAAAACCATTTTTAATTTATGAAAATCTTTAGAGAAAACCCGTGATTTCTTGAGTTGCAGTTTAACGATTCATAAAAAAAGTATAAAGTCCCAAATTTAAAACCAAACAGTCCAAGTCTGAAATTTATATCAAAACCCCCAAATAAGTAATAAAATCTGAAAATTTACGGGAATCAGTCTAAAATTTATGTGTGGCCACTGTTAAGTCCTCCGTCGTACCAATCCGTCAAGACTGAGGATTGCTTGTACAGATTAAACAGAAAGGGTGAGTTTTCGTAAACTCAGTGTGTAATCCTCACAGAAAACATGCATGCAGAACATATCAGAGTACAATCAAATATAGGCTGGGCCTGAGCCCATTACAGACTTGGTTTGGGCTTTTGCCCAATCGGATACAGTTTCACAATTATATTAGGGCCTTGGCCCAAACCAGATACAGAATACAGATACAGTAAATCAGAATCCTACCCACTAGCCTCTACACACCATCTCCGTCCAGCCCTACACACTATGTTGGGATTAAATCAACCCACCCATCCCTACATACTGAGCTGTACCGAAATGCGGCACATAATCAGAAGGTTGCAGCTGAGCTACCAGATAACAGGCTTAAAAGTCTTTCAGATACTTCCTCCAAATATCATCAATCCACCCTGATGCAATGCAACATACCATACATTAGGTCACATAATTAGGGGTCTAAGTAAAGCTTCCCGACCCTACAGTAGGTCCACAGTCAACTAGGGCGACCCGTGCAACCTTACAGAATATTTCAAAAAAATGGGCTCACACGCCCATGTGGCCTGCCCGTATGGGCCCATACGCCCGTGTGGGCTACACGACCCACATTAGCCTTGGTCGTATGGATCAAACGGCCTGGTCCAGAATCTCACATGTCCATGTGGACTACTCGTGTGGGCCCACACGCCTATGTGGCTCACACGGCCCAACTTGGTCTAGGCCGTGTGTTGCAAACGGCCTACCCGGCCATCACACGGCCGTGTCATGCGCGCATGGCCTGGCTTGTGGATCACACGCCCATTTTCCTTCACACGGCCTACCACATGGATGACCACACGCCCGTATGGCATTGACGGAATACTTTTTTGGCTTTTCGTCGAATCTCGTTTTTGCATTTCGAGTACACACCTATATCATTTCTAAAGTAGAAACACTCCCGAGATATCTAGCACCTATAATTGACTAATATGTTCCCAATTTAGTCACTTAAATCATTATTCGACCGAAAACTTGACGAGGTGTTCCAACTTAAAACCATTAAAATCCCTTACCTTTGAACGATCACCAGCGAATTCGTGCTACCACGCCACCGATTGAAAATTTCAAACTTTTTAATTCACCCTTAAGTACAAAACAACCTCTATTAGAAAATATTCAACCATCTATCACGAAAACTACAGTCACAAAACTTACCGAAAGAACAGAACAGTGTTGCACACCAAAAGATAACAGAGAAGGGATCGCAAAAAGAAACGAGAGGAGGGAAAACCAAAACTTTCAGCTAAAGAGGAAAAGAAAAAGAACAGAGAAGAGAGTTTGAGAGAAAATCGTCAATTTTTTTCTGTAAAAGAGATTTTTGGGGAAAACGAATTACCCAAATCCCACTAATTCTCATCCTAACCACCTACTACTCAGATTTCCAGTACAACTCAATCTCTCAGCCACCAAACCGAGCAAAAATATTTACTCATGCTCATGGAGGGATTCAAACAGAAGTCCTTCAACAATTAAACACCCCACTTAACCACCAAATCAGCAGGCCCATTCTGATATATTCTTATCAATAATTAAACATAAGCCTATTGAGCAAGGTTAAGGCTTTATTTAGGAAAAATCTCAAAATTTTCCAAAGGCAAGGTTTGAACATGGAACCTCCCACACACACCCAGAACACTTAACTACTAAAGCAAATACACACTTGTGTCAATTAATAGCAAAAGTTGAAACATAAAATTTGGGGCGTTACAAAAAACTTCCATAAAAAAATTGAAATTGGATAGAACAAGGACCGAATCAAAATAAAAATGAAGTTAAAAGTAAAAATTATGATAAAATAAGTAAATAAAGACTAAAATGAAAAGCGTGAAAATACACAAGGACTAAATACAAAATTATCCCAACCCTCAGGACACGTGTCCTTTCTCCAGAAGATCAGCGAACTGAGGATTTAATTGAAAACGGGATAAAATTGAATGGAAAAATTTCTAAAAAGAAAAATGGCGAAATCAAGACTAAATTAAAACAACACAAAATATAAAAGGACTAAAATTTTAAATATACCACTGCAAAAAAACACGCAGATCCTTGGATCGGGTCGGGTCAGACTTTAGGTCAGCCTCAAAACGACATTGTTTCGGGTGTCCTTTCCCTTAAAATGATCTAAGGACCAAAGGGAAAACAAAATGAAATAGAATGGCCAAAATCAAAAGAAATAAAAAATATAGGACTAGATTGAAACAGGCCGCAAAAGTAGAAGGACCAAAGGCGCAACTAGGCCATTTTTTAAGAACACGCGGATCCTATGGATCCGGGTCAGGTAATTGGGTCTTGCTCCGACACGACATCGTTTTGGGGCTATTGAAGCCAACCTAAACAACATCGTTTAGTAACATCTATATAAACCGTTTTTAAAAAAAAAAAGTCATTCTGCCAAAATTTAAAAAAAAATTCAAAATAATTCCCCTTTGACCCTCTCGACTCCCAGAATCCAAATCTGGAGTCGGTGTTTTTTAGAAAATAGCCAAAAGTCGCCAAAAAGGCAAAGAACCCTTCAGTTTTAGGGTTCTAAAAAACTTTTCAACGTAAAAGGAGTCACCATTCATCCGCAGAGACGACCTTGGCCACTCACGGTGGCAGAAGACCGAATGCCAGGTGAGTTTTCTCTTTATATATATATAATAGTTTTAAAAATGAAGGAAAAATAAAAAGGGGATCAGCTTTAGAGTTTTTTTATTCTATATTTCGATTGATTTTTTTTTTTTGTATATTTCTCCGTAAAAAATTACAATCCATGGTATTGGCTTTTATAGCCATGAATTACATTGTTCACTACTGTTTCTTTCTACTGTTTTCATTATTGTTTCTTTGTTGTTGCGTGTTTGTGTTTGCTGTCTTTTTTTCTCTCTTTGTTTGCAGGTGGCGGTAGAGGCGATGGGAAGTGAACCCTGGCTATTTTGGCACAATGGCGGCAGGAGCACCAGACCTCGGGAGGTGTGCCTTCGGGGGAGGAGCGGCGCCAGAAGCTAGGTTTTTTTTTTTTCTGACAATAGTTTAGGCTGTTGGGCCTTAAGGTTTGTGTCATTTGGGCTTGTATTGGGCCACATTTGTTTAAAATGGACTTTGGACTGTTAATTTTATATTTTATTTTTGGTTTGTGTTTTGGTTGGCCCAGGGAAAAATGGCCCATTACATTATGCATTTCAAGTCTGACATAAATTAAAAATTTCTAACTATTCATTTCTTAAAAAGCTTTCAACTGTTAAATATATATTTTTATAACTAATATTGTAAATTGATATGATAGAGATATCGGATTGATTCAAAAACTTATATGCATTACAAGTACAAATATCTTAATAAATTCAATGGTTGGATTGTTAAAATATTAATCATATAAAAAAGTTACAAAAGGATGTAAAACCACTTAAATTTTACACCGATGTAAGTTGTCCCTCCCCTTTTTCTTTTATTAATTTTTTAAATACAAACAATTTTAGTCATTGAGCTATTCAAAAAGTTCTCATTCAAGTTACTGAAATATTCAAAAAATTTTATTTAAGTCACTAGGTTGTTAAGTTTTTTTTTTTTTTAAAGTCCAGCTAGCAAGCTCCATACAATAATTTGACAATTGGTATGGTGGCTCAGTACCCATCGGCAAGTAGAAAAACATATCTTAGATCCAAGTCGGTCTGATGGTCAATGTCAAAGATTAAAGAAGAAAGCTGTTTGAATTTTAGTTTGTAGATTTATGACATTCAAAACTATTTCATGAAAAAAAAACTTAGTATGGAAGAAAAGGAGGAGGGTTTTCAATTACTGCAGGCAGTGTAAGTAGATAAGACCGTACAATAACCATTTCAACATCTTGGTAACTCAAATAAAAACTTTCAAATAATTCAATAATTATTTTATAATTTTTTTTAAAATTGAGTAACTTGAATATAAACCTACTAATAATTTAGTTAATCAAAATATAGCTTACCCAAATTTAATATATATATATATATATACCGTATCCCATATTTTAGAGGCAAAATCTCCCCCACTAAAACTCACTAAAGTGTTGAATTGTAGGCAAAAGGAAGTTGGCAGTTTTACATGATGTAAATTACGACCTTGATAACAATCTCATTGTATTATTTTGTTCTTATAAAGCCAAAAATAAAAATCGATGAAAGCAACGTTAAGTCAAGTTTCTTCTATTTATTTCCTTTTATTTATACTTTTTTTCTTTTAATTATCCGATGTTTTGTTAATGGTATATGAAATTACTAAAGAAATTGTAAGATTAAGGATAATCGTATTATGATAAGAATATAGTCTCTATCACTACAATTCTGTGTCAATTTTTCATTTGCCCTTTTTTTTCCCTCACTTACCTTGTAGGAAAAAAATAAAGCTTGATTGGCACAACGATTACGTATATGACTCTTTCAGCAATATTTTGCCACGTTCGTGTATATATGGATCAATGTTTTGGCCGACTCTATATGTATCACTCTCATCGAAGTAAATTAGTTTAACTATAAAATTCTTAAACTAAATAGTTTTTTTTATCAACATTAAAGATAGAAGTGAACTAAGAGACACTATAAATTAAATTTTGAGATGATCTAAAGTTAAGTGAAAGATTGAAGATGAAAATATCGAAAATCAAAATCAATGAGAGGTCATATATCTGTGGTTAAGTTGAGCTTTGGTATGCTTGTTGACTGCTTGAATATAAACACTGTCCAATGGTCGACTAGTGCAACATATCCTGAAAGTAAATAGTTGTTACCATTCAAATATTATAGTTTTAAAAAAAATTGAATCAAAATTGTACTAAATATGAATAATACTTGAATTGAACTGAATTTTATTGGTTCAAATTGAGTCGATTTATCAATTTTAAAATTTTTCTTAAAAATGATTTTTAAAGGTTTTTTTTTTTGGCTTAATACATAATTTGGTATTCCAGTTCGCCTTTTTTTCTAATGTGTAACTTATGTTATATTTTAGTCTAATGTGATACTCGTATTTAACAGAAGTTATACATTTTGGTACCTGAAAGTAACATTGTAAACTTTTTAGTATTTAATTCAAGTTTTAGAGTTGATTTGTTGAAAATTCAAACCTAATAATATTAGCTATTAACTTTCATCAAATCAACATTAAAAATTCAAATTAAACACAAAAAAAGTTAGCACCATTACCTTTGGGTACCAATATATATATATATATATATATATATATATATATATATATTTCTCAAAGACAGGTACCAGACTGTAAGGGTGAGTGTTTAATCGAATCGATTGAAAAAAAATTGAGTTAATCCAGTTGAAGAATCCTATTTTATCATCCTAACTTGATTTGAAAAATTTTCGAATTGAGTCGAGTGAGATGGAATTCGAATCGAATCAAATATATCTGTTCGAGTTAAATTAAAAAATTGACTTTGGATCCTTGTAGTGACTGTCACTCACTATAATCAAATTTGTTATTAACTTTCATCCCCTCATAATTTATTTATTAATCTTTTATATAATGGTTAGCTTTTTTGCTTGTTTAGTTGCTTCAATTATCTTCTAATTCGTGTCACCGTGTATTTTTCAAATTTAAAAATATATTAAATATAAAAATACGATTTTTTTAATAAAAGTTATTTTAAAGATACAATGTGAAATTGATACAAACAGAAAATTTTAACATGAATCTTTTATGACATCATAAATAATTCAATTTTAATAGAAATTGATAAAGATTCAACATGATTAAACAATTCAATAATATAAATAGTACAAATTGTGAAATTTAATTTAATAATATAAATAGTAGACATAAATAAAATTAATACTATTTAGGTTTAGGGAGTATTTTGGTTTAGGGATTTTTTTTGGAGTTTTAATTTGGGGGTAAAGGATGAAAAGTAAAAGTTTTGAGAGAAAAATAAAATGGTTTGAGATGGGGCCGACCTAAGGGGGTGGGAAAGTAAAAGTTTTAGGGTTTGGGGCAAACAGGAAAGGGGAGTTGGGAGAAGTAAAAGTTTTAGAGGAAAGTAAAAGGTTCTGGAGGGTTAAGGTAAAAATCGAGTTGATTCGAATAATTCGAAATTTAAATTTTTTTCTGATTTGTTTTAGTTGAATCAAATTTTGCTCATCCCTACCAGACTGAACAATATATATATATATAAATACCATCTTAAAAATTATCAAATTCAAGTACTAAATAATATGTTATTTTTTCAAAAACTTTGATCTTATGAATTGAATAAAATATAGTTAAAAAATAATCAAACCAAAACTCAACCTAAATTTCAATGTAGAATAATTATTAGTTAATTTAGAATCATTAACAAGTGTTAATTGTTAAGCTCATCCATAATTCGAATCATTTAATCATGATAGGAAGATAAATTTTGTGATATAGATTCCATTTATACGGTCCAAACATAATTATAAATTGTACCCATTCATCTTTGTTAAAATTATTTCCCTATTTTGAATTTTGTAGCAATGCGTGAAATGATTGATAACCGACAAGTGTCTATTTTTGTGTCCATATATAGCCTTTTCCTTATTTTACTCAAATACCATTTTGTCCTCATTAATATAAATATGAATATGCTTTCTACAAAATCATTTTCGAATCTTTTAAAATAACGTAATGTCATTGTCACCTTTAATTTAAGTGGGATAACCTTCAATAACTAAATGGTTAATCAAATATTGAATAGGTTTGATGGATTCTCAGTGTTTTGAGAAATTAGATTTAAATTTAATTATGTTTATAAGTATGAATTTAGAATTAGAATTTATTGAGTACCATTTTTATATAAATATAAAATATAACGGAATCTTATGTAAATTATAGCTTTAATATATTATTTCTATCGGGATTTGATACTTTTTCTTAATTTGGTATATAAAAATTTTTTCCAATCCAATTTAGTACATAAACTTGGCACTTTTTTATTTTTAGTTTGGTATCTAAGTTTTTTTTGTCCAATTTATCTTTTAACTTGTCAAATGATATACAAAATACTCCCAAAACATTAACAGTTTTAAGCGACACTACTAAGAAAACACATTAGTTTCTTACACAACCAATACAATCTGCCTGAACTAAATCCCGCACTGAACAATGTGGTTATTCAAACACTTGGACCTCTGTGAATCATGTAGTCGTAACCTTAGCCATATGGTCAACAGCTGCATTATAAGCATTCGGAATTTGGCTTATACAAACCTTTCAACTTAGGTTTATCATTCGATAAATAGAGCAAAATTTCATCATCTTATTATCAGCTGCTTCAGCAGTCATAATCGTCTCTACCAAAAGAGCATTATCACACTCAATCTCTAACTGTCGAATCTCCTTCTCCTATGCTAAGCATAAATCCTCTAGAAGAACTCTCGCTTTGATCTTAAAAATTGCGTCTTTACCTAGCAACATCGAGAATCTTCATAACCAATTAACATTAGCATCTTTAATCATCCCCTCAATGGTAGCATAAGATTCGTTTAGTGACACTACCCCATCTGTATTAAGCTTACTCCAACCTCTATTTGGAGCTGACCACTACATAGCAATAACCATAGGATTAACATGTAACACAGGTACAAGCCTCCTTATGTAACTCCTCGTCCAACTAACACCCATATCCACGATTTTCTGAGCATAGCTGTGACTACTAGAAAACACATACATATTACGATTTTTCCATAACAGCCAACATATAATAGGAAAAAATTTTGCCATTCTATCTATTGACTATCACAATCTCCAATTTTCTGCAAGTTCCATAAGATCGATTCATCCAGTAGTAGAGAAAAAAATCTTACCCGAGCATGAGTTGGCACAACTAACCACCAAACAATCCTAAAAAGGTGCAATCCCAAACAACATAGATCCCCGATTCATATACATTGCTACATCTTTGACAATGGCTTTCATTCGCCATATGTCTCCTTACTCTCTCTATATTAATTAGTAATCTATTCTTCCACATGATCCAAATGAACACCTTAACCCTTTAAGGCGCTATGATTTTCCAAATCAAATTCCAAACACTAGAGTTACCAACCAAGCCAAGTTCGTGAATACCTCTATAAGCCTCTGTTGATGAAAAACTATCTATTGTCGCCCATCTTCATAATAGCTGATCTAGTCTTGGATCAATCGAAGGAGGTAACACAATTGCTATTTGCAACACAATATAATTTGGAAGAACACTCCTTAATTGAGCCCAATCCTAGATACATTCTCATCCACTACATCACAAACACGTAAAGTGTCATTTAGTTATTCCGAGTCTCTATAAAATGCTCTGAGAGGACCACGGTGTTAGTTTTTTTATGAAGTGACAAAAATTGCTAATGTATAGCTGACATGTGACAGATGATATTGAATTTGATGGTAGGAATAATTTAATTTGTTTGGAGTTTCCTTTGTTTCTCTAAACAATATGCTCAAATTTTACTTTCATTTAGGCTAAGATTAATTTTATTATTAATGAGAAAAATAATTCGAGAGGGATCGTATGCTTAAAGTGTAAAAGCTTGCCCAACGGAAACTATATCAAGTTATTGTTTGGTGTATAAGTCCATTAAGTCAATGGTAGAAAATGAGTAAGTTAGTGAAGTGTTTTTTTTTTATTTTTTATTGTGTGGCATATTTAATGGGATTCACCATTTGGAGAATCCAAGATTTGGCGGACTCTTCTGTTAAGCTATCCACCAACCCGGATATTTTAGACAAACTCGTTAGTTTGCAACTTGATAGATGTGTTTCCATGTTTAGTATATTCTGTTATGGCTCGGTTAGTAATGTTGAGATTTATTTGAAGCCTAGTTAGAACTAAACTAGGGTAGTGTAGATGATTAGATTCTTAATTATTTTATTCTCAAACTTCTAGAGTGATCGTGGGATCCTCTAACTTTCCACTAAGTTTTGTTCCTGGTTGTCTCTACCATATAAGGTTAGCTAGCTAGCATGTTTTTATGTTTTAGAAATTTTCAAGTTGGAATCATCAACGAGGAGTTCCTGTATCTAGCTGACTCCATGGTTTGTATCGATTTACTGGTAATTCTGGTAAACCCTTAGATTATTTTTGAAAGAATTTATGTATTTATAGTAAAACATGCATAGGTTTTAGATTTATTTGTGAGGAAGGAAACTTCCTGACTTTGAGTTGCATGTTATCGATTTATGCATGCATGTTAAATTTCAGTAGTTTAATAACCTAATATATATATCTATCTCTCTTTTTAGCTTAAAAAGCTAATGAAGGTTCAAGCAGCAAGGGTAAAGGACCTAGTAAGTAGATTATTGTAGTAGACTTTCTTGTAAATTCCTTCTTACTTCCGTGTGATCTAAATCTTCTGTTGTATAAATTGTGTAAGGTAAGTGTTCCCTCTCAATAATATAATTTGTGGTGTCTGGTTTTGTGATGTTAAACAATATTATCAGCATGAGTATGGTTAGTTCATGTTTCGATGTAAAATATCCTCTATACTACACAAGCCCAATATTGTTTATATGTGAAATATGATATGTGATAAAGGTTAAGGAGATATGTTTGTGATGCATTTGGTAAGACAACTATATTGCAAACTAGACTGGCAGATCACGAGAAAACATGATTAGTTAAACTGAAATGATATGATGAGTTAAATGATGAAGTATATGCATATGAATACGACTGATTGATATGATTCTAAATCTGAATTCTGGGTTTGAGTCTGGCACAAATATAAGTCATTTGAAAAACTTGTGCATTGTATTAAGTTATGGATAACCGGGCAGATAGTTTTCACCCATGTATCGTGTTAAGTTAACAGATTAATCCCGTCTAAGAATTATAAATGCCATTGGCGTATTATGTTTAGTATGTCTAAACTACTTCGAAAGGTTGAGTATCATTACGAGTACTTATGCTTGTTTACTAGTAGTATCCTTGTATATCGTTTATGTTAATTTTATCAATGGAACTCACTAACTTCGTTTAAACTTACTCTGTTAACCTTTCTTTCTCAAGCGTGTTGATTGAAGAAAGAGATTCTATAGCAGGGGCTACGCTAGAGTTATTATTAGTAGTGAACCACTTGCTTATTCCCGTATCATGCGTGACATTTTGGAAGGGTGGCGTATAGTTTAGTTTGTAATCAAACTTCTAATAATTTACAGCTTTTGTCAAAACACTGTTTTATGGAAACTGGTGAACTCCATCTGTTCTGATTAAGGCTACTGCCACTGTTTCTTCAAATGCTACCAAGTAAAGAGAAATAGTTCCCCTTACTCGAGGCAACATCCAGAGCAATAGAGATGTAAGATATAACTTCAGTTGTTCAAAAGCATCTTGACATTCCTTTATCCAAGTAAAAGAAGTTCTTAATGCCTTAAAGAAAGGTAAGCACTTATTTTCCATTCTAAAGACAAACCTATTGAGTGCAACCACCCTTCCCATTAGGCACTAAATGTCCTTAATAGTCTTTGGGGGATGAATATCTAGAATAGCCCGAATTTTCTCAGGGTTCGCTTTTATACCTCTTTTTGAAAATATGAAGTTCAAAAATTTGTCTACTCTTACCCCAAAAGCACGCTTCTCTAGATTCAACTTCATGTTATAAGCTCGCAAAATAGCAAAAGCTTCAAAAAAAATCCTCAATATGCCATTTCAAACTGAAACTCTTCACCAACATGTCATCCACGTAGACCTCAACATTTCAAAAATATGTTGTTTTTCTAAATAATAACTTATTTGACTTAGTATACACTTTTTTAAACTAATTTTGTACTTTTGAACAATTTATGGCAACTTTTATAATGTTTTATATTAACATTTATGAATTTTATTAATATATTTTCTTTGAATAATTGTATTATGTAATATGTACATCAAATTTATTACAAATGACAAATTATGAATTATTCATTCAATTCAGAATACACATTATTATAACTAATTGCTAAAATTATAAAAATCATGAATAATTATTCTTCGCTAATGTAAAATATAAAACTAAATCCTAATCTATGGGAAGAGGTCTGAAAAGTGTTACTTTATTATTGATGAAATTAAAGTATTGATTGTGTCATTAAGACAAACTAAGAAATTGCATTAGCTGGGGAAGTTTTATGTGACAGAAATAGAGAGTAGATTATGTGTTACAATCGTTATTTAAGGAAATGTTCAGTCTTTGATATTGAATTATGAGGTAATTTGGATGGCCTGGTTCTTTTACAATGTTGTGGGTACAAAAGGGTGATGATTCAAAGTGATTGCTTAGAGATGGTCAAGTTTCTCCAACACATTCCATCGGCGGTATCGAGTTCTGCTTTAATCAGGCATATCCAAAAAATTTTGATGTATGTCGGGTATTAGCGTTTACGACACATCTCAATGGTAGTTAGCCAAACTGCTAACCGTATAGTTAAAATGGCCTCAAGCAGAAAAAAGGGCCTGTAGGTGTCTGATGATCATCTTAGGAATATGCTAGCAATCCTTTACTCTGATAAAGCAAGTGACATTTTCACTCAATTTAATATAATATATTTCAGCTTCTTTTTTTTTTAATAAATCAGACTGGTATATTAAAATAAATAAACAAAAACAAATGGGCTAACAAAATTAGCAAGCCCACCAAAAACAAAACAAAACCCAACAATGGCAAAAAATTGCTTAAATGTGCACAAAAGAAATAAAAACGAATTAAAAAATAAAACTAAAAATTAGAATAAACTCCCAGTCGGATCACAGTTGGAATCTAATCAGCATATTCACAATTAATGCACTGATTCCAATCCCCAGAAATGCAGTTTCCAAAACCCATCAACTATCCCACTTTCCTTTTTTCTTCTCACTCAAAGACCACCTATTGAACAACACTCAATCAGGTTTTCTCCTTCTCCACAGATCCTCCGATGTCCCTTGCTTAGGGACCCTTCTGATCAGGTATGCTCTCGATTCTTTTCTCATTGCCTCTCTAGCTAACTTGTGAGCCACAAGATTTGAAGATTTGTATGTATGTTGAAAGGTTATTTGGTGAAAATATTGCTTTTACTGCTGAATGTTTCGTACTATACCCCCAATCACTGATTTATCAATCTTATCTGATTTACTTTTTTATTACTGATATTGAGTCTTCTTCGATAACAAGTGATGTAAACCCCATCTGTTTTCCCATAAACACTGCTTAGAGGCACATAAGGGCCTCTGTTGCAAACGAAGAGGCCACCTCCCTGTGAACCACTGTTTTGAAGGCGGGGACCTCCCCCAAAACATTTCTAGCCATCACCCTTGAGATTGATTTTGCCCGAGATTCATTAAAAGTGGTGTAGAAATTAAGTTTGACAACAGAACCAACTAATAGGCACCAACTCATAGACTCGTGCCTCGTGGTAAGATTCCAAACCTCACACCCCTCTAGTTCCTTAATATATATGTTTATCCATGTAGCAAGTTATGGGCTCATACATTTCTTTCTCTCGTGTAATCCTTTGTTTCTATCCGTCCTGATCGCCCATAAAGAACAACAAAATACTTGACATTGAATGCTAGAACTATTTTTGAACACCCAGGTAAGCCACTCCCAGTGTGACAAATTTAATTTTATTAATACCCATTCCAAATTCAAACTAATCCAAACTTCTCGCAGCATAGGGCATTCTCCGAAGATATGACCAATGGTTTCAACAGCTGCTCCACATCTAGGACATACTACCACCGAGAGCAATCTCTTACACTAAAGATTAACAAAATGGGGAATAAAATTCCAAGAAATTTTTCAGATTAAGATTTAAATTTTCCCTAGAATGTGAATATTCTATAGTTTTTTGTAAAATATTTTAGCCTTAGTCTGTAAATAATTAGGAAAAAAGTAATGTAATAGTTTATTAGTTCTTTGTACAGAAAATTCTCCAGAGGCCTCCCCTTTCCATACTATAAAGTCCGCATGAGGTTCTATTGCTAAGGGAATTCGCACAATTCTATCCGCCTCTTCTCTAGAGAAGGTAGAAAAAATTAAGTAAATCATCCATTCTCTCTTTTGTTCATCAATTAGATCTGCCGCTTTACTGAGTTCACTATGATTCCTGATTGATTTTACCTTATAACTTACAGATCCCGAAAACCATGCATCAACAACAATTAAAATATTCTGACCCATTCCCACCTTATACCAAATCCCATCCTTCAGTAATCCTTTAGCTGCCCATTCACTTTTCCAGATATATGAAGGTAGTCGTCCTAATTCAGAATTAAGAAAACTCGTATTTGGAAAGTACTTAGCCTTTAGAACTTCTGTTAACATTGAATCTGGTTAATTAAGAATATGTCAACCTTGTTTAGCTAATAACGCAACGTTAAATTTGGATGAACTATAGAATCTCATATCCCCATTCTCCTTAAGACCGCAAAGCCGTTCCCAACTGCACCAATGAATCCTTTTTTGCCCTTTTCCTTTTTGCCACCAAAATCGAGCCATAATACTGTCCAATTCCACACACAAAGACTTTGGAAGTAAAAAATAGGCCATAGTGAAAGTAGGTATAGCCTATAAAACAACTTTAATAAACATTTTCTCCAATTCTTAATCCGTTGCCTCATGCAATCCTTTAAGAGCTGAAAAAAAGCTTTTTTTTATTTTCCCCACTACATTCGGCAAACCAAGATATCTTTCCATATTATTTGAAATTTTCACCCCAAGAATATTAGAAACAACTCGCCTAGACTCTTCCGAAGTGTTGCTATTACAAAAAATCGTTGATTTGTTTGTAATTGACGCATTGCCTTGAGCCTCTTTCGTATTTCCTTAGGATTGATTTCAAAACTTGTGCACCCCTCTTGCTAGCTTCTCCAAACAATATACTGTCATTAACAAACAATAAATGAGAAACCGATAGACCCCTTCTACTTGCCTTTGCTCACTTAATCGACCCCTCCCTCAAAGCCATCCTCATAAGCGCTGAAAGGCCCTCACTACAAATTAAAAACAACAAGGGACTAATAGGGTCCCCTTGTTTAACCCCTCTCGCTGGTTTAAATGTCTGGCCACTTCTCCCATTAAAAATTACTAAATATGAGACCAATGCGACACATTTCATAATATTTTCCACCCACAAAGTATGAAATCTCATTCGTAATAAAACACCCCTAACCCGAATCCGTCACCAAAATGGGGTTATGAGGCATTACCGATCATAGGACAATTCAAAACAGACTTTCATTACAAAGTAAACCATCTAATTTTTTTTAACCAAATTAACATGTCTCGATCATAACATTTATCTAAATTTTCAGTTTACTGCTAATACAGTACAAATAAATAATCATAGAAACTAAATGTTTAACTTGTAACCCAATATAATTCATTTCATACTCAAATCATATATGCAAATTTAATATTAAAAGAAATACGAATGGTTTACATACGAATTAATCTATTAACTTATAATTCATACGCACCAACTTTAATTAATAATATTATACATCATTTTGCTTCATATAAATAACATATATCACAATGTCCACTTCATTTAATATTATTATCAAACGTTATAATACATATTACTTAAACGTAATTATAACATGAGCATACAAGTGGCACATTGTGATCTATTATAATCACATTTGTCGAACCACAAAGTAGTGTATGTATATAAGTCTAAATAACATATCCAACTTGTCGCTACTTGGCCAATTCATTATATTAATAATCATGACTTATGCGCATATGTTTATACGCTTATTCATTACTATAACCACTGAATTTAAATAACTAATATCATTTAAAATATATATACATATCGTAATTATTTCACTTTAATACTAAGCCAAGATTAGTAAACCACTTTCAAATATAAACATATCATATATTACCTAAGCCTAAATAAATCCTATTCACATTAGAATATAGCCAAATACTCTTAGGTACCAATTCACATACATGTCTATCTATGCATGCACTATAACCTAATCATTCAATCACAAATATCGTAGCAAGCTTAAAACATACTTGTAAATATACTATGGCCAAATCAATCTCATCATATCCAAAATCATCAACCACATTCAATTTATGAAACACATATCACAAATACCTTCCATCTTTGACGCATAACATTATAACCAAATAAACTTAGACCATATCAACCAATAGTGAACTATACATATCACTATTATTGTCAATGAAAGAACACCGTATATAAATATCCATGTACATATCTTGATTTTTATCTAACTAATATATGATATACCATAGTTCATTTTATAACCATTACATGTCATACGGCCAAGACACATAAACAAGCTCCACAAACATCATATACCTTAGACACACTCCCAATATAAGCTCAAACCAAGGCCAAATATCCACACAACCATTAACATTATATGCGACTATGGTTCACATGAAAATATAAAAGGCCGTATCACTAAAATCACAACCGAACACAATCATCCCAAAACGAAGCATTAAATCTGAGCATAACAAATTATTAAGACATTTTCGCATGGCTCATGACTACATTAACCAAAATCAAACATTTCAAAAGTAAAACCCAGCCTATAAATGCCATATTCGAAAGTTTACTTCAAAGATACCGAAGACTGTCGATAGTGTGATAAGCTCCTCTGATGATTCCCGAGCTCGTAACTTGAATCCAAAATCTATAAAAACAAAAACAAACATACACATACAGAGTAAGCTTTTATATCTTAGTAAGTCATAAGCAAATAAACTATTCAAGGACATACTTCATACATTTAAACTATACCAAATTATACTATCATAGTCAAATTAAACTTCAATCTTACGATTTAACATTTATCTTATACTTTCACATATACTTATTTATGGTCGTATACATATATATATTACCAAAGCATCTTTCGGTTTCAAAGAACAATCATTTAGTGACCACGTACATGTATACCCATATACCTATACTCATGAATTAAAATATAGCTTCATATGCATAAGCATAGCAATAACCGAATGAACACTTATATATATAAGGATACATTAACAAATTATCATTCAATGGCTAGGCCAAAACATCTTTATCATACCAAATACACATACACTTATATGCTTATAGTAGTAAGTCAAAATATAACAATTGTATATATATATTTATATCAATAGCCGAATATACCACCAATTGACCATATTCAAAAACCATCTCAATAATATTCATACTAATTATTCATAAGGCCGAATACATTCTTCACATTCATATACATTCTTATTTTACTTCAAGCATGTTTTGCAACAAATATAAAGTAACTTACTTACCTTTTCTCAAATTTATAATAAACCAATTCGTACCTAATCATTTTAGCTCATTTTTGTACATTCGTTCACAACTTGTTGATGCCCGATGAACCATTCGATATTGGATAGGACACTCAGAATAATCACACATATCGTACAATACTAACGTCCCAGACGTGGTCTTACATGTAATCACATATCCATGCCACTGTCGCAGGTAGGGTCTTACTCGCACACATATATCGGAATCACATATCGATGCCATGGTCTTACTTGCACATCACATATATCGAAATCACATATCGATGCTAACGTATTAAACGTGGTCTTACTCGCACACATATATCGAAATCACATATCGATGCCATGGTCTTACTCGTACATCACATGTCGGAATCACATATTGATACCTCATACACATCCTTGTATCAACTCTAAACTGGTCAGAATATACATATACTCATTAACAAAATTATCATTCACTATCAAGGTCACAATATCATCATATAATCGAATATACTTATATATATATATATATATATATATATCCATGATTCACACTTTAGCATTACATACATAAACATATATTGTATAGCCGAATACAAACTTGCAATTTATATATAAATAATCAACATTTAACATATATAGCTCATGTCACCACTTTCAATACTAAAACTCATTCTTTACTTTATCATTATACATAAATTATTTTCATTACTCAATGTCGATCCATAATTTACTTTATATTATTACAACTATTTATTGATCACATAAATATTTAAATTTAACCACATCTATTTGCTTATAAACTTACCTCGGACGATACAAAACGGAACAAGACAGCTAGTCGACAACTTTCGTTTTCCCCCGATCCAAATCCAATTTCTTTGGTTCTTGATCTAAACATATTCAAGTTAAGCTCATTCAAACCTATTTTCATTCAATTAAGTCCAAAAACATATAAATGGGAAAATTACCATTTTACCACTGACATTTACATTTTTTTCAATTTAGTCCCTATTGCACAAAACACAAAATATACAAAATTTCATTATACCTATGTTGGGCCGAATTTTACCCATACTCATACCAATCCATATATTTCACTTATTTCACATTTTATTCCCTCAAATTATTATTTTTGCAATTTAGTTCTAATTACTCAAAATCATCAAAAACTCCAATATAAAACATGTTAATCTAAAACATATATTCCATTTTTCATCATCAAACAACAAAAATCACAAACTCTCATCAATGGCATAACTTAAAATATTCATCAAAATAAAAAATTCAAGCTTGGGTTTTGTAATACTCGAAGCAACGATCTCAAAAACGTAAAAATTATTAAAAACCAAGTAAAAACGAACCTTGTATCAAGCTTGGAAGTATGGCCGAACCTAGCTTCTTTTCTATTTTTTTTTCATATTCGGTGATGAAGAATAATATAAATGCATGCCACTTATTTTATGTTTTATTATTATATACATATTATTACATAACTTACAAATTTAACCTTATAAAATTAATATGCAAACCATATATTATAAACCTAAAACCGTCCATGCAACATTTTAATGGTTAAATTGCTTCATAAGTGCTTCATACTAATAAGATGAGTTCAGTTAAGCACTTTCACATTTGACCACCAAATTTTCATTTTACGCGATTAAGTCCTTTTATTTAATTGGGCACCCAAACGACAAAATTAAAGCACGAAAATTTCACAGATATGAATTAACACAAAATAAACACAGTAAATAATTTTTAAATATTTTTTTGACTCGGATGCATGGTCCTGAAACCACTGTTTCGTCTAGGGTCTAATTCGGGTTGTTACACGTAACATCATTACTATTAGAAAATACCACTCCACCTTATCATACACTTTGCTCATGTTTAACTTAAGTGCCATAAACCTTTTCTTCCCAACTCTTTTTTGTCTAAAAGTATGAAGAATCTTATAGGCAAGGAGCACATTATCCGAAATTAATCTATCCGGCACAAAGGCACTTTGGGCACTATCAATGCAATTGATTATTATACTTTTGAATCGTTTCACAATCATTTTGGTTACTATTTTATAAAGAACATTGCATAAACTAATAGGTCCGGAATTTCCTAAATTCACAAGATTAGAGACTTTAGGTATAAGCACAATATTAGTAAAATTATAAAGTTCCATAGGCATACCTCTGTTTAAAATACCCAAGCAATATTTCATTACATCATTGCCCACAATATGCCAAAACTATTGGAAGAATATAGCCAGAAAACCATCCTCCCCTAACGCCTTCATAGGACCCATCTCCTTAAGAGTCACCATGATCTCCTTATTTGTATAATTCATTATCAACTTGGAATTTTCTTCCTCAAAAACACTCCTCTCAATCCCAGCAAGGATATGCTTAGTATCCCCACAACTATTAAATAAAAAAAGTTGTTGAAAATAACTCCTTGCAATTTCCTCCATCTCCCATTCATTACAAGTCTCTCTTCTATCATCGTGCTTTAAACTATGAATAGTATTCTTTCTCCTTCTTTACGAGTCATAATTATAAAAAAAATCGTATTTTTTCCTCTAATTTCAACAAGTTTACCCGAGCCCTTTGCTCTCAATACATCTCATCTTTATCAATATCCAAATTAAGGTGAACTCTAGTATCAATCAATTCAGCCATACTCTCATCAGTTCTGTCTTGATCTAAGAGGAACTCTATTTTCTCTGTCAGTTCCTTCTTATGCCCTTCCCTCTTATGTTTAAGCCCGGCTGTCCATCTCTCAAGCCCACTCTGTAAAACCTTCAACTTCTCTAAGATATCGCCTCTACCTACCTGCCACAATCGTCTAACCTCATCCGTACAGTTCTCATGTTTAACCCACCACTCCTCAAATCTAAATACCCTTTTAGACATGAGATTCAATCCTATATTTGTATCAAGCAAAAGGGGACAATGGTCAGAAAAAGAATGCGGCAAATGATGGATTACTGTTGATGGAAACATATTCCTCCATTCCAAATTTGCCACTCCCCTATCAAACCTTTCATGAATATTAGTCTCTAGCAAATTCATTCCTATGTAAACACTCATCTAAAACATCTCTAAAAGTAGTCATCCTCCTCTCTTCCCTTAGTACGCCACCCACCTTCTAAAAAGAATAAAGAATCTCATTAAAATCTCAACAAACCATCCAAGGTAAGCTTTGAAATCGACTCAAGTTTCTCAACATTCCCTAAGTAGCCCCTATATTTTACGCATAAGGCAAGCCATAAAACCCGGTAAACCTCTATTCTTTTCCATCATTACTTTCCTTCAATGCGTCATCAATGTTATAGGCCAAATAACTTTTTAAACAAATATTGATATTATCCTTCCATGCTAAACAGAAACCTCCTCTTGATCCATTTGCTGCAATATCAACCCCATTTTGAAAACCACACTTCCTTCTAAAATTTTCGATTCGTACCTTGCTTAGTTTAGTCTCCATGATGAAGACCACTTAGGGATTGTACAGTTTTAGCACATATCGAAACCTTCTAATAGCCCGTGGACTCCCTAATCCACAAACATTCCAACTAAAGATTTTTATTGCGACCGGTCGACTTGCCAATTGGCAGCTGCCGATATAAAGTGACTTTTCTCTAACATCCTCATGTTCCTCATGACCAAGGACCCCACCTCTTCCACTTTCAGAGATTTATCACTCTCCCTTCTAGGCCTTTTTTTCCCATCACCACTTTCCATCACACAAATCGTCAAATCTTGGTCCATGTCTACCCGACCTTGTAGATTGGACTGAATCTCCTCTACATCCAGATTTCGATTAAGGCCCCCTTTTAAATAGGGGTGAGTATTCAATCAAGCCGAGTAAAAAAATTTCGAGTTAGTCGAGTTGATGAGTCATATTTTAGCAACTGAACTCAATTTGAATTTTTTTTGAATCGGATCGAATCGAGTCAAAAAATTTCGAGTCAAGTCGAGTCGAGTTAACGAATCCTATTATTTATACTCAATGTTGCGTTTACATGAACATATTATTTAACTAGTAAACGAAGTATAAAATTATTTAACTACATAAACAACATAATGGTTTTGCGTTTTAACTTAATGAGTAAACATTTATCAAAACAACGTAGGTTTGCCTTTTAACTTAATGGTTTTGACTTTTAACATTAAAACAGGTAAACATTTATCAAAATGACATAGTTTTTCCTTTTTTTTTATTAAGGTTTTCAAATAACTCGAATTGTGTCATTCATATTCAAGTTAAAACGAAAAACTTAATTTTTTATTCGAGTTGATCCAAATAACTTGATTAATTCAAATAACTCGAACTATTTAATTCAAAATTTAAAAATTTTATCGAGTTTTTCGAATCGAATAGGATTTTGCTCACCCTTACTTCTAAATTCATCCCTAATATGGGGTCAATACGACCTCCCAACCCTCTTATATTCTCTTCTCCCCTTTTTGCTTCTACCCAAATCAAACCCTTCGTAATTATTCCCCTATCTTGTCTCTCCCCTTTCTCCCCTCAACCATACACTGTTCATCGCAAGTGCTCTTCTAGATTGAGCTCTTAGTGATAGGTCCCACCCATCTTAGTTAGTTCAAACCCTAGATCCATCTTCACTTGACAAAAAGAACTGCTATGACCTAGTTGGCCACAAAAGATATAGAATAAAGTTAATCGTTCATATTTAAAGTTGACATACGAGCAAACCCCGGATGAAACTACAATCTTCTTCTTCCTTCGCAAAGGACGCCTCACATCTATCTATATCCTCATACGAAGATGATTTTGCACCCCTATACCTAGATTTATGCCATCATAATATAAGAACTTATCAATGAAGTCCCCCATTTGTTTGCCAGCACCTCAAAGAAATACCTCGAAGGCACACCATGAATTTGAATCCAGAAATTTGCAAAGATTAAAGGCACCTTCAACGAATCCTCTCCCTCCCCCAAATGATGAACCAACATTAAATGACTGTTAAAAGTCCATGGAGATCCTTTCAACACCCCCTCTAGATCCATCTTATGAAAAAATCTAAACAAAAATCTTTTTTCACCCAAATTTGAAATTTAAACCCCTTTAATTGAATGCTAGAGATTTGCCATTGTGCTTCTCATCGCTAGGAAGTGTATAACACTTGTTGTTAAAAAAACACCCTATCAAACAAAATTCCCCTTCCTTAGAAACTGGATACGGCCCTCTCTGCACCTGAACAACTTCCTCTTCCTCATCGTCCAATGATAACGCAGTAAAACCTCTTTCTATTCCCCTATTTCGCCCATGCAAAACGTCCTTAAGTTCAAAGAAATCAAGCGATTAATCTTGACGACACCACCTAAAAAAAACTTAAAAAATCACAAAAACACACTAAAATCCTAAAGAAAACAATAACCTACTAGACACAATAGACAGAGATGTGAAAGGAGAGCAGACTCCTAACAACTTAAAAGAAATACTTATATTTCAGCTTTTTATTTCTTAAAAAAAAAATTAAAATTGGATATAAACAACTCAAATATGCGAAAATTTTCTAAGAGTTGAAAGCTTAATAAATAATTAAATTATTAATTGTTATTCAACGCTTAATGTTACAGTGGTTGACACCTATGACTATTTATAGCAAAAAATTTGTCAGAGTGCTAAGCGTAACAAATAATTAAATTATTAATTGACTTAATTTATTGATTCCTTTTCTTATTTTCCTAAAAGGTGACATGAACTTATCCAATATATCAAATTAAATTAAGTCAAACTAATTAATTATAGTGATTTGACCTTTCTTTTTTAATTTGGACGATAGGAAAATATTTTTTTTAATTATCAATGATTTTGACAGCTTACCTTAATTCAGGTTGTATATATAAATAATAGATAAAAAGTTATCAAAACTTAAAAAAATAATAATAATAAGTTGCAATTTTTTTTTTATATTTGAACTTTTAAAATATATTAAAAACATTCTTAAATTTTTTCAAAAAAAATTAAGCCTGTGCATTTCTTTTGGACTCAATTATATACTTGAACTTTCAAAATACATAAAAAAGGCCTTCAAACTTTTTCAAAAAGAGTAATAAACCTTTTTTTTTTCACTCAATTGGGTACTTGAATTGCTCTTAATTTTTTTCAATTAAACCCATCATGTGTCACAACCACAACATGACATGTGGCAAAAAAAGATAAAAATATTAAATTTTAATAAAAATATTTAGAACCATAAAAAAATATACAAAATATATAGAAATATAGAAAAAATTATAAAATTTTATAAAGTAGTAAAAAAATTATAAAAAATGTAAAGAAATATAAAATTCGTAAAAAAATATTATAAAATTTATGTACTAAAAGAAGCATTTTATAATTTTTCTATAAATTTTATTGATTTTTATTTTTATCATTTTTTGTCATATGTCACGCTAATTTGCAACACATGATGGCTTTAACTAAAAAAAAGGGGTCATTAACCTTAATGATCAACGGTTAAAGTTAATGGTTAAAGGACATTTTTGATGCATTTTATAATTTTTTATGATTATTTATAAAATTTTAGAATTTTTATAAAAAAATTCTAAATTTTTTAATTTTTTAATTTTTTTATTAAAATTTAATATTTTTTATAATTTTTATTTTTATTATTTTTTATTACATGTCAAACCGTGATTGTGACATGTAGTGGCTTTAACTGAAAAATAATTAGGAGTAGTTAAATTTAATGGTCAACTGTTAAAGTTAACGGTTAAAGGGTTTTTTTTTATGCATTTGACAAATCAAGTTTTTAATTGAGTGAAAAAAAAATCAAGGGCTTAATTACTTTTTTTTGAAAAAGTTTGAGGCCTTTTTAATGTATTTTGAAAGTTCAAGTACTCAATTTAGTGCAAAAAAAATAGAGGCTTAATTATTTTTTTAAAATTTAAAAACTTTTTTGATACATTTTAAAAATACAAGTACCTAATTAAATAAAAAAATAAAAATTTAATTACTTTCTCTAAAAAAAATTTAAAAAAATTTTACACACTTAAACCTAAATAATAATATGCATACGTTGTTTTAGATCAGAATTTTCTTCTTTTATAGGATGTTTTTTTTTGTCATATGTCATAATACCCTGATCCAATTAAATATTAAGATGTAATTAAATTTTTAAAATTTAAAATTTGGTGTTTTAGATCCGATTATATTTTTAGAACTGGATAATTTTTTATATATTGTTTATATCTGAATTCTTTTATATTTTTATGACATGGAATTAATATATTATTTAGATCTAGTCTTTTTACCATTGATATATTGATATGGAAAACATAAACTGTCCTCGTAATAAAAATTAAAATGTATAATGATAAATGATGGATTAATATATTTATTATAATCTTAAAATTATTTTTTAAAATAAAAAATAGTTTTAAATTATCTTCTATTAATTTAAAAGCAATAAATGATTATTTATAATCGTTGAATTTAAATTAGACCAAAGAAAACAATTATGCCAAATTACAAGTGACAAAATTTTATAGACAGATAGGTTAATACCTCTTCTTCTTTTTTTTCTTTTTTTCTTTTTTTTTTTGTTGCTCAAAGCACATAATTAATTTATGTTAATATTTTATAATTAAATTTAAAGAAAAATTATTTATAATCATCAAGACACGTACGGTCATCTTCAATGGTAACACCTCTCAATCTGCATCTTAATTATCTACTATGTACTGTACAGAAAATAAAGAGATAACCTATAACACTTCAACAACCTCAATAATTGTCTTCTTTTTTTCTCATTAAAAAAAACCGACCCAATTATTCTCATGTTCAATCACAATTTCATCCTCTCTCTTTTTTGTGGTCTGAATCTGATCATCACTCTATTTTATCTGATAACCCCTTTTTCTTTTCCTTCATTGTTGAAGTAGAGCTTGATTGTTGCAGTTTCTTACAAGAAAAAATGGAGCTTTGGGACAAAAACATGAAGACAACAGAGGTTGTATTTGAAGCAGTTTTGCCTGTACTGAAACTCCTTTCAATGGCTTTAATAGGATTACTTCTTTCCCATCCAAAAATCCAAATGATTCCAAAGCCTACACTTAGGCTTTTAAGCAAACTTGTTTTCTTTTTGTTTTGGCCTTGTTTGATATTCACTCACCTTGGTCCAGTTATTAGTGTTAAAAAATTCATTCAATGGTGGTTTGTTCCAATTAATGTGGTCATTAGTACCGCCGTCGGTTCGGTTTTGGGTTTTTTCGTGGCGTTAATTTGCCGGCCGCCACCGGAATTCTTTCGGCTAACTGTGATAATGACAGCGTTCGGGAACACCGGAAACATTCCCCTTGCGGTAGTTTCATCAGTGTGTCATAATGAAGATAATCCTTTTGGTGGTACATGTTATGATGGGATTGCATATGCTGGTTTCTCACAATGGGTTTCGGTGGTTCTTGTTTACACTCTTATTTATCATATGATGGAGCCGCCATTGGAGTACTACGAGGTTATAGAGGAAGGAACCGAAATCGAGGAACTAACCGATTTGCCTACGGGGAATGAAAATGATCTTAGTACTCCACTTCTTATCGAAGCAGAATGGACCGGAATCGAGGACCAACGGACCGAACATTGCCAAACACCATTAGTAGCAACTATTTTCAATAGCACCTCCAATGTGTCACAATCCAATATCCCGGATATCGAATCGATTCGAGAAGAAATGCCGAGTAGCCCCAGGTCATATGGGTGTTTGGCTGAGCCTAAAGTAGTTAGAAAGATTAGAATCGTCGTGGAACGTACGCCTATCAATCAAATTCTTCAACCTCCATTGATTGCTACCGTGTTAGCCATTGTTATCGGGATCATCCCACAGATAAAAGCTACGGTTTTTGGTTCCGATGCTCCGTTGGATTTCATCACGGACAGCCTTGCTATGATCTCCGACGGAATGGTACCCGCTGTTATGCTTGTGCTAGGAGGAATGTTATGGGAAGGACCGAACGAGTCGAAGCTCGGGCTTCGAACAACAATTGGGATCGTTGTCGCTCGGCTTTTGATACTTCCATTGGCTGGGATCGGGATAATTTATTTGGCCGACAAATGGAATTGTTTGATCGCCGATGATTCGATGTACAGATTTGTTCTATTGATGCAATATGCAACACCGAGTGCCATATTGCTTGGTGCCATTGCGAGCCTGAGGGGGTATGCAGTGGGGGAAGCTTCGGCTCTTTTATTTTGGCAGCATGTGTTTGGTTTGGTCTCTATTTCAGTGTATATATTCATCTATTTCAAGCTGCTGGATACTCTTTTCTAAGGTTAGTTCCTATATTTAAAAATTATACCTTCATATTCATGTAAATCGTGTAATTTTGTTTTTGTTTTTTTGCCGAGTTGAGATTTGGTGAATGTCCAAAGCTTAGCTTCCCCACCCCTGCTTTTCTCTACTTTTATCTACTTCGAAAACAGGTTTCGAGGTTGAAGTTTTTCTTTTCGGGGAATAATGTAAAATTTTGGTAATTAGATACGCTTATCTTTTTGTTCACGTTAATTCTACAATTTCATAATTTCTTTTTAGTTTAGTTGTTAAACATGAATTATAATTCATGGGATTTTTTTTTTTATGACAGTAACATATGTTCTTTTCGGTAATTTAATTAATGTTATATATAAAATTTTATATATATTGGAGAATATATACAATAATGAACAATTAATTCATAAATTCAATACAGATAATATATTAAATATAAAAATTCATAATTTAGTAGCTATCTAATTATTAATCAATAACTATAGACACCTAATTAAAGACTCCTTACGAAAATCCCATACCATTAAAAGTTCTTCCTTTTTTTATTAGCATTAATTTACTTTTGGGAATTCTTTTTAATAAAGAGGTGTTGAGAGTAGATTTGATCATGAGTTAAGTTATTCGTTTAAGTTTGAAGGCTGTTTGAAAAATGGGAAGATTTGAGAAAAATAAGTTTGGACAAAAAATAAGGTCCATTTTTTAAATAGGTTGAGCTTCGGGTAAATTTTTTTTGCCTAGGCTTGGCCCAAACTAACCTAAACTTTTTTTTTTTTTTTTTTAAAATATAACTGATACTTATATAGATGAAAGAAGTAATTATAATCATGGCAAACCTTAAAAAAAAATGAAGCCTACAACTGTCTGTTTCCTATAAGACACCCAAACGGTGCATTAAAAGCACAAAATAAATAAAAAATAAAAGCAAAATAAACTGAACTGTCAACCACAAGAAAAGGAAATGAAACAATGAAACAAAAAAACCAGGCCTGATTGTTCTTCTTCACTGTCTTTGAAAACCAAATCTATGGCATATCAGCTACTCAAAAAGACCGATTATCGCTCATAATCAACATTATTGAAATCTTTTCCTCAGTTAGAGAACTCGAGTTCATCGGACAAACAGAATGTCGCAAAGCCCGGACTCTATTACTCCATCTATCCTTCTCGTCTGTTACGTTTTCTTTCGTTATTCACCAGTCCTTCCACCGCATGCGGGACCTCCTCTATCCAGTATTGGGGGTTTTTATATCATCTCCCTTCCATCGCCATCTCGTGTGCCGGCTTGTTAGCAACCCTTGGTATGTGTCTAAAACTCATTCTTTTGAAAATGAGGACTTTTCCTTTGATTTCTTTAATCAGACTACTGATACTAGATTTATCTTCTTCTGTAGATTGTACTTTGCCTATTACTGTTAGCGCATCTCCTTCAATATAAATATCTTGGAAACCCATCTCCTCGGCCATAGTAATGGCTTGCAGACATGCCCTTACCTCGGCCATGACCGGATCTGAGATATTCTCCTATGGATAGGTACATGCTTCCATCACCAAACCTTCTTTATTTCGCGCTATAATTCCTGAATAGGATCTTTTCGACTGTTGGTTGAACGAAACGTCAAAATTAATTTTTATAGTGTCATTCTCCAGTGGTTTCCATTCAGAATTGTTAACTACCTGTACATTCCTCAACATAATCCCCATAGAATCTATATCTGTGTAATACGCATTGACAAAATCCACTGCATTATTTACTTTTCCACGGACTCCTTCATGATATATCTTATTGCGGTTGTACCAAATAGCCCAGTAGACAATAGCTTTGACTTTACATGCATCAATGCTCAAATTATTAATCTCTATTGCTAACCACTTTTTCCAATTGGATTCTTCATTGTATCATGGAATTGTCACTCCTAATCCTCTCAACACCTGCTACGTGAAGAGACACTCTCTGAATAGATGGCTCACCGTTTCCTCATCTTTTTGACAAACTGGACAAAGTGTATTTGTAACCAATTTACGAATCCTTAGATTATGTAAAGTAGGGATATAATCATTTGCTATTCTCCACAAATGTATTCGTATTTTGCTTGGTACCTGGAGTCCCCATAGTTTTGTAAATAAAGTAGTTGGATATTCAGTCTGTAATCTAGGTCCCTCTGCTGTAATTTGCCATTTGTAGCCACTTTTTACTGTATAAACTCTTGTATTGTCACCTCTCTATATTAAGACGTCCTTAGGTTCACTCCCCACCAGTGGGATAGACAAAATGTTTTCAAGCTGCTCCTCGCCAAATAACTCACAAATTGTATCTTGCTTCCAGGTAGTATTTTCTTTGTCAATTAAGTCTGACACTTTAGTGTATCTAATATCAATATTTTGACCTTGTACTCTCCCATTTCTAGGTCCCAGTAGTCATGCATCATTCCATATGTTAACTGTGTTACTATTCTCTATACGCCAACCAAGTCCCTCATCAAGAAGTTGTCGAGCTCCCCAAATACTTCTCCAGGTATACGATGGGTAAAAACCTAACCCTGCACTCATAAAATCCCCTTTCGGGAAATATTTTGCTTTCATTACTCCTGCTAACAAACAATTCGACTGTGTAATAATTTTCCACCCCTATTTTGCTAACAAGGCTAAATTAAACTTTGATAAATCTTTAAAGCCTAAACCTCCCTTCACTTTGGGGAAACACATATCACCCCACTTACACCAATGAATACCTTTATTTGTCTTAGAATTATGCCACCAAAACTTGCACATGATACTCTCGAGCTCTTGACAAAAAGAAATCGGTAACTTGAAACATTGCATTGCATAGATCGGTATCGCCTGTAATACGGCTTTTAGAAAGACCTCCTTACCCCTAGCCGATAAAACTCGCACACTCTAGTTATGTATCAGTTTAACAAATCGATCTTTAATGTCAACAAAAGCATGTTTTTTCCGATGTCTTACCATAGTTGGTAACCCCAAGTACTTTTCTAGGTTATTGGATATCATCACCCCCAAAATCCTCCCCACCTGGTCCTGCACGTCTAAATCAACATTACCGTTGAAATAGATTAGGGATTTATCAAAATTGACCAATTGTCCCGACATCTTTTATACTCTTTAATCACATTCTTCATATTGTTCGCACCTTCTATTGAAGCCTCTCCAAACAGCATACTGTCATCAGCGAAAAACATATGTGATACCGAAACATTACCTCTTCCCACCTTTGTTGCCAAAAGCCGCCCTTCCTCTTTAGCAAGTACTATTAGTCGTAAAAAACCTTCAGCACAAAATAGGAACAAATACGGACTTAGAGGGTCCCCTTGTCTCAACCCTCTTTGAGGCTGCAATTCTTCCCCGTGTCTTCCATTTATCACCACTGTGTACACTACACTAGAGATACACTTTATTGTGATTGAAATCCATTCTTCACAAAAACCCATTCTATGCATCATTTGTTCTAAAAATCCCCATTCAATCCTATCGTATGCCTTGCTCATATCCAGCTTTAAAGCAAAACCTTTCGGTGATGACCCTCTTTTTTTCTTGAAGGAATGTAAGATTTCATACGCCACAAGAATGTTGTCGGTGATTTGCCTTCTTGTAACAAACGACCCTTGGGTATCCTCAATACAGTAATTCAGAACATAGCGAAGCCTATGTACTAACACTTTCGATATAATTTTGTATAAAACATTGCACAAACTAATGGGCCGAAATTGGCTCATTGATTTTAGCGAATTCACCTTAGGAATAAGTACAATACTCATTTTGTTAATCTCCCCCATATCTCTTCGGTCATTCAACACATCCAGACAGTAGTTAGTAACTTCATCCCCAATGATATCCCAATATTTTTAGTAAAATAGTGTCGGATACCCGTCCCTGCTTGATGCTTTAAGAGGGGCAATAGATTTCATAGCCACAACAATTTCATCTGCTTTAAATTCAATCATTAACTCCCTATTAAGATCCTCCGTAATGCATGGTGAAAATGACTCAAGTAAATGATCACAATCACTGACCTCCGTTGACGAAAACAGGCTTTTAAAATAATCAACTGCCGTTTTTAAAACTTCGTTAAAATCAGTCACCCAATTTCTAGATTCGTTTTTCAGCCTCCAATCCAATTTTTTATTTTTCAATATGAAGCATTTCTGTAGAAGAAAGTCTTATTTCTATCACCCATTTGAAGCCAATTAACTCTCGCCCTCTGTTCCCAAAAGATCTCCTCCTTATCAGTTTCGAAATTTAAATCTAATTTAATCTCTATAGTCTCCTCCAACATCGTATTACTTATCTCGCCAGCGCTCAATTCAAGTAATCTTGCATTTAACTCTGCATTTCGACGTTCTCTGATCTTTTTCTCCATTGCTACCCAAGAACTCAAACTCATATCCAACTCCCTTAACTTCACCAAAATATCCTGTTTATTTGAGTTCCACGCATATCTTAATCGCTCCTCAAAACCTATATGCAATATACAATCAGCGTTGAACCTAAATTGCCACTATTGCTCCCCAATTTGCATCTTTGAATCCCCATTTGTATCCACCAACACCGGGCAATGATCTGAAAAGCTATGTTGTAAATAGCTCACCCTATATCCTGGAATAAGATCCCACCAATCTGGATTTGGCACCCCTCTATCCAACATTTTCCTGATATTATTACTGACCAGCCTACCCCTTTCCCATGTGTACCACTGTCCAGAGAACCCCAAATTATTCATCTCGCAATCTTCCAATGCTTCCCTAAACACAATCATCTGGCTTTCCTCTCGGATTCTTCCCCATTGTTTCTCATAAGAAAATTGAATTTCATTAAAGTCTCTTGTAATCAGCCATGGCTTGTTATTTCCTCGCTTTAAATGTTTTAATAGCTCCCATGATTCCTTTCTATCTTGTTCTACCGGTGATCCGTAAAAACCCGTGAATCTCCAGATAACCCTTTCTGTTTCTTCTTCCACCTCCACATCAATGTGAGATTTCAAGAAACTCTTTAGAGTTAAATTTAAACCTTCTTTCCAACCTAAGGATAAATCCCATCTCGTCCCTATTGCATCAACATCAATGCCATTAACAAACCCACATTTCCTCCTTATTGTCTCTATTCTCCTACTAGTAACCTTTGTTTCCATAAGAAACAAAATTTGGGGCTAAATGTGTCTCAACTTATTTTTGAGACGTCTAACTGTCCGTGGTTGCCCCAACCCACGAACATTCTAGCTTAGGATTTTCATTGTGACCGGTCGGCCAACTTATTTATAGCCGACAATATCTCATTTTCCAATCCCAACACCATTAAACCTCTGCTCCCTTCAGAATGAAATCTCTACCTTTTCTTACCATCAGCAAACTCTAATGGTAAACCTTTCATCTCTACTCCCTCTCCCCGCACTATAATTTGTTCTGAATTATCAATCGTGCTTTTTTCCTTACCTTTCCAAAGCTGTCGAACAAACCGCCCCACCAATCCCACTCCTCCAAAATTACCTTTGTTTGTTACATCTGCACCGAAAACCCTTCCCCCTCTTTCCCCATTGATCTCCATACCAAACCACTTATCAGTTTCACTCTCCTCCCTCAGCCATTTACTGATCGATTGCCCTCCCCTTCTTGGAGCTGCCCTTAACGATATATCTCATCCAAATTCCACCTGCTGGTTCTGTAAAGTTAAATGAACTTGACAGAAACTTTTCACATGTCCAAGACGACCACAAAGGAAGCAAAACAATGACAATCTCTCATATTGAAATAAAGCATATGTGAATTTGTTCCGTCCAGCACCAATTCTTTTCTTCCTTTTAAGCGGAAGACGAGTATTAATAATAACTCTAATTCTCATAAATTTGTTAACCCCTTGTCACCAATGATGCATCATACTCCAAAAATCTTCCAATGAAATCCCCAAATTGACGTGCCATCCCTTCTGTAATGAAACTAATTGGTAGATTATGGATCTGTACCCAAAAAACTGTGTCCCACAAAGGGACTGTAGTCGGTTTATCGCCCCTTGTTAATCTGTGAAAAATAATAAGATGTCGATTAAAAAACCATGGCATACCATCCAACACTCTCTTCAACTCTATCTCGCTATAGAATCTAAATAAAATCCGCTTATCCTCCAACTTCAATATAGAAACCCCTCTCAGTGGATGCCACAGATCCGCTAAAGTATTTTTTAAAGACGGAAAGTGCACCACGCTATCCGTAAGGACTCGCCCCACCAAACTTAAACCATATAAATGCTCTGTATCATCGTCATTACCCATCACTATTAAGGGCTCCTCCTTTTCATCCATGATGTTGAGATTGGCGAGATCTTCATCCACTATGTTAACATTAGCCATGCCGCCCCCTGTTGTTTTTGAGATCCACTCCCTTTAAATTGAAACAAAACCCTACAAAACCCTAGATCTTACTTCATGATATGTAGCAGACAAAGAAACCCTAACTCGTGCTAACAAAGTAAACTTCCAAACCAACCTAAACTTAATTTTTTGTTATTGTTGTTTTGCTGTCATTTCGCTATTGTACTGCTACTATTTTATTATTATTATTTGGATATTGTATAAATATGATTTTATTGTTAATTTTTCTACTATTTTAGAGGCATTTACTTGTTAAATTGCAACTATCTTAGTGTTATTTAAGTATAATTTTTTTTAAAAAGTATTTTCAATTTATTAGGAAACATTTATTTTAATGTTTTTAATGTATTTGATATATCATAATTTTTAAACTTGTTTTTATAATAAAAATAATAATCTAAAAAAATTTAATACGGGTGAGCCGATTCAAGCTCGGGTTTAGCATGTTTTATCTGGGCCGACCTTGGGCAAAATTTTAGGTCCATTTTTTAGTTGGGCTGAGCTCGAATCTAGAAAATGGCTTAAAATTTTTACACCAACTCAACCCGAATCAACCTGTCCCGACCCATGATCAGGTTTAATTGAGAATTTGATAATTTATTTTTGAATTTTATTTTGTGTAAAATATGTTTGGGGTTTCTCTAAATTTATTTTAATTTAAAGTTCTTTATATACGAATTTTGTCTGAACTCCAAAATATTCAATTATCAATTGACAGGACTTATACTTGTAACATAAATATATATATAGGGTAAATTACATTAGTAGTCACCAAATTATTACTAAATATCTTTTTTGGTCATCTAATTATTAGTAAATTTCTTTTTTACTCACTCAACTATAAAAAAGTTACAAAATGATCATTCAACTATTTAATATTGTCTTTTTTGGTCACGACTTGGTTAACCGTGGTAGCTTTTAAAATTAACGTAATAGCAACTTTAGCCCTCAATATTTATATATTGTGTCAATTTAGTCTTAATTTTAAAAAATATAACCCTCAACTTTGGTCTTTTTTGTAATTTTGCTTTTCTTTGTGACCCTTTCATCTAAAAAAGCTAAAAAAAAAATTATTAGCTAAATTTGGTTGAAAATATACAAAAATAAAAACACACAAAGATCCAAGATAATTTTTTTTATCTTTTTTTCTTTCTTTTAGAATTAATCCCCAATGTCATAGAAAAAAGCAAAATTGCAAAAAAAAAAATAGAAAAAAGAAAAAAAAGAAAGAAGCAAATTACACAATGTGTAAATGTTGATTGTTAATTTTTTTTAGAATCAAGACAAAATTGATATAATTTTTAAATATTGAGAGTTAAAGTTGTTATTATGCCAATTTTTAAAAATTGTCGCTGTTAGCTAACTAGTGACTAAAAAAGACAAAATTGAATAGTTAGTGACTATTTTGTAACTTTCCATAGTTAGGTGACCAAAAAAAGAAATTTTCTAATAGTTGGGTAAGCATTTCGTAACTTTTCATAATTTAGTGACCAAAAAAGAAATTTACAAATAACTAGGTGGGTACTAACGTAGTTTGCCCAAAAATATATTAGCATCAATTTTATACAAAGCATATTTCAACCAACTATTAAGGTCGTCGCCTTTGATGCTTTCCAATATTATGATTTTAATGGAATGTGACTATTGGGAATATGATTGCTGGGAAAGTTACTTTACAATGTTTGGTATACATTAGTAGACATTGATTAGATTATTAAGAAAATTATATTATCATGTTTGGTTCACTAAGTACTTCCTTAAAAATGCAATGATAATTTATGAATTTATCCTTATTACATAAAAGATGATATTCATGTATTGAATTTTTATAATAGACTTTATTCTTAACAAATATTTAGATTAAATATTTAATAATAAAATTTATTCGATAATTTTAAATTATTTTTAATTTATAATTTTAATTGAAAGGTTTTAATTATTTTTTAAATTTGTCTTGCATATATTTTTTAAATATAATAATGCATATATAAATCATGAGTATATAAAACTTGTTTTGAAATAAATTAAAAAAATATTATCGAAATCACGTTTTGTTTTAGCTAAATGCTAACCATTGAAATATAAAAACAATTGATTATGGGTATTGCTTTAACAAAACTCCTACTAATTAAATCATAGAAATGTAAAATTATAAGCGGTGTAACCCAAAATTTCTACATAGTTTAAATGGAATAATTTTACCCATTTTTTAAAAAAATATATTTCATAAAAATATAAGTGCTAAATCAAATTTGTAGCTTAAAAAAATAAAATCAAGAAAAAAATTTACTTGAGAAGAATCTATCAAAAGAATAGAAAATATCAAGTTGTGGGAAGAAATGAGTAGGAAATAGATTTAAAGGGAAAAGTAATTTTTTCAAAATCACATTGTTATGTTGATTAGAAAATAATTAAAAAAAATTGAATTCCAAAAAAAAAAAGAAATTAACATGCCAAAAATTAAAATTACTTTCTAATTAATTAAATTATTAGTAAAAATATCATTTTCTATCGTATACTAATATCTTATCAGATAAAAACAAGAGTATCACCAACAGGAAATAATTGACAGTACAAACATTAATAACATGCACTCAAGTGCTACAAATAAGTGTTGATTTTATTTTTTTATTTTAAAAAACAAAACAAAAATGGATAAGAAATCATGGTTTCATCTCTAATCATGATGATTTTGGTGATAAAATCAAAATCAGTGGACGCAATTACATGTGAAGAAGCTTTAACTAGATTGATGCCTGGCCAACTTTTCTTAACAAGCGAAGCTTTCTTGCCCATTTCACCGTGTTGTTTGGCGGTGGCTAACATCAATGCCGGTTCTAAAACCACTTCAATTTTCCGGAGCCTATGTCGTCGTTTCCAGCAAGCTGCCTCTGGTCTCGGAGTTAGCCCCGACAAAGCTAAAGAGCTTTCTCAGTTGTGTGGTGTTTGCACCACCGTTGCTATTGATCCTGCCATTAATTGCGACTCGTAATGAAATTTCTTTTTTCGTTTAAGTTACAATTAGAAGCCTAATGATGATGTTTGGTTTATGAAGTGATGGTGCCACGGCGTACGTGTATCGTAGTTGACAATCAATATTATTATCTTTAAATATCTAGTGGTTTTACTCAATGGCGAGGTCAGAAAAATTTTTTAAGAGATACCAGATGAAATTTTAATTTTTTATAATTTATATATTTATAATTTGTAAATGATTAAATCGAATTTTTATAATTTTAGGGGAGGCCAAAGTGTAATTTTACCTTTACTAATTTAAAATTTTTTAAAAATTCAAGGGCCTAAAAATCAGTTTTACATTTTAGGGGGGCCGGGGCCCATGCCAGCCCCCCTGGCTTCGCCTCTGGTTTTACTACAAATGTGATAGATGAATTGTAATATTTATAGTGTTACAATAAAACATTCAAATATTCCAATGGTCGAACTCAAAGAATTGTCGAATTAGTAAATGTGTTTATCAAGTTAATTACAAGATAATCAATTACTAATCTAATCAATTTGAAAATTATTAGTGCAAATTCAAATATAAATTATTTATAGATTAAAATTAAATAAACTAAACTAATTTTCTTCATATTCCTTTAGACAATGAAAATGATAAAACGATGGTTGATTGATTCGTTACTTGCTAACTAAGTTAATAAACCTATACCGGTTATATTGTTTGTCACTTTTAGCTAAGAATCTCCTCTTGGTCTCATCCTAGACTAAAAGATGCCACATAGGTTCTTCTCTTGGTCTCACTATTTGGCACAATTATATCAACTATCTAATGATAAACTCTCATCTCAGTCTCATTTATCTAGACTTTTCACTAGAGGCGTCAATTCTAGTGTATTAACAATTTTGATATAATTAAACATTCAATTAATTAAGAATAGACATTAATTTAAACTAACAAATAATCAATCAATCAAACATCAACCAATTTAGTACATAATTAAACTTAAATTTCAAGCAAGCATTTTATCAAACACATGGTAAGCATAAAATAAAGGTAAAGGGTTTAAAAAACTGATCATTCAATTGATGGAAATCCAATGAAGCCCAAGAGTTTGATTATTTTTCTTTTACATAGTCTTCAACAATAAAAAAAAGAAATAGTATCGTGATATCCAAAACAGTGGCTAAATTGGGAGTCTTGGGGTCTTGGTATCGTGATACGCATTGCTCGATATCGTAATATCGTTGGAGTTAACATCAATTTTCTTTACTTCAGTACTGTTAGGTATATCACGACTTCCATGCTTAAGTATCGCTATACCCCTTTTTGAATGATGTTATCTTCAAGTTTCGGTCATTGTCGGTTTCCTACACCATTCAATCATATCGTTAGGTCCCTCATGACACTTTTGACTAATTTAGGTCTCAAAAGGGTATAAAACTAACAGAAACACTTTATCAACGACAAAAATTAAAAAAATAGTAAAACTATAAAAAAGACAATTATTGCTCGAAAATAAACTCTTTTAGTATAATAGGAAGCCTAACTTGACATATCAAATTACAACAGATCATGAAGTTGAGTTATTGATTTTGTTTGTTTGTTTTTGTGTGCTGCATGAAGTAGGCAATGGAAATGTGGTGGTGCAAGTCACCATGAATAAACATGAAGAACAAGGAGAATAAATTAATGTGGCTTTTGTTTTATGGTAGAAGAAATTAATGATGTTTTAGTTAAATCTTGTAGTATGTAATGAAGAAGAAAATTATGAGTAAGAAATTAAGGCTTAGTACAAGTAAATGAGAACCTAAGTTCCGATTAATATAAAATTAAGGCTCTAAAAATGGATAAACTTAAAACTCAAGTCAGACAATTCAGGAGGATTCTACGCTTGAATCATCGATTACGAGAAGGAATTTAGGATTCAAATTCATAATAATGACCAAAAACCACACCAGCAAGTTGATTGTAATAGTTATTTAGGAATCAAATTCAAGATAAAAAATGCAGATAACTTCCTAAAAACAAAACTAAAATGAACTTAATTATGTATAAAAAATTACATTAACTCTTTTATTTACTTGATAAGCTGCTACAGTTTACAATAATACTATATCAAGACAATCAAGATCAATTAAAGTACTTGAAAGTTGATTGTATTATACAAATTAATCTCTTTATTATTTAATGGATCAATTTATCCTTACACTATAAAAAATAATCAAATAAGTCTAAATTATAACAGAATCAACATTTATTGTATAAAAAATGTGCTGAATTTTTTTAAAATTTATGAAAAAATTACAACAAAGAAAACACAAATGAATTGTGTAGACTTTTTATGGTAATTTACAATACTATTCTTACTTTTCTATTACGTTAACTCCAAAAATATTTAATATTTTGAAAACAATATTGTTGATTAGGGGTGAAGCCAGAACAAATTATTAGGGGAACAGAATAAAATTTTAATTTTTTTATAATCTATATATTTATAATTTTTAAAAGATTAAATTGAATTTTTATAATTTTAGGGGGGCAAAGTACAATTTTATCTTTAATAAATTTAAAATTTTAAAAAAATTTCAAATGCTTAAATATAAATTTTCCATTTTAAGGGGGGCCAAGACCATTGCCACCCCCTACCAGCCCCCTTGTATCCGCCTCTGTTGCTGACCATATTAGTTTTGCTAACTTACAAGTGTATGATTGAATGTAACTTTTTTTTTTAAGTGTTTGATTAAGTTAGTGTTATTTTTACATTTAATTTAATTTTAAAATTATTAAAAAATTGTTATTTTATAAAGTAATAAATATTAATTTGAGAATATTTTATTTTTTGATATTTACATCAATTTTTTATTATAAATTATTAAATATTTTTATTTTAATTTATATCTTCCACTCACATATCTAATTAATTTGTCAAAATCACATCTCAACCAAACACATAAAATCTTACCTCATAAAAACAAGAGAATCTCCAAAAAGAAATTAATTGACAACACAAACATTAATAACATGCATTAAGTGATATTAACTCAGCTTAAAATGAGAGAATCCAAAGTTGTTATCTCTATTAATACGTGTTCTTAGCAGTATTGTTTTAATAAAAAAAAAATCAAAACAAAAAATGGAGAAGAAATTCATGGGATTTTCTTGGTCACTTGTTGGGGTTCTTGTGTTCATCATGATTTTGGTAGCGAAACCAAAATCGGTGGACGCAATCACATGCCAAGAAGCTTTGATGTCATTGATTCCTTGTCGACCTTTCTTGACCGGCGGAGCATCCACACCCATTCCGCACTGTTGTTCGGCGGTGGCTAACATCAACGCCGCTGCTTCCACCCCTACAATTCGCAGGGACCTGTGTCGTTGTTTCAAGAAAGCTGCTCCTGGCGCAGGTGTTGTTCCTGACAAAGCTAAACAGCTTCCTCGATTGTGCGGTGTTAGAGTCGCTGTTCCCATTGATCCTACTGTTAACTGTGGCTCGTAAGTTTTTTATTTCGTTTAATTTTGCAATGAGAAAGCTAATTATGGTGTTTGATTTAGGAAGATGGTTTGTTTACGTGCAGGATCAAGTAGGCAATGGAAATGTGGTGTTGCATGTCACCATGAATAAAAGCATGAAGAACAAGGAGAATAAATTAATGTAGCTTTAGTTATATGGTAGAAGAAATTAATGATTTTTTAGTCAAATCTTGTAATACGTAAGGAAGAAGAAATGATTGCTCCTTTCTTCTTTCTAATCTACACCTACAAGTCATTATTTCGAATTGCAAATGACTTCTTTACTTCTAACCCGCTATAAAAAAAAATATTTGTATGCCAAATATTGATAGAAAAAATATTAAAATGGGTAATAGTCACTCAACTCTTGGTAAAATTTTTTTAGTCAATTAATTATAAAAATTACAAAAAGGTCACCTAACTATTTAATTTTATCTTTTTTGGTCACCAACAGCTGAATGGATAAAAGAGAGATGATGTAGTAGCTTTTAAAATTAGCATAATAACAACTTTAACCTTCAATATTTACACACTATAAAATTTGGTCTTTTTTGTAGTTTTGCTTTTGTTTGTGACCCTTTCACTTAAAAAGCTAGAAAAACAAATTTATTAGCTAAATTTGATTGAAAATATACCAAATATTGAAACACCAAAAAATCCAAGATAACAATTTTCATCTTTTTCTTATTCTTTTAAAATTAATCTTCAATGTCATAAAGAAAAGCAAAACTGCAACAAAAGACCAAATTACTCAATATGTAAGTGTTGAGGGTTATTTTTTTTAGAATTAAGACTAAATTGACACAATGTATAAATGTTGAGGATTGAAGTTGCTATTATGCCAATTTTAAAAGCTACCAAGTTATCTTTCTCTAGTTAGGTGATCATTTTGTAACTTTTCATAGTTGAATAACCAAAAAAAGAAATTTACTAATTGTCGAAACCATTTTTTTGAAGTCGACTTTTTATTTTGAAAAAAGAAAATGGGAGTCGCCACCAATCCTTTTAATGAGGTGTGATCGGATTACCTCGAAACTTGATCTTTTTAATAAAATGTTTAATTTATTAAAACGATGTTTTTCAGTCTACAAAAATCCAGAAATGAGTTCGGGAGTCGATTACGTACGAGGATGGATTAGCACCCTCATAACACCCAAAATTGGTACCTAATTGATTAATTAATGTCTTGATGTCGAAAGTTGAAAACTCGAAAAGAATTTAAAATACGATCCCTCTTTGTATTATATTATTTTAGTAAAGTCCCTTAAATAAATCAAAATGTATGAAAAGGTTTTCTTATCTCGAAGTAACAAAAGATCATATCCCGTAAGTTAGGACACGACATTTCGAATTCTCGAAAATAAGTTCGCCTTTTATTTTTATATAAATCTCGCGTAGTTTAAAAGAATATTCGGTCATCTAGGTTCAACGAGAAAGTCGAGACCCCACAAGTTAGAGCACGACTTCTCGAATTTCCAAATACGGAATATTGCCTTATTATTTGAAAATTTTCTTTTATGTATCACATAAAAGTAATGTAACACTTAAATTTTAATTTATTCGGGTATGGTGTAAAATGAACAAGTATGATTTAATACATCTAGTACAAATATTGGCATAACATAAAATAACGGATAACAAGTGAATACATCAATAGAACGAAAATATCATGATAGTAAATGATGATAATGGACTATGACGATAGAATGAATAAAATAAAAAATAGCAGTTTAATGATAATAATAACAATAATTATAATAGTAACTATCATAATATTAATATAAATAATAATACTAATAAGAAGAAGAAGAAGAACAATATATGTAGTAAAAAACATAAATAATCTAATTTTTAAAAATACGTATATATAAAAAAGATAAATAATAGATAGATGAATAAATAATAATAAAATAATAATAATAGATAATAAAATGGTAACAATAATAAAAGTATAAATAAAATAAATAATCAATGAAAGAAAGTAAAAATTTAAAAAGAAATGAAAGAACAATAAATAAATCAATACAAGAATTAAAATAAAATATAAATGAATAATATATATATATATATAAATAAGTAAATGAACAAGCAAATAAGTAAAATAAAGGAATAATGAATATATAAACAAGTAAATAAATAAATGAATAAACAAATAAATGAATTAAAATAAAAAGGGCTTAATTGAAACTTAAACGAAATTAAAAAGGGTAAACCGAAATTAAAATGAAATTTAAAGCCTAAATTATAATGAAATAAACGAATAATCATAGAAAGGGTTAAATCAAAATTTAAACAAAATTAAAAGTATAAATCATAACAAATTAAATAATAAAACTGAAATAGGGACTAAAATTAAACGAGCGAACAAAGGCAGGGCCCAATTGGGGAATTATTCTCTGTCCCTAAAAAGGCGTCATTCCTTTCAGGGATTAAAATGAAATAAAAATTAAATTATAGGGCAAAATCTAAAGAATAAAACAAAAAAGGACTAAATTGTAACAGGCTACAAAAGCGGAAGGGCCTAATGCGCAAATAGCCCATGCACTTAAAAACACGCGGACCCTAGGACGGGTTGGGTCAAGGCACGGGTTTTAGGGCACTTCAGAACGCCTTGAAACGGCGTCGTTTAGCACCTTATAAATATAAAAAATTCTCTAAAAAAATTAGTTTAAATAGCTTTTAAAAAAAAAACACTCTGCTTCTCTTTTTTTCTCTGAAAGGGGGGTTGAGTCCGGCCCTAGGAACCACCGTCGGCCACCGTGGTGGCCACCGATCATCGGCGACGACGTTGCCATCCACGATGGTCGGAGAAAATAAAAGAAGCTATTTTCTTCGCTTTTCGAGTCTCTGAGCACGTGAGACGTCGTTTTTCATCGAAAACAACAAACCTCTACCACCTATGGCGGCGAAATGCGAAAAATCAGGTAAATCCCGACACCCTTTTTTACTTTTCTGTTTCATTTACAAAATAAAAAATTAAAATACATAAAAAAATCACCTTTTAACTGAGTTCTATTTTTTTATTGATATTCTCCGTGTAAAAAAAAAAGTTTACATTGTTTGTGGCTTTTTTATAGCCGATTTTACATTGCTATATTCACTGTTTAATTACTATTTGTTTTCTTTTGCTACAGTTTCTCTGCTCTTGTTTTTGCCTTTTTTTAATCTTCTTTTGCAGGTCTTTGGAGAGTTAACGGAGGGGACTTTTCCATTTCGGTGCAAGACATCCAGGAGTGCCAGGTCTCGGGCGATGGGCACGCTGCGGAGGCACGTGGGTGGCAGCAGATGGGTGCGGCGCACAAGGGTATTAGGGTTAGGGTTTTTTCTAAAAAAAACTTAATGTTGTGGGTTTGTAAATTGGGCTTAGGGTTTTTTTTTATTTTGGGTTTTAATGTAATTGGACATGGACTATTTAATTTTGGTATTTTTATTTGGTTTTATTGGTTTTGGGCCCGGGCAAATTTGACTTATTACACTAATATTTGGGTGACTATTAGTGCAATTTACCCAAATTTAAATTATAACATGTTAAAGGGTGAAATAAATTTACTTTATTCCTTAAAGGCTTAATGCAATGTTAGTCCCTGAAGTATATCGCTTTTCTCACTTTGATCCTTAAATTTTTTTTTGGCTCACTTCAATCCCTAACGTTATCAAATGTTCCCAATTTAGTCCCAAGTATTATCAAATGTTTTCGGTTCAGTTCTTTGGACATTAAAAAAATCGACCAATCATTTAGTGCCATGTGTCATACAATGATGTCACAATGACATTATCAAAAACCTTAAAAATCTTTAAAATTTACAAAAAAAAGTATATATAAAAATTTAAAACTATTAAATTACAAATTTACAAAAAAAAATAATAAAAATATTTAAAAATATACTAAAATTTTAAAAAAAATAAAATATATATTAAAAAATTTAATATTTTTAAAATTTTATAAATTAGATTTACTAAAACTTGAAAATAATATCATTATTTTTTAAAAGAATGCCACTTCTATAATTATTTTATAATTCAATGAATCAGAATTGATAAATTTGATATTCCATTTCAAAACAACAAGGGGATGGTAAGAAAAACATAGAGGAAAACAAACACATTAATACTAATATTTAAATGTAGGTAGAGGAAATGATAATGTTTTCACAAGCCAATGGAATAATTTCAGTTCATGTTATGATGAATCACTACATGCAACACAAAACCATTATTAAACTTTCAAAAACTTGAATTTGTGGTTAAAATGAGGTCATATTTATTTAAATTTATTTCCTAAAAAGATTTATTAATTATATTTTTTTTATTGATTGAATTATAAAATAATTATTGTAGATGATTTCCTTTCAAGAGATAATGGTGCTCTAGTAAATGTTATTTATAAAATTTAAAAAAAACTTACTAAAATTTAGTTTTTTATATTTTTATAATTTTTTGTAATTTTTGTAATTTTTTATATTTTTAGCAATTTTTAATATTTTAAAATAATTTTTGTAAATTTCTTTATATTTTTTAAAGATTTTTAAAAAAAAAATTCATATGATAACATCACAATGACATGATAGGCTAGCCGATTTTTTTAACACCTAAAAGAGTGAACTAAGGATATATGATGATAACGTTAAAAAGCGATATACTTTAAGGACTAAAGTGTGCATTAAACGTTTCTTAAAAGATTTATATTTAATGATTTGAGAGTTTATATGCACTCTAATAATTATTATGAAAGAATTATAAAAACATATTTATTTTAATTTGTTTCAAAATGTAAAAGGAAAAAAATGTTTGAGGATTTACAAGGTAGAAGTAGCAAATTTGGTTTAACTTGACCGTAAAAAATTGATTTGAAAACATTAAACTTAAATGTTATATTTAATTATATCGTAATATATAATTTTTAATTAATGTTGAATATGTAAGATTTTAATAAATGTAAAAAGTATATAAGTTTTGTATGACAAAACAGTTTTTAACTTCTAATTTTCATAATCAAAATAGAATAAAATGGAAATATTAAGACAATGGTTATTGTAAATGTATAAAATTTGATTGATAATTATTCTACTTAAATGGATTATGTTTATCAAACTAAAAAAAGTTTAATAAAATATAATTTTACGTGTTTTAAGTAATAATTGATATATAATTAACAAACATTTAATGCTTGGAAAATCATCTAATAATTAAATTTAAATATAATTGTTTGTAATTACACAAGATTAATATGTTTAAGAATTTAAATATACTTTCTAATTTTTAGGAAGGCTGACAAAATACATAATTACTTTGTTTGTGGCTGCCAATGGTCTACAATTTTTGGTAGATGATATAATCCCAGTGCCCTTAATTTCTCCTCCTCCTGATTTTATTATTTCCTCCGATTGATCAAAACTCCAAATAATGACTGTTGTAGCAACTGTAGCTTCGATGTGAACAAAATCTTTATTTTGGAGACATTTAACTAAGAAAAAGTACTGTAATAGAGAAAAATATATGGGGAATGGTTCTGGATACAACTGTTTATGGGTCGGGTTTGATGGGGATTGGCTTGGTCCGACTTGAAAAATGGGTTTAGATTTTTGCTCAAATCCGACTCAGATAAAAATACTAAAATTTAGGTCCGGCCTGTATTAATTTTTTTAATTTTATTTTTTATATAAAAATTTTAAAAAATATAATACACCTAGCAAATTACAAATTTTAAAATAAATATTTCCTAACAAATTGAAAATAAATTAAAAATAATCTTTATACTTAAATGATACTAAAATATGTGCAACTTAATAAGTAAATGTCTCTAAAATAGTAACAAAATTAAGAATAAAATAAGTGTTATACAATATTCAAAACATTAACAATAAAATAATAACAACATAATAGTGAAATTGTAGTAAGACGGTGACAAAAAATGGGGAAACAATAGCACAACATAGAAAAAGAGCAGCAAAAATAGCAAGGTTTTTTTTATTGAAAATTCGGCCCGAGTTAGGCCAAGTAAAAAAACCTTACTTAGGCTTGGCCTATTTTTAAAATGAACCTTATTTTTTTTGTTAAAGTTTATTTATCGAATCTATATTTTTATCTAAATTCTCTCACTTTTTAAGCGGCTCGGTATGTAGAACTCTAGTTTTGGATACGCAACTAAGACGGTCAGATTCTTCAAATGCCGAAGAACTAGAGACTTGAGGCTTTTAAGCTGTGGACACCAAGACGAAAAAATAGACTCTAGCCTTTCACATTCCTCAATTCTGCATTTTTTCAAAAGGGTTGCTTGCCTCCAAAAACTCCACTGAAAATTTTCATGTCATTTCACTCATGTATAATTCTTTATCCCTTAAACTCAGTTTAGACCTTGGTTTCACCAAAACACTTGCTAAAGTACTCCATAATCTAAACTCAAAAATTCGAGGATGGCGTCGAACGATGGTGGCAAGCGAGGATGGTGACAGAAAACAAAGAAACAAGAAAACGTTTAGTTTTGGGTTTATTTTTTATATTAATTGTAGCGACGTAAAAATTTCGCTTTCGGTCGCTAATTGAGGTGGTTTATTGAAAATTTGAAGATCGACTTTCGATTTTATTAAAAAGGGAGTCGCCACCGATCCTTTTTTCTAGGTATGATCGGGCACCTAATAAATCCTATTTTTTAAAAGAAAATTCATTTTTCAAACAAAAAGAAGGCCGAGTTTAGGTCTACGTCAAAAGCCAGAAAAAAATAGGGTTCGGGAGTCGGTTACGCACGAGGAAGGTATTAGCACCTTCACGACGCCCAAAATTGGTATCTCGTTAAACACATGTTGTTTCAATTTTCAAAAATGCGAGTTCAATGTAACGTTTAATCATGATCCGATCAAAACACGAGAATTTTTAAAATTTCGATTTCTTTTGAGAGGGACGTTCCATTTTTAACACAAGTCGATTGATATTCACCCAACATAGCGACAAAATCGACGACTTAACATTAAATCGGTGCGTTGCCTTATTTATTGAAATTAATAAAATGAATGAAAATATTTTTAAATAAAAAGAAAAAGAAAACTAATATCGATGTTGAAATAAGATGTGATCTAATAGGCTAAATTCGGAACAGGCAAATAATAATAAAAGTTAAGAATATGCGAAGCAAATAATATATAAAATATTAACAATGTATATGTGATAATAATAGTTATAAAACAATAATAATGCATATGGTATTAAACATGATAATAATAGTAATAATGCAAATATGAAATAGTAGTGAACATATATATATAAAACATATAATACTAGATTAAAAATATATACAATATATATTGAAAACAATAATAATATATAAAAAAATAACTAATAATAATGATATATAAATATATACCTATGTGTATTAAAATATATACGTAATAATAGGAATAAAAAGTACATACATAGTATTAAAAATACGTACATAATATAGCGTTAAAAGTATATACATAAAATAATATGTAAAAAATATATAAAAATATAGTATAAAATATATATACATGATATATATAAAAATATAATATTAAAATATATATATACGTAATATATATAAAAATATATACATAATATAGTATTAAAATATTTACATAATATATACATATTAGAAATAATAATAATGTTAAAAACAACTATTAATACTACATAAATATGTACATGTATATTAAAAATAAATACATAATAATATTAAAAGTATGTACATAATATAGTGTTAAAAATACATGCATAATATAGTTATATACATAAGATAATATAAAAAATATACACTAAATAGTACTAATAATATTAAATATATACACAATATATATAAAAACATGTACGATATATATATTAGAAATGATAATAATATAAAAATACTATTAATACACTACATAAATACGTACATGTATATACATATATAAATATTAAGTAAAAAATAAATACTAGTACTAAAAATATTAATAATAAATACAATAATAATAAATATATATGCATATAATAGTAAAAAAAACGAGACATTTAAAAAATATAACTAAATATAATATAGTAATAATAATATAAAAATAATAGTGATTACAATAATATATATAAATGAATAATATTTAAAGCTAAATGAAATAGCAAAAATAATATAAAATTCAAGATAAATACGAAAAATAAACGAAAAAAGGATTAAAATTGGACTAAAAATAGAATTTTGGGGCAAATTTAAAAAGAAATAAGGAGAAAAGGACTAAATCAAGCGCGCAAACAAAGAAAAGGGACTAAATCGGGCAATAAACCCTCCCTCCAAAACGCATCACTTCATGTGGGACGAAATTGAAATCGAAATAAAATTATAGGGTACATTTAGAAAAAACAAAAGACTCAATTATAAAACTAAAAAAAAAGCGGAAGGATCTACAGCGCAATTAACTCCAAAAATAAAAACACGCGGATCCTTCTAGTGGGTCGGGTAGCCTGTACGGGTTGAGGGCAAAACGACGTCATTTTGAGGTTAAAGGGCAGCCCCCAAAACAACGTCGTTTTGGGAGGCTATAAAAGGCTTTTTTCTTCAAAAAACTTCATTTTGCAAAGTGAAAGAAAAAAAAAGGAGAGGGAGGGGTTTCTCTCTGGACCAGGTCCATCTCCGGCTAGGAGGGCCGCCGCCGCCATCACTCCTGCCGCAGTTGTCGGCCACGGTGGCCGAAAAAGGTAAAACTTGTTTTTTTTAGTTAAATAATATATATATATATATGTAGAAAAGAAAAGAAAAAAGAAAAAAAATTCGAAATTTTTTTAAAAAAATAGCACCTTTTGATTTCCGATTTTGATTTCTTCTTTGGGTTTCTTTTTACTTCTTGCGATTGTTGATTTTTTTCTCTGTTCTTGGTTTTGGATCTGTTCTTGAATACTGGTGGCTGAAATCTAATGTTTGTTTTTTATTAAAAATTCTCGATCCTTCTACAAAATTTGATTCGAGTTTTTATAACCCTTTTTACATGTATTTTTCTATTGTTTGTCTTTTCTTTCTAATCCCTTGCAGGTGCAAGTTGCTGGAGCAGGTGGCGGTGGGTGGTGGCAGAGGCGTCAGAGGGGTTGGTGGTGGCAGAGGCTAGGAGCGGCGGCTTGGGGGCTAGGGTTTTCTGATTTTTTTTTTTTAGGTATTGGGTTGGTTTAGTGGGCTTAGGGTTTTTAGTTATTGGGGTAATTGTATTGGGTTTTAATGTTGGGTCAAAATTGGGCCTCAACAGCTGCCCCTCTTTGCTCATTGTCGTGTAACGGGAATGGAGCAAAGACCTTAAAAGGGCCAATTTTGGCCGGTCTCGCCAAGTCTTGACTTCTTTGATGCTCTTCTTCTTCAGGTAGTCTCTTTCCAGTCCACCGCATCCTATAGCTTTGGTTTAATCCACTGCAACTTCAAAGGGATAGAACTTGTAACTTCAATCTACTCCAATGTAACTTCAAGGATATGAGATTTATGGCTTCGATCTGCTTCACTGTAACTTCAGAAAGATAAGATCTACAACTTCAATCTGCTCTTCTACCGCTTCAATGAGATAAGGTTTGTGGTCTTCTCTTCTGCAACTTCAGAAAGGCAAGATCTGAGATCTTCGATTAGCTCCACTGCAACTTCAGGGAGACAAAATCTGGTGTCTTTGATCAGCTCCAATTTTTATTCTTTACTCGGCATGTGATCCTGAGCTCAACTCACTCCCGTAATATGAATTGATTTTTGAAAACAGAATGTGAAAAACATATTTTGAAAATACCTCGGCATGTAACCCGAGGCTCAACTCACCTCTCGCAATATGAGTTGATTTTTGAAAAACATAAATTAAAAAACCAAAAATTGACAATACCTCAGCATGCGAGCCGAGGCTCAACTCACCTCTCGTAATATGAGTTGATTTTTGACAAACAGACATTGAAAATACCTCAGCGTGACCTGAGGCTCAACTCACCTCTCGCAATATGAATTGATTTTTTTGAAACATAAATTGAAGAATAGAAATTAAAATTACCTCAGCATGTGAGCCGAGGCTCAACTCACCTCTCGCAATATGAGTTGATTTTTGACAAACAGAAATTGAAAATACCTCAGCGTGACCTGAGGCTCAACTCACCTCTCGCAATATGAGTTGCTTTTTTGAAACATAAATAGAAACATCATAATACCAGAACATGTCATTTGGTGGAACTCATGTGTCTTTTCCTTTGATTCAGTACAGCTATCATCACATCCTCTTGCTCTACTGGAGTACCTGCATATGTCATGCATGATGTTATCATGATATGCACATACCTGTCTTAAATGCATGCATGCCTACATGATTATGCTATGTGCCTTGGACTTGTTTGTCATATATCTCTTTTCGTCATGCTTCTTGTGATGATCTGCATTCATTGCTTCGATTCTTGACTTTCTCTTCAGGTTTTGTACCCGTTCTCCAGCTTTATGAGTAATCTGTATTTCTCAGATATCACTCTTTTGCCCCCGGTTGAACTTTGTCCTTACTTTGAGACTCTTGTACTTATCAAATTCTCATCCGGGTAATGCTCAACATTTCTTTTATCTAGAGTATGTCATTTTACTATTTATTATTTAAATAAACCACACAATGGGATACATGAAAATAGTCAGGTAGGTACGAAATGGATACCCCCATTTATTTATCTCAAAGGTGACAAACAAAGAAAGTTAACCAAGAATAGTAAAAAGTGTAATAAAAAGAAAGGGGATCGTATTCAGCGGATACAAATGCTTAGATTTTCAATGCATGAACTCTTCCACGTTTCTTAATCAAGAATCTTTTCAAGCATGGCCTCTTACGTAGAAGATCTCGAGTTTTCAGAAATACTTCAAATACTGTAGTCTCGCTGTTTGACCCACCGTTCAAAACGTCTTACTTTTCAAGCCTAGTGTTTGCTTTATTAGAACGCCCTTTTGGGTTTTCATCCTAATCTTTCGTGTTAATCAAGACGCCCTCTTCGGGTTTTCACCTTGATCTTTCTTTTTTTTAAGCATAATATTTCTTTACAGCATCTGAGTTCATTGGATTAGGTAACACCTTCCCATCCATCTCAGTGAGAATCAAAGCTCCACCTGAGAATCCCTTCTTTACGATGTATGGTCCTTCCCAATTTGGTGCCCATTTTCCTTGCAGGTCTTTTTGTATTGGGAGAATCTTTCTTAGCACGAGTTCTCCTTCGTGGAATCTTTTTGGCCGTACTTTCTTGTTGTGGGCCGCGATCATTCTCTTCTGGTACATCTGTCCATGACAGATTGTCTTTAAACGTTTTTCATCGATAAGATTTAACTAGTCATATTGAGCTCGAACCCATTCTGCTTCCTCTAGTTTCGACTCCATTAAGACTCGCAGAGAAGGGATCTCAACTTTGATGGGTAACACAGCTTCTATTCTATGGACTAGGGAGAAAGGAGTTGCTCCCGTAGATGTCCGCACAAATGTACGATATGCATACAAAGCGAACGGTAGCTTCTCATGCCAATCTTTATACGTTTCGTTCATTTTCCCAATAATCTTCTTAATATTCTTGTTGGCCGCTTCAACTGCTCCATTCATTTTTGGGCAATAGGGTGAGGAGTTATGATGCTTTATTTGAAATTGCTCACACACTTCTTTGATCATCTTATTGTTCAAATTCAAGGCGTTATCTGAAATAATTCTTTCAGGCAAACCATATCGACAAATGATTTCCTTTTTCAAAAACCTGCAAACTGCAGTCTTCGTCACATTGGCAAACGAAGCGACTTCTATCCATTTTGTGAAGTAATCAATAACCACAAGAATGAACCAGTTTCCATTAGAAGATTTTGGGGAAATTAGCCCAATAACATCCATGCCCCACATAGAAAAAGGCCACGGAGAAGTCATGACATGAAGGGGCGAAGGGGCTACATAAATTTTGTCACTATAAATTTGACATTTGTGGCATTTACGTGCAAAATTAATGCAGTCACTTTCCATCGTCAGCCAGTAATAACCGAGTCTTATAATCTTCCTGGCCATAGTGAAACCATTGGCATGTGTCCCACATATTCCATCATGGACATCTTCAAGTATTTTTCTAGCTTCAACAGTATCTACGCATCTCAAAAGTACTTGATCTTTTCCTTTTTTGTACAGAATGTCCCCATCAAGAACAAATCCTACTGCCATTCTTCTGATTGTTCTTTTATCGTTCTTATTTGCTTGTTCGGGATATTTTTGATTCTTGACATATCATGGAACCATAGCCGTCCATCTAGCTCTTCCTCAATGCTGAAACAATGTGCAGGGACTTCATATATGCTCATTTGGAGAGGCATTATCTCTGTTTCTCTGTTTGCTTTGAACATTGAAGCCAAAGTGGCCAGGGCATCAGCCAATTGGTTTTCTTCTCGTGGGAAGTAATTAAAAGTTATTTCTTTGAATTCTTTAATCAGTCCTGCCACTAGATCGCTGTATTTGACTAATTTCGAATCTCTCACTTCCCAATCTCCACAGATTTAGTATATCACCAACGCTGAGTCCCCGTACACCTCTAAAATTTCGACGTTTCGTTCAATAGCTATACGAAGTCCCATGATACAGGCCTCATATTTTGCTATGTTATTAGTACAGAAGAAATTCAACCTGGCAGTGAATGGATAATGGTTCCCTTCCGGTGATACTAAGACTGCTCCAATCCCATGCCCCAATGTATTCGATACACCATCAAAGCTCATCTTCCATGACTTCTCTTTGGATGACTTACATTCTTTTCCCGTAATCCACATCAAGTCTTCATCTGGGAAATAAAATCTCAATGGCTCGTATTCTTCCGTTGTACGAGTTGCTAAGAAATCAGCTATTGCACTCCCTTTTATCAACTTTTGGCTTACATAGACGATATCGTATTCTGATAGTAGGATCTGCCATCGTGCCATTCTTCTTGAGAGTGCAGGTGATTCCATCATGTATTTTATTGGGTCTAGCTTTGAAATTAACCATGTCGTATGATACAACATATATTGCTTGAGTCTCCGAGCTACCCAAACCAAAGCGCAACAGAATTTTTCAATTGACGAGTACTTTGCCTCATACTCTGTGAACTTTTTGCTGAGATAGTAAATCGGCTTTTCTCTTTTCCCTAACTCATTATGCTGCCCCAGTACGCAACCCATTGAATTTTTGAACACAGTCAGATATAATATTAACGGTCTTCTTGGAGTTGGCGGTACTAGTACCGGGGGACTAGACAAATATTGTTTTATCTTGTCAAAAGCCACTTGGCACTCCTCATTCCATTCTCTCGGATTATGTTTTCGAAGGAGTCGAAAAATTAGGTCACACTGATTGGTAAGTTGAGCAATGAACCGAGCGATATAGTTCAACCTCCCTAAAAATCCTCTGACTTCTTTCTGCATGCCCAGAGGTGGTAGTTCTTGTATGATTTATATCTTATCTGGATCAACTTCAATACCTCTCTCGCTGACGATGAAGCCTAGCAATTTTCCCGAGGTAGCCCTAAACGTACATTTGGCCGGATTGAGCTTCAGCTGGAACTTTCTTAGTCGTTCGAACAACTTCTTGAGGTTCCCAGCATGCTCTCTTTCCCCCTTGGATTTGACGATCATATCATCGACGTAGACTTCTATTTCTTTGTGCATCATGTCATGAAACAGCATTACCATGGCCCTCTGATACGTTGCCTCAGCATTCTTTAATTCGAACGGCATCACCTTATAACAGAATGCTCCCCACATCGTTATGAAAGTAGTTTTCTCCATATCCTCAAGAGCTATCTTTATCTGATTATAACCCGAGAATCAATCCATGAACGAAAATAATGAATGTTTGGTTGTATTATCCACCAATGTATCGATGTGTGGCAAAGGAAAATTATCATTAGGACTTGCTCGATTCAGATCACGATAATCCACACACATTCGTACCTTGCCATCTTTCTTCGATACTGGGACTATGTTAGCTACCCATTGTGGATACTTGGAGACTTGTAGGAAGCCAGCATCGAATTATTTCTTGACTTCTTCTTTTATCTTTAACAGCATTTCAAGCCTCATTCGTCTTAGCTTCTGTTGAATGAGTTTGCATTCTAGTTTTAGTGGGAGTCTATGGACCACTACATCCTCATCCAATCCTAGCATGTCCTGGTACGACCATGCAAATACATCTTTGTACTCATGAAGCAAAGCGATCAAATCATGTTTGGTGTTATCTAAAATGGAGGTCCCAATCTTCACTTCTTACCTCTTTTCTTCATTTTCCAAGTTTACTATCTCAACAGATTCTTGATTAGGTAGAATCTGTTTATCCTCTTGTTCTATCATTCTTAGCAAGTCAGGAGACGAGACATAGTATTCAACATTTTCCTCAGCTTCGAACTCTCCTAAACAAATAGCTTTCTCGAAATCAATTTCAAGATTTGTAATGGTTTTGTTCATATTGTTGATATCTGAGCAACTGAAAATTGAATGGAAAAGAAAACTATAGAGGAGCATCAAAGTGTTGGGACCAACAAGCATAATGGAATGATGTGAGATATGTGCAATGATAGGCTATAAGAAGAGGGAAAAAAGTATGAAGTTAATGAGAATGAAAAGACCATGACAAAATGCATCTCCATTAATGTTCATTTAAATGATAAAGAGCAAATCATAAGCTCTTACAAAAGAATCCCTACTATTACTTAGGGACACACAAAAAAGAAGAGTGTTAACATTGAGTATTACTTTGGAGAAGACTTAGAAACTACAAGGAGATCCACAATAGTCCAATTGTTCAAAACGAATCCAGGAGGATAAGGGCGTATCATTGAAACATCTTTAATTGCATCATTTCCTTTGTCAATGACATTTATATTGACATTCTGAAGACCCCTTTTGAATCAATAACAGCGTGCTTCGTGGATTATCTTGCCCGGGGTATATCATTCCTGCAGATGTAAATGTTTTTGACAAAGGAGGGTACATCATGGGCTCCCATTCTAATTCTTGACCTAAGGCTCTTGCAATCTGCCTTTCTCAATCTTTCTGCAACTGTTTTCTTCTTTGTCGCATATCCGATTCGAACCCTAAACCATATCGAGCCTTATGGGGCACTGGTCTTAGAGCTCTAGCTATCCCTTACTGATATCTTCCCAAACCTTTCCTCGCTCAGGCTCCTTTTCCCACAATTAGCTTAATTCTCATCTTGGTATTCCTTGACAGCTTAAGCAAGAGAATCTTATTTCCTTCAGCAACGAACGTAGCATTGATGAATTCGAAGGAATGGAAGGAACATTCTACTGCATCCTTGCTTACTTTAAGGTATGGTGTATCCGCAGAGATAGATGCGACAATGTCTTCCTCACCCACGACAGTGACCAAAAGACCATCCACGATAAACTTTACTTTTTGATGGAGAGATGAAGGAACTGCCCCAGCAGAGTGGATCCAAGGCCTTCCTAAAAGGCAATTATACGAAGGCGTGATGTCCATGACCTGAAATTCGATGTCATATATATAAGGGCTCACTTCTAGAGGAATTTCAATTTTTCCCATGACTTCTCATCTTGTCCCATTGAATGCTCTTACTGTAGATTGACAAGGCCTCAGATAAGATATATCAATTGAATTCTAGAAAGCGTGGCCAAAGGCATGACATTGAGTGCTGACCCGTTGTCAATGAGCACATTTGGTATTATATAACCCTTGCAACGGGTTGTGATATGTAATGCTTTTACGAAGCCCCTACCATTTGGCGGTATTTCATCATCACTAAAAGAAATAAAAATATCTGCGTTCAGGTTATTCACCCACCTATCAAGTTTTTCGACAGATATATTGCTTGCCACGTAAGCTTGATTTAACACTTTCAGCAAAGCATTCCGATGTGGTTCTGAATTCAACAGTAGGGATAATACCGAGATTCATGCCGATTGTTTGCTTAATTGTTCCACGACGTTATATTCACTATGCTTGATGAACTTCAAGAATTCATGTGCTTCCTCTTCATTCACAGGCCTTTTAACTTCTTATTCGGACGGAGTCTCAAGTTCAACTTCGGCCTCATGCATCGGTGCCTTTCCTTTCTGCTTTAAGTCATTAGTCTTCTTCATTGGTTCGACCACTTTAGAATAACACCTCCCGCTGTGGGTGAAGTGTCCTACTTCGCCAACATTTCCAGTCGCGACTTTGGATTTTTCACCTTCAAGTATGATAATGTTGACATCATATTTCCATGGTACTGACTTGTTGTCTTTGTAAGGGAAAGGAGATGGTACTTCAATTATCATCTTTGGTTTTACTTACTCCTTTTTTGCATCGTAATAAATCACCAATGGTCGATCGGCACTATAATGGAAACCTGATAATTGATTATCAGAAGTGCATACTTCTCCTTCATCATCCTCTTTCATTTTGTTAAAGAACTCGATTTCCTTGTTGTCCATCATGTCTTGAAGTAGTTTTCTGAATCTTTAACAAGACTGGATGTCATGCCCCTCGATCCCATGAAAATCACAAAAACATTGACTTTTTGTATTTCCTTCTTTGAAAATTCTGTTGAGATGATAGGACAGCCCCTTTTCAACCATTATCTCCCAAATCTTTCGCAGCGGCGTCTTCATTTCAAAAACGCAACTTTTGGCACGCCACCTGTCTTCTTTTGTCACCGCGCTCATATTCCTTTCAGTGTGGTTAGGGAGCGAGTTTCTAGCCGTATTGCTAGCACCATCAAATCGTAGAATGCCTGCATCAATAAGACCTTGAACCCTCATTTTAAAGGCTAGACAATTTTCTATAGAATGCCCCTTGTTTCCAGCCTGGTACATGCAACTGGCATTAGGATCGTACAATTTTGGGTATGGAGGCTTCAGGGGTGCTATATAATGTGGGGATATTAATTGTTTTTCCAACAGTTTTGGGTACAACTCTCCGTATGAGACGGGAATTTGGGTGAACTGGGTTTTTTCAAGATTAGATCTTATCGATCTTTGTTCATTTTTGGGTTGGTTTGAGTAGGCAAGGTATTTGGTGGGAACATGGCAAATGGTCTTTGGTTATCTGTGGCGTAGACAGGGTAAGGAGGAGGTGCTTGATAGTAAGGGCTTTGGGGAGGATAATAAAAGTTTGGAGGTGGGCGATATCGAGGTCGTGGCTAGACTGGGTAAGGATTAGATGTGTGGTGGCTCTCAGTTCCCACCATATGGGCTTCTGCCTCTTTTTTCTTTATAGGTGCTGCCCTTTTCGAGCTCACGGAACCTTCCATCCTTCCACTTTTGATGGCATTTTCTATAAGTTCCCCGGATATTACAATGTCTGCAAAGTCTTTCGTGGCACTTCCTACCAACTTATCATAAAACGGTGCTCTCAAAGTATTGATGAAGAGGACCGTTATTTCAGTTTTGGTTAACGGGGGTTCTACTTGGGCCGAGATATCCCTCCATATTTGTGCGTACTGCCTAAAAGTCTCTGTTGGCTTCTTTTCCATCATCTGCAGAGTTAGCCGATCAGGCACCATGTCGGATACATGCTTGTATTGTTCACAAAATGATGACGCCAAGTCTTTCCATGATCGGATCCTTTCTCTACTAAGTTGATTATACCATCGAAGAGCCGATCCGATCAAGCTATCTTGAAAACAGTGTATTAGCAATTTATCTTTATTCACATAACCAGTCATCTTCTAGCAGAACATGATAAGATGTGCTTTTGGACATCTCGTGCCATCTTATTTTTCAAAATCTGGTACTTTGAATTTCGGAGGCAGAACCAGATCGGGCACCAAACTGAGCTCTTTAGCACTCAATGTAGAGAAAGCTTCAGTACCTTCTATCGCTTTGAGTCTTTCTTCCAAACTCTTATACTTATCCTGAACATCATGATCATCCATTTTCAATCTGGTTATTTCTACCGAATCATCCAAAGCTCTGGGGTTCGATACGAATATACCTTGCCCTAGATGAGTAGGGGTACGAGTCGTTGCTCCAAGCTTGCAGGTTCTCCTCGAGGACATTCTCTTTGCATTACATGTGCAAGAGGTAGAGTGAATCCTGGGGGATAGAGCGGATCCTGATCATGATTAGTTCTTGGCTGAGGCTCCATAGTGTCAGGGCTCTACATAGGTCCTTTTCCTTTGACCAAAGTTGTCATCATCTCCATCATTTTGGCCAAATGATCTCTTTTCTCGAGCGGTTCCTCTCGAGATTTTAACATCAAATCTCTTGCTTCCTGTTGTGACTTGGTCAACTGCTCTTACAATTCTCTTTGGGTCCTTTCTATCCTTTCAATTCTCTCATTGAACTCGGCTTCCATAATTCTAGCTTTTCGGCGCGTCCTATAAGAATGGCGTGATTCCAGACTTGTAGTGTCGCAACTGCGGATTATACGGTTTTAGCCTCAGTGAATGATTATGGTGATATGTACATGCAATGAACAGATGAATGAATAAATGACAAATGAATGTTGAATAAATGACGAATAAATGTTAGTCATGAATAAATATGCAAGAATTTTGGTGTTGATTTCAAGATAGCCCCATACTTAGGCATTTCATTTATCAAAAGAGTCTATTACAAAACGTTTTGCCATTTTTTGATTCAACAGTTACACAAATTTCCTAGCCACATCGCCTTGTTTCTTCACTCGCTCTAAGAACTCTGACATGCTTGATCTTTGGCTCGGAGGGAATTGGCAACTGAGAGTTTCGGCTTCATCTGATAATTGCACAACTTGCATAGCCGCCTTACGAATTTCATTGATCAAAGAGCCGAGTTGCATTTCCTTTTCTTGGAGAGCTCTTTCTTAGGCGTGAGTGTCTATGTCGTACTGACTATTCTTTTCTTCCAGGGCTTTTAGGAGATTATCCAACTGTTGCTGTTGAGCTTGCAGCGTATTTTCTAAATCTCGTATTTTTCTTCTTAGCTCTTGACGTTCGGACTGATTAGTCACAAATTCTGCAGTCACTGTTTCATATTCAAGATTCTTCTTTCTTAACTCTATCGTAGCACACGCAGCTTTTTCCCTTCTTTTTTCACCCTCCTTTTCTAAAATTTCATCCCACCTTTAATGTTGCTTAGCTCTTCTTTCCATTTTGTCGACGATTTGCCCAACCCACTATTTTTTATAGTGCTTCTTAATTTCTTATTTTCCAAATTGAGGTCCCTTAAGTCATTTCTCACGATCTTAGCTTCTCTTTGGATTTTCACAGTTTGGAACTTTTCAATCTGAACATCGATCTTTAGCTGGTAGTTTTCCTCTTGGAGAGAATTGATATCCCGTAACAGCTTGGCCATTTCACGTTCGAATTCATGTCTCGCTACTTCTAGCTTGGATGACATTTCTTCTAAGAAAGGATTTTGGAAAGTATAACCCATCGACGAAATTTGTTGACTGTTCACTCGTCGTTGTCTCCATAAGTCATAATCCTGAGTGGTAGTATCAGCATAAAGGGCTAACTCCATTAGGTGAATTTCCTTCAAAGACTTTGCAGTATCTCGGACTCTTTTCATGTAGCCTTCACCCGTAAAGGCGAACTCTGATTGTGTCAATCCTCCGGTAGCGGGTATGAACTGTCGTGAAGCAAACTGTCTTTGAACCATTAATGGAACGTATCCAATTCCTCCCCATAATCCTAGTAAAGGCACCCAATCTTGGCTCCCACATTTGTATAATAGAACTGAAGGACGGATCCATGGTGCTCTCCAGGTTATATCTTCGGTACGAAGGCTCTAAAAAATTGAAACCCAATGCTGTTCGGTGACATCCTTTAGCCAATCTTTCTCAAGGTAAGCTTTCAATGGGGCGAATATTTTTGAAAACATGTGGAAAGATGTACGCTCCAATTTCTAGAAATGGCTTAGAATCCAGACATTAAGTAACTGTGCGCATCCGATAAAACGTCATTCCCCTTTCCTCCTACAACAACTTAGAGATCTAAAAGTCTCGACCAAGATAGTTGGGATGAGGTTGATCCCTTGCCCCAACCTTTCGAAGAAATCCACTACCTCGACTTCTATATGCCCCAAAACTTTTGGGAAGACAATCAGTCCATAAATGGCCAAAGCAAACAGATCCATTCTCTTCGCAATATCTGGATGGTTTTGAACTAAGTCTCGCAGAGAAAACCACGGAACACAACTGACTTCATTCTTTTTCTTTATCTGTTTTTCAGCCCATATATCGGTCATTCCGGTCAACCTCACTAGCTTTTTCTTGAAGGTCATTGGCTTAGGCTCTTTCACATATATCTTGCTGAATTGCACGTTGTCAACACGAAGCAAAGTAACATATTCTTCTATGGTCGGAGTCATATCTTCCTGATTGAAAGTAAAGCACTAGTAAGCTGGGTCCCAAAATCGAACCATGGCTTGAATCAACTGTTCGTCTACGTTGATGGCGATCAAGTGAGCTATATCCCTGTATTTTTCAGTGAAGATGCCCCTAGTGTCTGAATCCCACTGTTTCCAAATCCAAGTCAAATCCTCAAGGTTATTCTGATGAGTATTCGAAGTTACATGCTCAGGAAGATTGAAGATACATCCTTCCGTTAGACTGTCCCCTTTTGCTTTCTGAATTTTCAAAGACCAGTCTCGAACCACGACATTTTTCTCGGTTACTTGTGTATTTGACTCCTCCATCAGAAACCCGTTTTTGGCAACCAACCTCTAATCAACACCTTCCTAATAAGATGCCTATGATGCATGATGCAAAATAAAAACAAAGACAAATACCTTGGTTAGTACAACAAATATGAACAGAGGAAAATTACAGAAAATCCAAATAAAAAGTGTAAATGTCAAAGAAATAAAAGGTAAGAGGCGTTTCTCCCGTGTACTTATTTTGGTGATTATTAACGGACGGAGGTTCAGCAAGGCTCTAGTTAGGTGGCTCGTATGGTTCACTATATGCGGTTTCAGTTCTAGATAGGTACTCGAATTGTTCGTATTATCGTCTACTAAGACTAGTACGAAGCCTTGATCATAGCCCATCACATGCTCACGAGTTCAATTCAAGGGATTACATTTACTTATGCATATGCAGAGGGACAAGTTAACTGACGAAAGCATAAGTCATATGTAACCCGGAAGTATTCACTAGCCTGTGCGGAGGGACGAGTTAACTCACGAAGGCATAATGTTTACTTCCACTTAAACGGACGGAGCCTGGGTAGAGAGCTTATGTTATGCAAGTGCACGGTGTGTGGGAAGAAACTCAAAAACCTTTCATTTTATTTTAAAACTACGAAACTAAAACTATAAAGACTTAGAGCTGAAAAACATAAGATAAAACAAGTTAGAAAAATATTTACAACATGATGTAAATGCATGATTTTTTGAAAACAAAATTAGAGGATCACAACTAAATATTAATTTGAACAAGAAAATTCGAAAATTTTAACAACACGCGTTTAATTCGACTCGACTCTCAAGAATGTGTCCCCAGTGGAGTCGTCAGCTGTAGCGACGTAAAAATTTCGCTTTCGGTTGCTAATTGAGGCGGTTTATTGAAAATTTGAAAATCGACTTTCGATTTTATTAAAAAGGGAGTCGCCACCGATCCTTTTTCCTAGGTATAATCGGACACCTAATAAATCCTATTTTTTAAAAGAAAATTCTTTTTTTAAACAAAAAGAAGGCCAAGTTTAGGTCTATGTCAAAAGCCAAAAAAAATAGGGTTCGGGAGTCGGTTACGCAAGAGGAAGGTATTAGCACCCTCGCGACGCCCAAAATTGGTATCTCGTTAAACACGTGTTGTTTTAATTTTCAAAAATGCGAGTTCAATGTAACGTTTAATCATGATCCAATCAAAACACGAGAATTTTTAAAATTTTGATTTCTTTTCAGAGGGACGTTCCGTTTTTAACACAAGCCGATTGATATTCACCCAACATAGCGACGAAATCGACGACTTAATGTTAAATCGGTGCATTGCCTTATTTATTGAAATTAAAAAAATGAATGAAAATATTTTTAAATAAAAATAAAAAGAAAACTAATATCGATGTTGAAATAAGATGTGATCTAATAGGCTAAATTCGGAACAGGCAAATAATAATAAAAGTTAAGAATATGCGAAGCAAATAATTTATAAAACATTAACAATGTATATGTGATAATAATAGTTATAAAACAGTAATAATGCATATGGTATTAAACATGATAATAATAGTAATAATGCAAATATGAAATAGTAGTGAACATATATATATATAAAACATATAATACTAGATTAAAAATATATACAATATATATTGAAAAACAGTAATAATATATATAAAAATAACTAATAATAACGATATATAAATATATACCTATGTGTATTAAAATATATACGTAATAATAGGAATAAAAGTACATACATAGTATTAAAAATACGTATATAATATAGCGTTAAAAATATATACATAAGATAATATGTAAAAATATATATAAATAATATAGTATAAAATATATATACATGATATATATAAAAATATAATATTAAAAGATATATATACGTAATATATATAAAAATATATACATAATATAGTATTAAAATATTTACATAATATATACATATTAGAAATAATAATAATGTTAAAAACAATTATTAATACTACATAAATATGTACATGTATATTAAAAATAAATACATAATAATATTAAAAGTATGTACATAATATAGTGTTAAAAATACATGCATAATATAGTTATATACATAAGATAATATAAAAAATATACACTAAATAGTACTAATAATATTAAATATATACACAATATATATAAAAACATGTACGATATATATATTAGAAATGATAATAATATAAAAATACTGTTAATACACTATATAAATACGTACATGTATATACATATATAAATATTAAGTGAAAATCAATACTAGTACTAATAATATTAATAATAAATACAATAATAATAATAAATATATATGCATATAATAGTAAAAAAAACGAGACATTTAAAAAATATAACTAAATATAATATAATAATAATAATATAAAAATAATAGTGATAACAATAATATATATAACATGAATAATATTTAAAGCTAAATGAAATAGCAAAAATAATATAAAATTCAAGATAAATATGAAAAATAAACGAAAAAAGGATTAAAATTGGACTAAAAACAGAATTTTGGGGCAAATTTAAAAAGAAATAAGGAGGAAAGGACTAAATCAAGCGCGCAAACAAAGAAAAGGGACTAAATCGGGCAATAAACCCTCCCTCCAAAACGCATCACTTCATGTGAGACGAAATTAAAATCGAAATAAAATTATAGGGTACATTTAGAAATAACAAAAGACTCAATTATAAAACTAAAAAAAAGCAGAAGGATCTACAGCGCAATTAACCCCAAAAACAAAAACACGTGTATCCTTTTAGTGGGTCAGGTCGCCTGCGCGGGTTGAGGGCAAAACGACGTCATTTTGGGGTTAAAGGGCAACCCCCAAAACGACGTAGTTTTGGAAGGCTATAAAAGGTTTTTTTCTTCAAAAAAACTTCATTTTGCAAAGTGAAAGAAAAAAAAAGAAAGAGGGGAGGGTTTCTCTCTGGACCAGGTCCATCTCCGGCCAGGAGGGCCGCCGTTGCCGGCCACCGTCCACGGTGGCCGAAAAAGGTAAAACTTGTTTTTTTTAGTTAAATGATATAATATATATATATGTATGTAGAAAAGAAAAAAATAGAAAATAGAAAAAAAAAGATTCGAAATTTTTTTTTAAAAAATAGCACCTTTTGATTTCCGATTTTGATTTCTTCTTTGGGTTTCTTTTTACTTCTTGCGATTGTTGATGTTTTTTTCTCTGTTCTTGGTGTTGGATCTGTTCTTGAATACTGGTGGCTGAAATCTAATGTTTGTTTTTTATTAAAAATTGTCGATCCTTCTACAAAATTTGATTCGGGTTTTTATAACATTTTTTACATGTATTCTTCTATTGTTTTTGTCTTTTCTTTCTAATCCCTTGCAGGTGCAAGTTGCTGGAGCAGGTGGCGATAGGTGGTGGTAGAGGCGTCAGAGGGTTGGTGGTGGCAGAGGCTAGGAGCGGCGGCTTGGGGGCTAGGGTTTTCTGATTTTTTTTTTTTAGGTATTGGGCTGGTTTAGTGAGCTTAGGATTTTTAGTTATTAGGGTAATTGTATTGGGTTTTAATGTTGAATCAAAATTGGCCCTCAACATTAATTATAAAATTATATGGAAATTATGTGGAAAAAATTAATGGTTAAAAAATTACATATCATTAAATTACCTAATGAGTTAGCAAATTGTTATCATTTTAACGGTTTTAGTAAAAAAAATTTAAATTAATAAATTGAGTGATATTTTATAAAATTTTAAAATAAAAAAATTAATAATGAGTCATCATTTATGTAATTTACTTTTTAAAAAAACCAATTAAAGTGTGTACACGATTTATGGTCGGTTACAATACCATTCTATTGTTTTTTACTACGCAAACTCCAATGTTTGAATTGACCAAAAAAAGTAACTCCAATGTCTTGAAAATTAAAATTATTTAATATATAAATATACATTTAACATTATTTATTTAATATAATGAAAAGAGTTTTGCTAATCATTTTAATATTAATTAATATATAGCTATATATCAACAATATTTGGTGCAATGGTAAAACATACGTAAATTCGAATTTTGAAGATGGCATTGTTAAAAGGGATAATCACGAACCTCAAATATAAATTATAAAACGGATATGAAAAAAAATTAACATCTACCTTTATTTCTATCTTCTATCTTCTATATTTAAGTGTTGATTGAATTGATGCCATTTATCAATCAACTCTAGTTTCGATTGTGAAATTATCAAAAAAAGTTTATTTTACAAAATAGCAAATATTATTTTGGAGGTGTTTGTCTTTTTATATAAAATCTATAAAATTATATGGGTAAGCTACCCCCAAGGTCATTAAAATATTAGTAAATTTATGTTTTTGTCGTTCAACTTCAAAATATTACGAACTATTTAAAGTTTTCATTTTAAGTCATTAAACTATTCAAAATATTTTATTTAAGTCAATGAGCTATTATTAGTATTTTTTAAAAAGTTTGGCTAGCGAGTTTCAAATGACAATTTAATGATTGATACTGTGAATCATTATCCATCGGCGAGCATATCTTAGGCTCCAAAATTATTTGGATTTTGATTCATAGATACAAGACATTCAAATTTGTTTTATGAAAAAAAAATTGAACTGTAAAAGAGAAGAGGAAAGAGAGTTTTCGATTGGTGTAAATCGTATTAATAGAGAAGGCTAGACAACAACTGTTTTAACAATCTAATGACTTAAATAAAAACTTTTAATTAACTTAATAACTATTTTTAACTTTTTGAAATTAAATGATTAAAACATAAATTTACTAATAATTAGTAGCATAAAATAAAGTTTACCCAAAATAAATTTGAAACAAATTTTATAATTTCAACCAAAATCTCCTTTCATATTTACATCATTTTATAAATTTATTACATAATTTAATTTTGATTTAAATCTCGACATTTATTCTCATTATCAGCTTATAACCTAAAAAGGAATATTAATATTAATTGGTACAACTCACATCTCAACCCACAATTAATATCTTTATCACATAAAAACAAAAGAATCTTCAAAAAGGTAATTAATTGACATCACAAACATTAATAACATGCATTAAGTTCCATTGGCCGATAAAGGGGAAGGTGGGGCCAGTGGCCCCTAACTTTTTAAAAATTTACATAATATGTCTTTTAACATAAATTTTATTACATTAAACTCTTTAAAAGTTTAAATTTTATTCCAATCCAAAAAAAAAACACTAACCCTTTTTAATATTTTAATATATATATTTATCTCTTACAAAATAATTCGTTTTAGGAATTTTAAAATTTTAAAACTTTCAAAGGAAACTACAATAAAAAGATTAGACTTTTTATATTATTTATTAAAAATTGAAAGCACGATATAATTATTAAGGTTAAAAAGTTAAACTTTAATTTTATTCATATTCAAATCATAAATATATATATGTTGTTTAATTATTGAATAATTTATACATGAAAATTAATAATAAAAAATATAAAATTGACCATATTAATATAAATTTACTGTTTAAGTCGTATTTATAAATCCGCCATAATAAATGTTATTAACTCAACTTAAAATGAAAGAATCCAAAGTTATGCCTATAAATAAGTGCTCTTAGCACTAAATTTTTAATCAAAAACAAAAGAAAAAAAAAAAGAAAAAGAAAATGGAGAAGAAATTCATGGGATTTTCTTGGTCACTTGTTGGGGTTTTTATGTTTATCATGATTTTGATAGCGAAATCAAAATCTGTGGATGCAATAACATGCCAAGAAGCTTTATTGTCACTGATGCCTTGTCGACCTTTCTTGACCGGCGGGGAATCCACACCCGTTGCAACATGTTGTTCCGCGGTGGCTAATATCAACGCCGCCGCTACCACCACTGCAATTCGCAAGGACTTGTGTCGTTGTCTCGAGGCAGCTAGTCGTAGTGAAGGTGTTGATCCCGACAAAGCTAAACAGCTTCCTCAGTTGTGCGGTGTTACTGTCGCCATTTCCTTTGATCCTACCATTAACTGCGACACGTAATTAACCTTTTTTTTTTTTTTTTTTGTCTTTCCGTTTATTTTTGCAAAGAGAAAGAAAATCATGGTATTTGATTTATGAAACCGATTCATTGATTTTGTTTGTTTGTTTGTGCAGGATCAAGTAGGCAATGGAAATGTGGTGCTGTATGTCACCATGAATAAAAGCATGAAGAACAGGGAGAATAAATTAATGTATTTAGTTATATAGTTGAAGAAATTAATGATGTTTTAGTTGATTCTTGTAATATGTACTGAAGAAGAAATTTATGACTAAGAACTGTTTGCTCCTTCCAATATCTGACAGAGTTGCAAATCATTTGTGTTTAAGTTATTGATTTCGAGTTTGATTCTTCGATAACCCTTACTTTTTAACTAGGGACATAGTTAAATGGACAGAATGAGCCTTGGCCTCGTTAATTAAGTGGGAAAATTCCTTTATATCCCCTCTTCAAAATTAAAAAAAAAAAAAAATCAATTTAGTCATTTTAAACCTGTGATTAAATGGAAAAATTTTAATTTGAGCCCTTTTGGAAAATTAATAATTTCATTTAAGCATTTTTAATACAAAATTTTTAATTTTGGCATCCAAATTTTATAATTTTTTTCTCGATTCCTTAAACAAATTTTTTGGCTTTCTCCATTGCTTTTAACACATTATAAAAAAAATATAATTCTTTGCTGGAGATTGATAAAACATTAAATTAAATTATAAGTTGTTAAAGGGTAAAATAAATTTTATATTATTTCTTAAAGATTTATATTTAATGGTTGAGCATATAGGCACTCTAAAAATTATTACGAAAAGGTAGACCTAGCCTTGGAGAAGCAAATTTTTTGTTATCCAAATATAAAAATCATATATATAATTTTTTATAATAAAAATAATTTTTAGTTTTTTTAATTGATGTTGAATATGTAAAATTTTAATATGGTTTAACTTCTAAATGAAAAGTTTAATATGTAAAAGTTTAATATGGTTTAATATGTAAATTTTTTTTACTCAATTATGAAAAGTTTTAAAATGATCGACATTCAACTATTTAATTTTATCTTTTTTAATTATCCAACTATCTTAAATTTTTGTGTGTTTCTATTTTTACTTTAGCTAACCAGTGGCAAAAAAAGACAATTGAATAATTGAGTAACCATTTTGTATCTTTTCATAGTTGGTTAACTATTTTGTATCTTTTTATAATTGGATAACAAAAAAAATTGCTAATATTTAGATAATTATTTTGTAACTTTTCATGATTAAAAAAAATATATAATTAAGTGATCTCTATTATAATTTACCCAAATTTTAAAATCTAAGCCTTGGAATTACCTATCAACATCTTAAATATGAATAAAATTATTCTCTGGCACTATTTTTTTGGTGATAAAAAGAAAACAAGCAAAGTGATTACACTAAACTCATTGGGATCTCTACAAACAACTAGCTCCTCTTCCTTGTCAAATGCCATTTTGGCTAGTCGATTGGCTTCACTGTTCTCTATTCTAGGAACATGTTCTAGCATCTATTGGTCTACATTCGTCAAAAGCTGATGGATTCAGCTTGATAAGCACAGCGCTTGATGTCTTAAAAAAAATTCTTGAATAGTCCAAATGGTTTCTATATTATTCGTTTGAATCTATACTCTATTGTAATGTGAGCTCTGTAATAGAGGTAAACCATCCAAAATATCTCATAGTTCCGCGTCAAAGACTGAACATTTTCCTAAACCTCTATTATACCTAAGAATTCACTCTCTATGTTGGTCTCAAGACTTCCCAATAGCAACAACCCTAAACTCAATTTTGACGGCACCATCAAATCTTATTCAGATCCGTTAATTATAATTATCAAACTAAATAACTAATTCATCAAACTAAATATGATACAAACTCATAAGTAGTAAAGTTTAAACTTAAAATCTCAATTTCCTACTTACCATTAAATTAATGCTTCATAACACGTCATTGTTGAGGTATTTATTATTAAACAAGGTCCATATTATGACATATTGGTCTATTTTTTTTCTTTCAAAAGAAAAGATGGAAGGAGACTAATAAAACAAGGTCCATATTATGACATAAAGTGGCATTTACAGTCTTGGTTGGTTGAAGTAAATTGGTCTCTGAGAACAATGACAAATGTTGGATAGTTAGGGTTTGGTCATAATCGAAACAGATAATTAAAGAGTACGTATGGTATGGTAAGGTATGGGGCATGACTTTGTCAACCAAAACTATGACATGCTCCCAAATTTGCATGTCACCCCATCCCATGAGATTTCTATTCCAATGATTTTGTATGGCTTTTAGCAATTGAATATGATTCCATGTGCCCCATTAAATCTATATATTTGATCCACAGTCTCTCTAAGCTCATGTAACCATTTGCACGATTTTTCCACCCATTGCCGACACTTAGCTTCCTCTGTATACAAATTATATGTACATATACATATGCATGTGTTATAAACATAAAGGTTCTTTGCTTAGTCATTTCAACTAAGATTAGAGCTTTAAACTTAAGTCATTTTCAAAACTTTTGAGTTATATATATTCAAATGATAAATACAATTATGTTAATTCAACTTAAAGTATAGTTCAGTCATAACTTATCTTAAATTAGAATAATTATAGACATGACTATCGTATAGAATAATTTAAGCTATATATTAATTTAGATAGAGCTCATTCATAATTTATTTAATGTGAGACTTGTTCGAACACTAAAAGTTCAAGTGAGACATCAACCAATATTTTTAAAAATGAATTCATTGTGTATTATTATTTAATGGTTAAATTTTACCTTTTAGTCTCTGTATTTAACGAAAATTGTGGATTTAATTTAGTATGTTAATTTAATCATTTTTAGTCATTTTGATTTTTTTAATTTGAAAATTTCAATCCTCACTAAACAACAACAGTTGAATTCATTTAGTTAAGTTTTGTTATTTCCAAAATATAATGAGGCAGACATATTATCATGTGTAATGTCAGTTTGTTATTTTGACATATTGAAATTTCTAAAATTTCAAAATTCAAACGTATATAAACTAATAATGACCTGATTGAAGAATATGGACTAAATCTAGAACTGTGCGCATAGTACAAAACTAATAATTAAATTTAATTACTACAATTTGAGTTAAGACTAAAATTTTAAATTTTAAAAAATATAAAAATTAAAATTGATCAATTCAAAAAATTAAATTAAAGTAGAGAGATTAAATTCAAAAATAATAAGGCTTATTCAATTCACTACACGCATATTATTTACTATCGGTTAAACTTTTTATATTACTGAAACACGAACATTCTTAATTATATAAAAAACTCAAATCAACATTTTTTTTTGGGGGGGGGGGATGATCCACCGTTTTTCAAAGTTTATTCCACTCTTACTTAAATTTATTAACCAAATTATTAATATAATAACAAAAACTTGTATTAAATTAAGTCATATCAAATGACATTTAATCTTGAATTCAAACCCTAAAGATTCGGAAAAAGAGTGTAATAAGCTTAGCCTCATGTTTAAAATATTGATGGGGGAAAAACAAAGAAATAAGCCACAAAAAAACATGGTCCAAGACCAAGACTAAGAGCAATAACATCAGCCATTGATTCACGGCGTAGATAACTGCAACTGGTCCCAACTTCCAACACCAAAGTAGGCTCCAATCGCAACTGACAAACAATATTGCATATTCAAAGACACGTGGTTGTCATTACAGAATCTCACGTCAGTTTATCCCTAGTCCCACGACATGGAATTTTTTTTTTTACCATGCAATCGTGTTTGTTGTGTAGAATTTGGTTTGAAAAATTGGAATGAAAATGGTGATGATGATGATGGTAGTGCACTCAATCTATTGCTTCATTTGAAGAAACAACAACAACAACAAAAAACCAAAATTGTTGCTTTGTTCTTGAATTAGAAAAATTCCATCCCTTTACTCGTAATGTAAGCCTCTTGTTTTTTTCCATTACATTAACAGTTTTCTGTCCAATGGTAATCATGATATGTTTGTTTTTACTTCAAATAATTCAAATTTCATTTATAAAGTTGATGTCTTTTTGGAACATGGGTCTCTTTTTTTCTATATTGTAGTCAATAAATCTATGATTTTTGGTTTCTGGGTTTTTGTTCTTCTCTCATTTCCTTTCTGGGTTTTCCATTTTCATCTCATTTCTTGCAGCTTCTATTACATTGTTACACATTATTTCAATATATAAAAATTGCAATGTTTTTAATTTTGTGTATGAATTGAAGGATGGGAGACCATTTTGTGTTGCTTGTGGACCGGCTATTGACCGAATCCACCCTTGAAGCTGCTATTGAGAGTAAAAAACAATTACAACTAGGCATGCCCTCAGCAAGCAAACATGATATAATTGGCTTTTCATCTATGGATGAGAATGTTGGTTCCTCTCCAAGTAAATTAGTAGAATGTAGGATTTGTCATGATGATGATGAAGATTTGAACATGGAGATACCCTGTTCTTGTCGTGGCAGCTTGAAGGTCAGTTGCGAATTGAACCGTTCCTCTTGGATTTTAATGTCAGTACTAAAACATACATGCTAAATCAAGACCCTGCCTATGCTGTTAAGTTGAATGTGATAACTTTTTCATATGAATCAGTAGCTTCATAGAACTGTTTTCTGTGTTTTGCGTGTATGCCATATTGATATATCTATCGATTAGTGTTTTGGCATGCAAAGCACTGAGTGCATACCGGTAGGCGCTCGGAGCATTCTCTGTTCTTCCATTGTCATTTTTGAACATTGCCACTTGTATCAATTGGTTATTGTGTTTTGGCATGCAAAGCGCCGAGTTCGTTCCCACCACATGCTCGGAGCATTCTCTGTTCATCCATTGGCATTGTCAAACTTTGCCACTTGTAGTTGCAATGAGATAACATGTGTGTGCTTCTATTGCTAAATGGCAATTTGTTCAGATGAATCAGTAGCTTCATAGAACCGTTTTCGGCATTTTGCGTGTATGCTATGTTCGTATATGTATTGATTAGTGTTTTGGCATGCAAAGCACTGAGTGCATACTGGTAGGCGCTCAGAGCGTTCTCCGATCATCCATTGGCATTGTCGAACTTTGCCTCTTGTAGTTGCAAATGAGATAACATGTTTTATTCATTATTGCAGTATGCTCACCGTAAATGTGTGCAGAGGTGGTGCAATGAAAAGGGTGACATAGTCTGTGAGATTTGCCACCAGGTTCAACCATTCTTTTATCCTGGTTCAGAATTTGCTTGCATCGTTTTCTTTCAAATCGAAAGAAACTAATTGTTACTTTTGTTGGAACATTTGCGAAATTTTAGCAATTTAAGCCCGGTTATACGGCACCGCCTCCTTTATTTCATTATGGAAGTGTTCCTATGAACTTCAGGTATATATTGTTCTGTTTATATCTATATTCTAGCCATATTCAGGGTCCTTCACTCATTAAGAATTGTGCTTGTCATTTCAGAGGGAATTGGGAAATTTCAAGGAGAGACTTGCCGACTCCGCATTTTATAACAGTAGTCACCGATGATCGTGATTTTCTGGAAACTGAGATCGATGATTACTCAGCTCCTAGATCTCGAAGCCTGATATGTTGTCGCGTCATTGCTATAACTGTATCTCTCTCTCTCACACACAAACACACGCACATCGGGCTCGAATTTTAACAACAATGTCATTTATTTGCAGTTTATGGTTCTTCTGGTTCTACGCCACACTCTTCCGGTCGTAATCAGTGGCGCTGGAGACTATTCATTGACATTGTTCACGGTAAGACATTGCCGTTCGAGCACACTGCTGGAAACAAGTATTGTTAACATTTTTTGTTACTTGTTGCAGTTACTAATGTTGAGAGCCATTGGGATTATGTTGCCTATATATATCATGGTTAAAGCTTTTACTGCTATCCAACGCCGCCAACACCATCAGGTTTAGATTTCGTTTGGCGTTCTTCAAGAACTACTTCTTTTATCAGTATCATTACTAGCTATGTTGGCACTTAATTGCCGATGACTTTCACTGTGTTATAGGATCCTCAGTTTTCCCTTGATGCATCGGATGAAGAAAGTGATTTACCGCAATTGCACCAGCCGCATTCACGTTTGATTCGAGTACATTAGTTTAGTCGTAATGCTGGATTGTATGGAAGAGCTGATGATTTGATTGCAGCTATAAAGAAAGCAGAAAACAAGCAGGATGGATATATATATATATATATAGTTGATGCTACTATGTATATTTACCAAAGTATTGAATAGCAAATATAAATATAACATATAGGACTGAAAAGAAAAATGAGCTGATGATCATCTATTGCTTCTCTATATGAATGTTTAAACAAAGGAACTGTTCTATTAGCACAAATCAACAACGCAGACAACCAGACCAAATCCTCAATATCAGACACAAAAAATCATAAAATAAACACTCAATCAATAAAACTAAGAAAACCCCGAAATCAGACAAGCAGATGAACTATCCACTTTTTATTCTTAGTAGCAGAAAATACCTTAAAAATGCCAAACACACAAGAATGTCATTCTTCTTCAGATTCTGATTCTGCACTTTGAAGCCAATCAATAAAAGGCTTTACATTCTTCCATATCTGAGACCCTTTGTTCTTCCCTATCAAACCTTGTTGATGCCATTGAAGTACATATTCCTCCTCTAATACATCAACATCATAGAGTGTTTTCAAAACTAAAGTAACTTCCTTCAATGCATTTGAGTTAGCTTTTCCACAAAATGACTCTATGGCTTTAAGTAGAAGCAACTGAGATCCCTTGTCTTTAGCAACAACAGCAAGGTAGTTTTTCTTCTTAATCACTTCTTTTGCAAACCCTTTCTCAATGCCTTCAAATAAGGCCTCTAACAGAGCAATCATCTGTCCCTTGTTGCTTGCCTTGGTCGTCACCTTCGGTTTCTTTAAGGTTGATAACATGACCATATCTGCTGTTACAACAGTCAACTGCTCCTTTATTCGCTGCCGAGCTGCCTCCATTGATGTATCAGTTTGCCATTGCACATCATCAGCAGCGGCGGCGGCAGCTTCACCCTTCTTAGGTCTCTCTTTTTCAGCTCTCTTCATCGCCTTCTTGTCTGATCTCTTCTTCGGTTCAGCTCGATTTCTCAATATGAAACTTGTCAACTTATCCATCATATCAACATCAGAAACAAAACCACATGCAACACAGTTCAATTTTATCATCTGATTCTTAGTTATAAATATCTTAGTTTCAGGGTTTCCACAACCATAACACTGCACATATTTGTTGATAAAGTTTTCAAGAAGTCTTGCAAGTTTAGCAGTGTCATGGGATCCATTAACAAGAGAAATCCCTGTTTTTTCATCAAATTTAGACTGAGCACCAAGCTCACAACCAAAATACTTGGTTGTATAAGAAGCTGGCCTTGCCAATGCCTTTGCAACATCAACCATGTTGACTATGTTTGTTTTAATGCCATTTCCTCGACCTTCAACCTTGGTGATCATTTTTGGCATCTTATACCTGTAGAAGGCATCATCACTATTTCCAGCACCAATGTTCAGCAATGCCATCTTCAACAACAATTCAAAATAGCAAACTTTTCAAGTTCAAGACATATAAGCAAACCCCAAACAAGAACAAAAACTTGTAACGAAATCATGTAAAGAATAAAGGTTTTTTGAAACTTCAGAACAATTCCCACATTGAGACTCGATCTATTTACCCTAAATAAAACAAAATGCCAGCAACTGTTGGAGCTTCGGAAAACTGTATAAATTTTTGCCTTCAATATACATATTAGAAAGCATTGAGAAATCAAGCCGAAATTAAATTATAATTTTTACAATAATAAAAATATAATTTTATCATTTTAATAGTATGTATTTTTATAATTTTTAAAAGATTAAATCAAAATTTTATTATTTTTAGAGGGGTTAAAATGTAATTTTACTTTTATTAATTTAAAATTTTAAAGAGCTTGAATGAATTTTTTTTCCATTTTAGGGAGACTGGGGCCCCTGCTAGCCCTGCGCCCCTAGATAGTGCATAACTACTAAGGGTGTTCAGTCGGTTAACCGACCCGAAATAATATTAACCGAATTAATTAACCCTTCAAAATTTTTAACCGTTAACCAAACCGAAATTTTTTCAGTTAATTCGATCGGTTAACCGAGTTAACCGAAAATTATATTTTTTTTGTTAAAATAAGTATAAAATTAATCGAATTAACCGAATTAACCAAATTATTTTTATAAAATTATATGTTTTTTACTTTTATTTTTAGAATTTTATTTTTATTTATTAAATTATTTGTAATTTTTATGATTAGGTTGGATAATTGGGTTGGGTTGGGTACTTGGGTATATTAGATTTGATATTTGGGTTTATGTTGGATTGAGTTTGAGTAAACAGCGGGCTATTTATATATTATAATTTTATTTATTAATTTTTTCGATTAAACTGAAAAATTTCGGTTAACCTACCAGTTTCAAACCGAATTAACCGTTAACCGAAAACTCAAAAAATTATTAACCGACCCCTGACCGAATTAATTCGGTTAACTGACCGATTAACCGAATTCGATCGGTTAACCGAATTTTTTCAATTTTACCCGAATTTTGCACACCCCTAATAACTACAATATTTATTTAAAAATTTCAAACTAAAAATAAGTTAATTAAGAATTTTACATTATAAATTAAATATACAATTACATTTACAAAAAAAAAAAGAAAAAGAAAAGAGGTTGAAGTATCATGGAGACTCCTATACTAGTAGTTAAATTGTATTTTATCCTCTTTACTCAAAAAATTGGCAAATTTGTCCCTATTTTGTTTAAAAATTATCTATTTCTACTATTAAAAATTAGTCCCTATACACCACCATGAGATACACGTGGCATAGCATGTGTCACTGTATGGTTATTTTGTTACCTACACTAGTTTTTAACAGTGCAAATAGATTAAATTTTAAACATAAATGACCAATTTGCTCTTTGATTTAATGTGTATGGATTAATTTTTTTCATTTTTTAAATTTAAGAAACAAAATACAATTTAACTCATAGTATAAACTCTCCATAATATTTTAAAAAAATTACTTATTTATAACAAAATTCAATGCTACAAAATACTAATATATTCTGCAGTTTTACTGTTATATCTAACTCATTTCATAAAATTTCAAATTAATTACCTATTATCCAGTTTAAATTTATTTTGCCTTTTTTTTTCTAACATTAAAGATTACAACTTTTTCTTATAGATTTTCTTTACAAAAACTATTTAAACAATATGGGAAAAAAATCAAAATACAGAATAATTAATGAAATAAACAAAGAAATATAAACCAAAAAAATTATTAAGAAAAAGATGGAAAATTTTGTGATAAATTACCTGATATTGAAGGAACACGAAAATTAAGTATAAAGATTTTGAGTTTTAGAAAAGTTGTGTCTTTAGAGGTAGAGATTATTTATTTATTTATATAGGGATCGGATACGAGGCCTCCTCCACATCCATGCAATTTGCAATTATTTACATACCTCACTATATACTAGCTTTACATTTTTAATAAATTTTTATTTAATTAATCTTTAATAATATTTTTAGAATAATAATTAAATTATTGATGGATCCACTTACACTACTGTAAAATTTAAATGGTTTTATATTCTTTTCTAATTTTTTTATATAATTAATGTTTTAACAATTCAACTGTCATATTTCCTGCTACATTCATGTATGTCATGCATGTCAAGTTTAACATAAATTTAAAATTTCTAACTATTCATTTAATGTAAAAAAAAATTCAAGATAATATTTTAGACCGATCTAATAGATATTAGATTGATTCAAAAAATTACATGCATGACAAGTACACATATTTTGATATATTCAACGGTTGAATTGTTAAAGTATTAATCCTATAACATATATGGAAGGGTGTAAAACCATTTAAATTTTACATTGATATAAGTGGATCATTCCCCATATATATATACTACTTTGTATACCCATACGATGCATAAGCTAATAGTGTTTATCAATGTATGCTTTTAGAAAAATCGACATATTAGTAGTTTATAAAGTATATGTTTTATTATGAAGTTTGAAAATATTATATTAAAAGTATTATAATAAATAGCAATGTTAATTGTTAAAATAATTTGAAGAAATTTGAATTTAAAATATTATATTAAAAATTATAGTAAATAGAATTTTATTATAAAATTTTGTACAACCAAATAAATTATTTTATGAAAAATAATTATAATTAACCATAATAAAAATAATTTTATTATAAAAAATTAATAACAATAAGATTTTTTTTTTTGATAAAATGACCAGGTATTTTATTGGAAAAAGAAGAAAACAACTGGAGGCCCAACAAACTATTGGACCCAAACCTATTACATCAAAAACTAAAAGCAAATTCGGCTTGACCATAATGTTGATAGTGAATACCTCCTAACTAGCAATTAAAACATAACTTAATGGAAACGGAAAACAATAAATGAAAAGGAAGAAAAAGGAACTTAAATATTTACCCCAGTCAGTTCAAACGGCTAGATACCATTAATTCTCTCGATTTGTCATTTCAAGATCCAATCCGTTTTGACGATAGCAGTTTCCAAGGATAAGACTTTACTTGCTATCTTCTTTTGAAATTATTTCCCTCAAACGCTCCTTCAGTCTGAATTTCTTGGCCATCTTCTCTCCGAAGCAAAAATATGGTGATTCTGCTAATCTCCCATCAGGTAAAAGGTTTCTCCTCTATCAAAAGTGTCTTTTGCCAGTCTATGTGCTTGCAAGTTCCCTGATCTATGAATATGCTAAAAGATAATCTCTTGAAAACAAGATTTCTTATTTTGAATGTCTCTGATAATAGCTCCAATCACTAATTTATCTATTAAAGTCGCTTGGCATTTTTTTTATTATTGTTTTGGAGCCTCTTATAAGTTTAACCGATTGAACTCCCAGTGAGATCCCTAACTGTTAGAATTAAGTGACCTGAATTCTTATTTAAATAAAATACGATGGAAAATAAAATAAAAGTAAAATCCATATAGAACTAGACTTCTTTTATTTTATTTTAGAATAAGGTTTTTTAAATCTTATTAAGCTCCATCTATTTTATATTTATTAGGATAAAGTGTTTCAATCCTACTAGAATATGGCTTTACAAGCTTATAAATAGACATAGTCTATTCCTCTTGTATTGATTCAAATTTTTGATATAGTAAATTTTTTTCTCCTCTGCCCGTGGTTTTTTTCCTGAAAGGGTTTCCACGTAAAAATTTGTGTGTTCTTTATTTTATTTTATTTTCACAAATTAGTATCAGAGCTTCTGGGTTTTTCATCTCAATCACGGTAATGGCGTCTTTGAAGTATGAAATTCCGCTGTTGGATCGCAACACCAGATTTGCGTTGTGGCTGATTAAGATGCAAGTAGTTCTTGCGCAGATGGAACTGGAGGATGCCCTGCTAGGGATAGATAAGATGCCTTCGACTTTAACAGATGAAGAGAAGAAGCGTAAAGATCGAAAGGCGTTAACACAATTACATCTGCATTTTTCCAACGAAATTTTACAGGATGTGGTGAAAGAGAAGACCGCCGCTGCATTATGGAAGAGGCTAGAACAAATATGTATGTCGAAAACTCTAACAAGCAAGTTGCATATGAAGCAGCGCCTTTATGCTCATCGTTTGGAGGAAGGTGCGTCTGTACACGAACACTTAACAGTATTTAAAGAAATTCTCTCAAACTTGGACGCCATGGAGGTTCAATATGATAAAAAAGATCTAGGGTTGATTCTACTTTGTTCGTTGCCCTCGTCTTATTCAACCTTTAGAGACACGATTTTATATAGTCGCGAGTCTTTCACAGTTGATGAGGTTTATAATTTTTTGACCTCGTATGATAAGATGAAGCATCTTGTGGTTAAACCCGACTCTCAGAGAGAGAGTCTCATTGCTCGTAGGAGACAAGATCGAAATGCTAATAATGATCGTGGAAGGACATAGGAACGAAATCCTGGTGGTAAATCTAAGAGTAGATCGAAGTCTTCAAACAGAGGTAAAACTTGTAACTTCTGCAAGAAAAAAGGGCACATTAAATTTGAGTGCTATAAGCTACAAAACAAGATTAAAAGGGAGGCTGCGAATCAAAAGGGAAAACAACCGAAAAATTTCTAGTGTGAGTTTCGATGTTGTAGAAGACTACAACGATGGTGAACTTCTAGTCGCTTCTGTCAAAGATCCTAAAGTAAGCGAATAGTAGAAACTTGATTCAGGTTGCACCTTCCACATGAGTCCCAATCGGGATTGGTTTACAACTTACGAAACAGTGCCTGAAGGTGTTGTTTTGATGGGAAATAATGCTTCATGTAAAATCGCAGGTGTTGGAACAATTAAAGTTAAGATGTTTGATGGAGTTGTCAGAACACTTAGTGACGTACGGCATGTTCCAGAATTGAAAAAAAATTTAATTTCGTTGAGTACTCTTGATTCAAAACGGTACAGATACACAGCTGAAAGTGGGGTTTTAAAGATTTCTAAAGGGTCCCTTGTTGTGATGAAAGGGCAGAGAAAAATTGCCAAGTTATATATTTTACAGGGTTCTACTGTTACTGGTGATGCAGCTGTCGCTTCCTCTTCTTTGTTAGATGATGATATTACTAAACTTTGGCATATGCGCCTAGGGCATATGAGTGAGAATGACATGGCAGAATTGATCAAAATAGGACTTCTTGATGGGTAAGGAATTTGCAAACTGAATTTTTGTGAGCACTGTGTTTTTGGGAAGTAAAAGAGAGTTCGATTCACTTGGAGTATATTCATTCTGATCTGTGGGGGCCATCCAGAGTGCCTTCGAGAGGTGGAGCTAATTATATGCTAATCTTTATTGATGATTTTTCTAGAAAAGTTTAGGCGTTCTTCCTGAAACAGAAAAGCGATGTGTTTTTCGTATTTAAGTCTTAGAAAATTATGATTGAAAAACAGATGGGAAAACAGATAAAATACCTCGGTACAGACAATGACTTAGAGTTCTGTTCTGATGAGTTTAATAGATTGTGCAAGTTAGAAGGGATCATGAGACACTTGACAGTTCGTCATACTCCACAGCAAAACGACATTGCAGAACGAATGAACAGAACGATCATGGAGAAGGTTCGATGTATGTTGTCAAATGCCAACTTACCGAAGTCATTTTGGGCGTACGACCTCATCGCATGTTTTTGATCAACCAATCTCCATCCATTGCCATTGAGAAAAAGACTCCACAAGAGGTATGGTCTGGTAATCCTACTAATTATTCTGATTTAAAGATTTTTGGGTGTCCTGCGTATGTTCATGTTGATAATGGAAAATTGGAACCGAGATCCATTAAATGCGTTTTTCTTGGTTATAAAGTTGGTGTAAAAGGGTATAAGTTATGGTGTCCTGAAAATAGAAAAGTTGTGATTAGCAGAGATGCTGTTTTTGATGAAACTACTATGCTACCTAACTTATCTCTTAAAGACTCTTCCAATAAAGAAAATCAAAAGCAGGTGGAGCATCAGATTAATACAGAGTCAAATCCTCAAGCCATAATAAAAATTGAGAATAGAGTTACTTCTTCACCACAATACTCTATCACCAAAAACAGAACTAGAAGAGAAATTAAACCTCCAAAGAAGTATGCCGAAGCTAATTTAGTTACTTATGCTTTAAATGTGGCTGAAGATATAGATGCGAATCAAGAGCTATCTAATTATTCTGAGGCGGTTAGCTGTGAAGATTCAGAAAAGTGGATGTTTGCTATGCAAGAAGAGATGAAATCACTCCACAAAAACAGAACATGGGACTTTGTGAAACTTCCTAAAGGTAAAAAGGCTGTTCGTTGTAAATGGGTGTTTAAAAAGAAAAAAGGGACTCCGGGAGTTGAAGAACCCAAATATAAAGCAAGGCTTGTTGCAAAGGGTTATAGTCAAATTCCAAGAATGGACTTCACAGATGTGTTCTCTCCAGTTGTTAAGCATAGTTCGATTCGAGCTTTGCTTGGTATTGTGGCCATGCATGATTTGGAGCTTGAGCAGTTAGATGTAAAAACTACATCTCTGCATGGAGAACTTGAGGAGGATATTTACATGCAACAACCAGAGGGTTTTATAATCTCAGAAAAAGAGGACTATGTTTGCTTGTTGAGAAAGTCCCTTTACGGTTTGAAACAGTCACCAAGACAGTGGTACAATAGGTTTGATTCCTTTATGACTTCTTATGATTTCAAAAGAAGTAGTTTAGACAGTTGTGCTACTTTAAGAAAAACAGTGATGGTTCTTTTGTGTATCTACTTCTTTATGTTGATGACATGTTGATAGCAGCAAAAGATAAAGGAGAGATAAGAAACGTCAAAGCCCAACTAAGTGAAGAATTTGAGATGAAAGATTTAGGACCAACAAAGAAGATACTTGGTATGGAGATTCTCAGAGATAGAAAAGCAAGTAAATTGTACCTAAGTCAGAAGGGGTACATTGAGAAAGTTCTTTGTAGGTTCAATATGTAGAGTACTAAGCCTGTTAGTACTCCTTTAGCAGCCCATTTCAGACTTTCATCGGCTTTGTCTCCACAATCAGATGATGAGATTGAGTACATGTCACATGTTCCATACTCTAGTGCAGTAGGATCTCTCATGTATGCTATGGTTTGCTCACGTTCAGATTTATCATATGCAGTCAGTGCAGTTAGCAGATACATGGCAAATCCCGGTAAAGAACATTAGAAAGTAGTTCAGTGGATTTTAAGATACTTACGAGGCACTATTGATGTTTGCTTATAGTTTGGAAGAACTAAAGATGGAGTCATAGAGTATGTTGATGCTAATTTTGCTGGAGACCTTGATAGAAGAAGATCTCTCACTGGTTACGTCTTTACAATCGGAGGTTGTGCAATTAGTTGGAAAGCCACTTTGTAAACTATAATGGCTTTGTCTACCACTGAAGCTGAGTACATGGCGATTACTGAGGCTTGTAAAGAAGCTATTTGGTTGAAGGGACTATTTAGTGAACTCAATGAAGACCTTCAAATCAAGATGACATTTTGTGACAATCAGTGCCATCTTCCTTACAAAAGATCAAATGTTTCATGAGAGAACAAAACATATTGATGTTCGGTATCATTTTGTTCGTGATATTATTGCTCGTGGTGATATTGTTGTGAGCAAAATTAGTACTCATGAAAATTCTGCAGATATGATGACTAAGTCACTTCCTATAACCAAGTTTGAGCATTGCTTAGACTTGGTTGGTGTTCATTGTTGAAGTTAAACCCTTAAGGGGTTTTATGGAAGAGGTGAAGAACTTGTTCGCGATGAAGAACTTGTTCGCGATGAAGAACTTGTTCATTGAGAATTTGTGTCAAGGTGGAGATTGTTAGAATTAAGTGACCCAAATTCTTATTTAAATAAAATACGATAGAAAATAAAATAAAAGTAAAATCCATATAGAACTAGACTTCTTTTATTTTATTTTAGAATAAGGTTTTTTAAATCTTATTAAACTCCATCTATTTTATATTTATTAGGATAAGGTGTTTTAATCCTACTACAATATGGTTTTACAAGCCTATAAATAGACATAGTCTATTCCTCTCGTATTGATTCAAATTTTTGACATAGTAAATTTTCTTCTCCTCTGACCGTGGTTTTTTTCCCGAAAGGGTTTCCACGTAAAAATTTGTGTGTTCTTTATTTTATTTTATTTTATTTTTATTTTATTTTATTTTCACACTAACTTTGTGCCTTCTAAACATGCATACGCTTCTGCTGCAAATGGGGAGGAAATATTATTGTGAATGATCATCTTTAAGACCAGTAGCTCCCCCCTCAAATCCCAACCCACCAAACTTGTCACTGATTTGAAGTTTCTACTATCAAATGCTGCATCGAAATGGATCGTTACTCTTGATATGTCCTCCTAGATTCTGTAATTTTTGTTCTTATTAACAGGGATCTTCATTGCTTTCACTCCTTCATATTCTGCCATATGCCTCTGTATGTCTTGTGCTAAAACTCTTCCTGTTGTATTTTTCCCCTCATACATGAACTGATTTCTGGAAAACCATATTGACCATAAAGTATAACAAAAGAGTCAGCATTAAGCGTCGTTACCTATCTTAAATACCCAAGTTAGCCACTCCCATAGACTTTGATTTATATTATTCATGACCCAGGATAAATGTAAAAACTGCCAAACTTCTGTTGTTGTAGGACATTCACGGAACATATAAAGGCTGTCTTCTACCCAAGAACAACAACGAGGATATCTATAGTGTGAAATGACTTTTCTGTAATTGATATTAGCAAAATTAGGAATAAAATCCCAGGAACTTTGCCAAATAGTGATTGTGATTTTTGAAGGTAGCTGTAGGCTCCATAATTTTCTGTAAAATTCTTTAGTTTCGGTCTGTAATAACTAATTACTAGGATTCAGAATAGCATCTTATAATAGTTTATAGGCATTGCGTACTAAATACTCGTCGGATAATTCTCCTATCCAAACTTGAGTATCCTCGTGATCATCTCTGCAAGAGGGATCTGCAGAATTTTTAAGCAATTTTCGCTTGAAAGGTACTATTAATCAAATCTGTCCTCCATTTTCTGTTTGTAGTATCAATAAAATTCGAGACTAACTGTAATTTTCCATTGTTTGGTCTGTTATGTCCGTTAACTGTATCGATCCCCTATATCCAGCTATCTTCCCATATAGAAATCTTGTCCCCTCTGCCCACTCTCCAGCACATCCTTTTTTGGAGAAGTCCCTTTGCTGCCCAAATACTCTTCCAGGTAAGTGAAGGTAAATTTCTCAACTTTGCATTTAGAAAACTTGATTGCGAATAGTATTTTGCTTTTAAAACTCTGGCCAATAAAAAATTTGGATAATTAATAAGGCGCCAACCCTATTTAGCTAATAACGCAATATTAAATTGACCAAAATTTTGAAAACCGAAACCACCATTTTCTTTTAAGGAACAAAGGTTTTTCCAAATGCACCAATAAATTCCTCTTTTTCCATGTCCTTTCTGCCATCAAAACCTCGCAACTATACTTTCGAGTTCATCATATAGAACTTTAGGTAATAAGAAATAAGCCATCGTGTAAGTTGGTATAGCCTAGAGAATGGCATTTATAAATACTTCCGTTTCACCATGAGATAAATACCTGTTACTCCAATCGTCAATACATTTTTTGAGTCGGTCCTTCAGATTTTGAAAGATTCCTTTTTTCTCTGACCCACCATATTCGGCAACCTTAGGTAACGTTCTGGTTCATTTGAACTATGGACCCCCAATAAATTAACAACCAGTCTTCTATCTTCCTCCGATGTATTTTTACTAAAGAATACTATCGATTTGTCGAAATTAATACATTGAACCGAGCAAGATTTGTACTCGCGTAGGATATTTTTGAATAGATTTGCACCCCTGTTTGTTGCCTCTCCAAATAATATGTAATCATCGGTAAATAATAGATGGGATACCTGTGGGCCTCTTCTACTAACCTTAACACCTTTTAAGAATCTTCCATTCGTTGCTAGTCTCAGTAGGCTCAATGGACCCTCACCACATAAAAGAAATGAGAACGGACTTAATGGATCACCTTGTCTAAGTCCTCTGGTTGGTAGAAACTTATCCCTAATATGCCCATTGATGACCACTGAATAAGAAACAGTTGTTACACATTTTATAAGAGCATCTACCCAATTTTGATCAAACCCCATTCGTATCATTATCTCGTTTATAAAATTCTATTCAACCCTATCATATGTTTTACTCATATCGAGTTTAACGGTCATATACCTTTTGTCCCCAATCTCTTCTTTTTTAACATGTGCAATATTTCATAGGCTAACAGCATATTATCTGATATTAATCAACCTAGCACAAAGACACTTTGCGCATTATCAATTCATTTTCCAATAACTCCTCGAAATCGATTTGCTATTGCCTTTGCCAGAATTTTATAAAGTACATTGCATAGGTTGATCGATTGAAACTGCGTCATATTAGAAGGACTAGTAACTTTTGGAATAAGTATTATATTGGTAGAGTTAATTGAACTAACCTCCATATCCCAATTTAGAATTCGTAAGCAAAAGGAGGTGACTTTTTCTCCAACAATATGCCACTATTTCTGATAAAATAGAGCTGAGAATCTGTCTTCCCCTGCTGCCTTCGTGGGCCCCATGTCGAATACTGCTTCTGCAATTTCATCTCTTGTATATGTTGCTGTAAGTTTTTGGTTGTCTTTTGCATAGACACAACGTTCGATCTCTAATAACAGATGGTCATAGTTCCCCCTACCTCCTGCCGAAAATAATCTTTAAAAATAAGATCGTGCAACATCCTTTATTTCTTGTAAGGCCATCATTTCTCTTCCATCTTCGTTTTGTAACTTATGAATAAGATTTGTCCTCAGCTGCTGTGATACTTAACTGTGAAAAAATGTTGTATTTTTATCACTAAATTTCAACCAGTTTAGTCTAGCCCTCTGTTCCCAGTAACATTCATCTTTTTCGATCTCAAAATTTAAATTAATTTTTGTATCAATCAACTCAGTTAAATTCTCATCATTTTTTTTAGCTTCAGCCAACTTCGCTAATTTTTCCGTTAGGATCTATTTTTTCTTGTTCCTATTTATTTGAATTTGCCCAGCCTATTGCTTCAAGCCTTTTTTTTTAAATTGTCCAGCTTCTATAACAACTCCCCTGAAGATTTCTCCCACAAACACTTAACTTCATTAATGACAGACTCCTCCAATAACCACTAAGCTTCAAATTTAAAATTATTGCTCCTCGATCGTTCTTCACACATTCTTGTATTAATAAGAAGAGGGCAATGATCTGAAAACGAATGCACTAAATGTTGGACTTTCACCTCTGGAAATATATCAATCCATTCTGTATTGGCGACACCTCTATCTAATCGTTCTTGTATGTTCGTCTCCGGTAAATTACCTCTCCCAAGTAAACCAGTTACCATAAAAGCTCACATCATTCAGTTGACATTCCCCTAGTGTTCCTCAAAAGAGTTCCATCCTTCTTTCATCTCTAGGCAGCCCTCCTTTTTTTTTCAAATCTATACATAATTTCATTGAAATCTCCATAAACAAACCAAGAGGTATCCGCATCAGTAGCTAAGCTTTTCAAAACAGCTCATGAATCATTTATATCTTGTGCATATAGGGATCCATTAGATCTTGTAAATCTCCAATTGGTTCCTTCTTCCTTGTCTTCAACTACCACATCAATGTGTCTTTTAGAAAAATTACGGACCATTATATTAACATCAGTCCTCCATGCTAGACACAATCCTTATTTCGTACCTTTTGAGTCTACTTCAATACCATTAGCAAAACCACAACTTCTACGAACTCGTTCCATCTATTGTCTACTAAGCTTTGTCTCCATAAAAAATACTATTTGGGGATTATATATTTTCAGGAAATGCTGAAGTCTTTTAATCGTTTGTTGTCTCCCCAAACCACGGACATTCCAACTTATGATTTTTATTGCGCTCGGTCGGCTTTCCTCTTAGCAGCCGCTGATGATAAAAGATTAAATTCCACCATTCTTCTATTCCTTGTCATTGCATTACCACTCTCTTCTTTTCCTGTTGGATCTTCCATCTCCCCTCTATTTCGCTTTTTCCCCTCCTCTCCTATTAAGATATCATCTTCCAAATCATGCTACATGGCCTTTTGCATCTGATTGGACCAAGATTTGTCCTTCCGTTGATTTAGAGATGACACTTCCCATTCTATGTTAAAACCTAGAATTGAATCAATGGCTTTTCCCCTTCTTTATTTCTTGTCCCCATCCCATGATCTGAACCCCAAAACCCGATTATCTGTCCAACTTCCTTCCCATTTTCCTTCACCTTCTTCTCGTAGCCATATACTATTCATTGATAGGGTTATTCGAGATTGTGCTTGCAATGATAAATCCCAACCTATTTCAACAATATCCACCCCTAACATTATTTTTGCCACACAAAAAGAGTCACTGTGTCCCAAACGTCTGCAATAGAAATAGAAAAGCGATAAACGTTCATACTTAAATTTAACATACGAGCATATCCCGCAACACATAACCTGCTTCCTTCTTTTCAAAGGCTTTCTAATGTCAATCTGTACCCTTATCCTCATATAATTATGGTTTTCCTTCCCCAAGTTTAAACCATTGTACTCCAAGAAAACCCTATAAAATTACTCAGTTGTATTGCTAGATTTTTAGAAAATAGCCCTATTGGGACGTTATGAATTTGTACCCAGAAAGGGGTAAAAATTAATGGTGCTTTTAGTGGATCCTCTCCCCTTTTCAGTTTATAAAGTATCAACAAATGATTATTGAAAGTCCATGGTGAACCTTTCAAAACCCTCTCCATATCCATACTATGAAAAAATTGAAAAAGATACTTTTTTCCCCCAGATCTCGAATTTGGACCCCACGAACAAGATGCCACAGGTTTGTCATAGTGCTTTTCATGGCTGGGTAGTGAATTATACTGGTTGTTAGGAAACATCCCACAAGCTGAAATTCTCTCACTTCTCTTTTCGTACTCGGATCTATCTGAATCTGTAATATTTCTTCTTCTTCCTTATTGAGCAACAATTGTGCTAATTTAGTTTCCATGAATGCAAGTCTGAAGGCTAGAACACGATCACCACTCTTCAAATCATAGAAATAAAATAAACTGAAAACGCCGACTGCAACTAAGAAACAAAAACAAAGACTAAAACAAGAAAAACCTAAAAACTCATGCCAGAGGCAACAGAAAATAGCGTGCTAGGGTAGCAGACCTCTAACAATAAGATTAATTTTTAAAAATCTTATAAGTTGTAATATAGGTATAATAATTAAGTTATGTTTAAACTAAATTGTCTAGTATAATTTAGAAAAAAAAAAGTAAGGAGCAAAAGAGTATTTTACCTAAAGTGAAAATAAATGTTTAAAATGAAGAGAGTCGCATGTCAAAGAACTATAATGTGAATAAACCTACTATATGATTTGATGCTATAAGATATTATTTATTTCTTATATATATTATATGAAAATTAAATATATTATAAAATAATATAAATTTTAAAAATATATTAAATTATGTATATTTAAAATTTTAACAAAATAAAAATAGAATGACAATAAAAGATATATATTATTACTAAATAATAAAAATAATTATTTTTAAAAATAATATCAACTTGGATTTACTATTTATAAATATATAGGGATGGCAAAACACCGGCCTTTCTTCTTCTTTATCTTTTTTCACTTTGATGGAAACCGGCCTAATTTTTAGATGGTCACTCCGACACCCATAATCGAGGCAAAGAAATGTTACAAAAAATGGCTTAACCACCCTAAATTTAGCCCCCTTGCTTTTCATTCTCGATTAGGCTGATTTGGTTATGATATTTATCCATGAGTTTGATGAAAATATATATTGACTGAAGTACCTTATGAGTAGTGATAGTAATTCCGACTTTAATCTTGCTAAATTTACTGGTTAATATATGTTTTGTTTCATTACTCGTTTTGCTCTATTATGGAAGTATAATTTTAAAAATCATTACTATTTTTATAGATGTTGGATGCATCTATCACTATCTCACCTCACCTCACCTCATTTTATTCTACTTTAATTTAATTTAATTTAATTTTTATACTTATCTTTAATATTTTTAAAATCAAATATATTTAATCCAAAGTTTCTATAAAATATATAGCACGAAAATATTTTGCCTTTTTTATATATAGTTTTATATAAAATCAACATAAACAATCGAAATGAAATTGCAACATAAAATAGTACAGATTTTGAAAATTAAACTTATTTTTAGTATATTTTATATTTGCTTTTATTGTATATGTTCATGTTCGAGATTTATAACTCTCAATATTAATAATATTATCTCTAAAATTTAAATTTATATATATATTTTAAAATATAATATACTTTTATCACTATATGGAACATTTGTTACTTCAACTTTTACCATTTTTATTTTGAACGAAGAAAGGTAGATATGGTTGGCTATTCTATTGAAGAGGCAAGGCCATCTCCAATTGAGATTAGGGTTTTTGTTTTTGTTTTTAAATAAATTGGTTGATATTAAGTTTAATTAGATTTATACCATATTTAATTAGAATGGGCACATGGGAGCGAAGTTAGGGGTAGGTTGTTATTTTTATTAAATGGTTTCACTCATTTTAATATTTAATAATTCGTTTTAGTCTCTTTTAGCAAGTTAATAATACAATTTAAATTATTTTAATTTTATCTTACACCTCTACCAAATTACAGGCATTGGCCTTGCATGCAATGATAAAATTTTATTGAAAATATGAAAAATACAAAGTTATTTTCCTCCTGCTCATGTCTTGCATATTAAAAAAATATGTTAGTTTATTTCTGCATATTTTTTAAGTTTATCCAACTTAAAAATAAAATATCTTTTTAACTTATTTGCTCTTCTAATTTTTTTTTTTTTTAGCCTTTAAACTTGTGTGTGTGTGTTTTTTTTGTGAAGTCATCCAAAAATGAATGGAAAAGTTAGCGTTCTTAACTTTACTGATATGGCATACATGTGGATTGCTACATGAATGACACATCAATATTTATTTTTTAAAAATTTTTAAAAATTTTAAAAATATATTTTTAAAATTAAAAATCATTAAAATTATTTTTAAAAAATCAATATTTTTTAAATTTAAAAAATTTAATTAAATTTTTTATGTCATACACATGACAATCCATGTGTATGCTATAACAACAAACTTAATAAATGTTGATTTTTCTATCCATTTTGGCGTAATTTAATAAAAAATTTAAAAAAGTCAAAACTAAAAGAAGCGGAAAATAATGAAGGGCTAAAATGATATATATTTTTTATAAAGTTAAAGAGCTAAAAATTATTAATATTATACCTAAAAATTGCAATTTTGTTGTTAAAGGGAACAAGGTTGCAAATTGATTTATTGAAGAATGGGAAATTTGGTATTTAATTAACTATTTCTATCTCTATTATTATTGTTGTGCTGTTTTTCAAAAAATTTACCATACAATTTGAAGGTCCCAAATACAAATTTCCCATTATGTATATTCCTTTTTGACCTGGTAATAGAGTATAAGATTGTAAGCATTCCTCAAGGGAATCAGCTTTGCCTAGTAGCCCAAAAGCATACTAGTTGCAGCCTAGTTATCTCAATCCTGGCATGCACTATCCAATCAAAATATACCTACCTCCAAAATTAATAAAACTCTATTAAGATGTTTTACAAGTTAAAGCGGTGATGAGATTTATTTATTTTATTTTAGCAAAAGTTGAAGTCAGACTTCAACCCTCTAGGGTTCCTATAGTTTAATTTGTTTTTAAGTATTTTGAATCAAAATTGAACAAAATTAAACTTAAGATCATAAAATAAATAAAGATACTTGTAATTATACCGAAAAATAATTATATCAATACATGAGGAGGAACATTTTTCCTAACCAAAACACAATACTTTGGACTAACGCAAGAATCATGGCTCCATGAAAACAATAATTATGTTCATTTTTTAGTATAATACAATGTCTAAATTTTAATAAGTTGTATAAGGTTGGAACAGGTGGTTTTATGGGGGGCCCCGTCTAAAGAAAGGCTGCTAAGGATATTTGACCAATTCTATTTTAATCTGATGATGAGCTCATAATTCAATTTTCATGGAAGTATCCGACGCCGTATTTACTGGACCATGACTTCAATTCATCCAAATGTGTAGTTCCAAATATATTTTTACTTACCATCAATCAAAATGTTGGTCTAACACATCTTTCTGGCCGTCTTCATATTTTAATAACCTACAATAATTTTATCATCTTTTAACTTACATATTTTTCATGATTAAATTCGCTTTTAACTTTAAATTTGTATTTAAATCAACATATATTTCCACATCTTGAGTTTACATTTTATTCTAGTTTAAGTTTTATTGTGCAAGAGTTCTATTCAAGGGCGAATTTAGAAATTTTTTACCGGAGATTTATATATTTTTATGAAGATTAAAATGTAATTTCATCATTGTATTATATTGACTTATATCTTTATGGTTTTCAAAAGAATTAAATTGAATTTTAGTATTTTTAGAAGAACACCAATTAATCTTACCATATATTAACTTAGGATTTTTTTAATATTAAAAAATAATTTTAATTTTTAAGAATAGTTTTTATAATTGTTTTGAATTTTTTAAATTTTAAAAATTAATTAAATGTTAATGTGACAATTTACGCGTATGCAATATTAGTAAATTTAAAAAATATTTAACTTTTTCATTAATTTTAAGATAATTTGATAATAAAAAAATGCAAGTTTAAGAGTGAAATGACTTTTTTTCTTATAAATAAGTTGAAAGGCCAAATAAGTAATTAAAATAGTTAATATAAATATATTAATTTTCAAATTATTCTGAAACAACCTGTTGTTATAAACACATTTTTTTATTATATACAAATTAATGGATAAATAAAATTCAATTAAATAATTAAATAATAAAATAATCCAAATTATTGTTATTAATTTAGCCGATCTTAATCTTGTTTTATTCCTTCAATTTGGCCTAAAAAATAATCATTTTTTTTTCTATATATATTAAGGTGATAAACTTGGTCAAAACCTAATGAAATTTGCAGCAAAAACCATCAGTTCAGAAATATATTATTTTCTTTCAAAACCTAACTTCAAAGCAAAGAAAACAAAAAATCATTGCATATAAAGAAACTACAGAATAACCTCCTCAAAATCCCATGGCTTCTTCTTTATTACCTTCTTCTTTTACCATAGTTTCTCCATCTTTCAAGCATCACAATAATCGTCATCAACCCTTTCAAGTTAGAGCTCAAAGCTGCAGAGATGGAGGTAATTATAACAATAACTTGCTGTTTTTCTTTTTTTTTTTTTTATCTTAAAATTTGTGCAACAACAACATAGTTTTTGTTTGTTGCAGGTGGAAGATCTAGTAATGGGGTGGATGCGAATTTGAGGGTTTTAAAGGAGAGAATAGAGGTGGTGAAGATGAAGGAGAAGCTTGAGAGATGTCGCAGATATGAATATGGATGGAATTATGCAAAAGGGTATAATTATAATAAAGTGAAAAGAAATGGGGAGATTTTAGAATTGTTTGAACTTCTGGGTTTGGTTGGGGCAACTATTGGCTCAACTTGCTTTACTGGAACTCTTTTCCTTTGCCTTTTTTCTATATTTGTTCATTTACATTCATGAAATTCATGCACAAAAGTAGGATTCAAATTCTTTTATTGCTATATGTTCATCATGTAAAATAGTTATAAGCATTTTGATTGATCTTGAAAAGTGTAGTTGGTATGTTATGTAAAGTTTGGGGTTCTTTTAATTGAATAAAGTTTCAAGCTGGGAGTACAGATTTAAGATCAACTTTTTTTTTATTCGTTATTCCATTCATCAGTTGCGTTGGTATATTCAAAAACTATGAAAGACGAGCTAACGATTCACATTAAATAATAATAATAATAATAATAATAAAACCTTCCGGCCTCTTCAACACGTACACTGTAAAAAGTAATCTAATTTAATAAACTCGGCCTACTCTCTCTCTCTCTCTCTCTCTCTACGTATTGAACAATTTTTATACATCATTGGGATGTGATTTGATGGATGGTTGTTAGAGTTTTACTTGAGTTTATTCCCGAGTTGAGTTATTCCTAAGTTGTGAAAATATGAAAATTGATAAAAGTTTTGATTTTTTTTTAAATGAAAAACATTTTATTAAATTTCTTTGTAGTTAATAAAATTTTAATTTAGTAATGGTAAAAATTATATTTTAACTCATCTCAAAATGATAAAAATTTGATAGTTTTACCGCTGTAACCTGTCTAGTTTGAAAACTTGTTTAGTTAGACAAAAAAATTAAGCTCATTTAAAATATAGGTTAATCTTAAACTTAAACATTCGAGGCTCAAGTCAAACTTGGCCCAACTCATTTTTTAAAGTTTAAGCTGTGTTTATATTATATTATTTTCATATGTTATATAATTTATAACATAGAAAAATTAAACCTATAATAGTATACGATACTACTATAATATAAATGTTAAAAAAATTAAGATAGCTATATATAAAGGTTTAATAAATAAAAAAATATAAATTTATCAAATATTAAATTAAAAATAATGTAAATATATTTTTTATTTTTTAGAAAAATAACATGAGCAGATTTAAAATAAATTTGGATAAATTATATACAAATATGAATGAAGTTAGACAAAATTTAAATCAATTATTGAGCTTGATAAACACGTGATATTATATCTAAATTCGATCCAAATCAAACCCGACTATTCAAAATTGAGGTGGTATAAAGATTGAGTTGATGTAACACTTGTAGTTAACTTAAAATGGTTATAATTGTGTGTAAAACATCTATTGGCTACTATGTTTTAATTAATTCAAGGTTATGTTATGTGTAAGTAATTTAGAAGTGGAAACTTTTTTGTGAATGTCGTGTTATGTGTAAGCATTGAGAGACGAATGAATGATTAAATGAATCTTTTTCCTTGATTTATTCTTGCTATTTCATTTAAGCGTGTGGTTCATTGACATTGCCTTAAAAAAATGAAATAAATTTTGAATAAATAAAAATTTAAATTTCAAAAAAAAATATATATATTTATTTATTGTTCATAGAAAACAATTATATTTAGTTAATACAAAAAAGAATTATAAAATATTTAAATGTGTGATTTATAAGCTGGAATATTGCAATCAATCATGCAAAACATACAATAACTGTGTTATCAACATTTGAAAAAGACTTTATTATTTTACCAAATCTTATCTGTTAAATTGCATCTAGAAGATGATTTTCTTAATTAATTATATATGAATTATGATGCTTATATATTATCTACTCCAAAATAAATAAATGAATAAATGCAAAATTATTACGTAGGAAGGAAATTAGACTTAACCTAGGCCAGTTTGGAGTCAAACTGATACAATTTTAAAATTTTTTTAAAATTTAATTATGAAAATATATAAGTTTATGTTTTATGATGAATAAAATAATAGGCTTCTGTATCAGTAAATTGATTATTTCTGTCAGCTAGTGTTTGTTGGTTCTAATTTGGCTTAACGTTTAATTGTTCTATGTTTGCTGGTTTAATTTTTATACTATGATTCTGTACTTTATAATTCATCATTGTCTTGTACTTGAATCACTTGATATTGTTTTTCATCATTCAAGTGTTATTTTGGGATCAATGTCTGTTTTTTCCTACGCTTTTATCCTTGCGTGTGTTCTTGTGCTCATTGGTTATGGGATTGTGTTCATTCCAATGCATGCGGGATGTTTATTATCATTAAGTTGGAGGTGATAATTGAAAAAGAATGATATCATTGGGAAGCCTATACTAGCTAAGAATGAGATAACACCGAGGGTAATCCCGATTTCTGCTCTAAAATCGGATCAGCGGAGTTGGACAATAAAGGCCAGAGTAACGAAAAAGCAAAAAACTCAGGCACTTTAAAAATGCTCGTGGTGAAGGGAAAGATTTCTTTTTCAATCTCCTTGATTCTATAATTGAAGCTGGTAAGGTTTATTTGATTTCCGAGGGAAGTCTAAAACTTGCTCAGAAGGAATATAATGACCATAACAATGATCATCAAATCCTTCTTGCGAGCACAAAGATAGTACAGCAGTGTTCTGAAGATGACGACATGATTCCTCGACAGCAATTTCATTTTCGTACCATAAGTGATGTCGAGGGCTTGAAGAACAATGATGTTGTGGATATAACTGGTGTGGTATTTTTTGTTGGTCCTACTGCTTTGTTAATGAGAAATTTTGAAGAGATCCCTTCATTTGAAGGACATGTCCGGCAAGAGCGTTGAATTAACTTTATGGGCAGCTTTTTGCAACGATGAAGGACAAAAATAAGATTTGTTTGATTCTGGGGAGTTTCCGGTTCTAGCTGTGAAATCTAGTAGAGCGAGTGATTTTAGCGGGAAGGAAGTGGGAACTATTCCTTCAACCCAGCTGTTTATAAATCCCGATTTTTCCAAGGCTTGTTTATCAGAGAGGGGGAGGAACACTCTTTCTGTCTCCATTGCTAGGGAGAAATCAAGTCGGAATAAGACAGATAATCTAAAAAAATATTTCACAAATAAAAGATGAAAGACTAGGAACATCTGAGAAGCCAGATTGGATTACAGTTGTAGCTGTAATTGCTTACATTCAGTTGGACAACTTCTATTATCCAGCTTGTCCTTTCATGGATGGGTGTCTTCAATGCAACAAAAAGGTTACAGAAAACGTAGATGGGAAATGGTGGTGCGATAAATGTGACTATAGATATGTAATTCAGTTACATATACAAGATCATACCGGCACAACATGGGTGATTGCTTTTGAGGAATCTGGTGAGAGTCTAATAGGGGTGTCTGCAAAAGATCTGTATTGCTTGAAGTATGAAGACCAAAATGTGGAAAAATTCAAAGAAATCATACATCAAGTTTTGTTTAACAAATACACTTTCAAGTTGAAAGCAAAGGAGGAAAATTTTAACAGCAAATCGACATTGGTGAATGTAGAGGTAAATTTTGCATCAGAATCGAAATATCTTTGGGATTTGATTTACAAGAGTAAAGCAAATGATTTTTGTCCTTTACAGTCTAAGGGCAAGAACTATTAGAGAGGCAAATGTTGGACGTACTTTAGACCTGTGCTATAAATGCCATCGAATTGGACATTGGGCTACAGATTGTCCAAGGAGGTCATATAAATGTGTTTGAAGCATGACAAGGTAAGGTTGGTTTTGAAGCCTTAATGTGTATCTGTTTTTGTAGAGCTTTGACTGTTACCGGCTTTGCATGATGGCATGACCAGGGCATTGAGCTTGGGAGCCATGAGCTGCTGTTGGAATATCATCTTGGAACAGCTTTTTGCCGAACCATGAACCAAACATAGGTTAGAGCTTCATGTTTAACTTTTGTTTCCTTTGGTTGTATTATATATTTTTAAGTTAAAAATGCACACTGGTAAAAGCCTGAAACTGGCCAGCCTAAAAATGGCTGTTCAATCATTCTTGCTTTGGTGGGAGCATTCCTAGTCTCTTTTTGGTTTTTATAGGAAATCCCCATCTCTGTATATGCACAATGCTTATATTTTTCACATGTAAAAAGTGAAATTCTGGTGGCAGCTTATCTTTTTCATGTGTGTGCTGAAGATTGGTAGTATCTTAAGAATGTTTAAAAGCTAAGAATTTTTTTTTTTTTTTGACATTTAAAAGCCATTGCATTTTGAGATTTAAGGATGCTTAAAGATTAGCGGGGCTTCAATCTTGTTCCAGCAAAAGGAGATCAATTTCATTAAAGCATTTCAACAACAATAAACCAAAGGTGCAGAGCCACTTGGGAGACAGACCATGATTGTGCAATTAAATATATACATACATATCATCTATATATGGTGTTATGTGGGTCAACCACAAATCCCAAAGACCTAGCCTTCAGTTGACTTTAGTTCCGTACGAATGCAACAGTAGCAACATGTGCTCCCAGAGATCCGCCGAACATGAATGTCTGATAAGTTCGAACATGGTTCAGATATTGGTACGGGGGGCAATCTCTGTGTGTTTCTCGGTCCTTGATTGTATTTGGGTCTTGGGGCAGCATTCCAGCATTTCTATGATTGAAATTTTCCACCTCTTGTACCAATTCATCTTTTGTATGGTTGCAAGATGTAATCACCTACAAGCATCATTTTAAAGAGGAAATGATTGTGTGGAAATTGTTAAATCCACAAAGTATAATGTATTTCATTTAAATAAAATTCTCAAACAACCTATAACCATGCCCGGATGTCTAGCCTTCTCAAAGCTAAGCTTGAACAACTCCACTTTTAAACTCATTTTTCATATATAATACTTTCATATGTTATATGTATATATATTCACAAAGCTAGCACTCGAACTCGAGCTTTGATTTCAATGGTTCTTATTCCAGACAAGCATAAAAACCTACAAAAATAAAAGTAAAACAATAAATAAGCCTGTAAAATACTTACTAACACTCCACCTGGGGCAACCAACTTTGAGACCGAGTCCCAGTACATCATCCTGAAAGGAAAAGTTTAGGAATTTTTAGAAGGTGATCAAATAGGAAATCATAGCAAATGCACAAGTTAGAGCTACTGAAAAACTACAAAGATTAGAAACAGACTCTTTTTATCTCAGTAACATAACTGCAAATTATGCAATTCAAATTATGAGATTCCACCGGCATTGACAAGAACTTCCTAATAAATCAGTTATTTGTTAATATATGTTGGTGTACAAGGGAAACAGAGAGGGCAAAGGGTGAATTTGCAGTAAAGATGGTGCTATTATTACCTTTTGATAGGTCCATCAGGATGCAAGCCAATGGCATCAAGAGTCCCCTTATCCATGACAAGTTGAAATTGTCTTTCCAACTTTGTCTCAAGAATATCATCAACCTAAGGACCAAATGGAAATGGAAAATGGTCAATTTGCTCTGAGGATAATTAAGCCAGTAGAAGAAATACCAACATGTAGTTTACAAATTAAGTCAGAAGTTCCATCCATACCAGAAACTTGATGCTTGAAAATCCATCTCTGTCAGCATGACTTCGAGCGAAGTCAATTGCAACCTCGCTATAATCAATACCAGTCAAATCCGTGAACCTGAATTGAAAAAGGCAAAGTATTCACTTGACCATTACCATAACTACAATGATAGTAAGAAATTTTAGTTAACCCCAAAACACATTTATCAGAAAGTTGACCCAAGGACTACACATGTCTCACAGCACCATTAATTTAACAAAAATCACTGTTGTGACAAGGTGCACTTTAAGCTCTAGAATCCTCATATTACCTAAGGTGCAAAGCACAATATGTACATGTGTTTGTGTGTATATAATAAGTTTAAGATATGTAATTACAATAATGAACTCCATAGATTGGTCCAGTTTTATCCACAGAACAGCAATTATATTTTTCTTTTGTTGGGCCGTATGCATGAATCATTGTCCTATGTTGTTGAATACTCGATACTGAGAAGTAAAGAATTTGACATCATTCCCCTTGTTAATAGTAAGGGTAAAGCTTATGGAAACAAAGTTAAACATAAAACACATTAAACGAGAACTAAAGTCAGGCAGCCCTTTTGTTTTGGTCATTGCCTTACAAAAAGTGCACCTAGGTGCATGGGATAGACCGAACAATATGCAAACCAATTTATTGTTGAACTTGAAAAAACCTATGAATTTTTTTTCTTGAATTAATTTAGCAGCATATATATAACACCAAAACCACAATTAAATCTCAGTGTACCCCTGCTTAGCTAGTTCTTGAAGGAGTAGACCATTGCCAGTGCCAATGTCAAGTACACTCCAGCAAGACAAATATTTCTCATCCTGTGCAACAGGCTCGAGCTTGGCCTCGTCAACATGATTTGGCATGTGACCTTGAGAAATATCAATACACAAGTTTTTGGTCCAAGAAGTAACAGTATCAATGATTTCAGCTCCAATCCTATTGAGAGAGGTAAACAGTGAAGAGATAAATAAATTAAAAGACCTAAAGTGAAATTCCGACAGTTGGAAGCTCTAGGAATCTGTATTAATGAGAAAGTTCTTAAACATGGCCCAGATAACAATGCAGAGCTGTCAAACCAGTCAGTTATTGGGGGAAGAACCATTGAAATGCATATTATGTTAAATTACATTTCATATGTTCATAGACAAATTACATAATTATGTGATTAATAAAAAAACATTTTTGCTAGTAGTATGAAGATATTGCCTAGAATGAAGTGAAATTACATAGTTAAGGTTATACTGACCAAATTTCACCAGCATGACTATGATCACGAAAACTTGTCAGCTCATCTGCATATGCACCGTTCCTATAATTCTGAAGACCAAGCACTGTTGTCATAGCATCAGCATCAGCTTCATCCTTGTCAGAACTGTGTGTCGTGTATATAACAGAAACCAAACAAATCCATGTTAAGCATATCAGCAAGATAAATTTACATTATTCAATGCATTAAAAGTCAACTAATAAGCCTCCATTAGGTTGTTACCTTTCCTACTTGCAAGAGAAAAATATATTGTATAAAAACAAATAATAATCTTGAGAACGGTAAACAAAAATCACATAGAGAACAAAAAAAACAACATGGTTTTTGGCATTTGCATGGAACAAACACATTTCAATAGGTACTATTAGGTAGTTCGTTTCAACCATCTACACCTTTTTAGAAGGAAGTATGCAGTGCATGAGATATTTTGGGAAGTCTCAATGTACATAGCCTCCCCTTTGTTCACAAAAGAGGCTGTTTTAAGGGTTTGAACACATGTACCAGTAGATAACAATTGACCATCATGCTAAGCACAACCATCAATCATATATGATTTTGTTTTTATACTATTTGCAATTGCTTTATAGCGAGAAAAACGCAATTAACAAAAGAACCAAAATAGAATATAAGAAGCAAGAACTTGCTTTGTGATTGCATTCATTTATACATTTATACCAATAAGACATGTTACCTGGACAATTCATTTTTCTTTCAAGTAGCTATGCCCTTCAGCTGTGTCCAACAAGGCATGTGCACATAGGGAAAAACTTAAAAGAAATTAAGCATGCACATCTCAAACAGATTACTGTATCTGATACTATTACTCACCATGAGCTAAGATAACATAGACGATAACTAATTACATATTGAAATCCAAAAATGTATTATTTGGCTAAAGAACTCAAATTGTATAGATTGATCATTTCAATAAATTTTCTTTTCGTTCCAATAGCATTGATTCACTTAGAAATCAAACCAAGACAGCTAAATGTACATTTGACCTTATCACAAAGTTCGATATTTTAATTGAATTCTCAATAGATCAAATCTCAAGCTTAAAATCCAATACACTGATTCATTAGCTAAAAACTCAAAATTTAGTCAAACATTCAATTGAAAATTGCGAAAAAAATGAAAGACAAATAGAATTAGAAAAAGAAAAACCTGTAATTAAGGGCAGCACGGAAATTGGCAGCGGAGGAGAGGGCTTCGGCAGCATCAGCGTGGCGCTGCTCATCGTCAAGTGTGCTCCCGTAATCGCTCTTTATAGACCAGGAATCTGCAGCCACCGACCGCTCGTCGTCGGACGCCACTTCTCGACCGGCCTGCAGCTGTTGTTGCGGCGGTGGATGTTGTTGGGTTGGATCCGGTGACTCTTCCGGCGCCAATCTGAATACCGCCATGGATTTTAAGGTATTTAATTTTAAAATTAAAAAAAGAAAGAAAGAAAATTTGATTAATTTGTGATTGAAGAAAAGAAATTCCGATGTTTCTTTAGTAATAGTTTATGTGGAATTTCATTTATTAAAAGTTGCTTATAACAATGAGAAATATTCTGATTACGCACGTGTACTGAATTTATAACACGACTATTATATATAGGTCAAAATTTTCTTTTAGTCCCTGTGTTATGTTAAAGTTATAGATTTAATCTTTATTCTTTTTGAATTTTGAAATTTCAGTTTTCATTCAAACTGTCGAATTTTGCTATTATTCCCCTATTATGCATGAGTTGTGGATTCAATAATTGTTCTCTTAGCCATTATATTTTTAAAATCTTAAAATATTAAATGGAGTAATAGTGGGATTTGACGTTATATCTACTAAATGTATTTATCTTTTCATTTTATGAAATCAATTTTGTTTTTGTCTTTATATTGATTTTATCCTCTCAACTATGTTGAAATTTAAGATTCATCATTTTATTATTAGATGGTTGAATTCAAATGAATAAAATTGTTAATTATGACAGGAGTTTACTCCATTTGAAAATTAAGCTTCATTTACTCTATTTAATGAATTTTCAGTCTCATTTAAAAATTAAAACCCAACTCACAATACACTTTCTTCTTTCTTTTTTTTTTTTTAGTTTAGATAGTGAAAATACAAAGTTTTAAAAGTCCTAGGGACGCAAAACTAGACTAAAAGTAATAAAATGATATAATGTCAAATTTAATCCTTAATATTTATATTTTTTGTTAATTTAGTCCTTCTTTTAAGTTAATTTTAACTTTTAACCTTTCAAAAAAAGTTAATTTTCTTTTTTTAACACAAGCATTAAGTAAAAAATTAATTTTTTTAACCGTCCACATGTACTGCATATTGACATATCACTTTTTACCTTATATGTCATATCAACAAATAATTTAAAATTTATAAGAATATTCAAAAATAAAATAAAATTTCAAAAAATTCTAAAAACTTTATAAAAGTTCAAAAAACTTATCACGAAGACATGTGAATTTTCATGCAGGTTGCCATGGTTAAAAAATTAACATTTCTGTAAGTATTTTTGTTAAAAAAATTGATTCTTTTTGAAAAGTAGATGATCAAGTTCAAATTTTTTAAAAAGTTGATAGTCAAATTTATCTCAAAAGAGTAAATATCAAATTGACAAAAAATACAAGCATCAATCGTTAAATTTGTCATTATGCTTAACAAAAAAAATTAAAAACACATAAATACCTAGACCATGGTTTAGGGATTGTTTAAGAATTGAATCAAAAACTGATATCAACCGAAAAGTTAAACATAAACCTTTTATTGCTTCCTTCGAGATTTGGTATATCGTAACACACTAAAAGTACCATAGGAACTTTTGTAATAAGAGTTATATTTTGTCTACTTTACTAAAAAAATAGGTAAGTTAGTCTCTACACATTAAATCAAACAACAAACTGATCTTCCTTATTAAAAATTTCATCCATTTTTATTATTAAAAACTGATGCTATTGACTGAATAATCATATAGTGACACATGGCATCCCACATGTACCTCATGTGGATGTAGAAGGACAAGTTTTTAATAGTAAAAAAATTCATCAATTTTTTAACAGAATTACCCATTTGCTCTTTGATCTAATACAAATAGACTAATTTACTATTTTTTAAAATAAAAATAATAAAATACAATCCAATTTTTAATACAAAAACTTCCATAATACTCCCACCATCTTAACAATTAAATGCGCTTGAGAATCATAAACATCAAGGTATTGTCAACAGCATTGTCTCCAAATACGAAGCCAGATTGTAAATGCTTGTTAGCGTAAAATGCGAAGAACTCGTCCACGATCTCAGTTCCGAAATGGTCTTTAATCAATCCTTCGAATCCAGCTCTTACGTGAGATATACAGTTTTGGGTACTCGGCAATGGCTGCCCACGTTTTAGTTGCTCGGTTATTTCGTTCATGCTTTCGATGCTGAAACGCCCGTTTCTCTCAATTAATTCCTTTACCTCCTTAGCCGAGGGAAAGTATAAGGGCAAGTTGAAAGATTTCACCTTTTCTTCATTGACTAATCCCTGCAATAAGGAACTGGGTCACATTATGGACCACATAAAGGTCTAATTCTGCTCTTAGTCCCTCTATTCTTCAGATGTTTGAAATTTAATCTTTCTAGTTTCTAGTTTGGGCAAACTACATTGGCAGTCACCAATTATTGGTAAGTTTCTTTTTTAGTCACCCAACAATTCAATTTTGTCTTTATTATTCACCAAGAGGTAAACGAAAAGATGATGTGTCAGCTTTTAAAATTGACATAATAGTAACTTTAATCCTCAACATTTATACGTTGTTTCAATTTAGTCTTGATTTCAAAAAATTAACCCTCAACATTTACACATTATGTAACTTTTTTTTTAGTTTTACTTTTCTTTGTGACTCTTTCACCTAAAAATCTAAGATAATAATTTTCAAATATTCTCATTTCTTTTAAAATTAACTCTCAATGTCACAAAGAAAAGCAAAATAAAAAATAAAAAAATAAAGAGAGACCAAATTACACAATGTGTAAATGTTGATAGCTAATTTTTTTAGAATTAAGACTAAATTAATACAATGTATAAATGTTAAATGTTAAAGTTGCTATTATGTCAATTTTAAAAGCTACTACATCATCTTTTCATAAGCCATTTAACGGTTGGTGATAAAAAAAGAAGACAAAATCGAATAATTGAGTGACCATTTTGCAGCTTTTCATAGTTAGATGACAAAAAAAAAAACTTACCAATGATTGAATGACTTACTGTAATTTACCCTTATACTTTTAATGCCTATAATTTAGTTTTTTTTAGCATTTTAATTTAATAATTGAACTTTCATCTATAATTTGGTGAGTGGAATTTCATTGAATTGGATTATATGACTTTTTCTCTATATTTCTAAGTCAATATTACTTAATTTAAAAAGTGTTCATGGATAGAGTCGAGGTTCAATTCTAAAAGAAATTTCAAGTCCAAATCCATTTTCAGGTCGAACTGACTTGCTTAAAAAGTCCATTTCACTATTTAAAAATAAAAAATATTAAAAAATATTTTTAATTGATATTTTATATACTTTGACTTCAAATTTAAAATTTAAAAATATTTTTTATTATTTAAATTGAATTCGGGTTAGACCAAACTCGCCGGAGGTGTGAAAATTCTTGTCCAAACTCGACTCTAGGTGAGACAGGCTTACCGTACCAGGTGAACTACCCAACCTTTGAACAAGTCTAATTAATCCCAAACTCAATGTTTTTATTTACTTATTTCACTTAATAGGCATGCAATATTCATGATGTGGCTCAATTTTTTAATTCTAAAAATGCTACATAATCCAATTTAATGATAGCATTTGTTGATAAAATCACTAAAATTTAAATATATATTCGAACCGACCACTCAAATTAAAAGCAAACTTCAACAAATGAATTGATAAAATTTGGATCCAATGAATAAGTGTAGTTACAATCAACTCCTATATTCAACTGAAAATAAATTAATTGAGTCATTAAGAAGCAAGTAAAATACATTATTTCATGTTTTCATAATAGTCTTTGTCTCCATAATAAGGATAAGTTCACCTATTTTATGTTGGTTTCTTAAACTATTTAATTTGTTAGTTAATCTAGGATACTAATTAATCATGTTTAATATATTTACAATTATTTTAATTTTATTTAGGTTTAATACATTATTTGGTATTCGAGTTTGACATTTTTTTTCTAATTTAGTATCTGTGTTATTTTTTGATACAATGTGGTACATATATTTTTATATATTTTGATACCTAAAGGTGTTTAATTCGGATTTTAGGATTAATTTGATGAAAGTTAATTGCAAATATTATTAGGTTTGATTTTTTCATAATTTTGTTAATAGAATACATTTAGTGTTAATTGTGAATTTTTTTAATTTTTTTGTTTAATTTGTCAGATGAAGTTCGATAAATGTTATTTAATTCAAGTAGACTTGTTCAAGGGTCGGGTAGTCCGCCTAGTCCAGCGAAAGTTAATGGATATTATATCAATAAGGTTGATTTGTCGGTTTAACTTTAAAACATTTTAAATTGGTAGTCCACCTAGATTTAGAATGATTGTCAAGCGGATTATCCACCTAAATTTGTCAGAACGGTTAAACTTATTTTAAGTTTTAGAGTTGATCTGTCGAAAGTTAATTCCTAATATTATTAGCTAATTATGAATTTTAATCAAATCAACTCTAAAACTCGAATTAAACACTAAAAAAAATTAAGAGTTAATTACACCAAACATCCTTAAACTATGGCAATTATTCTAAATTAGTCCTAAAACTTTAAAACATTTTAATTGCATCTTAAACTATTGATGTTATATCAATAAGGTCTTTCCTTTACTAAAATCGTTAATTTAATCGTTAAATGAGAAACCAAATCCTACATGACATAATTTAAAATGAAGAATTTAAATAAAAACGAAATCGTAAAAATGAATATTGTAAAAATATTAGTTTTGAGGTTTTCGAAACTTTTACAAAGACTATTGTTTACTCTCTCTTTTCGATTTTACTTTATTTTTAATTTTTAATTTTTAATTTTTTAATTTTTGATTTTTGATTTTTAATTTTTAATTTTTAATTTTTAATTTTTAATTTTTAATTTTAAAAGTTATGTGGCAACATTAATTTTTTTTAAAACTTTTATTTTAAATTATGGCACGTAAGATTTGGCGTGTCGTTTAATGGTTTCAATAATGGAAGTACATTACTGATATAAAATCGATAATTTGAGGTTGTAATTAAAACATTTTGAAGTTTGGGGACCATTTTAAAATAAGGGTTATAGTTTGGAGATGTTTGGTGCAGTTAACTCAAAAGTTAACACTGTTACATTTAAGTATCAATTTATATACTTTTTGTCAAATATAGGTATCACATTAACAAAAAGTGTAAAATTTATAAATGGTATATTAAGCATTTTATATATAAATGCAATAATTAAAAGAAAAAGAAAAAAAATACCTTGTTAGTCAAATCGAGAAGGCAAGATCCAAAAAGGTCATAAAATTTGCCAATTGCAGTATGAGATAAAGGGATTCCATTGGGAACTCCACCCATAAGGATTACCATCAGCCCTCCATGAACAAGTTCTTCACCTCTACCATTCAAAAAGCTTTCCATATCTTTCTCAAATTGAGCTACATACGCTTTGGTCACTTCCTTTTCAATTCCACGACAATATATACTTCCATCGTTGTAAGCTGGAGACTTACAATCAACCACTTCCTGTGGAACTTTGGACAACCATTGCAGCGCGTTGGATGAATGTCCGATATGAATAGATGATTTCGGGAACAATCGTCCGTAAAACGAACCTGGAACACCGGCAACAAAGTATGGCCACGAGGGAGGGAGGGATTTGAAAAGGGTGTTGAAATCGTTGGTCGAATGATCATTGAAAAACAATTGGAATTCGAGAATGGTGGATGAGTTTCCATGGTTGGTTTCGTGGTGTTTTTGTTCTAATGCTTGTATGATGTTTTGCATGGAGAAAATTGCGTTTGGTCCAATGGAACACCCAAAATCTGCTATTTGAAATGTTTGAGAAGAAGATTGGGAACAAAACTTGTCCATGTCAAGGTTGTTTGCGATTGCATGAATGATCATTCCTTTTGTAGCGTCCACAACTCCTTTCTGCACCGAATTTTTTTGTCACTAAAGAACAAAGATCGTCGGGAAAACATTATTGCTCATGCATGTTATAATTAAACCCATGGCTTTGTTATCCCATTTAGGTTCTTCTTTATATTACAGTGATATATAGGTCAAAATTGGTTTTGAGCTGTTACTACGTTTAAATTTGAAATTTAATTTTTTATAATATGTTTAGTGGAAATAGTAGACATGAATTTAGAGGAAGTAGCAAGGTGTTGGCCTCAAAATGAAAATTTTACCTTTAATTAAAACTTAATATATAGTAATATTATATTTTAACTCTCTAAAATTTTAAAAAAATTATTTAATCTCTTCAAAAATAATAAAATTATAAGTTAATACAATATACACTTTAACCTCACACAAAATTTATAGGTCAATCTCGCCTCCCTGCCACCTAAAAAAGAAATTTGGCTTCACCCCTATCAAATAGGGGTGACCCAATAACTATTTTAGTTATAATGTTGATGTGATTTTTTTCTTAAACATACCTTTTTCAACTAAAAAAAAATCATATAATCATATGATAAAATTTTTTAAAAAAGTGTTTTTTAAAGAAAAAATCCTTGTTAACATTTTAACCAAAATAGCTAATTGTGTTAATAATTTGCACCAACTAATGACATTATAAAAGTATCAAATTAAATCAAATTAAAGTATAAAATTTAAAATTTAAAATTGAGGATAGAAAAAGGATCAAAGTCATAATTTAACCTAATATTTAAGATAGTTGGTGAAACCTACCTGCAAACTAGAGTTCTTGGCATAGCTTAATGGGCCATCCCCACCTTTCATGGTGATTTGTTGAGGCACCGTTTTGGGCTCTTCATTGGCCATTTCCATTTGCTTAGAGAAAATAAGTACCTTTTTTCTTTTTTTTCTTTTTTCTTTTTGCTTTAATTTCAATGGTATGATGAGCTTTTATAGCTTGAAATGTAGCATATAGGGTTTCCTTTATATTATACTTGAAATATAATCATATTTTATATTTACATATACCAATGAAAAGCTTACAAATTCCTTGGATATTTCGAACAATATTATATTCGATGCTCTAAGGCATGCATGGACGGCTAGTCGGCTACCCTATACGATGGTGAAAGAAAACGATTCTGTTGAAATGTATATATATTTTTAAAACCAAACACACTTATCCCATTTGGCCATTACATAGGTAATCTTTTTGTATAAAGGGTTGGGTTGTAAATATTTATAATGAAATTAAGCTTGCAAATTCCTTGATGTGTTCGATTTTATTTGTGTTACTACAGCGCACTTATTGTGAATACCAATGAAAGCTTCTCCAATTGCACGCCAACAATATAATATAATGTTTCTTTTCACATATAATTTAATAAAAAAGACAACGTAGCAAGCAAAGCAAACATAGATTAAACCTAAAAAGCTTTTGGGGTTTTTATTTCTTACTTTTTTGTCTCAAAATTTATACGGATAATTATTTGATATATAATTATGGAGTTATTAAGATTTTTAAGTGTTGTAGGGTGCAATTTAAAGTTAGTGACGAATGTACATGGAATATTTCATAGAGGTTTACTGATTAAATGAGACTCATTTAATTCACTTGAATTAATCCAGTTCGTAGAACATATGGATAAGCCCATCTACTTGAAGCCTTTGTGGCCCAGTGAAACATCCAGTAAAATTAGAGTTACGTTGGTAATTATTATAAATACTAAAGGATGAAGATGTATAGAGTTTAAATCTCTTAGGACTCTCATTTTGTAGATAGGTACAAATATCAACCATTGATGTAATTCAATCTGTACTATTGGATCTAGGGGAGCTCAACAATAAATAGAGGTCTTCCCTTCATTTGTAATCACCCAGTTGTAATCCTTCAAAGTAATAGAATACTTTTTAGAGTATTTACTCAAACATTTGATGCATGCTATTTTTCTGTTCATTTGTGGCATCTTTCTCTTTCGAGTTTGCTTTCGCTTTACTTCGGTGCCTTAGAGAATTTTTGCAAGAATTCTCATTTTTCAAGAGTAAGGCTGACTTAGATGGATTTGAACCCGAGAAATCACCTAAGGTTGTGCAGTTTTCCAAACTAAAGTTCTAGCCCCGTAACAGTTAGTATCCGAGCTAGTGTTCAAAGGTGTCAGTTTTGATGATGAAAGGAGGAGACGGGTGATCTACCACAATTCGTTGTAAAAACCCGATAGTCAAGGGTGTCGGAAAGTGTATTTTCGAGACTCCGTTACCGTAAATCAGACTCGTAATAAATATTTAGGAAGCTATTATGTTTTGGTTAAGTGAATTTGCATGAATTAAGAGTAATTAGGTATAAGGACTAAATTGCATATAGGGTGAACGTTGAATTATAGATTAAAGAAAAATTAAAGGGACTAAAGAAGCAATTATGCCATTGTTCTTAAATGATATTATAATTTAATATATATTTTAATAAATAAGTTTACTTAATATTTAAGCAAATATATATAATATAATAATAAAACAAGTAGATAAATGAAAAAGAAAGACCAAGCTAAACAGAAAGGAAAGAAAGAAAAGAAAAAGGGAAAGAAAGAAGAAAAAAGAAACAGACGCAAAGGCAAAGGCCTAGTGACTCTAAGGTTCAAAGTTCAATTGGTTAGTTAATTTAGTCTTTTTTTTATATTTTTTATATTTTTGGAATCCCGGTGTTAAGTACTACCCGATTCATGTCAAAATTTTAGCAATTATTGAGTTTTTAGGTGTTGTTAATGTTGAATAATTTTATTATTAGGAATTAAATTGATAGATTTTTAAGCTAGAAATGAAAAATGATTGAATTGTAGAGTAAATTGTAAATTTTGAGTAATAGGGACTAAATTGTAAAATTTTGAAATTTAGGGATTTAAGTAAAAATAGGGAGTTAAATTTAGTTTAAAGTGAAATTTGTATGAAAATATAGGATTAATTGTAAAGAAATAAAGTTAGTCTCGATTTAGGGACTAAATTAAAAATTAGGCAAATATTGAGCAAAAATTGAAATATTCAATATGAAATTGAATTGAATTGTATTGATGAATTTTAATTGTTTTAATTTCGTAGCTAATGTCGTACTGGAATCCTTAACTAAAAAGGGGAAAGATAAAGTTGACGTGGAATAGCTCAGAATTCCTAGTTTGTATTTCTATAATATGAAACTAATTATTAATTGTTATATTTTTTATTTAATGCATATGGTAAGTGTTGAGGTGAGTAATTGATATTTGATATGTAATACCCCAAACCCGGCCTGGACGTTGTGGCCGAATCTGGCGGCGTCATATGAGAGTGCTTTTAGAAAACCTTAGCAAGTTTAAATTCGTTCTGTCTATTATCTTTACTTAAGTCGTGAAATCACCATTCAAGTTATTACTTGAAAACATCTCTTTATCGCGGAAGTTACGACATCATTCATTTATACGAAAACCTTAAGTTAAGTTTCCAAAACGTATTTGTGGTGTCGCCGTTTATAAATCAATAAAATTAACAATTTAAAATCCCAAAATAAACCCAAAATAGTTTGAGCCTAAAAACATAAATAATCCCAAAAATAAATATTAAATGAAAGCAAATAAAATAGAGTGTAACTCATAAAAGCAACACATGATTAGCGGTGGTCACCGTCGAGCCCTCCGTCGCATCGATTCTTCTACTGCTGGGGATTACCTAACAGATAAATTAAACAAAGGGGTGAGTTTTCGCAAACTCAGTGTGTACATCCCCACAGACAGCATGCTTACAAATAGGTAACAGAATACAAATAATTTGGCCTTAGTCATTTTCAAAATCGGTGTGGACCTTAGCCCACTCAGATACGAAATCAGAACAATCGAGCCTTAGCTCATACTGACATCGCATGCATAACAGATCAGATTATCAGAAAACCATGCCCACCAACCCTGCACACCATCTCTGTCTAACCCAACACACCATGTGGGGATAGAATTGACCCACCCAGCCCTACACACCGAGTATAGGGATAAAATCAACCCATCCAACCCTACACACCAAATGGTACTGTAAAACGGCACATATCTGATCATGCAGCACAGCTGCCAGATAACAGACTAAAAGCCTTTCAGTCTTCCTTCTCTTCACAACAATCCCAACCCAATGCAATGCAACATAAATAATATGGCATGCTTATATGCAGATATCAGATCATACTATCATCAAGTCAGAATAGATATACAAAATCAGATAGATACACATGCATAAATTCACATGCTTTTGCATACAATTCAGTAACAAACCAGAGGATGGGGTTTAAGTAACGCTTACCGACCCTACAGTTAGGTCACAGTCAACTCAGGTGACCCGTGCAACCTTACAGAACATTTTCAACAAATTGGGCTCACACGACCGTGTGCCTTGTCCGTGTGGTTCACACGGCCTGGCCCAAGATTCCACACTCCCGTGTGGTTCACTCGTGTGGCCCACACACCCGTGTGGCCTACATGGCCCAATTGGTCAAGCCCGTGCCTCGCACACGGCCTTGTCAACCTCACAAGGCCGTGTCTGTCGCGCCCGTGTGGCACGCGCACGACTTAGCTCGTCAGTCACACGCCCGTGTATCGCAACATAGACTACCACACGGGAAGTTCACACGCTCATGTGGCGTCGACAGACAGCTTTTCGGCTTTCACTGAAACTCGTTTTCTGCGTAAACGGAGTACACACCAGGTATCGATCTGAAGCTAACGCAACCTCGAGCATTCCAGAACCTATTATTGAACAAGATTTCACCCTTTTAATCATTTAGTCTGAGTTACTAAGAAACAGGCAAATCTCGAAAGTTAATGACAACGTTACCTTAAACAAAAAATGGCGATTCCTTGTTGTTTAGAACATCGATTAGTGATCCACAGAACCCTAATTGTCTCCTTAATAGAAAACAATCTCTTAATAACCCAACATTTATTAAAATGCAATAGAATGCATCTTCACACTTATCGAAAGCACGTCTCTAAAGACGAAAGCAAAACTATTGAAAAGAGAGAAAATGGAGAGGAAATAGTGTAAATGAAATTTCAGCAGCACAAGAGGGTGATTTTCGGTAAAAAGAAAACAAAAAGAAATATGGAGAGGGGAGTTGCAGAGAAATTCGGCAAGAGAGGGTTTTTGGAAAGAATCAGAAACTAACCAAATAACCCTGAAATCTACTACTACTCCCCTACCCAGCAGTTACTAAAACTCAAACTCCTAGCCGAAATTTGCAGCAAAATACTCCTCATTTTTCCCATGCAGAGAATCGAACCCCAGACCCTACATACTAACACACCACTTAGCCACCAGACCAACATGCCCATTCTGTCATATTCTTACAAATAAATTCTTATAAGTCCATTCCAAAAGCTAGGCTTTATTCATATAAAAACCAAAATTTAGCCCAAGCCTAGACTTGAACTTGAGACCTCCTCAACACACCCTAAAGCACTTAATTACATAAGCAGGCATATATTTATGTCAAAAAAATAGGGCAGAAATATAGTAAATATTCCAAAAGCCAAAATTACGAAATTTGGGGCGTTACATGATAATTGATTGAAATGGATTGAATTGGTAGATACATATTGAATGTATTGATTATTGAATTGAAATGAATATATGTATTAATGTGAAATTTGGATATTAGATATTTGTTGTATTTGGAAAGTAAATTGAAACCCTATTAACTGTATCGGACTGAGTCAGATATAAATGGCATGCCATAGAATTGGAAGAGTTTAAGGATTTCTTCGACTTCGAGTCGATGAGGCACTGGGTGCCAATTTACTTCGGTTTAACTGATAAGACACCGGGTTTCAATTTACTACTTCGAATTTATTCGATGAGACACTGGGTGTCAATTTACTACTTCGAATCATCCGATGAGGCACTGGGTGCCAAACTCGTGTGTTGGTTGGATCCGTGTATTCGTCCGACTTCGAGTTGTGTTAATAGGAGTAATTAAATAAAACGGTACTATGATTGATATTAAATGATATTTTACGTGAGTTGAAATTGGAATAGTGAATTGAAACATGAAAATGAGACACATGGATTATGTATTCGTGAATTGGATATTGTTATTGTTTCAAATGATATATGAATCGAGGTTGTGAAAAGATATTATATAGGAAGTGATGAGAATTGAGTATGGTATAAAATGATGTATTTATCATTTGAGTATTGAATGGTTAATGCTATTGTATATATAAATGTGGGTTTTAAATATTCAATTGTGCTTAATATTTAGTTGTGCCTATTATATTATTTTTTCTTTAAATATTCAAATTATAGAAATACCACTAAGTTTTACTCAGCGTACGGTTTTGTTTTCTGTGCGCAGGTTAGGTACTTAACTTTTAATTGCCGATTCAACTTCCAACAACGATCCCGAACTCAAATGTGGTGATGTTTATCTTTTGTATCGGCATGTACCTAGGGTGTTTAAATGTTAGTTATTTTGTAGATGAAATGTATATGAGGTTATAAGCATTATGTTAGCTTAGTATATATATAATATGTGCATGTGTTTGAAGCCATAGTATAGTATGGTAAATGGAATAAAAGCTTAGTATGTGCTTGTGAATTTAAGTTAATGTTTCAAGTATATATATGAGATAGGCCAAATTGATGAATTTTGGCATATTTATAATTTGAATTTGAATGATGTTTTAATAATATAAATTGATGATATAAATGTGGTACCAATGAGGATACATAGGTTAGGCACCTAGGATGATTTTTTTGACCTAAATATTATATGATACGAAATGTTTGAAATTTTTGTCTATTTGATCAGTAAACTCCGGTAATGCTTCGTAACCTGGTTCCGGTGAAGGATACAGGTTGGGGGTGTTACATTCGTGGTGGCAAATTAGGTTCTTTTAACAGTTAATGAGTTTGTTTTCGACATAATTTAGTGTTGTGTTGATTAGTTTCGCATTTTAGCCTTTAATGTTTAATTTTGATAAAAAAAAAGAGCATTTTTACTCATATTTTGGTGTTGTGATCACTCGTTGGGCCAATGCAAGCCTAGGGGAGGACTAAGGAACCAATTTAGTGTACAAGACACTATTTTCAGACAAAGGAACATTAGGGATGATGCCAGTGTCATGACACTAGCATGTAGTGTCGCAACACCATATTTCGAAGTAAGGAAAATGCCTTGTGAAGTTTAGTGTTGTGACACCGATGTGACAGAGGCTAAAATACTGCTAAGGGTATTTTTGTCTGCACAATGTAACTGAACTAAAGGTTAAAATCCAATATTTTATCAATCAGTCCGCAAATTGCTCTTATTTACATTAGAACCCGCTCAAATAGAAAGCTTTTCAAATTAATACCCAAAGTTAGCATTGCAACTCAAACTTTAACATTTCCAAGTATGACAATATGCTAAAAAAAATGGTATTGTAATGGACATGAATTTAACAAAGAATCTTAGTGATGTTAACAATTCTTAAAATTTATGCCAATATTTTTATTAGAATAAAATATTTAAGTTAACTAGTTGCATTATAAACGTTGAGGTGATGAATTATGTCAATTACAGTATAAATATTAAATCTCAAATTTGAGTATAATATATATAGTGGATGAAATTAAAATTTAATCATTTTTATATAATCTAGAAAAGAGGGTCTAGAATTAAAATTTAACCATTATGATTAATAATGTAAAAAAAAAAGAAGAAAAAAAGAGGTAAGGGCACTAGTAAAAGAGGAAAGTACTTAGGGCTTCCTTTTATATATAGTAGTTTAGGTTATATTGCACAAGCCAATTTATTAGTTAAGCTTAACTTTAATACAAAAAAATAAAACTAAATAATAAGAGTTAGTTATACCATATATCCCCAAACTATGATCCTTAATTTAAATTGGTCCCTAAACTTTAAAAGATTCTAATTACATCTTGAAGCTATAAATGTTAAATCAACCAAGTTCTTCCATTAGTGAAATTGTTAATTTAACCATTAAATAACATGTAAAATCTTACGTGACATAATTTAAAATGAAAATTTTAAAGAAAAGTTGCCACAACTTTTAAAATTAAAAATTAGAATTAAAGTAAAATCGAAAAAGAGAGAGAATGAACAATAGTTTCTATAAAAGCTTCAAAAACCTCAAAATCTAGATTTTTACAATATTCATTTTGCTTTAAATTTGGTAAAAAGACTTCTCTGGTCCCTCTCAATTTTGAAATTGAGCAAATTAGACCCTCTAAAAAAACTTGGAGCAACTTAATCCCTATCAATTTCAAAAGTGAGCAACTAAGGACAATTAATCACGACGTTAATGTCTTCCATCAATTGTACATAATTTTGATTAATATAATAACAAATTTAGCCTTCACTGTTTATATATTTTGTCATTTTGGCCTTAATTCTAAAAAATTCAACAAATTTAGCCTCAACATTTACTTATTTGCACAAATTTTGTGAGATAAATTTGTTAAATTGAGGCCAAATTGACAAAATGTATAAACTTTGAGGGCTAAAATTATTATTATACCAATCAAAATCATGTATAATTGATGGAAAACATTAACTTCATAATTAATTGTCCTTGGTTGCTCACTTTTGAAATTGACAGGGATTAAATTACTATGATTTTTTTTGAGAGGGACTAATTTGCTCAATTTCAAAATTGAGAGGGATTGGAGAGATCTTATTACCTTAAAATTTTTCATTTCAAATTGTGGTACATAAATCCGACTTCTAATTTAACAATTAAATTAACAATTGTAGTAACATAAGGACTTTTTTAATATAATATCGATTGTTTAGAGATGCAATTAAAATATTTTAAAAATTAATTTATAGTTTGAAGAGATTTAGTGCAATTAACCCGAATTATAAATAAAAGGAATTGAATAAGGAAAAATGAGGCACCAACAATCCCGTGATGCAGCAGCAATGGCAAGCATATGTATATGATGAGCTGCAATTCAATAATACTTTCAGTAACCGACACCGACAGGCACCACCACCGTCAACGCCGCCGACACGGACATCCAACTATGTCAGAAGAAAGAAAGAAAACATGTAGTGACTATATACTTGAATAATTTCATGCCAAGTCGTTGACTATTTTCATTAAAACTCACAAGCTAAGCTTCACATGAAATTTTCCCCTTTGCTTGTATGAATAAACTATGGATATACATATGAATGATCTCTCAAGCCTATCTTTTAATTAAATTAAATTAATAAAAGGCATATTAACTGAATTGCAAGGAAGTTGTCATTTCAAGTCTATTAATATAATATTGATGATGCAACTTCTTCCAAATTGTAAGTCTCATATTAATGAAATATAACTTCAATTCTGAGGGAATCTCTAAGCAAAACAAGGAAAATGAGATGGGGTCTACATGCATTATTTAATAGAGATAAGAGGATTTGAGTTCACATGCTATATATAAGTAAGGTATAATTATAGTTTCAGTCCTTCTATTATGCTAAAATATGATCTCTACTACTAAATATACATAACTATTAATTGCTGTCATTAAAAAGTTAACTAGGATAACTTTCGGTCCCTTTATTATGTTGAATTTTGATATTTAATCTTTTTACTTTAATTTGATCCCCTAGTTTTATAATACAATTAAATATATTCAAATTGATATCACTACTAACTGCTGCAATTAAAATTATAAAGTGGATTTTTATAATAAACAATATTATTTGGGCTATGTTTGTTGTAAGAAAATTATCAACAAAAAAAAAAGCATCATTTTAATGGCAGCAACATTATTATCAAATTAAACCTACTGATGATATTATGAAAGTAAATAGATCAGTTTATGTAAATTAAAGTAGAAGTTTCCCAAACATTTGAACCAAGTTCAAAATCTAGAGTTGTTATTGTTGGGAGGGCTTTATTGAATATAGTGGTGGATCTTGGCAATAAGTTTTTTTTTTTTTTTTTAGAGGGGGTGAACTAATTTTTTTTTTTTAAAATTGAAGGTTTTAAAGAGAAATTTTAAAAATTTTGATAGGTCTAATTATAAACGTTCAAAAATTTTGGAGGTTTAAAGAAAATTTACAAAAAAGTTTTGAAGAGTCTAAATGAAATAAAAAAAAAAATCAAAGTTTAATGAAAATTTTCAAAATTTTTAAGGGACTAATTAATTTTTTTTAAATAATTTAAGGGTACAATTAAAATATTCAAAAAAAAATTGTGGGGGCCTAGATCTTAATGACCATCCATTGCCTGAATACCACTCTTAACTCGAATAAGATTGACTTTTTTATTATAAAATGGATGAAGGTACTTGTGATTATACACAAAAAGTAGAAGTTTCAAATCTCAACATAATAAAGGGACTAAAACCATAATTAGACCCATTGTGAAATTATTCCAACCACATAGAGATTGTATGCAGCTTCATTGGAACTTTGACTCTCATTTTCCTTGACGCGGGACCTAGCCAGTCAATGTCAGATTGTCAACCATTTTAAAGTGGTTCCTCGTTCCTTGAAGAATCCTCCTCCAACACATTTTTTCACCATTAATGTTCATAGATGACTTTTTCCATTTCTCCATTATAAATGCATATCAACCACTCCCAAAACTTTTCAAACAAGACACAGTCCTTCCCTCAATTTCCCTAAGAAATCCTCTTTAAAACCCATATTTTCTTTTAATCTCTTCCATTGAAGAAACTAGCTTTTAGAATCAAACATGGGGAACTATGTTTCTTGCACTTTATCAACCCCATTCAGCAAATCATCAAAGACCACAAAAGTGATTCTCCCAAGCGGTGAAATCAAGCAATACGAGGAACTCATCAAAGCAGCTGAGCTAATGCTAGAAATACCAAACTTCTTCGTTGTAAACTCTCGATCCCTCAAGGTGGGAACCAGGTTTTCTCCTCTAAGTGCTGACGAAGATTTAGAGTTCACCAACGTTTACGTCATGTTTCCAATGAAAAGAGTGAACTCTACGGTCACAACAGCTGATATGGGAGCTTTGTTTATGGCTGTAAATTCGGTTACCAAAAAGGGGTTTGGTGGAAAAGTAAGAATATTGCCAGAAGATCAAGATAATCTAAGTGATGTTTCATTGGAAAATGAAGATAAAAGAACAATAACGAAGCTGAATTTGGATGATATTGAAGAGTTTTCAACACCAGAGTTTATGCATAGATTATCAATGTCAAGGTCTAAGAAACCATTGTTAGAAACAATAGTTGAAGAGCCTATTCGTGCTAGATGAGGTGATATATGAAGTTTCAATTTGTGGTATTATTTGCAAGTTGCGAGCTTTGTGGGCGGAATTGATTTAGGAACGTAATAGAAAACTGAAGATTCTGATGTATTGATGGAGATAGTATTTAAAATATTTTTTTAATTATGTTTATGTTATTATATTTATCTGTAAATGATTTTTATATTTATTGTAAAAATATATTGAGGCATTGTCATTTGTGAGCAAAACACCTTATTGTAGGACTCAATATCAATACTTTTAAAATGTATATCCCTAAGAAGCATTAACTGAGCCTGCACTCAGCAAACATTCGTAAATGACCGTCACGCCAAAATTTAGTCCCAGCTATTTATTTCTTCTTGATTCTTGTATAATTCTTTTTATTTTGTTTGCGGATTTCTAAATACTATTGAATTTGTAATTTTTTTTTATTTTAAATTTTGTTTTAAAAGTTTTTACAAAAGCCCAACTCAGACAACATTTCTTTTAAGTCAATATTTCCCTTATATTTCATCTTTGGCTTCCAATTCTGCCAAAAAATTTAGTAAAAACTTTTTAATTAGAATATTTACATTAAGGTGGTTTACTATTTCACATTATATGTTATGATTCTAATAGAATGTGATTCTTTCGAATGTAATCATTAAGAATGTGATTAGTGCGAATGTTATTTTACAAGTATTAATTAAAATCCATAGAAAGCTGCATTATCTTATTTGATTCATTAAATACTTTTTTGAGAATGTAATGATAATATATAAAATTACCTTACTTTTATTATATAAAAATAATATTCATGTACTTAACATTTTACAATAAACTTTATTAGTAATGGGTCGAGTCTTAGCTTAATTAATATTAACATTGTTTTTAGTGTAGGAAGACGTGGGTTCGAATGCATTGAAGTACATTATCCTCTTATTTAAGCAGGGGCTATGGGTAGTTTTAAGCATTGATAAGAACATTAAATTTAATTGAAACCTTCAATCAATATACCGAAAGGGAAAGATAGGAAAACAATAGAAAATAAATATAATAGGTAAATAATATATTATGTAGATGATTAAATATGCTTATCGAAAATAAAACTAGAAAAAAAATGAAATAGGATTAATTTTATCTTTAATATCTTTTTAACTTTCCAAACTTACATAGGAAAATAATTTTTTCACCATTTATCATATTTATAGGAAAGTAATTCGCAAAGAAAAGTTAAATTAAAAAAAATAATTTATTTTTATACATACCAAACATTAAAATCACTTTTCAACTGATAAAATTCTCAAAAAAATTTATGACTTCCTATTATGTCAAATGCTAAGTAATAATATTTTATTAAACAAATTAGGATGAGGAATTCGTGTAAACTTTCCAATTTAATGTAGGATTTTAGCACAAGGTCGAATATAAGTTTAAATGCACAAAATGTTATCACATTTACATATGTACATTTTTGGAAATACCGTTTTTTTTTTCATAATTCAATGCAAAAGTTTCTTAATAGCTTAGAATTAAAATGAAACAGAACTGTGTTCTATATAATATGAATAAATATATCATTTACAGTTGCATTTAATTTGTTGCTATCATTTAAATGGTGGAGTTGGGTTTAATGTGCCACTAGTTGTACGCTTGACATTCAAATATTGGGAAGTTGCGGGTTCTGTTCCAGCGTGCCTAATGTTAATGTTCGTAAGTTTCACATTTCACTCTGCAAAGTACCGCTGTAAAATGCTGTAAAATGCTGTAAAATGTGCCACGGATGTTGTTAAAGCTTATGTTGCTTAGTTTAACTTTTGATTCTTCCTGCGTTTATACAATAATGATTCAATGATTGATTAAATATTCTCATTCTATTAGGATTTTGATAAATATGTAAATACTTTTAACTTGCATTTAATCTATGTGCAATAATTTTGATCAATTAGAACAGGGATAGGGACATTGTTCACGGTAATATCCTAAAATGCATTTTCGATATAGTGCTAGAATATTCGCTTGGCCAAGATTTGATTCGAACGCCATTCACAGTATCACTGATGGTACAATTTGAGACTTTAATTCCCTCAACCGACTCTTCATTTTGGAACTCTCTAAGACTATCAATATTGATACCATGTCCTAGTCCATAAGTTACTCCTTTTGAGGAGTGTGCCTCGCATTTTTAGACATTTTGCAGGCACTTGATGCAACCAGAATCAAAGTAAAGGTAACGTCTTGACGAGGAAGCACGAGATGTCATGACAACACGTCGACAACGTTCCGATGAGGAAGCATGTGACGTTGCAATGATTTGAAGTATTCCTCAAGCAACATAGTCGCGTTTTAACAGCCAAGCAGGACTCTTTCTTCCACTCAAATCCTAATTATTCTAGAGAAGTTTTAGTCAAATTAATCCTCCATTTTTAGCCTATAAATAGAGCCATTATAATTCTAATAGAGGTGATCATAACACACAACGTTAGAGAAAAATCCAAGAGAATGTTTCAGAGAACTTTAAAGGGAATTTTGTGTTTTAGCTAGATGATGGCATGGGATACATTGTGTTTGCCAAAAGGAATAGGCGACATTGGTTTCAGAGATCTAAGGCTATTCAATTTTGCGCTTCTCGAGAGACAAGTGTGGTGGCTCATAAATCATAGAAATACCTTATGTTACTAAGTTCTTAGCTCCAAGTACTTTCCGAATGATGATGTGTTCCACCTGAAGAGGGTCGACAAACCTTCCTTCTCATGGACAAGTATTATGAATACGACAAAAGCTCTTAAGGCTGGTTTCGGGTGGCAAATAGAGGATTGCAAGAAAGCAAGGATTGGGCTAGATGGGTGGGGTTTTAAAGGTCTTGATGGTAACTCCCTAAAGGATCCTAGTAGTGGTAGCCGGGAAAGGGTTGTGTACGAGTTGTGAGAGCCTAATAATCTTGCATGGGATAGGGACCGGATTCGGGAGCTCTACAGTGACTTTTTGGGAGATTAAATTTGTGCTTTGCCGCTTATTTAGGATAGGCTATCAGATAGAATTATTTGGTTCCATAATAAGACCAGATGCTACTCTACAAAATCCAGTTATTCTTGGCTTATCCTTAAAAAGATTAGGTATGGGTTGCATTGACTAATTTGGTGAATCAGTTGGAAGCTCCGTGTTCTCCCTAAGATTCGTATTTTTGTATGGCGGGTTGGCCATGATTTACTCCTAACAAACATTAAAATTTCCTCCGTTTATCACGGTTTTAATCACGGGTGTTTGATGTGTAGGAGTGGGGAAGAAATGACTATTCATGCCCTTAAATAGTGCCTTAAGGCCCATGCGGTTCTTGCTCTCTGTGGGATTGACAGATGTCTTCTCGACAATGAGTATGAGAGGTGCATCGATTGGCTGGAGGAGACCACTCGACTCTTGAATAAGAAGGCCTTTGAGGACCTCATTTCAGTTTTGTGGAACGTATGGAATAACCGAAATAATGCCATCTTTCACGGCAAGGATGAAGATGCTAGGATAATGTGGGATCAAGCCAAAGCTTTAGGGGATGATTTTAGAATTCGCAACTTCACAAACGCTCCGATGATTCCCATGAATCCCAATGAACCGTATCAAGAAGTATCATTAGGACATCACTATCTTTGAGTCCGATTGTGCAAGTTTAGTGAACCGTATCAAGAAGTATCTTTGAGGACATTACTATTTGGCTATCGCATAAAAGAGATTATTGGAATTTTAGAGTTCTTTACTGAAGTTAAGATTAATCAGATTGGTCATACAAGCAACAGAATTGCAGACAAGCTGTGCAATTTAGCATTGAACAAAAAGTATACTCTATCTTTTGACATGGAGTATCGTTGCGATATCCATGAGTTTGTAATGCTTGATTCGTGTTAATGAGAGGTAGTGGCCTTCGGGCCCATTTTTGTCAAAAAAAAAAGTATAATTCTTTTTCCACACTTTTTTATTTTTCTCAACATAGTTATTTAACATTCACCCAAATATACCATTTGATATCCTTCACATATATTTTTCCTTAAAATATTTCATTATTTCACTATTTAGTCCTTTATTTAATATACGTTTTTATTTTACATTTGTATCCTAAATAACTTTTATGCTACAACATAAACATTTAAAGAAAATAATTTAAAATCCTTGTGGTACTTACAACAAAATGGTTAAGATAATGTATCTTCTTCTTCCTCTACTCCTTGACCTTCTCTTTTCATTTTCCTTCAATTAGGTTCTCTCTATTCTTTTCTTTTTCTTCAATTTCATATAAAAATATATAATGCTCACAAGTTAAAACTAAAATCAAATAACTTTTCTATGCTAGTTTATGAAAATAAATATGTATGGCATGATAATTTCATCATCTTTTACCTTAAGCCCTTGAAAACCCAAAATCCTAACTCTTACATTTTTTCTCCTTTAACACATCTATGAAGGTTTTCTCATGAGATTAAGGTGCACACTAGCCTTATTTATAGTTTTTAGTAAAGAAATAAAAAAAAAAGGTTTTGAGCTTGGTTTGTTCAACAATGGAGAAAGAACTCAAAGGGAATAAAAGAAGTTTGATGGAAGCTAATGGTAGGTGACGGTTTGGTTAAATGAAAAATATGATAATTTTTCATCTTTTTCTCCATTTTTCTACACAATTCCACTAAAATATCCCATAGTTTTTTAATTAAAATAATAAAAGTGCTAATAAGTCCTCTAGCCATCCATCTTTACACTATAGCCCATAATCATTATGCCTAATAATTATCTACTTGGCTAATTGATAAACCATAGATATAACATATTTTAATCTCATGCTTAGCATGTTTTTGGATAATTTATTATATAATTTAGTGAATTTGATGCTCCTAATCTTTTAATTTCATATTTTATACTTAGGAGAGCATAGAGGAACAAAAGGAGCAAAAAAGGGGCCAAAAACGGATGAAACCGGCTGATTTAAAGATCCATACGGCCAAGATGAATTCCACATGGGTTGAGCACACGCTCGTGTGATCCACACGGGCTGGCTATACGCCCATGTGGCAGCCCGTGTCGATATTGCTCATTGTTTCCCAAACACGCGGAAAAAGCCAATTTTTAAGTTTTTTGAGCATTCTTAAAGTCTATAAATACATACTAGAAGAAGACCTAAGGGAACACGCAGAGAAGAAAGCAGAAATTACTTGAAAAAAGCCGTTGGAGTCGTCTCAGAAGTGGATCCACTTTAAGATTGAAGATCTTCATTCAAATTTCTCTTGAAGTTTATTTAGGTTTTTTTATGTTTTGTTGTTTTTCTAAATTTAAGATGTTTTCCTTTTACATTATGAACTAAACTTCCTAAATACCTAGGGAGGATGAAACCTACGATGGATCTTATTATTTAATTATCTGAAATACATGATAAATACTTGTTCTTGTTCTTAATTATGTGTTTTTAATTCTTGCCTTAATATTTTCAGGATATTAATTCAAGTTAATGTGCTTATTCAGTGGAGCAAAAGTCCCTGTTTAAGAGTAGATCCACCATAATTAAGAGGAGTTGCATGCAACCCTAGAAATAGGGCGACATAAATCTACCAGATTAGAGTCAAATCTAATAAGGGAATCTATAAATCGAGTTAATGCGACAATAGAGGTTTTAATTAGAAAGAGATTTCAATTAATCAACCTAAAGTCAGTTGTTCTTAGTCTCGAAAGAGATATTAACATAATTTAGGGATTTTCACGGATCAAGACAAGTAAATAAATCGTTTAATTCAAATTCAGAATAATAAGTGAAGTCTAGGTGGATTCTTCCTTGGGTATTGTCCTTATTATTGGTTTATTCGATTACTTCCTTCACTCTCTGTCGCGTTCGTTAGTTAATTAGTTTAGCTAATTTTAGATTAAACCAAATCCCTCTTATTTTAGGCTAAATAATAGAAAGATAGTTAATACTAGTGCTTTTAGTCCTTGTGGATACGATATTCTAGACTCACCATAGCTATACTACCATTCGATAGGTACGCTTGCCCTTGTCTTGATCGTAGTCTAGTTTAGTGAACCATAAAACAATCACCAAGTTTCTGGCGCCGTTGTCAGGGACTAAGATATTAGGAATGCTTGATTTTTATTAATTTAGCCATTTTTTTATTGCATTTTATTTTTGTTTTAGTTTTATTTTTTAATTACTAACTTTTATTTTGTTTGCTTCTGGTAGGTTCTTGTAGTTTATGACTAGAAGAAACCCGTTAGGACCTCTACTTTTTGACAGTAAAATTGAAACCACAGCTCGCAGAAATCATAGAGAAATAAGGCGGAGTCTACAGTATATAGAAGAAGAGCATGAGGACGATACCAATAATACCGAGGAGATGGCTGAAAATTAGAATAATCTACTACCTTCAGTGATTACCGCAATACCTATAAATCAGAATCTTGCTCCTCGTACTATGTATGATTATGCTAAGCCCACTTTCACTAGGGCCGAATCGAGTATTGTTAGACTTGCTATTGCTGCAAATAATTTCAAACTAAAACCTAACACTATTCAAATGATTCAACAGTTTGTTCAATTTGATGGTTTGCAGGATGAACACCCAAATACTCATTTGGCCAACTTCTTAGAATTCTGTGATACTTTCAAGATAAATGACATTTCTGACGACGCCATTCGCCTACGATTATTCCCCTTTTCGTTGAGAAATAAGGCTAAGTAGTGGTTGAACTCTCTACCATGATGTTCCATCACTACTTGGGATCAAATAACCGATAAGTTTTTATTAAAATATTTCCTACCAGCTAAGACAACTAAGTTGGGGAACGATATCTTGTCCTTCATGAAAATGGATTTAGAAACTTTATATGATGCATGGGAAAGGTATAAGGACATATTGAGAATGTGCCCTCACCATGGGTTACCTTTATGGCTACAGGTTCAACCTTTCAACAATGGTTTGAACCCTTCAACTAGGTAAATAATTGATGCAGCTGCTGGTGGTACTATAAATAATAAAACACTTGAGGAGGCTTATGAGTTCATAGAGGAGATTTCACTGAATAATTATCAGTGGCAAGTTATAAAGACAAAGCCGACAAAAGCAGCCAGTGTTTTTAACGTTAATGCGATTACCATGTTGTCAAATCAGGTAGAACTTTTAAATAGAAAGATTGATGGTTTATATGGTTCAACGCAGGTACATCTGGTGATGCAGTGTAACACGAATAGAGGTGGAATGAGCAATTCAAAAAATTTACCCTACGGTCTTAACATGGAAAATGAGCAAATGAATTATATGGGTAATAATCCTAGACCTCAAAATAGTCCTTACAATAATACCTACAATGCAGGTTAGAGGAGCCACCCAAATTTCTCATGGGGAGGTCAAGGAAATCAAAGACCACCAACACCCCCTCCGGGTTTTCAGTAGCAACTTTACCGGTAAGAAAAGAAATCGAACCTTGAAAAGATGTTTGAAAAATTTATTTCGGTGTCAGAGACTCATTTCCAAAACGCCGAGACGACTTTTAAAAATCAACAAGCCTCGATTCAAAGGTTCGAAAATCAAATTGGACAGCTTGCTAAATTAGTTTCGGAAAGGCAACAAGGTAGTTTGTCTAGTGACACTGAACCCAACCCAAGAGAGCATGTAAAAGTAGTTACATTGAGGAATGGGAAAGTGTTAACTGAACCTAAAAAGAAGTTGTCGCAAGAATCTATAAGGAAAAGGACGAAGAGGTAAAACCCAAAGTGAGTGTAACACCAGTACTCAAGAAATATAAATCGCCTATTCCATATCTGGCAAAGTTGAAGAAAGACTGCATGGATGCACAGTTGGTAAATTTCTTGAGCTTTTTAAACAGCTGCATATTAACTTACCTTTTATTGAAGCTATTTTGCAGATGCCTACATACGTTAAATTTCTGAAGGAGCTTCTAACAAATAAAAGGACGTTTGAAAAGCTATCTATCGTGAAACTCAACGAGAAATGTTTAGCTATTCTTCAAAACAAGCTACCAACCACATTGAAAAACCTAGGAAGTTTCACTATTCCCTGTTTAATTGGTAGTTTGAATATTAAGAAAGCATTAGCTGATTTAGGGGCCAGTATTAATTTGATGCCTTATAAAATGTTCAAACAACTTGGTCTTGGGGAACCGAAACCCACTAGGATGAGTATTCAATTAGCTAATAGATCTGTTAAGTATCCTAGAGGTATTATTAAAGATGTGCTTATAAAAGTAGATAAATTCATATTCCCTGTTGATTTTGTTGTGCTTGACATGGATGAGGACGTTGATGTGACTTTAATTTTGGGTCACCCATTTTTAGCCACTGTTAGGGCTGTTATTGATGTGGGTGACGGTAAACTTGTGCATAGGGTAGGTGAGGAAGAAATTATTTTTAAAATCTATGATGCAATGAGATTCTCTAGAGAACAAGATGATTCTTGTTATTTTATTGATTCTATTGTTCATGTTACTCAAGATTCTTTATAGGAAATCATTCATAAGTACACGTTGGAACTGTTTCTTGCTCAAGGAGAAGAGGTAAATGATGATGATGCTGCGATAGGTAAGCCAAAAGCTGAATTAAATTCTAATGAGCCTTCACTGAGAGTGAAGAATTATGAGGGTATTGAGGTAAATAATAAATTAAAATTAAAACCCTCTATTAAAGAACCTCCCAAATTAGAATTGAAGCAATTACCAAATCACCTATAGTATACATTTCTTGGAAATAATTCTACATTTCCAGTGATTATTACTTCAGATTTGCAGCCAAACGAAAAAGATGAGTTACTTCAAGTGTTGAAGGAGCATAAAAGAGTCATAGCTTGAAATATTTCTGATATTAGAGGGATCAGTCCTTCTTTTTGCACCCATAAAATTTTAATGAAAGATGAATATAAACCTTTTATGCAAGCTCAAAGATGACTAAATCCTAACATGAAAGAAGTTGAAAAAGCTGAGGTAATTAAACTTCTAGATGCCAAAGTTATTTATCCTATTTCTGACAGTTCTTGGGTAAGTCCTATGCAAGTTGTTCTTAAGAAAAGAGGCGTGACTGTTGTGGCTAATGGGAAGAACGAATTGATCCCAACACGAACAGTCATAGGATGGAAAGATTGCATTGACTATAGGAAGTTGAACGATGCCACGAGAAAAGATCACTTTCGCTTGCCATTAATTGATCAGATGTTGGAAGGATTATCTGGGCATATGTATTATTGCTTCTTAGATGGACTCTCTGGTTACTTCCAAATCCCAATAGCTCCTGAAGACCAAGAGAAAACGACATTTACATGTCCATATGGTATATTTGCTTATCGGCGAATGCCTTTTGGATTATGTAATGCTCCTGCTACCTTTCAGCGCTGCATGTTAGCCATTTTTGATGAACTCGTAGAAGACATTATGGTGATATTTATGGATGACTTCTCGGTATTCGGTAATTCCTTCCATCTTTGCCTTAAAAATTTAAAATGAGTTCTAATGAGTTGTGAGGAAACGAACCTTGTACTTAATTAGGAAAAATGTCACTTCATAGTTCGTAAAGGGATAGTGCTAGGCCACAAAATTTCTAGTAAAGGGATCGAGGTTGATAAAGCGAAAATTGAAACTATTGAGAAATTACCTCCCCCTAGTTTAGTTAAGGCTATTCGAAGCTTTCTAGGACATGCTGGGTTTTATAGAAGATTTATTAAGGATTTTTTTAAAATAGCTAAGCCTTTAATGAATTTGCTCGAAAAAGATGTGCTTTTTGATTTCAATCAGGAATGTTTAGAAGCATTTAATACTCTTAAAAATAAATTAATTAATGCTCCGATTGTAGTTGCACCTAATTGGAATTTACCCTTTGAACTAATGTATAATGCGAGTGATTTTGCAGTAGGTGTGGTTTTTGGACAGCGAAGAGATAAGCATTTTCAACTGATTTATTATGCTAGCAAGACACTGACAGCTGCACAAGAAAATTGCACAACTACTAAGAAAGAATGTTGGCTGCAGTTTTTGTATTCGATAAATTTAGACCATATTTAATATTATCTAAAGTTGTCGTCTACACTGACCATTTGGTTCTTCGTTATCTCCTTACCAAATCAGATGTAAAACCTCGACTAATAAGATGGATTTATTGTTGCAGGAATTCGATTTAGAAATCCAAGATAAGAAGGGAGCCGAAAATCTTACAATAGATCACTTGTCCAAGTTAGAAAACCCACATCTCAAGAAGCTTGATGAAAATGAGATAAATGACTCGTTCCCTGAAGAACAACTCTTGGTTATAACTGACTCTAAAAGCCCTTGGTTTACAGATATTGCAAATTATCTAGCTGCTAACATCCTTCCAAAAAGGTTGACAGATCATCAAAAGAAGCGATTATTTGCCGATGTGAAAAATTATTTTTGGGAGGATCCTTTTCTTTTTCGTGTATGCGCAGATCAAGTAATTCAGAAATGTGTTACAAAATCAGAAGCGAGTAAGATATTGGAACACTGTCACTCAGGGCAAATAGGAGGACATTACAGTAGAACTAAGACAACACATAAAGCACTCGAATCAGGTTTTTATTGGCCCACACTATTCAAAGACACTAACAGGTATGTTACTTCTTGTGATAGATGCTAGAGAATAGGTAATATCTCTAAACGTAATAAAATGCCTCAAACGTATATACTTTCATGTGAAATATTTGATGTTTGGGGTTTTGATTTTTTGGGCCCATTCCTTAATTCGTATGGAAACAAATATATCCTACTAGTAGTCGATTATATGTCGAAATAGGTAGAAGCTCAAGCTTTACCTACTAATGATGCTAGAGTGGTAGTTAAATTCCTTAAGAAGCTATTTTCTCGATTCGAAACACCTAAAACAATCATTAATGATAGGGGCATACATTTTTGTAATGCTCAATTTGATAAAATACTTAAGAAATATGGAGTATATCATAGGACAACTACCCCTTATCACCCTCAAACTAGTGGACAAGTCGAAGTCGCCAATCGAGAACTTAAACGTATTCTAAAGAAAACCGTAGAATCAAATAGGAAGGATTAGGCGATGAAAGTAGATGACGCTTTATGGGCCTATAGAACCGCTTTTAAAACTCTCATAGGAATATCTCCTTACAAACTTGTTTATGGGAATAGTTGTCATCTACCATTTGGATTAGAGCATAAAGCATTTTGAGCTATAAAATTCCTAAACTTTGATCTCAAACTCGCAGGTGAGAAGAGATTGATGCAGCTGAACGAGTTAGATGAAATGAGAGCAAACGCTTATGAGAACTCACGATTATACAAATAAGTGACAAATTGACGCCACTATACTCGTTTAAAGTAAACAATTCGAAGTTGGAGATCTTATCCTCTTATAATTCAAGACTCAAGTTGTTTCCCGGAAAGCTAAAATCAAGATGGTCAGGTCCATTCGTAGTGCAAACCGTTTTGCCATACGGTACGATAAAGGTAACTCACCCAGAATTTGGCACATCCAAGGTAAACAATCATAGACTTAAACTTTATAATGGTGAGGATTTCAGAAACGATAGAGAGGAGCTTCAGCTCCGTGAACCTTCATAATAGAGAACACAAGGTAAGTCCAGTTTAAGACTTTAAATAAGCGCTTCTCGGGAGACAACTCGAGTATTAACACTGCTAATTTATTAATTTTTATTTATTTTTTAAAATTAACAACATTAAAATGCAGGATTTCGACCCACACGGCCTAGACACACGGGTATGTCCTAAGCCGTGTGACTTAACATGGGCGCAATAATAAGTTACATGACCGTGCGATGTGGCCATGTAACCCACACGGCCTAGACACACAGGGTGTCCTTGGCAGTGTGAATTTTGAGACTTAGTTTTTAAAATTTGAAAAATTTGACAGTAAGCTACACGACAAGACGAAACAGCCGTGTGGTACATGGGCCTATCCTTGACTGTGTTGACCCTGGAGCTAAATTTTTCCAAATCTCGAAAGAGGCACGGCCTAACAGAGTCCATACGGCCGTATGAAAATTGGAGTTAAATTTTTAATTTTTAAACAAGTTAGAGAGCCACATGAGTAAGGCACACGACCATGTGTTCAAACACATGGGCATGTGGGAAACCACATGAGCGTGGAAGAAGCGAACAACAATACACACGGCCGTGCGACACGGCTGTGTAGACCACACGGCCTGGAAACACGGGCGTGTTCCTTGCCATGTGAAGACTAAGTTGAAATTTTAAATCGCACACGGGTTGAACAGAGGCCACACGGCCACGTGACAAGACCGCGTGGCCCAACACGGACCGTTACACGACCGTGTCCAATTTAAACCCTTAAAGCTTAATTTTATATTTTATTTTTTGTCTTTTTCTCCAAATTTCCCCCAACCAACCGTCGACTGCCCCAAAACCACCCTTTTCCTTCGGCCGCTGCAACGTTCTTCCCCCTTTGACCTCTCTCACATTCTCTATCCACAACCATACGAACAACTCCTCTCCTCTTCTTTCTTCTCTCTTCACCTCACTCTTCTTCCTCTCACCGCACAACCTGACGTACCACAGCGCACCCCCTCCAACCCCCTCCAACCCCCTTCCCCTCTCTTTTCTACTCCCATCTTTTCTCTCTTCCTTTCCTCTTTCCTTCTTTCCTCCCTCGCGCACACACAACTAGCAGCCACGACCCCCTGACCGCTAGTCACATGCCCTTCCGACCACCAACCACAGTCGATTACTTTTTCTCTATTTTTATTTATTTAGTTATTTCATTATTATTCCTTATTAGTATTATTTATTATCTTTTATTTATTATTTTACTATTTCTTTATTACTACTTTCTTTTGCTCTATTTTTATTGCTGATTTATTTATTATTCCTCTTTCTTGTTTATTATTGCTTGTAGGTTTAGCCATTAGCAATATTTTGCATTTATTTTTGCTTTAGGGTCATAGTCTTTCTGATATTATTCATATTCTGCTTGCTCATTTATTTTTATTTTAGTGATCACTTATTTAGTTTACTACTAGATATTAACATTCTACTTATTTTGTCTGCTTGATTAAGTTGAACTTGGTTGATTGTTTCTTATTCGTTTGCCTGTTGAGTTCATTCGTCTAATTGAATTATGTGATTGCTTTCTTGCAGATTTATTATGACGAACACTCGTGGCAAGTCTAAAATCGCCATTCTCGTTTCGAAAAAGCGGAAAGGCCCCAGTGGGACCTCCTCTTCGAGCACATCTACCGAGGCTCACCATTCTTATCTTCAATTTTCAGCGGGCCCCCAAGAGGATCTGTACCAGTTACTTCGACAGCAACCACTTGGCTTAGGGCGCTGCATTGATTAGGTCGCGTTAGAACAGGTTTATTTGGCTGATGATGTGCATGCGATTATTGCTACAACCCCGTGGTATAAGTTTTTCACCATTATCGAGCCCAGTTACACAGAACTCACCTTAGAGTTTGGTACCACATTTTCAGTCCAGCAAGTCATGTCAATCCATGACAAGCCAGGCACCGTCACCTTCCGTCTTGGTGGTTTAGTGTAGCATATGAGCATCCCGGAGTTCGACGCTACTTTAGGACTATACACAAAAGAGTTCATGAGTTTCGAGGACTTTCTTAAGCTTTATCGGCATATTCATCACTCGCCTTTACGTTGTTGGACTGATCTCACAAGCGGCTTAACAAACTATGACGCGAGACGCTCTGAGGCGACACATCTCTCTCCAGCCCTACGGTATCTTCATGCCCTCCTAGCTCACACTTTGACAGGACGGAGAGAGAGCACAGGAGTTATTAGTACCTATGATGTATACTTTTTATGGAACATGGCTACTGGACATGTTTTTGATTTGGCGTACTTCATCGCACTATCTTTCCACCATCAGACTGAACGCCATAAGAATGGTCTCGTCTGTTTAGGCACTTATGTGACTCATCTCGCTAGACACTTCGGTTTACTTGACACACCAGAGTAGTCCTCAACACTTACCCTAGTCGGTCAGATGTCCTCTCAGGGCATCTCGAGCACGATCCACATGAGGATAATCGAGCGGGGATATGGAGTGGGCCCTCCTCAGTACAGACTATTTCAGTCTGACGTTCAGCATAACCCAGAGGACTTCACTAATGATGTTCCTCCCTACCACGAGGATCCACATCCACCACCACTTTTGAGTCACCGCCCTACTCATTCTGCTGCTACCTTTGCGGACTTATCGGAGCTATTTACTCGATTCGAGCTGCAGTGCTTTCAGAGGTTCGACAACATTGATGCCACTGTGCAGCAGATATGTCAGCACCTCCATATTTCATCTTTAGCACCGACGAATCATGATGCTGACTTCTCTAATGATAATGACCATTGAGTCCATTTATCTTTATGTTTATTTTTATTTTTATCTTTGTCTTTAGTTTTATTTTTCTTTTTATGTTTATTTTGTCTTTATATTTTGAATTTTATTTTAATTATTATGGTTGTTTCTTAACGAGTAACCCTTTCATCTTCTTCAGCATTGTGTTTATTTTCTTATCAGTTGCTCAGAATCTTACACAAACCTGCACTTCTCTACAATTTTACTTTTCACTATTCTGGGAAATTCATCCATCATTCAGAGCAGTTTCAATTATCTCCCTATCTTATGATATTATGTTTCTATTATGATATATATTTGTTTGTACATTGAGGACAATGTACATCTTAAATGTGGGGAGGTTATTTATATGATTATATGAAAATCCCTGAATTATGTCTTATGTTTAAGTAATTTTCTCATATTACTTTTAGAATGAACTGTTATTGATTTGTGATTTTCATTGATGTATTTTAGATTAAGTTCATAGGTAATTATGCATTGATTATTTAAACTTTAAGACACTAGAGAATAAGCATGATAAGTCTATTTTCATATTTAAAAATTTTTAGGTTGTTTCCCTAAATTTAGGTTTTACCTTGAAATTTGAAATTCGCAAGATTGACATCAAAAGCCATAATTTTTATGAGATTTTGCGCCTTTAGAGCATACATTTTTCTTTCTCACTTTATTATTTATGAGTTTGTCAATATTGATTGGTTATTCTAAAACTTGCTTCGATTATACATGTCGAGACCACACCTTTGATTTGATATACTGAGATGATAAAGACACCTAGGTTTTAACCCACTCATCCCATAAAAAGCCTACGTTCATAATTAACCTTTAGTAAACCCCTTTGAGCCTAACGAACCGTTTTTTGATTTACCCACTAATATTAATCCATAATTCATTTTTGATTCATTGAGAATTGTTCCCATTTTTACTGACTTCTTTTTTGTCAAGATTTGATTTGGTTAGTTGCCTAACTATGTTATTTTATTTTAGTTGTTTAATTTTATCTTATTATTCACTTGTTCTTGTTCTTAAAAAAAAAGTAAAAAAAAAAACAATACATATATGTTGATTATTATTAGTTCTTTGTTTTGAGCTTAAGTAGTTAATTTCATATTTCAAGAAAAAGCTCATGTTTTCTTTAAGAATTTCAATCGATGTAATTATTTAGTATTAATTTATTTTTCTAGTTAGGTAATTTATCAATTCGATCTCAACTCTAACCTTCTTTTTCAACCTTTATCCACACCTTTTAACCCAAGCCCCATTACAACCCTTTAAAGACCTTTTGATTTGTGTATCATCTCATTTATAGTGGTGGAGATTTGATTTTCATGCAAGCTTATGGTAATAATTTTTCATGTTTGACTCTTGAGTGCTTAATTTTGGAACCTTAAACACTTTGAGTGATTTGAGTGAATCTTTAATAAGGATGTCAATTCTTATTGATTTTTGAATTAAAGGTAATTATTTACATAAAAGGGAAATACTTATGTTTTCATGCTTTAAAAATGGGAGACTTGGATTGTTTGAATTTTTAGTGCTCTTTTAGTTGAATTATCAATGTGTGATTATTTGTGAATTATGATAAAATATTATTGATGAGAATTATGAATTGAGAAAGTTTAATTTTAATTGTGAGTTGGGGATTTTGCTTGAGGACAAGCAAATGCTTAAGTGTGGAGGTATTTGATAAACCATAGATATAACATATTTTGATCCTATGCTTAGCATTTTTTTGGATGATTTATTATATAATTTAGTGAATTTGATGCTCTTAATCCTCTAATTTCATATTTTATACTTAGGAGAGCATAGGGGAACAAAAAGTGCAGAAAACGGGCCAAAAATGGATGAAACGGGCTGATTTAAATATCCACACTACCAAGACGAATTCCACACAGGTTGAGCACACGCCCGTGTGATCCACACAAGCTGGCCACACGTCCATGTGGCAACCCGTGTCAATATTGCTCCTTGTTTCTCAAACACGCAGAAAAATGCAATTTTTAGGTTTTCTGAGCATTCTAAAGTCTATAAATACATACTAAAAGAGGACCTAAGGGAACACGCAGAGAAGAAAGCAGAAATTACTCGAAGAAAGCCGTTGGAATCGTCTCGGAAGTGGATCCACTTCAAGATTGAAGATCTTCATTCAAATTTCTCTCAAAGTTTATTTGAGTTTTTTATGTATTGTTGTTTTTCTAAATTTGAAATGTTTTCCTTTTACATTATGAACTAAACTCCCTAAATACTTAGGGGGATGAAACCTACAATGGATCTTATTATTTAATTATCTGAATTACATGATAAATACTTGCTCTTGTTCTTAATTATGTGTTATTAATTCTTGCCTTAATATTTTCAGGATATTAATTCAAGTTGATGTGCTTATTTAGTGGAGCAAAAGTCCCTGTTTAAGAGTAGATCCACCATAATTAAGCGGAGTTGCATGCAACCTTAGTAATAGGGCGACATAAATCTGTCGGATTAGAGTCAAATCTAATAAGGGAATCTATAGCTCGAGTTAATACGACAATAGGGGTTTTAATTAGACAGAGATTTCAATTAATCAACCTAGAGTCAGTTGTTCTTAGTCTCGAAAGAGATATAAACATAATTTAGGGATTTCCACAGATCAAGACAGGTGAATAAATCGTTTAATTCAGATTCAGAATAATAAGTGAAGTCTAGGTGGATTCTTCCTTGGGTATTGTCCTTATTATTGGTTTATTCGATTACTTCCTTCACTCTCTGTTGCGTTCATTAGTTAATTAGTTTAGCTTAAACTAATTATAAATTAAACCAAATCCCTCTTATTTTAGGCTAAATAATAGAAAGATAGTTAATATTAGTACTTTTAATTCTTGTGGATACGATATTCTGGACTCACCATAGCTATACTACCATTCGATAGGTGCGCTTGTCTTTGTCGTGATCGTAATCTAGTTTAGTGAACCATAACACGTTCATCACTAATTACCACTTTATCCTTCCTCATCTTTTATAATTCCTAGGATGACTCATTTTTTGGTTAAATTTCTTCTCAATCCTTCATTCCTTCCCACCACTACTATGTATCTCCTAACTTTTTATTTTTCCTACTTTGGCCACAACAATTTCTCTACTCTTTCAATTAAGTCAATATATCTATTTAAAATTTTCCTATATGAGTATTTTCTAATCTCCTATCGGGTCTAAATACTTCCTAATTTAACACTCAAAATTCTTATTTGTTCAATTTCAAGAATTTTGCACTAATTCCTGACTCGATTCATCACTGTACCAACTCCGAGTTAAAACGCAGATATTACACTTGCAATCCGTGCAGCCTTAGGTGATTTCTTTGCTTCAAATCTACCTAATTTAGCTTAACTTTTGCAAAGTGGGAATTCTTGATAGAAATTCTCCAAGGCATCGAAAATAAAGCGGAAGCAACTCAAAACAAAATAGCAACGAAAGAACAAAAAAGCCACAAAAAAGCAAAAACATGCCAAGTGTTTAAGTAAATGCTCTCAATAGTATTCAATTAATATGAAAGATTACAACCGAGTCATTACAAATGAGGGGAAATGCCTCTATTTATAGTTGAGTTCCCCCAAATCCAACAATACAAATTAAGTTACATCGACAGCCAAAATTAAAGCTTATCTATAATTGAGATTCTTAATAGATTTACACAACCCCTTAAGATTACAAAATCAAATCTTATCATATTACAAATCTTCTAAAATTACTTGTCATACTTACCAAGGTAGCTCTAATTTTCCCTAAGTGTTTCAATGGGCCACCTAGGCTTCAAGTAGAGGTGCTTCTCCACGTATTCTACAAATCAAATCAGTTCAAGTGGGTCAAATGAGCCCTATTTCATCAATTGACCTCCATAGGATGCTCTTTGCGTATTCATCATGGGTTTTGATCCTCTATGGGATGCTCTTTGCGTATTTGTCACGAGTTTTGATCCGTAGCCCGTGACATATAAACGTTGATAAGTATCATAGTGTTTGATAATTTTTTTTATACAATGCTTACTTTTATCCATAATCTCTCTCCAACCCTTAAATTAGAGGAATAATGTGTTTAAACACACTGAAACTCACACCTCTTAGCTTGTAACAGCCTAATTTTCAGTGGTGTAGGAACAGTGATTCGAGATCACTAAATCCGACAAATAAGTAGGAAATATTACTAATTTAGTGAGTATAAGTTAAATGTGAAGTTAGGAAAAATTTTGAAATAGTGAATAGTATACTAAAAATAAATATTAAAATAATTAGAATCGAAAACGAGGTATCGAGACCTCGAGAATTTTAAATCGAGCCATAAATATTTTTATAAATATTTATGGAGTGTTAATAAGTTAGTATTAAAGTTTCGTCGAGAAATTTTAAATTTTTTATAGTTAATTGAACAAAAAGGACTAAATTGTATCAAATGCAAAATTGTGGGAAATAATTAAATAGCTTAAATGATAAAAGAAAGAGAGTTTAAAAGGCAAATAGACCCAAGTTCTATTTGGGCTGGACGGCAAGGGCATGAAATCAGCAAGAAAATAAGGAGAATTAAGGGTAAAATTGGAAAATTGTAAAATTTACTTAATAAAGCTAGGACTAAAGTGGAATTATCTAGATTTCTCTTTATTTTTCTCCATTATCATCAGCAAAAACGCCATGGAAGAGTTCCATTAAGCTGGTTTTTCATATTTTTACTTCAAGTAAGTTCAATTCTTGATTATTTCTTGAAATTTTTGTGTTTTTGTGACTTTTACAACTAGGTCCACTTGTTGAATTCATTAGTTTTTGATTCTACGAAAGAAATTGAAAGTTTCTATGAATATTTTCTGGAAGTGTATGATTATTTGGCATGGAATTATAACTTTAAATTGTTTATATGCTGATTTTATTGAAATAATTGAATAGAAAGTGAATGTTTGAGACCTAATTGCAAAAGAGTTTGAAGTTAGAGTTTTATGTGAAAATTATGAATTTAAATAGTTATGAAATAACTTATAATGTCTAGGAAAAGTATTAATTGAGAAAATTATCTTAATTGAGGGGTTAATTGAGCAAGGACTGAATTGTATGAATTGTGAAATTTGGGGCAAAATGAAAATCAACATTTTGCATTAAAACTGTTTTGGACAGTAGCAGTAGTCTAACTTTAAGAAATCACCAAAAATTGTATAAATTAAATTAGAGGATGGATAAAATATTAGATTAAATTTTATTGAGTCTAGTTTCTTATAAAAGAAATGATGTAAGCAATGGAATTGTAAATCATGAGATATGATAAATTTTTTGAGACAAGGTCAGAATGATTTTGGGTTCCCATGTTCTGACTTTTTAAAATCATCAAAAATTGGATAAAAATAATTAGGGGCTTAAATTTATATATTTAGAATCTTGAATGAGTCTATTTTCAAGAGAAACAAACGAGAACATCATTCGAATTCTGTACGAGGAGATAATTAATTTTTAGTAAAGAAAGGTAGGAACTATCAGACAGCAGAATAGGGGAGACTTCAATGAATAAACTGTATTAATTGGCCCAACCAAAAATTATGAAATGTTTATGGTAATAATAAATATGAGTCTAGTTTCTGGGAAAATTTATGGATCTTAATTTGGAGTTCTGTAGTTCAAGATAAAAATAATTTAGTGACTATGACACGGATGAATAGCTTGAATATTCACATAAGTAAATAGTGAAAATTATGGATAATGTTACTTACAAGCGTGTTATTTATACTAAGGATGTGGATGGAGAGGAGGAGGAAAAATATACATATATATATGAATGACTCGTGTATAAATTGATCACATGCCCGATTATAATCGATAAGTGTTGAATTAGAAATGATATAATGTTTTATTTGGAATATTTATTATGAAATTATGATTATCCTTATAATACAAAAATCGAACTTCAGAGTTTATATGGCTAAATTTTAGTGATCATTTGTTAATTTTATGAATTTCATGATGTGTTATTTCATATGTATTGATGATAAAATCGTGAATAATGTAAAAGCATGAAAATTGAATAAATGATAAAATTGAGCATTTCAGTTCAGTGACAAGATGAATTGAAGGAAAAGACCATGGTTGGACCATGGCAACAAGTGATAAGTGATAGCTTCAGCTACACTTATATGATCAAGGACAAGTGATAAGTGATAAGTGATAGCTTCGGCTACACCTATCTGATCAAGGACAAATGACAAGTAAAAAATGGTAGCTTCGGCTACCTAATCATCGGCTACTTGATCAGTGAAAAATGGTAGCTCCGGCTACTTGATCAGTGAATAGTGGTAGCTTCGGCTACAAGTGACAAGTGATTTTTGTGTAAGACCATATCTGGGATATGGCATCGGTGTGATATGTGTATAAGATGTAAGACCATAGCTGAGCTATGGCATTCTAGTGAAAAGACCATAGCTATGCTATGGCATCAGTGATTATCAGTGAAATTCAGTGCATACCAGTGCAGACCAATTCCGTAAGATGTTCACTAATTTGAAGAAGTTTGGTAAGTATTACATGGAATTATGTGACATAAGAAAATACAAGTTTATGAGACATGAGCATAAAACTTGGTTGATGAATGAGTTCATTTGTGATTATATATTTCTACGCCTTGAGTGTATTATCCGTATGAATTGGTATTCCAAATGAGTTAATGAGAAAACTTCTAGTATGAAATAATCTGAGTTCGAAATGAAATATCATGAAAACGTACTTGAAATACATTGGTATGTCTTTTATATGTTAATTGAATTCATAAATGTGGAAATTAAATGTATATGGAAGTATGAGATGATGATATCTGTACATGGAATTTATTGATGAATATGTACATCCAAATTTATATGACAGATTTTAGTGAACATTGAAATTTGGCTCAATAAGTGATTTGACAATTTAAATCGTGATTGGTAGGAAGAGTTAATGAATTGAATATTTATGAATTGTTACACGTATTTGTTTGAAATACGAGGAAGTGATGGTAATTGATACATGGAAATATGAAACTATAATATATATAAAAACATGGAATATGTTTGATAAATGTGTTCATTCATAATTATGGAATTATGTACCTCATGTGTGCTATTTGCATAAAGATGATATTTCAAATACTTTTGTGAATAAAATTTAAATATGAAATAGTATGAAATCGAAACAAATTGTTATGAAAATATATTTAAATTATCTGTAAGTGTTTCGTGCTTCTAAATAATACATCGTACTCTATTTCGGCGACGGATACGGGTAGGAGGTGTTACATAGCTATTGCAGTAACAACTGAACCGATTGAGCTAAAGCTTATGTTTTGGTAAGACTTAAATGGAAGGTTTGTATTTTTGTGTGTTTTTCTTTCTTTTCTATTACTTGTTTGACTGATACAAGTTCCCTGCAATTAACCTTAGAATATATAAAGGCAGGTATGACTTTGTTAAAATAATAATAATAATAATAAATGAAAAGGGAGCTTTCATTGTTTTCCACGAGAAGACCAAGGAAGATTATTCTTCTTCTTACAAATGAGTTGTTAATGGCATTACAGTAGAAAACCATAAATTTACAACTAAATTATGGCCTATTGATTGGGTATTACCCACTTCAGAGTTAGTTTCTCGTTGTAAAAGAATTGATATAAGATTAGTAAATAACTCTCGGCCCGGTCATTAGTAGATCGCAGATCACTATATTATATTTTAGAATAATTTCAACGGTCAAATTGTAAATAATTTTCGTTACGTAAAAACTTATATAAAATCGAACAATTATGTAAGTTGACTAATTTTAATTCTGCAAATATTAATTATTTTTTATAATTTATTATTCATAATCATCTTTAACAACTCCAATGCAAAGAGTATTGTAAATGATTACAACTAATCATGGTTGGGTTATGATTAGATTAATGTAAAATTTTAGGCTCGTTTTTATGTTTGAGTCTAAAATTTTATTCAAGTCACACCTAGATAAAAATGTTAAATTCAAATTCGGTCTGTCCGTATTAATTTTATATATAAAAACATATTTAAAAAATATTATAATACATCAAATATAATCAAAACATTAAAAATAAATGTTTCCCGATAAATTTAAAAAGTATTTATACTTTAGATAACACTAATATAATTGTAACTTATCAAGTAAATACCTTTAAAGTACTAGCAAAATTAATAATAAAATAAAAGTTATACAATATCTAAATAATAATAACAAAATAGTATAATATAATAGCAAAATAGCATCAAAACAACATCAAAATAGTAGCAAAAAAAAAAATAGCTAGATTCGAGCCAAGTCGGGTTGGGTTTGAACCAAAAAATCTTACTCGTCTAAGCGGGGCTTGTTTTTTTCCTAAGCCAATTTATTTGACCTATATTTTTTCCTAAACCCTCCTACTTTTTGGGCGGGTAACTTTGCCCACGATCAGGTCTATATATGACAAAGATAAATTACTAGACCATTTTGATCACTCGTAGTTACTAAATTATTAGTAAGTTTACATTTTGATCACTTATTTTTTCAAAAGTTTTCATATAATTTACTAGGCTATCAAAATCATTGATGTATGACTTGCTTTGTTCGCATCACCTACAACAATTGAAAGCTCTCATTCCCTTTTTTTTCAACTGTTCAATTTTTTTCATGAAACAATTTTGAATTTCATGAATTTAAGAATCAAAATCCAAACAATTTTTTTTTCCGATATGAAACACTAGCTATCAGATAGACTTGAATCTAAGAGATGTTCTTTTACTCATTAATGGATAAAAATCTACGATACTGATGATCGAATCGTCGCTTAAAACTCATTAAGCAAAATTTTAAAATAAAACTCGACATCTAAATGTTAAATTAAAACTTTAAAATTATTTAATAGTTTAAATGAAAAATTTTCAAATGATTGAATAATTTTTACAATTTTTTAAATTAAATCACCAAAATTTCATTGTTTTCCTACACCAGCATTGGGACTGCACCAAACTTGAAAAGGAAAACCACCATGAAACAATAAAATAAAATATGGTAAATGTCCAAACCACTACGAAACAATAACATAAAATATCTATAAAAACATCAATAATTAATTACATGAGGACATATATAAATAGAACTGTTTAGCTAAAAATATAAATAATAAAACCAAGCGGATCACATTGATAGTGACTAATAGATTCCATCTAAGGATTTTTTTTCTCCCTTCTTACATCCTGACCAACTTACTTTATTATTAATCACAAAAATGTCAAACAAAAAAAGTTTCTTTCTTTTGCTCAGTGTATATCGATTATTATTATTTTTCAATTAATTTTTAATTAAATTATACCAATAATCATTCAATTATTAATATTTTTCTTATCATTTAATTATAAAAATTATAAAATGGTCACTTGAGTATTTAATTTTGTCTTTTTTATCACCTTACAAATTTTTTATAATTATTAATATTTATAAATTATGTCAATTTAATCTTAATTCTAAAAAGAATTAATCTTCATCAACATTAACATATTATATAATTTGATCCTTTTTTGCAATTGTGTTTTTTTTAGTGACATTGAAGATTAATTTTAAAAGAATGAGAAAAGATGAAAATTATTATCTTACATTTTTTATGTTTCTATTTTTTTATATTTTTAACCAAATTTAGGTGATAATTTTATTTTTATTTTTATAGGTGAAAAGGTCACAAATTTTTAAGTGAAAAGGTCATAAAGAAACGCAAAATTACAATATACCTAAATATTGAGAGTTTGATTTTTTTAGAATCAAGACAAAATTAACACAATATATAAATATTAAGTATTGACGTTACTATTATACCAATTTTAAAAGTTTTTACTAATCTAAATTACTATTCTTTGTGTTTGTTTTTTAAATTAATAATGGTGATTTGAGAATCAATATAGGGGGCTCTGGGGATTTTTCTTTTCACAAATTAACGAAGAAAAAAATGGATGAGGCGTTACTTCCAAGGAAAGAAAGGTGTATCTGGGAAATACTAACATGGGAACTCACAGTGGAAGAGTTCAAGAAAATAAGCTTCGTCGGTGCACCGTTCATGGCGGTAGCTATGTCCCAGTACCTTTTGCTGGGTGTATCGATGATGATGGCTGGACACCTTGGTGAGCTTGCACTATCTGGTGTTGCCATCGCCACGGCTTTCTGCAATGTGACTGGCTTTAGTCTCCTTGTAATTGAAACTTCTCTTTACCTTTTTAAACTCTTAATGCATGCATCAAGTTCATTACAATGGCTAACATGTTTCTACTATTTATGACTAACAGTGGGGACTTTGTGGTGCACTCGAAACCCTAAACGGACAAGCATATGGGGCAGCGCAATACCATAAACTAGGAAGCTACACTTATTGTGCCATAATATGTTCCCTTCCAATTTGTCTCCCGGTGTGTCTCCTATGGATGTATATGGACAAACTATTAGTGCTAATAGGTCAAGACCCTCAAGTTGCAGAGATAGCTAATAGATACGCCATATGTCTCATACCTGGATTATTTGGTTACGCCATTGTTCAATCACAAATTCGTTTCTTCCAATCCCAGAGCTTGGTTCTTCCTATGATGTTAACTTCTCTTGCAACATTGTGTTTCCATATAATTGTTTGTTGGGTTTTGGTATTCAAAATTGGGTTTGGAAGCAAAGGAGGGGCATTGGCTATCAGTTTCTCGAATTGGTTTAATGTTATATTGCTTGGGTTTTACATGAGATACTCACGTTCATGTGAGAAAACCCGAACCCTCCATTTGAAAGATGTTTTCTTGAGTGTCAAGGAGTTCTTTCATTTTGCCATACCTTCTGCTGTAATGGCTTGGTAAACAACAAAAACATGGTCCCTTTTGAGGCTGTCTCTTTTGTCATGTTTCTTGTTTATTCTTAATGTGTTGGGGTTTTTTTTTTTTTTTCTAATGCAGCCTCGAATGGTGGTCGTTCGAGATTCTTGTATTAATGTCTGGACTTCTGCCAAATTCCAAGCTTGAAACATCGGTTCTTTCTATATGGTATGGTTTTTAAGTATTGAATTTTTAAGTGTAAAGATGTGTTTTGATCTTTGTTGTTTGTGATTCTACCTAGATCTAATTGCTTGCATGTTAAATTGCAGCCTTTCAAGCGACTCTTTGCATTATACTATATCGTTTGGGATTAGTGTAGCTGCCAGGTTTGATCGTTTCCATTTCAATTAGTGGATCTGTATTTTTTTTTTTTTTTTTTTTTTTGTAGAACTAGTTTACTTTTAAAAATTGCTCGGATTTCTAACTTTTTTGAGAAAAACTTTTCAAAGTAACGATTAGTCAAAGAGGAACTCAATACTTTTGGTATTATCCATGGTTAAGTTAAGATTTTATCTCTCAAGGAGGATCTAAAATTACCTGAAAAGACAATAAGTTTATAAAATAAAAGTGTCTCATCAAATTAGACCATGTATAACATACACTTACCTACTAAAGGAAATATAAACATTTGAATGGTAGAGTTTGAACTCACACCCTACAGCATATAAGTAATCTTGAGGGGAGCATAGTACCACTTAGTCTGGCTTCAGATCCTAGGGCTCTCCATAAAGTCATGAGAGAAAACCTTAATTTGACCAGAGACAATACCGATTGAGGGGTCCTTCGCTTCGGATTAATGGCACTCTGAAAACTTTCTAGGAAAAAAATTGATCCCTCAACAATACTATTTAAACTTAATTTTCTTGTATCCAATATGAATATCTTCCGTATTTTCCTCACTTAATTACCTAGTAAAATGTATAATTAACCTGATGTAATTGAAATTTTCTCCATTAATTGTGTGTCATCATTTCTACAGTACACGAATTTCGAATGAATTAGGAGCCGGAAATCCACAAGCGGCTCAGATAGCAACCCTAGTTTCAATGCTTATTGCACTCGTGGAAACACTCATTGCAAGTACAATCCTTCTCTGTTGTCGCCATGTATTCGGGTATGCTTACAGCAGTGAAAACGACGTCGTAATCAAAGTAACACGAATGGTGCCATTGATCTGCCTCTCATTTATTACCGACGGTTTACATGGAGTAGCTTGCGGTTAGTAGCCCCCAAAAACCATTTTACAGTTAGTCACTTAAAAGCTAACATACTAAAAAGTGGTACACATAATCACACCAACTTGCTTGGTTTTTAAAATAATCGAGATTTAATGTAATTATTGAATATCTTAAATATATAAATATACTGATTTCATATTTGGCATAGGGATCGTGAGAGGTATTGGGTGGCAGCATGTTGGAGCTTATGCAAATTTAGCAGCATATTATTTGGTCGGAATTCCAGCAGGAGTTTTATGTGGTTTTGTTTTGAAGCTAAGAGGGGAAGGCCTTTGGGTTGGAATGGTGGTTGGGTCTGGTGTTCAAATGCTTCTTCTTGCCCTTGTCATTGCTTTTACAAATTGGAAGAAGCAGGTTCTTTCGTATTTTAATTTAATGCTTTTAAATTCTTGAGAAATGTCCTGTTGGTACAATTTAATTAAATAACTTATTAAAAATAAAAAAAATTAGTTTAACCAATCCGATTGATTCACGAATCAACCGGACTGATCTTCTATTTGGGATCTATTCCCGCTGATTCCCTATCCGACCAACCTGTTTGGACTCATTCTGAAAATAGTGTGGCCAAGTTCATTGATCTATATGTATATATGGCTGTGCAGGCAATCAAGGCGAGGGAGAGAATGCTTCATGGAACTTTAGCAGGCGAGAATGAATCGTTTTGAATAAGTTTGGATTGTGTAAAATATGAGCATATACCTCTTATATCTAATATGATTATATTCAATTATTGTGAAATGATGGATGGAAGTTGGAAATGGTTTAGTTTATGAAATTACATAAAAGATGGAAGCTGGTCAAAGAATCCAATGTATTTTATTCAGACCACACACATTAGTCTAATATATGCATGCTTAAAAATATTAAGTTATGAATGAATGGTCATAAGTATTTTTGCATTATCAGATCATTAACCATTAATGAATAGTATTAGCAAATTTAATCCTTCAATAGTTAATAAAATCAAATTATTTTGAACTCTTTGTAGCAGGCCCAATTTGTCCTGCCCGCAATAAAATCAAAGAAATAAATTAAAAATAAATAAATAATAATTCTTTATGGTCTAATGTCCTTTTACAAACCTCCAAGCCCAAATCATAAATTAAAAGTCAAACTATACCAACCCAAATACAATTTTTTTAAACCCAATTGAATAAGCCCAAAATCTAGACTAATGGCCCAAACCCGAGGTAACCCAAAAAGGGCCCAACAACAGAAGAATACCAGAAACCCTAGAGGTTTCTGGAACACACTAGAATGGCAGCAAATCAGGCTCTCACGAGCCTTACGAACGGCCTCTCCACGAGTAGCTTCTTCTCCGTATGCCTCCACGTCAACAGAACCTAGGAGAAGGAAAAACAAACACAACAAAAGAATACACGAGAAGCAGCAGAATATAATGGAAAATAGCAAAAAAGAAAACTAGATTGTTTTTGTATTTTTAAATTCGTATTTTTCTGGTTATAAAAGGCCACCGAATGTAATCTGTAGATCTTATGCAAACTCAATACAAAGAATCAGCAAAAAAATAGAGATGATTTCAAAATTTTTTCCCCTTTAGTTTTTTAATGTTTCCGTTTCTTTTTGCATATATCTTGCTTCGTAGAATAATTTTTTTTTATTTTATTTTAGAAAAGTGAGAGTGATTTACCTTCGTAAATACATGACGATCCTTGTCTCCTCCGTTGAAATCAGAGTTTTGAGATGATTTTTGAGGGAAATAAAGAATGCCTCTGCACCATTCACCAATTATAATGGTGAACTGGTGGTTGAATGGTCGATTTGGATGGAAGGCGTTAAAGCTGCTGTGCTGAAACCCTAAGCAATTGGGTATTCGGTTTGTGGCTTGGAGAAATAGCAATTGCCATTCAATTGTTTTAATTTTAGAACAAAATAAAATGGTGCCGCTTAAAGGAAGGGAGATCTGCGTGTCAACCCATTCCCAAAACCCGGATCTGTACTTTTTTGGTTTAGATGGGTAATTTGCTCGGTTAATCCCTCCCCTTTGCGCTGCATTTTAATTGGCTCCTATTTCCGTCTTATTTGTTTTTTTTAAAATTTTTCCTAAAATCTGTGTGCGTTTGCATTTTAGCCCGCATCTCAACGCAGCGTTTCGGGATCGGGGATATTTCTAGCTTTGGTCCCTGTGAATTCGCGCGCGTCACCCATGGGTCCCTATTTAATTCCAGTAGCTTATTTTATTTATAAATTATCCCTGTTATTTTTATATTTATTCTAATTAAGTTTTTTGTTTATATTTTTTAATTCACTTAAATTTTTCATATGTTTTGAGATTGCTTTGATAATTTTACTTTATTTTCATTATTTTGAAACTTTATATTATATTATCTCAATATCTAGTATAACATTTCGTTTGAATATTTTCATATATATTTGTACATATATTATTTTAATGAAGTTTTCTATTTAAAATACTTGTTGTTTTAAAATTCACTTGATATTTTTATATATATATGAAGCTATTTTAGGAACTTCATTTTTGTGTTTATGAAATTATTATTTCGGAATTCTCCTTTATATTATATTATTTTAATATTTTATATAGTATCTCATTTAAATGCTTTTATGTATATATAATTTGTAGATTGATTTAATCTTGTATGCACTATTAGTTCCATGTTTTTTTTACATATAATTACTTTTAAATTATTTTATATATATGTATATGTCTTTTAAGTCTATTATGTACATAATTGGTTTTCTATGGTCATATTTTATTATGTATTTTTACCCATTCATATTTTATGTATTATTTAAATTCTTCTTCATTGTGTGCATATTGTTAATCTTTTTTTATATAAATATATTTTCTTAAACATTTGGCATATTATTTGATTTAAATGTCTTTTTTTTTGCAACATCAATTTTTTTTAATTATATATATGTTTTTTATTTTTCTTATAAATTATTTCAAGTTATAGCATATGTTATTTGCTCGTTAATTCATTATTTTTAAATTATTGTTGTATCGTATTGGTTTTATATTATTTGGTATATCATGTTTTAATTGTTTTTATATTATTTCATGTTGTTACACCATATTTATTCGTTTTATGTATTATTAAATCAATTGTCATTTACCCATGCTTGTGAATTTGGTTATATTTTGGATTAATTGTCTATTTTGTTAGATGGTTAAATAAGGTTATGTGATCTACATTCACCAAATGCATGTATATCATCCCATATTTTTATTTTTCTTTTAGTTTACAAATGTTGCATTATAATTTTCAATTTAAAAAAAAAACCAATTGTTCTATTTTATTTCAAATAAAATCAATGTGTTTTGAGATAATTTACAACCATTTATTTAAATTTAAAAAAAACAAGGCAATGTTCAATATTTGGAAATTCGGGAAATCTTGCCCTACCGTGCTGGGTTTCGATTTTTCGTTGGACTAAATATTTGGATATCCTTTTGTAATTTTTAACCTAAGAGCTTTTGGGAGTCAAAAATCAATCGTGTTTTCAAAGGTATAAAGAATCATGTCCTATCGTACTGGATGTGATGTTGTGTGCCTTTGAAATGAGAGAGTTTTGACGACCAGCTCGAACCACCCAAATGTTTTAAAAAGAATCATATTTCAAAATTTAAAAAAAAAAAAAAAAAACCTAGACATAAGGATAGCACTTAATCAATCTAGTACTAGTTTTTGGGCGTAGTGAGGGTGCTAACCCTTCCTCATACGTAACCGGCTCCCGAACCTATTTTTTAAATTTACGTGGACCAAAATGGATTTAAATGAAACAAAATATTTTATTAGGTGATCCAATCACATCTAAACAAAAAGTTTGGTGGTGACTCCACATTTTGTTTGCAAAGTCGATCCCCCTTTTTTCCTAAAAAAAATAGTTTCGATAGCTTGGTGACTCCACTAGGGATTGAACAAAGAGAGTCAAGCCATAAAATTGATTATTTGTTGTCCTTTTGTCAAAGAATTGAAAATTTTTTTTGAAAATTATGCTTCTTTGGATTGCATTTGTTTGTATGATTGTTATGGTTCGGGTCTTGTAGAATAATATTGTATTACATTGCATGACCATTGCGGTCACACCTTTTAAGTGAGAGTAAGAAGCTATGCCTTCGTGAGGTTTTCACCTCCGTATGGGCTAGTTGATTGCTTCCGGGATACATCTATACCTATGATTTCGTGAGATTTTTATCTCTGCATGGTCAAAGGGAAATGTATTCCCCTGAACCGAACTTGGTCCATATGAGCCTATAATGGGTGAGGATTGAAGAATCTACTGGTTCAGGTACCATCTCTCTAGAGCCGAGCCACATATAGTGAACTTTAAGAGCTATCCTTAGGTAGAGTTGTGTTAAGCCTTAGTAATTACTCATATATGTGTTATGATTATCTTTGTTGTGCTTATATTTTATCACTTATATTTTATACTAACTTGTGTTGTTTTGTTTTGATTGTGTTTTTGCATAACATTGCATACTAAAGGAGGTGTTGGTTCATATTCGATTACTAAGTTAGAAGATTTAACATGGAGAATGAATTTCTGGATAAAGTTGAGGATAATGCGATCGTCCGTGCATGATCAGAGAAGTTACAATCGGAGAAAGGGGATAGCCTGGCAGAAGGATATACATCAGAGTTGTAGAAATTCACTCGCGTTAATGTAACACAAAATGAGTTGCAAGAGTTGAGAGATATATGGGCTCATTGGGATGAAGGAACTAAATAGTTGTTCTATCAGAGCTATGGTGATATAGCTTACTTGCTCGACATTAAGGTGGACAGACATCTGTTCCGAGTTATGGCTAAATTTTGAAATTTTGCTTACAAGTGTTTCACTTTTGGGGAAGTGGATTTGGTGCCTACCGTGGAGGAATATACTACCCTACTGAGGTGTCCAAAAGTTCAAGTCAGAAAAGCTTATGCTAAGGTTTTTAATGGTCCAACTTTTGCAAAGAAATTGATGAATATTTCAGGGATGAGCGAACCTTGGGTCACTACTCGAATTCAACAAAAGGGGGATAGTAAATGTATTTCTTGGGAGAATTTGAGAGATCTGGTTTTAACACATCCGGATGAAAGGAATAGGGCCAATATCTTTGCCTTAAGTATCTATGGATTGGTAATTTTTCCTAAAGTTTTAAGGCATGTGGATGAGGCGGTCACTAGCTTATTCGATCGTCTTGAAAAGGGAATCACACCTGTACCTACAATATTGGCTGAGACGTTCAGATCCTTGAGCATGTGTCGGAAGACAGGCGAGGGGCGATTTATTGGATACGCACAGTTGTTTATGGTGTGGTTTCATGGGCATCTTTGAAAAGTGAACAAGGTTTCTTACTGAGTCTTCTCTGAAGGCTATTCCCCATTAAAGGAGGAGGCAGCTATGCAAAGAAGAGATGATATTTCAGAGGAGAAGTGGATGGAAATTCTTCAAAATCTCAAGGAGGAGGATATAAAGTGGAGAGCTTTTTGGATGGTTCCTAATGAGATCCTGTATCGTTGTGAGAACTTTGACTGGGTACCATTGTCAAGAATTTGGAGAGCTACTGGATATACTCATTTGCTTGCATTAAAGTAGTATAAGTCGAGGCAGTTTATACCCACGACTTACGGGCTTGCTCATTGTGAGTTCCCATATAAAAGAGACCATTATAACAAAAAGGTTCGGGAAATATCTGATACTTGGAAGCAAACTCATTGGATGAAAAGGTTGGTTTTTGGTTCTATGACAACACCTGAATACAATGAATAGTTTAGGAAAAGGGTCAATGATAATATTCCTAGACCAAGTTTAGAAGGCACTCGACCAATGGAGGAACAGTTACAAGTTGTCCCGTCAGAGTTGGAAATTATAAAACAAGACTTTGAGAAGAAGAGTTCTGAGCTTGGGGAAAAGATCGAGCAGCTGAAGGAAGAAAAAATGCACCTGAAATTATATGTTGAGATTCAAAAGTCAGAGGCGAAAAAGTTACGAAAAAAGAAGAATAAAGTTGAGGAGGATTTGGAAGGCTTAAAAGTAGATTATAAGAAACTATGCCAATCAATGAGGACTGCTGGATTAGGAAAGACTTCGGAGCAATAGCGCCAAGAAGTTCGAGAAGAAAGGACTAAAGCTGATCAATGGGAAAAGAAGTTCCAGGAGGTTCAAGCTCGGAATGAGGCCTTGGAGAAAAGTCTGTCAGAGAGTAAGAATGAAAAAGATAAATTAAGAGCCAGAGTAGCGAAACTGGAAAGATCTCTATATCTATACCGGAATCACAATTTTGTGATGGAGTTGAGAGTAAGCTTAAGCAAGATTGAAGAGATGTAAAGGAAAAGAAGAATTAGAGGCGGCATTGCAAAGTTGTGAAATGATGATCGAGTTCTTGGAGGCAAATGAGGAACAATAGAAAGGTCAACTTCATCACTCTCAAAACCAAGTTAGAAGCAGGGATTACATCATGGGAGAAGCTGTAACACAAATTCGAGAAGTAACTGATTACTTGCAGCCTTTGGCGATACAGGCGGACGTATTAAGTGTGAAGTTTGAGTTGGAGTCAAGTAGAGGACAAGAATTAGCTTCATTGCTTAGGAAAATTAAAGCTCTGAGTGTTAGGGCGAAGTCTTATTTGTAACTCAGTTTTATGTAAAGAATTTTATTTTCTAGTAAAGTTTTATAAAGGGAATTGAATCAGAATTGATGCCTCCTTTGTATTCATTCATTTGCATTACATTACATCATATGCATTAAAGGCCATAAAAAGATTCTAATTAATTAAAAATTATTTCAATAATTTGGAAACTAACAAAAACACACCAAATACGCATCCTTACGGTACAAGGAAAAAGACTAAGTCAATGGACAAAAGACTTGAAAAGTTAGAGCAAATGCAAAGGGATATGCAAGAACAAATGCAGTCACAGATGCAAGAGCAGCTAGCTAGAATTCAGCAAGAGATGAAGGATCAAATGATGGAGTCTCAGTGAGAGATGATGAATCAATTGTCCCCATTGCTGGTGGGAAGGATGGATAAGGGAAAAGTTACTATGGATAATGTTGGGGAAAATAATGAAGACCCTCAATATCCTCCTGGCTTCACTCCAACACATGTACAAACACAGACTGAGATTAATATGCAGAAACCATCTGTTACGATCAGGCCTCAGTAGGTGCAGGCTGGAGTGTCAATACCAATGAATTACCAAGCTGCTTTAGGTTTTAACCCTGGTAATAACTCAAATAATCCAATAATACCTGATTTAGATGAAGTTGCAAAAGAAGAAAGGGCAATGGCAGAATCACAAAAACAATTAGAGGAACAGTGTAAATGGCTGGAGGAGAAAGTTCGAGAAATGGAAGGCGTTGATAGACATCCAGGAATTGATGCAAAAGATTTGAGTTTGGTCCCAGACTTAGTACTTCCATACAAGTTCAAGATGCCAGAGTTCAAGAAATACAATAGAACAAGCTACCCTGAAGCTCATATTACCATGTTTTGCAGGAGAATGACTGGGTATGTTAATAACGATCAATTAGTCATTCATTGCTTCCAAGACAGTTTGGTGGGGGTCGCAGCTAAATAGAATAATCAGTTGAGTTGAAACAGAATTAGTTCATGGAGAGATCTGGCACAAGTATTCATGAAGCAGTACAGTCATGTAACAGATATGACTCTTGACAAAATTACTCTGTAGAATATTGAGAAGAAACCAAACGAAAGTTTCAAGCAATATGCACAGAGATGGAGAGAAGTGGCCATCCAAGTCTAGTCGCCACTCTTGGAAAAAAAAACTACAATGCTCTTTATCAATACCTTAAAAGCTCTGTTCATAACTCATATGTTAGGAAGTACCACAAGGAGTTTTGCAGATGTGGTAATGACAGGAGAAATGATTGATAATGCCATAAGAAATGGAAGGATAGATGCAGGAGAAAGTTCTAAGAGGTCTGCCCCGAGAAAGAAAGAAAATGAGGTGAACAATGCAAACATGGGGTATTCAAAGTTTGTTACTGTAAGTCAACTAAAGGCGATAACTGCTGGTCAGGGTTCATCAAGGCAAGAATCTGGAGCAAAGAAAAACAATGAGAAGCTTCAATTTACGCCAATTCTCATGACGTATAAGGAGTTATATCAAAGTCTATTTGATGCGTGTATAGTGGCACTTTTTTTATCTAAAGCCATTACAGCCTCCGTTCCCTAAATGTTACGATGGCAATGCTCAATGTGAGTATCATGCAGGTATCGTAGGATATTCGATAGAAAATTGTACTACTTTTAAGAAGCTGGTTAAGAGATTTATTCAGATGGGCATTGTGAAGTTTGATAATGCGCCCAGTATAGAAAATTTGCTACCTAATCATACTGACAGTGGGATAAATGCAATAGATGGAGGAAGAAGAATTAAGACAGATATTATGAAAGTGAAAACTCCCTTGAAACGAGTCTAGAAGGAGATGGCAAGAAGTAGGTTAGTTACTTCGAATGCAGAAGGAAATTAGGATGAGATAAAGAATTATTACGAATTTCATCATGAAAAGGGGCACGAAATTCAAGAATGTGAAGAGTTCAGAGCATTAATCCAGAGCCTGATGGACAACAAGGAACTAGAATTTTATGAGGAGGTTAAGATGGAAGAGTATATATGCGCGTCAGAATCCACATCGAGTGTCCCGAAAGTCAATTATCCTGTGGTTATTATTTTACGTCCTAAGAATGAAACAGGAATTTAGATGACACTGAAAATAATAATTCAGAAGCCAGTATTCTTTTCTTACAAATATAGTAAAAGGGTCCCTTGGAATTATGATTGTAATGTAACAATCCAGAGAAAGGAGAGTTCAGTCAGCTCGTTGAAGGAAGATCGAAACGTAGGTTCTCACACGCGCAGTGGAAGACCATATGACTTGACAAATGCCCGAACAAAGTCTGCAAAAGGGAAGGATGTGACGGTTGAACAAAAGAAGGGAAAAGCAGTTGAACCTGAGGTACCTGTTAATGAACCAGTGAAATAGGAAGAAGCTAAGGAATTCTTGAAATTTCTAAAGCATAGTGAGTATAGTGTGGTGGAACAGATGCATAAACAACCAGCCCGCATATCTATATTGGCTTTGTTCTGAAGCTCGAAGGTACACCGAAGTGCCTTGATGAAAGTGCTAAATGAAACATATGTGACCAATGATATTTCTATCAATAAGTTGGATCGGTTAGTCAATAACATAAGTGTCGATAACTTCATTTTCTTCAATGATGATGAGATACCGTCAGGAGGTATTGGATCGACCAAAGCTTTGCATATAACCACCAGATGTAAAAGATATACATTGCCAGGGGTTCTGATAGACAATAGGTCAGTATTGAATGTATTGCCTTTGTCCACACTAAATAGGTTACCAGTGGATAGTTCACACATGAAAGGATGTCAGAATATAATGCGAGCATTTGATGGCATGGAAAGAAGAGTCATGGGAAGAATAGAAATACCTTTGTTGATTGGCCCAACTACATATGAGGTAGACTTCTTAGTAATGGATATTAAGCCCTCTTACAACTGCCTGTTAGGGAGACGTTGGATACATTCATCAAGTGCAGTACCTTCATCATTACATCAGAAGTTAAATCTAGTATCAGGAGGGCGACTGGTAACAATAAATGCTGAAGAAGACATTATTACAGCTGTAAGCAGTGATGCGCCGTATTTAGGGACAGATGATGAAGCCATTGAATGTTCTTTTCGGTCTTTGAAATTTGTGAATGCAACATTCATCACTGAGGGAAGTAGAATTATAGAGCCAAAAATGTCTAAAACGATGATGATGGGTTTACAGTTGATGGTAGAGTGTGGAGCTTTACTAGGAAAGGGACTTGGGAGATGTCTCCAGGGAAGAATTGAGGTTCCGATGCTAAAAGACAAGCATGATTGCTTTAGTTTGGGGTTCAAGCCAGATGCCAAACAAAGGAAAAATGAATTGAAAAGAAGGCAGGAAAGAAGAAGAGCACGTGTGAGTGGTGGAGAAATTAAGTGGGAGCCTATGATAATGCCTCACATCTCCAGGACTTTTGTATCGGGAGGGATTATTTATCTTGAACGGGAGATATCAGAAAAAGAAAACATGAAAGGAGAATTGGGAAATGTGCACATCAATTCCATATTTGAAGAAGCAATTAAAGAGGGGATTTCGTCAGATATTCGTCCATATGAGCCTGGGAGTGTTCTAGACAATTGGACTGCAGAAGACCTTCCTGTAGTTTTTAGAGCTTACTCAGAGTAATGTTTAAAACAAACTTGTTGTTTTAAGCCTAGAGGCAATAATGATTTCTTTGTGAAATAGGCTCATGTTCAAACATCATTATTTCAATGAAGTATATTTTTGCTATCATTTTGAGCAAACATTATTTTATTCTTTTCACAAGAAATTATGTTATTCTTTCCATTTAAATAATTATCCTGACTTTTTTTTTTTGAATTTTCTCAAATCATTCTCTTATTTCATTCATAAACATACCATACAGATAATAATTACCAAATTCATTCATTTTGTGTATATTTTTTGTACTCATAATAGGTCCCTGGATATCAATATCATGAGTGACACTATTATTGACTCAAAATCACTATTTGAGCAAGACATGTGTTTAGAGGGATCTCAAGACTTTGAAGATAACAGAGACGGTGATTTATCTCTGGACTTGTTAAGGATGGTAGAACAAGAGGAAAAACAAATTTCACCTCATAAAGAAGCAGTGGACATGTGACTCTAGAAGAAGGAAAAGTTGTAAAAATTAGAACATGCATAACTGAAGAAACAAAGCGAGACTTTGTTGGATTGCTTCTGGAATTCAAAGATGTTTTTGCATGGTCATACCAGGATATGCCTGGTTTAAGCACTGATATTGTGGTACATCGCCTTCCCATAAGAGAAGATTGCAAGCCAGTTTAGCAGAAGCTTCGAAGAATGAGGCCAGATATTGTCTTAAAAATAAAGGAGGAAGCCAAAAAGTAATTTGATGCTAGATTCCTTCAGGTGATCAAATACTCAGAATAGGTAGCTAACGTTGTGCCTGTTCCTAAGAAAGATGAAAAGGTGCAAATGTGTGTCGACTATAGAGATCTAAATAAGGCTAGCCCAAAGGACAATTTCCCCTTGCTTCACATTGATACGCTAGTGGACAATACAGGTGGATACTCGTTGTTTTCTTTCATGGATGGTTTCTCAGGGTATAATTAGATCAAGATGCATCCTGAGGACATGGGAAAGACTACTTTCATAACTTTATGAGGTACGTTTTGTTATAAAGTGATGCCATTTGGATTAAAAAATGCTAGAGCTACATATCAAAGAGCCATGGTGACTTTATTTCATAATATGATGCATAAAGAAATCGAAGTTTATGTTGATGACATGATAGCCAAATCCCGAACTGAAAAAGAATACATCTAAGTGTTAAGAAAGTTGTTCATGAGGTTGAGAAAATTTCAGCTAAAGCTTAATCCAACCAAATGTACCTTTGGTGCTAGATCAAGAAAGTTATTGGGCTTTGTAGTCAGTGAGAGAAGAATTGAGATTGATTCAGACAAAGTTCAGGCTATACAAGAGTTGTCTCCACCACGCACTCAAAAAGAAGTTTGAGGTTTCCTAGGAAGACTAAATTACATTGCTCGATTTATTTCTCAATTAACAGAGAAATACGAGCCCATATTTCGTCTTCTTAAAAAGCATAACCCAAGAGAATGGGATGATGAATGCCAGAGAGCTTTTGATAAAGTTAAAAAATATTTGTCTAGTCCTCTAGTGTTATCACCTCCAAGCTCAGACAGGCCACTGATACTGTATTTAGCAGTGTTCAATAGTTCTATGGGATGTGTGCTCGGTCAACATGATGAATTAGGAAGAAAAGAAAGGGCGATATATTACCTCAGTAAGAAATTCACTGAGTGTGAATTGAGATATTCGCCAATTGAAAAATTGTGTTGTACTCTGATTTGGATAGCTCGAAGGTTAAGGCAATACATGTTGTACCATACGACTTGGTTAATTTCAAAGTTGGATCCTCTAAAGTATATGGTAGAGTCAAATGCCTTGAATGGAAGGATGGTTAGATGGCAACTTCTGCTTTCTAAATTTGATATAATCTACGTGAGTCAAAAATCTGTGAAAGGGAGCGCAATAGCAGATTTTCTGGCCAGTCGAGCTTTAGAAGATTATGAACCCTTGAACTTTGATTTTCCCAATGAGGAGATAGTGTATGTGGCGGCTGCTGAGGAGGACACTACAAAGGATCACTCTTGGAAATTAAATTTTGATGGAGCCTCAAATACTGTGGGGAATGGAGTTGGAGCGGTCTTGATGTCCCCGGGTGGAGATCATTATCCATTCACATGTAAATTAGATTTTGATTGTACTAATAATATGACAGAATATGAAGCATGTATCATGGGACTCCGAGCAGCTATAGAGCGCAAGATCAAGTCATTGGAAGTATATGGAGATTCTGTGTTGGTAATTTATCAACTTCGAGGTGAATGGGAGACAAGAGATTCCAAACTAGTCAATTACAGAAAGTTGGTGTTGGGGTTAGTTAAAGAGTTTGATGATATTACTTTCAATTATCTCCCGCGCGATGAAAACCAGATGGTAAATGCTTTGGGTACTTTGGCTTCCATGATTAAAGTAAGTAGACAAGAGGATATGAAACCTATTCAGATGAGTATTTGTGAGGCCGTCTTATTGTTATAATATAGAGGAAGAAGAGAGGGATGATCATCCTTGGTATCAGGATATATTGAGATACGTAAGAAATTGTGAGTATCCAGAGCAAGCCACAGAGAATGACAAAAGGACATTAAGAATGCTTGCTTGTGATTATGTTTTAGATGGGTAAATTATGTACAAAAGAAGGAAGGAGCAGCTACTTTTGCGGTGTGTGGATGTTGTGGAGGCCAAGAAAATCTTAGAAGAGGTTCACAAAGGTGTTTGTGGAACACACGCTAATGGGTTCACAATGGCCAGACAAATTATGAGGTTTGGATATTATTGGTCAACCATAGAAGGAGACTGCATTAATTATGCCAAGAACTGTTACAAATGTCAAATTTATGGTGATAAGATTCACTTACCTCCTTCACTTTTGCATATTATGACTTTCCCATGGCCGTTTTTCATGTGGGGCATGGATGTCATAGGGCCAATTTCACCGAAGGCTTCAAATGGGCATCGTTTTATCTTTGTGGTCATTGATTATTTTATCAAGTGGGTGGAGGTTGCCTCATATGCCAATGTAACTAAATCGGCAGTCAGTAGATTTTTAAAAAAGGAAATTATATGTCGGTATGGGATGCTTGAAAGGATCATATTTGATAATGCATTAAATTTGAACAACAGCACAATAGCAGAAGTTTGCAGTCAATTTAAGATCAGACATCATAATTCATCACCAGATCGCCTAAAAATGAATGGGGTAGTGGAAGCAGCCAATAAAAATATCAAGAAGATTATGGAAAAAATGACCGAAACTTATAAAGATTGGCATGAGAAGTTGCCATTTGCTCTCTATGCTTATCGAACATCTGTCAGAACTTCTACTGGGGTAACACTTTTCTCATTGGTTTATGGAATGGAAGCAGTTCTACCCATTGAGGTGGAGATACCTTCACTCCGAGTTTTGTCAGAATTGAAGTTAGACGAAGCAGAATGGATACAGTCTCGATATGATCAGTTAAATTTGATTGAGAAAAAGAGGCTAAGGGCTATTCAACATGGTCAGATGTATCAGAAAAGAATGATGCGGGCCTATGACAAAAAAGTTCGCCCAAGAGAATTTCATGAGGGAGATTTGGTTCTGAAAAAGATTCTTCTTATACAAAATGATTTCAGAGGAAAATGGATGTCAAATTGGGAGGAGCCTTATGTGGTGAAGAAAGCTTTCTCCGGAGGAGCATTAATCCTGGCTGAAATTGATGAAAAAAACTTGTCTAATCCAGTAAACTCAGATTCAGTCAAAAAGTATTACACCTAAGGAGGGGAAGAAGCCAAAGTGAAAACCTGCAAATGGCGCTTTGAGACTTTCTAAAAAATAATAAAAAAATGCCAAAGTGAAAATCCGTAAAGGGCGCTTTGAGGCCTAATAAAAATATGGAGCCAAAGTGAAAACTCGTAAAGGGCGCTTTGAGACTCAATAAAAAAATGAAGTTAAAAAAAAGAAAGAAAGGAGAGGCCAAGGTGAAAACACGCAAAGGGCGCCTTGAGACCAAAGGAGATTTGAGTTGAAAACCTGAAAAGGGCAACTCAGATGTTGATCTAAAATGGAAGAGGCGATGATCTTGCTATACTTGAATCAACAAAGAAAGAGTATATTGCATCTTGGGGCATTGACAGAGTACTTCTAATATCCTAAACACATGTCAAGTTTAAATTGGTCTTCAAGAAGTTCGTATGGAGAAACTCAATTTGCGATATTAAGGGGACCTAGTCTTTATTTTATCTATAATAAATTGGCTATATTTGAAATAGTATTTCTTTTTTGAGATATACATTCCCAAATCAATTGCCATTGTTGTTCTTTTGATGATTTATTCACTTTGAGCTCAAGTTCAATTCCATTCTTATCCATTATTACGATTTGATTGCAAGCATGTTGCATTGACATAATGATGAATGAACTAGTGATGTTTTTACAATAGAAATTTTGCATATTACTCTAAGAGTTTCTAGATAACGCAAGAATTTGAAGTGCAATAATTGTTTAGAATGCACCCAAGTTGAAGGATATATTTGAATAAATCACCTTTTTGAGATCTCTGTCCAAATGATGATTGAACAAAAAGGCAAGATATAACGTGGATGATGCAATTTTATTCTCAAGAAAAGGAAGATGATATTTTTTATTCATGCAAATATCAAAAATGCATATTTGGCTATAACACCTGAAGAGTGAGGTAGCAGATCGAATAGAGGAAAGTTCAACTATGAGTTGCAATATTTTTGTATCAAAAGAATAGTGGAAGGGACGTTGGAATTATAGTGGGGCAAGCTTGCCAAGCAGGATATGATTGTTTCTTTGGGATACTCTATCGAGATGAGGGTTGAGAGAATACGTCAACAACAACATACTGACTAACAACGAGTGATGATACCTTAGGGGTTAAGAAAGGGAATCATTCGCATTTCTGCAAGCATCTGTCATTCATATCATATTTAGTTAGGAGCATTGGATTCATTTCAATGATAGCATCTTAATCATTTGGCATAAACATGTACATATAAAATCGAGTCTACAAGACATGTTTCCCAGAGGACAGTGTAGCAATATCGGTAATCAGGTCTAATCTCCCTGAAATTGTAGTGGAGTAGATCAAAAATGGCAAATCTTATCTCCATGTATTGGCAATGGAGCAGATTTAAGCCACCAACATTATCTCTCTGAGGTAGCAAGAGAGCAGGTTGAAGATTGAGTCTTATCTTCCTGAGGTAGCAAGGAAGCAGATTGAAGATTGAAGATCTTGTCTCCCTTAGCAGTAGTGGAGCAGATCGCAGATGGTGAATCTTATCTCCATGTATCGGCAATGGAGCGGATTTAAGCCATTAGCCTTATCTCTCTGAGGTAGCAAGAAAGTAGGTTGGCGATGGTAGTCTTATCTTCCTGAGGTAGCAAGGAAGCAGACTAAAGATTGAAGATCTTATCTCCCTAAGCAATAGTGGAACAGATCGAAGGAGGCAGATCTTATCTCCATGTATCGGTAATGGAGCAGATTTAAGCCACTTGTTTTATCTCTCTAAGGTAGCAAGAGAGTAGGTTGAAGATTGAGTCTTATCTTTCTGAGGTAGCAAGGAAGCAGATTGAAGATTGAAGATCTTATCTCCCTAAGCAGTAGTGGAGTAGATCACAGATGGTGAATCTTATCTCCATGTATTGACAATGGAGCAGATTTAAGCCACCAACCTTATCTCTCTAAGGTAGCAAGAGAGCAGGTTGAAGATTGAGTCTTATCTTCTTGATGTAGCAAGAAAGCAGATTGAAGATTGAAGATCTTATCTCCCTAAGCAGTAGTGGAGTAGATCACAGATGGTAAATCTTATCTCCATGTATCAGCAATAGAGCAGATTTAAGCCACCAGCCTTATCTCTCTGAGGTAGCAAGAGAGTAGGTTGGCAATGGTAGTCTTATCTTCCTGAGGTAGCAAGGAAGCAGACTGAAGATTAAAGATCTTATCTCCCTAAGCAATAGTGGAGCAGATCGAAGGAGGCGGATCTTATCTTCATGTATCGGTAATGGAGCAGATTTAAGCCACCAGCCTTATCTCTCTGAGTTAGCAAGAGAGCAGGTTGAAGTTTGAGTCTTATCTTCCTGAAGTAGCAAGGAAGCAGACTGAAGATTGGAGGAGGAGGATCTTATCTCCCTAAGAAATAGTGGAGCAGATCGAATGAGGCAGATCTTATCTCCATGTATCGGTAATGGAGCAGATTTAAGCCACCAGCCTTATCTCTCTGAGGTAGCAAGAGAGCAGGTTGAAGTTTGAGTCTTATGTTCCTGAAGTAGCAAGGAAGCAGACTAAAGATTGGAGGAGGAGGATCTTATCTCCATGTATCGGCAATGAAGCAGATTTAAGCCACTAGTTTTATCTCTCTGAGGTAGCAAGAGAGCAGGTTGAAGATTGAGTCTTATCTTTCTGAGGTAGCAAAAAAGTAGAATGAAGTTTGAAGATCTTATCTCCTCAAGCAGTAGTGAAGCAGATCGAAAGAGGCAAATTTTATCTCCATGTATCGGCAATGGAGCAGATTTTAGTCACCAGCCTTGTCTCCCTAAAGTTGCAGTGGAGCAGGTTGAAATTACCAATTCCATTCTCCTTAAAGTTCCAACAGTGAATTGGAACGAGGCAACATGAAGAAAAGAAGGGCCAAAAATTCAAAGATGTCGCAAGACCCGGGCAAAATTGGTCTTTTTAAGGTCTTTACTTCATCCTCGTAGCAAAGAAGGGCAGTTGTAGCAGGCCCAATTTGCCCGGCCCGCAATAAAACCAGAGAAATAAATAAATAATAAATAAATAAAAATTCTTTATGGTCCAATGTCCTTTTACAAACCTCCAAGCCCAATTCATAAATTAAAAGCCAAATCTATACCAGCCCAAATACAATTTTATTTAACCCAATTGAATAAACCCAAAATCTAGACTAATGGCCTAAACCCGAGGTAACCCAAAAAGGGCCCAACAACAGAAGAATACCAAAAACCCTAGAGGTTTCTGGAACACACTAGAATGGCAGCAGATCAGGCTCCCACGAGCCTTACGAACAGCCTCCCCACGAGTAGTTTCTTCTCCGTACGCCTCCACGTCAACAGAACCTGCGAGAAGGAAAAACAAACACAGCAAAAGAATACACGAGAAGCAGCAAAATATAATGGAAAAATAGCAAAAAAGAAAAATAGATTGTTTTTGTATTTTTAAAATCGTATTTTTTTTGTTATAATAGGCCACCGAATGTAATCTGTAGATCTTACCCAAACTCAATACAAAGAATCAGCAAAAAAATAGAGGTGATTTCAATTTTTTCCCCTTTAGTTTTTTAATATTTCCGTTTCTTTTTGCATATATCTTGCTTCGTAGAATAATTTTTTTATTTTATTTTAGAAAAGTGAGAGTGATTTACCTTCGTAAATACATGACGATCCTTGTCTCCTCCGTTGAAATCGGAGTTTTGAGATGATTTTTGAGGGAAATAAAGAACGCCTCTGTACCATTCACCAATTATAATGGTGAACTGGTGATTGAATGGCCGATTTGGATGGAAGGCGTTAAAGCTGCTGCGCTGAAACCCTAAGCAATTGGGTATTCGGTTTGTGGCTTGGAGAAATGGCAATTGCCATTCAATTGTTTTAATTTTAGAACAAAATAAAACGGTGCTACTTAAAGGAAGGGAGATCTGCGTGTCAACCCATTCCCAAAACCCGGATCCGCACTTTTTTGGTTTAGATGGGTAATTTGCGCTGTTAATTCCTCCCATTTGCGCCGTATTTTAATTGGCTCTTATTTGCGTCTTATTTTTTTTTAATTTTTTCCCAAAATCTGTGTGCTTTTGCATTTTAGCCCGCATCTCAACGCAGCGTTTCGGGATCGGGGATATTTCTAGCTTTGGTCCCTGTGAATTCGCGCGCGTCACCCATGGGTCCCAATTTAATTATAGTAGCTTATTTCATTTATAAATTATCCCTTTTATTTTTATATTTATTCTAATTAAGTTTTCTGTTTATATTTTTTAATTCACTTAAATTTTTCATATGTTTTGAGATTGCTTTGATAATTTTACTTTATTTTCATTATTTTGAAACTTTATATTATATTATCTCAACATCTAGTATAACATTTCGTTTGAATATTTTCATATATATTTGTACATATATTATTTTAATGAAGTTTTCTATTTAAAATACTTGTTGTTTTAAAATTCACTTGATATTTATATATATATATATGAAGCTATTTTAGGAATTTCATTTTTGTGTTTATGAAATTATTATTTCGGAATTCTCCTTTATATTATATTATTTTAATATTTTATATAGCATCTCATTTAAATGCTTTTATGTATATATAATTTGTAGATTAATTTAATCTTGTATGCACTATTAGTTCCATATTTTTTTACATATAATTACTTTTAAATTATTATATATATATATATATATATGTCTTTTAAGTCTATTATGTACATAATTGGTTTTCTACGATCATATTTTATTATGTATTTTTATCCATTCATATTTTATGTATTATTTAAATTCTCCTTCATTGTGTGTATATTGTTAATCTTTTTTTATATAAATATATTTTCTTAAACATTTGGCATATTATTTGATTTAAATGTCTTTTTTTTGCAACATCAATTTTTTTTAATTATATATATGTTTTTTTTATTTTATTATAAATTATTTCAAGTTATAGCATATGTTATTTGCTCGTTAATTCATTATTTTTAAATTATTGTTGTATCGTATTGGTTTTATATTGTTTGGTATATCATGTTTTAATTGTTTTTATATTATTTCATGTTGTTACACCATATTTATTCGTTTTTATGTATTATTAAATCAATTGTCGTTTACCCATACTTGTGAATTTGGTTATATTTTGGATTAATTGTCTGTTTTGTTAGATGTTTAAATAAGGTTATGTGATCTACATTCACCAAATGCATGTATATCATCCCATATTTTTATTTTTCTTTTAGTTTACAAATGTTACATTATAATTTTCAATTTAAAAAGAAAAACCAATTGTTCTATTTTATTTCAAATAAAATCAATGCGTTTTGAGATAATTTACAACCATTTATTTAAAAAAATTTTAAAAAAACAAGGCAATTTTCAATATTTAGAAATTCGGGAAATCTTGCCCTACCGTGTTGGGTTTCGATTTTTCGTTGGACTAAATATTTGGATATCCTTTTGTAATTTTTAACCTAAGAGCTTTTGGGAGTTAAAAATCAATCGTGTTTTCAAAGGTATAAAGAATCATGTCCTATCGTGCTAGATGTGATGTTGTGTGCCTTTGAAATGAGAGAGTTTTGACGACCAGCTCGAACCACCCAAATATTTTAAAAAGAATCATATTTCAATTTTAAAAAAAACCCTAGACATAAGGATAGCACTTAATCAATCTGGTACCAGCTTTTGGGCATAGTGAGGGTGCTAACCCTTCCTCATACGTAACCGGCTCCCGAACCCATTTTTTAAATTTACGGGGACCAAAATGGATTTAAATGAAACAAAATGTTTTATTAGGTGATCCAATCATACCTAAACAAAAAGATTTGTGGCGACTCCACTTTTTTTTTTTGCAAAGTCGATCCCCGTTTTTTCCTAAAAAAATGGTTTCGACACTCTTAACATTTGACTCATTTGGTTACTATATCATAAGATTGAACTGTCGGAATTGTGTGGTAATGTGCGCATATGTGATAATGTTTTACTTCTAGTTTGAATTGTAAAAGAAAAAAATACTATAATTTTTTTCAACTCCATCCAAATATGAACTCAACTAAGCTTTATTTGATAAATAAATTCACTTACCAAACGTAATGACAATTGTACATATAACTACGGTGGTTTTCATTGGTATGCTAAACCCTAAACATAGGGTTCTCAAATAAATATGGAACAAGGTTCATCATTAAACCTAAGAATTTTAAAATCTACATTATCTATTTATACACAAATTTAAAGGAAAAAGATTTAAGAAATAATAATCAGCTTGAGAGGATGCAAACCTACTTTGAGGTCACGGGCTTACAGCATGTTTGCTTGAATCGAATTTCTACATATTAGAGTTCTGAGAGGACCACCATTCTATTATTTGGTTTAAATCTATTTTATGAATAGTTAATTTTCATTTATGCTTAATTCTTTAAAAACACTGAATTTGGATTCATCATTTCTCTCATGTAGAGGTGTACATGAGTCGGACTAGGTCCAGGCAGGTTCAACAAAATTTTTAGACCTGTTTGCTAGTTCTGAGTCCAACCTACTCAAAAAATGAGCTTAAAATTTTGTTCAAGTCTAACCCGAATATAAATGCTAAAATTCGGGCAAACAATATACGATGATATAAACTCAAGCATGATTTGGATAAAGTGGAAACTATGTACCCATGTCAATGCACTGATCTCACTCACTTTGCGAATGCCATTTCATATGGTAGTTAGAGCAGACATGTCGTATGCAATACCTATAGTGGGTGCGGTCCTAAAGGCTACCCTACTTTTCAATAGCGAAGAAGATTTCAGTTCCCCTATCTGATATGACACATATGCTAGGCTATGGGCAAACTTAGCGGCACAATCAGCGAAGGAAAAAATCTCAGTTATCTGCTTTTTCAAAGGGAATTATTGCAAACGCAATCAACAGAATTTTCTAATTACCATTATGGGTAACCGCAATCAACAATCGATGTTGATGCCTCTCGTACAATCAGGTGTTGTCAATTTGCACCAAAGGCTTGTAGTGCTAAAAAGTTTCCGTGCATTGATAAAATGTCCAAAATAATCGGTGGGATACTCTTTTCCTAGGGACCAGATAATCGTCAAAGTACCTAACACCATTGTCATAAATAGTTGTATGAACTATCCCAACTGTGATGCAACTTATCCATAGCCTTTTATTTTGTGACCCACACTTTATAGTACAACGGCGTGTAACCATGCTAGCTACGGATGTTAGCAATCAACACTAGGATAAGGATCCTAAGACTTGCATTCATCATCAGTAGAATAATGTCAAAAATCATTTTCGAGTCTAGCATGGGATAGTCCTGACTTACACCTACAAATTACGAGTTAAAGTTAAGTAATCGAAAAAACTGAATACCCTAGCCAGGTCACATTATATCAAAAAATAGAGTGATTGCATCGCGCACCTACCGCAACACAAGTAGGTGGACCAGAATACCTTTTTATCATCCGAAAGTTGGTCTTCTTCTGTATAGATGCCATGAAGTTCACATTGTTCTTGAAGCTGTACTGTTTCAGTGTAGCAGGGAAAACTTCTTTTTTGGGGTATTTCATGTCAACTTTCAATACTTGGACATTTGACGATTAGATTGCATGACCAGGTGTTTTATGCGGTAGCTACCGAAACTCTAAACCACCATCAACTGAGAGGTCGATGTTGGTCATGTGGGGTGGAGGTTCATATGCCCTAAATCATAGATTTGGATCTAGAGTATTATCCGAGCAATCATCATCAGAACCGCAAGGTTCTTGCTCTGTTGGAACCTATTTTGGTTAAAAAAAATGTCACTTCCAAACTATCTAGACTACACTACCGAATTGGATCCAGGTCGACTCCGATCTACCAACTGCACCCGCTACCCCTTCTTCCTCACCAACATCTTCTTCTTTATCTGCACGTTTCTCCTCATCTGTGCCTTTAGTGTCACTTTCAACCAAGGGTTCAATATACCCTTACCAGACCCGATCATAGGGAGTAAGTCAACGATTGTTTTGTACCAATGTACCCACTAAAATCTGCACCGGATTGGTGGCCGGTGTAGGTCGATGTCCTCTGGTCTAAGTGCTTCCACCTCAGGAAATTGATCCATCAAAGTTGAAATCGAACGCACTGATTGAATGTCAAGCTTAGGTGTCGAAGTTCAGGTTACACTCATACCTAAATTGGTAGTGGCCTCCTAAGTTTAAATCCATGTCAAAAACCGAAGAATATTTACCCATAGACGTTTCGGGGACATTATAATAGGAGTTCTATAACAAGCCAATGAGCCCATCGCATAACCGTGTAGTATGACTTTCTACTTCAGCTTCAGTCCCAACATTAGCCACAAGAGTGGCTGAAAAATGACCAGCTCCATCAACCTTGGAAAACTCGACATATAACTCGATTACAACATTTTTGCTTAAGCCGCGCAATGATATGGTTGCCTCAAGCTCGAACTCACCTTTCACATCAAATAACTTATCCCTATAAAGGTCAACAGAAACAAGAAATTTATATTGCAACCTCAAAGTTTATCCCCGACTAGAATCTCCCACTTTCCTCCTGATTTTAGTCCATAACTCACGAATTTGAATGGAATGATTGAACGTCAATTTTATGGATTGGGATTTTACAAATACCACCCCGACTTCTGTATTACAGATTTGACCGTCATAGTAAATGACGAATTTCACTCGTCGGCTCATTTCAATATCGGTTACGAATTGGATAAGCATAAGTAAAAAAATCTTTAGACGATTGTCCAAAGAAATGCAGATGACTCTCGCAACTCAACTCTTCAGTGTTTGATATGAATTTGCTACATGCCTAAGTTATAAATATTTCATTACTTTAATAGGAAAATAGAACAATGAGAGAGGGAATATGTGTTTCAAAATCCATTTTTGAATACGTGCTTTCGTCGAATAATGATAATGAAACGTAAAGTAGTATTCAAAAACACATTTCATAAGTCATATAATTTCATCAGAAGTATACTTCAAAGGGTATTTAGTGTTTCAAAACATGCGTCAAATTTCGTCGTGATTCTCGGGGTTAGGTACTTTTTTTAGCCTTTAAGAAAAATGTTAATAAAGGCTCGTCGAGCGGGGCGAGCTTCCTTACAGACATGGTAGGAAAGCGCCTAGTTAGACATGCTTTCCTCGTGTATAATGGTCCTGTAATGCATTTTCGACCATGGGGATTTACTATTTTGCAAACTCATCCTTCCCCATTGCATATAAAAGGGGGCTCTCACTCCATACTCTATCATCCCTCAAACATCTCTCTCGGCCTTCATCCCTCCACTATACAATATTTCTCTTTCTCCGTTTTCTTTCCAACTTCAGTGTTACAAATTTCGGTCGCTAATAAAATTTCACGTTCGAGGTATTCTTGAGTTTTCAGTGATACAATATCGCTCCGATGCACACACATTTAATATAGCTTGTCGAGATAGAACCATTACTTCCAAAACCTATCTTGTGACAGCTGAGTTCTAAGGTAATTTTGCTTTGTACGATTACGGGCAGAAATCTACGTAGAAGTCTCAATCAATGATTGTTGTATGGTTATGGATCGGTGTATAACAAAGGAACCAACTGATGGTCATTACGCAGCCATGAGCTCAAACTTTTTGGATACCCAAAAATGTTGCATTGTAAATATCATACAGAAGTTTGAGGGCATAATCATAAGCAAAACCTATGGGGCTTCCCATTATAATTGGCATAATCATTTCCACCATTTCCATGCAGTTAGTATCTTTAACCTTTTTTCTTATCCGAAGGCCGACACCGCCGTGGACGCAGGATGATTCTTAGGCGGGGAACGACTATTGCGATACAATAAAAGTGATGCTCCTTTTGAGATGACAATGGTTTTCATTATTAAACAACTCATTAATAATGACAATTGTTATTGTGCCGACCCGATTTTGACACTTACTGTGCTGGAACACCCATTCTCCGCCTGAAAGCCCTCTTGTGTCCACCTTGGTGTTAGCCTTCAAATAAGAATAAAAGGTTAAATATACTAGTTGTTTGGAAATAAAGAAAATAATCACGTTGATTACATCAAAAATCCCTCCGTTTTTCCCTATAATTATACCCTCAATCTTTTGTATGGTATATATAAGACATCATTTGTGGGTATCCAAAAATCTTGAACTCTTAACCACATAACGATCGTCAACTAGCCCCCGATTATACTCGAACCTGTGATCACATCATGACCGTCGAGTAGGACCTCCACCTAAACTTCAACTTGTGACTGTATCAAGTACTATCACCCCAAAACCTGACTTCCCTAAGATGGGTTTCTAAGGTAATGGTCATATCCCGCCATGACATATGAAATGTATGTGTTCTGAAGCGCGTTATCACATCCTTAACTCCTCAAATCTACCTATAAACTTTCATGGTTTCACCCTTAAACCCTAACATTAAACCTTTAAAAACCTTAAACCTAACAAAATTAAAAAACTCTAACTCTAAGTGTAATAGCCTAAATTTTCAGTGGTGTTGGAACAGTGATTCGAGATCACTAAATCCAACAAATGAGTAGAAAAATATTAATAATTTAGTGAATATAAGTTAAATGTGAAATTAGGAAAATTTTTGAAATAGCGAATAGTGTACTAGAAATAAATATTTAAAAAAAATTTAAAATTAGAATCGAAAATGAGGTATCGAGAGTTTGAAAATTTTAAAACGAGTCATAAATATTTTTATAAATATTTATGAAATGTTGATAAGTTAGTATTAAATTTTTGTCAAGAAATTTTAAAGTTTCGATAGTTAATTGAATAAAAAGGACTAAATTGTAACAAATGTAAAATTATGAGGAATGATTAAATAACTTAAATGATAAAAGAAAGAGGGTTTAAAAGGCAAATAGACCCAAGATCTACTTGGGCTGGACGGCAAGGGGCTTGAAATCAGCAGGAAAATTGATGAATTAAGGGCAAATTTGGAATATTGCAAAATTTACTTAATAATGCTAGGACTAAAGTGGAATTATCTAGATTTCTCTTTATTTTTCTGCATTCTCATCAGCAAAAACACCATAGAAGGGTTTTCTTAAGCTGGTTTTTCATATTTTTACTGCAAGTAAGTTCAATTCTTGATTATTTCTTGAATTTTTTGTGTTTTTATGACTTTTACAACTAGGCCCACTTGTTGAATTCATTAGTTTTTGATTCTATGAAAGATATTGGAAGTTTCTATGAATATGTGCTGGAAGTATATGATGATTTAGCATGGAATTAGAGCTTTAAATTATTTATATGCTGATTTTATTGAAGGAATTGAATGGAAAGTGAATGTTTGGGACCTAATGGTGAAAGAGTTGAAGTTAAGGTTTTATGTGGAAATTCTGAATTTTAATAGTTGTGAAATGACTTATAATATCTAGGTAAAGTATTAATTGAGAAAAATCAGCTTAATTGAGAAGCTAATTGAGTAGGGACGAAATTGTTATTTATTAAAAGCTTAGGGGAAAAATGGTAATAAACAGCTTGTACTAAAACAATTTTGGACAGTAGCAGTAGACTAACTTTGAAAAATCACCATAAATTGTAGAAATAGAATTAGAAGATGAAAAAATTATGAAATTAAAGCTTATTGAGTCTAGTTTCTCATAGAGAAACAGTGTAAGCAAAGGATTTGTAAATCATGAGATATAATGAATTTTGTGAGATAAGGTCAGAATGAATTCGGGATTCCCCTGTTCTGACTTTGAAAAATCATAAAAAATTGAATAAAAAATAATTATGGGCTTAAATTTATATGTATAGAATCCTGAATGAGTCTATTTTCAAAAAAAACAAATGGGAACATCATCTGAATTCCGTACGAGGAGATAATTAATTTTTAGTGAAGAAGGGTCGGAACTGCCAGACAGCAGAACAAGGGTGACTTTAAAGAATAAACTGTACTTATTGGCTGAACCAAAAATTCTGAAAATTTTATGATAAGAAGATATGTGAGTCTAGTTTCAGAGAAAATTAGCGGATCTTATTTTGGAATTTTTTAGCTCAAGATAAAAATAATTTAGTAACTATGACACGGATGGACAACATTGAATATACATAGGTAAATAGTGAAATTGCAGATAATGTTACTTATAAGTGAGTTATAAACATTAAGGATGTGAAATAGAATGAATGTGAAGTTAATACTGATAAGTGAAAAATTTTATATTATAGATCAAGAAATTGAGGATAAACGAGGAAAAGAGAAAATTTCAGAATAGTTCCAGAAATCTCTACAACTACTGCAAATTGTTCCGAGTAAGTTCGTACGGTTAAATTATTAAATTTCAATGTTATTTTATGAATGGTGATTAATATCTATGCATGTTAATTGTTGAAAATAATTAAATCATGTACAAAAGTTACAAAATTGAACTGAGTATTTCAGAGGAACGGAACGCAAGAAATGAGTACGATTGTTCGGTGAAAAAGATGAATTGACGGTAAATTACCCAAGTAAACCGAGATTCAGCATTTGTTGCGAACTCTCGTGTTTTCTTTCTGTTCAGCTCTTACGAGCTTCCGTTAACTCATATGAGTTTCAGTTAACCCTTTTAGGGTTTCAGTTCAGCTCTGGTGAGCTTCAGTTAGCCTTCGGGCTTCCGTTTAGCACTTATGTGCTTCAGTTAAACTTCGGGCTTCAGATCACAATGTACTCAAATCCGTAAGTTGTTCCTTAAATTGACAAGTTGGTAAGTCATAATTGTAACGTGTGGAAAAAGAAATGTAAATAATGTTATCATTATTTTTGAGCTCAATTAAGTAAATTATTTTTAAAATGAGATTATGACTTACAGGATGAAAGTAACTTACTTGAAATGTCCATATGATTTGAATTTTGGAAACTAATATTGGTAAGGTTTATGGTTAAAGTGATTTAACTTACTAAGCTATAGTTAGCTTACTTGTATTGTTTATTGCTCTTTGTAGATTAACGGGAGGGTCAGAGGATCGGATCATCACGCTCAAGTCACACTATCTCGATTTTTCGGTAGATTTTGTTATAAATACTTTAAATGGTTTATATGGCATGTATAGGAGCTTATGTGACTATGTTTTGTATCAACTCATGAATATATTAGTTAAGTTAATATAAGTTGATATATGATATGAATGAAAATTAATTAAGATGTTTAAATACTACTTGAAAGTATGAATGGATATAATGTTAGATAAAATAAGGATTAGTAATATTGTTATGAGACGAAAGTGATTTGGATGAAGATTGTATTTGTTGAGTTGTTGTTATGTTGAGTTAGTTGCAAATTTGAAATTGCAGGGAAGGTTAGATGTTTCTAAAGGGGTTATATTGAATTTTTTTAAATAATATAATAATTATTATATTACGAAAAATCTTCGGAGTACTTGAATAAGTCCCTATTTAATTATAATACCTGATTTAGGCCTCGAGGGTTCATAGAGAGGTTTAATGATTTAATTTTTAATATATTTGTTGTTTATTCACGAATTGTTTGTAAATTAACCAATATGTTCGGTAACGTCTCGTAACCCTATTCCTGCGACGGTTTGAGATTAGGGGGTGTTACACTAAGAGAGAGAAGAGAAAAATGTACTCAACTAGACAATTTTTTTCTCTCTTTTCAAAATCAATCTATTTCATTAAATTAAAAAAATAACTAAATAGAAAAAACCGACATATAGTATTATTATTGAAATTGTAAAAACGCCGTCAATTTTCATCTCCTCTTAATATGGATAAAAAATTTCTCCTCCGTGACCTCATAATTATTATCAATAATTGAGAGCTACTTTTTCAGCCAAAGTGTTATTACAAATTAATGGTATAAAAGATGTGTTGGAACTCCAGCCAAATCTTAAATTAACTCTTAATTTCACATTAAGACCATTACAATCAAACAATTTAAATATAATGTTGTTTTGTATTTTATTTTTAAATTATATCTAATTAACCAATTATTATAATAAGTAGTCTCTAAAAAAGTAAATAATTTATCATGAAATGTATTTTATTTTTATAAACAAAAATTAAACTTTTAACTATATAATGAAGGGATGAAATGAACAATAATAAAACCACACCTCATTATTAATTTATTATGTTTCATTTTTTCAATTAATTGAATTTCTCTTTTTTCTTAAAAATGAATAATATCATAAAAATCTTTATATAAAATTTTAGCTAATAAAATAGACACAAATAATTTGAAAAAAGGAAATAGAAACTAAAATTGGAATTGAATTACTTAGTTGCATGTGATATGAGAATAAAATTGAGCAATTTTAAATTTTCTATACTTTTTAAGATATTTGTTAGAGTTAACCTAATAATTATTTTTTTATATTTTATAAATTTATTAAAAAATTAAATATTAACTGCAAATTTTAAAACTGTTTTATATTCATCATTCAATCAGGAATTAAGATAAGAGAGTAATAATAGTAAAATTTAAGGTCCCAACTCCCAAAGGCAAAGGCAATGTCGTCCTATTAGGCTATTCATTCAGTCTTATCTTGTCATTTAATGCCACCAATTGGCTTGTTTACCACAAGCACATTTTAAGTGTGCCCACTACGGCTACACAGTTTTACGCCGCGTATCCTGCTGTCTTTTTCTTTGAATTTATTTCTTCAAATTGACAGCTTGTCAATCAATCATTTTATTTCTCATTTATAAATTATTTTCTATTTTTTTATACCATGTATTCCATGACACATCAAATTATTCAAAACTTTACTGCTCTAACTAAAGAAGGTAAAGTTTTATTTGTCTAATTATAAGCATCTTTTTTTGGTTAGATTAGGCAATTTTTTGTCATATTGAGAATTTAGTTTTTTTTTTTTTTAATTAGTCTCTAAATTTGAAAATTATATTTATATTAGGATTTGAATTTAATAATTATTCTTACATTAATACTTTAATTTTTAAGTGTTTTAAAGAAAAATCAAGAATTAACTTAAACCAAAAGTTCAGTTTTCAATATAAAAATAATTTTTTACAAAAAAAAAAAACTAAACTCTTATATAAAAACAACTGTAAAGTCTTAATTTTAAAATAAAATAAAATAAAGTAAGAATAATTATTAAGTTGAAGAAAAAAATAATTTAACCCATTATTTTTAATATTTTATTATAAGTGTGTGGTTGGAGCCTCGATAAAAGGCACAATTCCTGTCAGAAAGACTCTGCCACGGTAATTATAGTAGAGAAATTAGAAACATTGGTTGTACGTCAATCGTTCTAACCACAAGAGTGTCAAGCTATTTATTTATTTATGTTTAAAAATTAATATTTTTAGGACAACTAAAAGGTTGAATTTTAGGTGTAATAATAAGAAATATTATACATTCAGAAAAAAGCGAAATTTAAATATTTAAAATTAATATTGTTGGAAAAGTTTAATTCTGTAAAGGTTTTTATAAAGCATAAAATAAAAAAGATTAAATTATTATTTAGGGTTTAAATTTGGTAATTAGTTTTATGTTTGGGGTTAAAATTTTTTATGTAAGTTAAACTCTAGATGTGGTAATTGTTTTTGCATTATGGCTTAAATTAAGTAATTGTTTTCATATTGAGTTTTGAACTTTTTTTTTGTCTAAATTAACTATTAAATTTAGTAATTATTTTCATATTACAGTCTAAACTTGACAATTATTCCTATATTGTGACTTAAATATTAGAGTTTTTAATGACTAACTTGAGAAAAAAAATTTAAGCCATAATATGAGAATAATTATTAAATTTAGGGTCTAACTTCAATAAAAAATAGTTTAAGATCCAATATGAAAAGATTTGTCAAACTTAAAGTTTAATTTAAATATAAAAAAGATTGTCAAATTCAAAGTCAAAAAAATGATTTAATAAGAAAATAAAAAAAAAAAAGGAAAAAGAAAAAAATAACATACTCACGCTGTGGATTTTCATGCATAACATGTATTTATAAATTATATAATGTGATTTTGGTTGAAAAAACAAGATTAAAATTGTAATATTTATGATGCCCACCATATGTGATTATTATTTTTAATTCATCTTATATAAAAATGATAGAAACACAATTATAACCATATTTATTACATTGTAACATTAACTCATAAAATATATTTAAATATATCATTTGATATGTATTCACTAAATTTTTAAATATATTGTATTTATATGTGTACACTTATATCATTTTAGAAAATTGTAAAATATAATTGACAAGACTACGAAATTTTTGAAATTTTAAGTTTAAACTTTAAGCCTCACGTTTAATACTTGCCTAAATATACAGATGACATATAAATATAATAATTAATAATAAGTTCAAGTATAATTATAATTAATAAAATTATTATAGGAATATTAAAACTTTTGGATAGATGGTTTAAGTTCTTTAAGAATTTTCAGAACTTTAGGTTATTATTAAAGTTTAATGGTATTAGTTTGTAGTCGAAGGCTACAGACAATATATCATAATTTTGTATTTATTTAAAAAAATTGAATACATAGCTTTTCCCACCTAACCAAAATCAACCAAAAATATTTATTGCCATGGGTGTTATACTTAAAAATGCCCTTTAAATAATATAATTACGGAAATGGGCCGTTTATTACATTATTTATCGGATTAGGCCGTTTTCCAATAAAACGCGTTCACGTAAGCGCGATTTCATGCTCATGTCAGCAAAATGCTCCCCTGGGGGAGCACTTTGTCCAGGTCAGCAAAAAACGCGTCCTTAAGGGCGCACTTTGCTGACATGGACAAATAGCTCCCCCAGGGGAGCGTTTTGCCCGTGTAACGGTCAAATTTTTGATCGTTGGCTTCCAACAGTCCAAAAAAAAAAAAACTATAAACCTTCCCCAAATCATTTTTTCACACAAATCTCTCAAATTTCTATAATTCTCTCAAAATTCCTTTCCCTTTAATTATTTTTCACACAATTCTCTCATAATTCTCAACATTCTTTCAATATTCCCTTAAAAAGTCTATCAAATTTCATTGAAATTTTCTCAAAATTCTATCAAACTTCTACCAAAATTCTTTATTTAAAATTTTTTTGAATTTAATTTTTTTAAATTAAAAAAATCCGATCGTGTTAGCAATGGCCGGAGAATTAATCCGTCTCGATAATAAGCACATCTTTGTTGATCAAATGACAATGGTAAGTGATAATTTTAAAATTTTAATACTATTTGATATTATTTTAATCTATTTGATATTTTATTCATTTATGCAATTATAATTACAATTTCAATACTGCTTGATTTTTTTTCATTTATGATGTTTGCATTAATTATTTTATGCAATTTTAATTAATTTTTGTTTTATAAATTTTTATAATAATCTGTAGATCGGGTGTTGCAATGCTACATCTGTAATATGTTTGGTCCTCCATCGCCGTTGATCGAGAATTACTTGCGGGAAGCGGGATTTTGGCACGTGGCTACGATAGGTCGGGGGTGCAAGTTGGACCCGAAACTAATCAGTGCATTGATAGAGAGGTGGAGACCCGAGACGCACACTTTTCATCTTCCATATGGAGAGTGTACTATCACTTTGGAAGACGTACATTTGCAATTGGGATTGCCGGTGGATGGGTACGCAGTCATCGGGTCCGCATCATCTACTGATTGGGGAGCCGTATGCTACGAGCTTTTGGGTGTTATACCGGATAATATAAACGGAGGTCGGATCGAGATGAGATGATTACGAGATACATTCCCGGAGCCGGATAATGATTTGATTGAACTCGAAAGAATACGATATGCTCGGGCATATATTCTTGAGATGATTGGAGGTTATTTGATGCTGGACTTGTCAAGAAACCTCGTACATCTGAGATGGCTGCTGAAACTCGTAGATTTTAGAGCAGACAGCAAATTGAGTTGGGGGTCTGCCGTGTTGGCAACATTGAACAAGGAAATGTGCGGGGCGACGCGACCGAATAAAGCCAAAATAGGAGGTTGTCTATCATACTACAATCATGGGCACGATTTCGCTTTCCATTTTTACGTCCTCGAGTCGACCACCCATATACATTTCCACTCATAATGAGGTAAGTTTTATATTAGATTTTACAATTATTACGTAGATTTAGAATATAATTGTATGCTAAAAATTTATTTAATTAGGTGGAACCATTCGGCGAGTTATGTCGGAATACCTACATCTCTCGAAGATATACGGCTTCTATTAAACCAACGATCGGAAGCAGAAGTAAGTATTAAATAAAATATATATATACATAATAAAATAGTCGTTTCGTATTTAGTATTTAGTATTATGTATTATGTATATAAGTAATATTTTTATCATGTTCATATAGTTTCAATGGACACCATATGAGGATCCGGCAATTCGGGCAGTAATTCTGGATGAATTCCTTCAAAATCCAAACGTTTGGCATGTAAATGTCCCATTGGTGAACTATGCTACCGTGGAGATGCACCAGTCAGATAGAGTATTAGGGTAATTTAGATTTCAACAACCAATTTTTGTAGCACCCGAGGTGTTTGATGATAAGCACAAAGTCGACTTACGGTAATTGCATACGGATTGGCCAAGATTCTGGTCACACTATATCAAAATGTGAGAAAATCGATATGATTATATACCTACTCGGGAACCGATCATCGTTCCAGAGTTAGCGTGCGTAGTGGAATACATGCCATGGTTTAGGATCCATGGCAAACCATATTTATTGTCGAAAGAGGAGAGGCGACGACAAATTCGTGCCCAAAGAGAACGACGGGGCCTTTTAAATCCAAGAAGAAGGGACGACGATGCAGGCCCATCAATAGCACCCACACAATCATCAGGCCCAACGGTTCAACCGACGACACCTACATCACAACCTTTTCAGATTATGCCAGGTGCGTATCCTAGCCCTTATATGTATCCTAACCCTTATATGTTTCATTTTTCTAGTCCTATGGCAGGTTGGAATCCATAGCCCGGTTCATCTCTGTTCCTGATTACTCCAAGTCAACCTCTGATCTATAAGCCACCGTCATATGAGAGATCGCACGAGGAACCATCGGGGAGCTCTTATTTCTACCAATCCCCATCACCTTACGGGATTCAAACACCTCCGCCATGGGTGACGCAAACACCGCCGCAATCATTATTCTATCAAGGTGGGTCACCCTCCCAACAGCCACAACCAGATCCCCTGTCGGAGGAACCACAACCCCCGCTAGAAGCTGATCGAAGGAGGGATCCAGCACGATCCCGTCGACGACCCTCATGTGGCACTGATTTCGACCGCCACGAACATTAATTTTTTTAATATATTTGTACAAAATTTTTTATATTGTTTCATTTAATAAAAATAAAAGGTCTTTTGAATAAGACAATTGTAATACAACATAGTTTCATTTAATAAAATATAAATAATACAACATAGTTTTTTACGACAACTATCAACTATTTCGATTTGGACATGATCTACTTGTATGGCCTAGGTTCCTACACCATCCGCACAACTTTTGATTATTGGTTGTTTCTCGGATATCCATATTGGTACGTATTCTAGTCGAGCAAGATCGACCCTTTGGTTTACGACGCAATTCTCTATCCGGTAACGGCTTAAACGGAGCAAGCGATACAGATGGCCAGTTACATTCATCTAGGACATGTGGGAATACGTGTCTCTACATGTTGTACATGGTTTCTAGTTTGTACACTTCTTCGACATAGCTTATAGGATCTAGACGGAGATTCTGACAAGCTGCAATTACATGAGCGCATGGATAACAAAGTGCGTCAAACCTCCCACAGTCACAAGTCCTATTTCTCAAGTGTACGCGATATTGCCCGCCAATAATACCTTTGTGCGGTCTGTCAAACTCTGTCACATGAAACCATAGGTTGTCTCGATCGTGATAGACTGTGTGCATAGTATTCATCCGCACCTTCGCCTTGTTAATTTCTTGCAATACCTTTGCGCACCATACACGACCTCCTTGCATTTGGCCTTTATAACTCGCTGCTCGCTTGGAAAATAGTGCCGCTAAATAAAAATATATCTCTCGAACAACCGATGTTATCGGCAAATGACGTGTTTCTTTTAGAACAGAATTTATGCATTCAGCCAAGTTTGAGGTCATATGACTATATCGTAGGCCGCCGTCGTATACTTGTGTCCACTATTCGAAAGGTATGTTACAGAGGTAGTCTGCGCCTTCTTCGTTAACTGAACGCAAAATCCCCAACATCTCATGAATACAGTCCTTACTTATCTCATACCCTGCCAATATAAGTTGATAGTGAAAATTACATACCACTTTTTCATTTAAAATAAATTCAATATTACAAATGAAATTACTTTAATAGATATTAAATACCCATGTTTGTTACTTGTCGTTTTTCACTTATAAATCAAAATTTCCCGTAGTAGTTGGACGCAACATGCCTTAGGCAATACCGATGGTGTGTGCGATGCCATAGGCTTCCCTGTCGCTCAATTACGGCCAGTATTCCGGTGCCCCGATCGATATGACACAGATATTAGGTTGGGGGGCAGACATGCCTCCTTAACCTATAAAGAAAGAACTCCCAATCATCAGCTGATTCCCCTAGTGTTATTGCAAACGCAAGTGGAAGGATTCTCCCACTGCCATCCTGTGTCACAGCTAGCAATAGCCGATGGGTATATCTACCGTACATAAAGATACCGTTAATTTGTACCAATGGCTTGCAATATAAAAATACGTCTTGGCATTGCTTAAAGGTCCAGAACATACGCTTAAATACTTCGCATCCACGGAGCAATCGGTCGTTGTAGTACACAGGTTCTGTTTCAAGGTCTGTTACGCAACCTGGGACATATCTCTCCAGCACCTGACACCACTGCCATACTTCATTATATGAAGCGTTCCACCTACCATGAATCTTTTCCAACGCCTTCTGCTTAGTTATCCAAGCCTTGCGGTAAGAGGGCGTGTACCTCAACTGGCTACGAATATTGGCAATTAAGACCGGTACTGAAGTTTTGGGATCGGCCTTCATCGTCAGTAGTATTAAGGTAGCTAACATATCTAAATTCATCTTGGGATGATCTTTCGAAACACCTGTCAACGAAGTATGTTAAAAAATGCAACAGTATGTAATAACAGTACCATTAAAAAACTCTAAACGATTAATAATACTGTACCGGTAGTACATGTATGTGGACCTTTGTAATTTTTTATCTCCCACAAGCCTGTCTTTTTCCTCAACGAGGCCATGATTTTCCATGAACATGTACCGTCTTGCACTGCACACTTAGCCTCAAACTTATTGGATTTGGATTTAACCACGTTGTAGTTAACCCCGTTCATTATGCTATGTTATTTTAATGCACCAAGAAAACTATATTTATTGAAAAACTCCTTACCAACTTCTGATTCATCTGAATCCAATGAGGAACTTATACGGTCACGCCTTCTGTGTGGTAGATCTAGAAACTCCAACGCATCATCTTGAGATAGATCGACATTATGCATGTGGGCTGGAGGTGAGTACGCCCTGAATCGCAGATCTTCTTCTTCATCATCTGAACCCCCTTTAACATCTTCAGGTATGGTTGGAACAGGATCGGGGCCGACCTCTCGAGGTGGATCCGCATCGAACTCATTATCTGACCTATCATCATGTGCAACGTAAAAGGTCCCCTAGCCGGTGGAAGTCGTAGGGAGTACATTATCCCTCCTTATGGACGTTTCACAATGTCTCCAATCAGATGTGGATTGCCAACCACTAGAAGTTGATGTCATTCCCCAGTACGTATTTCCAGCATCAAACATCGACCCACTGAGGTGCATGTCCCATCCACTAATGGAGTGTCGTGCAGGGGTTGGGTATTCCATACTGCTACTAAACACGGGCACTTTCGTATTTTGCCACCCACTAACGGAGTGTCGGGCATGGGTCGTGTATTCCTCTCGACCAGTAATAAATGTTGAAGCTGCAAATGCATCATTTGGCGATGAAAATTGTACATATAACTCAAGATGGGGTGACCCGCAAGCGAGATGAGTTTGCATTATTGCCTCCAAACTACGAGCGCCTTTGATGTCGAATGAGTCATATGTCACAAGATTAACTGAAGTACAAAATCGATACTTAATAGGTAAAACTTTCATTGGCGTTGTTCCGAAGATTTTGCACCTAATTCTTTTACGGAGTTCTGTCATATCTATGTTCTGGTTAAAAACCAGTATCGTTGTGTTCTCCGATAAAAAAAACACCATTTTCGGTGTTACAGACCTCACCATCATAGTAAATAACAGCACTAATACGTTCACTCATCTTCAATTTCTTTTCTTCTTAGCCTCTCTAATTTTTTTGTTGTAAGTTATGTGACCTAAGAATAAAATTTAGCTCATTTATAACCTCATTTTTCTACGAACTACTGTAGCAAAAGAGCGTCCACGTGGGAGCTTTTTCCAGAAATTTTACTGACAGTGCATCCTGCTTGAAGCGTTTTTGACACTATTTGTTCAGAAATGTCTACTCAGAATTATTTTTCTTAGAACTACTGTAGCAAAAGAGCATCCACGTGGGAGCTTTTTCCAAAAATTTTGCTGACAGTGCATCCTGCTTGAAGCGTTTTCGACACTATTTGTTCAGAAACATCTACTCAGAATTATTTTTCTATGAAATACTGTAGCAAAAGAGCATCCACGTGGGAGCTTTTTCCAGAAATTTTGTTGACAGTGCATCTTGCTTGAAGCATTTTTCGACACTATTTGTCCTGAAACGTCTGCTCAGAATTATTCTTGCAAAAACCCTAAACCTTAAAACCTATGACAAAAAAAATTATATTGCTTATATGTTTTTTCTAATACCCTAAACACAAATTTATTTTAAAAAACTAAACCCTAATCTTTAATTTAATGAATTAACCTTAATACACTCTAATTTAGTATTTAGTATTTAAAATTAATAGTTAATTTAATGAATTAACCCTAAAATCCTAAATCATAATTCAATTAATTTTTTCTCGAAACTCTAAACTTAACATAGCGCCAGTATGTATATATGCTGCAATCATATTATCTTTGAGATTTTTTTCGTGTATGTATCAATTAACCCTAAACCCTAAATTAATCCATAATTTAATCAATTAACCCTAATACCCTAAACTCTAATTTAATATTTAGTATTTAAAATTAATAGTTAATTTATACCCTAATTCAATTAATTTTTTTCCTAAAACCCTTAAACCCTAAAACTCAAAAAAAAACCTAAACCTTTAAAAAACACTAACCCTAAACCCTAAAAGCCCTAACCTTAAATCAATTAAATAATAAAACCTTAACCCTAAAAGAAGGACAAAACGCTTCCCTAGGGGAGCGCTTTGTCCATGTTAGCAAAGCGCTCTCTCAAGGATGAGTTTTTTGCTAATGAGGACAAAGCGCTTCCCCAGGGAAGCGTTTTGTTGACACGTACTCCAAAATCGTGCTTACGTGGACGCGTTTTCGTGGAAAACGGCCTAATCTGGTAAATAACACAATAAACGGCCCATTTCCGTAATTATATTATTTAAAGGGCATTTTTGGGTAAAACGCCCTATTGCCCTAGTATTTTAATTAAATTAAAGAGTAAATAAAGTTTTCACATATATATTATTGGGGAACGACTCAATTAAGCAATGAACAAGTACAAAATGATAGAATAATTTGAGAAATTGAATACACAAATTTAATGTTGAAAACCCCCTTTAAAGAAGATAAAAAACCACATGTAAAGATAATTCTACTATAATTGCAAAAGAATGAAGAGTGCAAAAGATAAAGATAAAAAATTAAACCTCGAAACCTAAAAACAAAGAATCCTCCAAACGTAAACACAAAATTCTCTAAAAGTGTTATAAGTTTTAATATTTAATGATTGTCTTTTCTAAGGTTGTAAAAAAGCCTATTTATAGACTAAATTCTTAAGTCAAATAATAAAAAAATAATCTAGACTAACCAGGGTTCAACTTAAACAAATAAACATAGTTTAACTGAGAGATTATTTTTCAATTTGACTAAAATACGTGGCATACTCAATATACATGATGCATTTGTTGGACAAGTCTAAATTTGTACAAAATATATTATATAATATATGAATTTTAATTTATTGTAACTTTTTTTATATATAAAATTTTGATTTTGATTTTGATTTAACTTTTGACAATTCATTAATTCCATTATCGAAATTGTATATTAATTATTACAATGTAAGATCATGAGATTATATTGTTACTTGAAATCTATCTCGATAGAGAACACATATAGTGTGGTTTAAACTCAAATAAATATAAATAAAACGAACATATAGTCGGAATAAAAAACCTCCAGATGATTCAATATTACTACTAAACCAAAGTTTTATTAGCCAAAATTAAATCAATATTTTATGTGTACAGTTGAATAAAAATAATAGTTTATATAATTACATCAATTTTGATATTTTGTATTATATAAATTAAAATAGCATCATGATGTCTAAATTTTTTTGATACAATTCTTAAATTACCCATAATCAATGTCTAAAATAGAAGATATTATAGACTTAAATGCATACGAATTCATGTCCTTCATTATCATAAATAAGTAAAAAAAAGCAGCATAGAGATCGTAATATTTGTTTTCAAAATACTCTCTGTTTAGAAAAGTAACTTGATTTTGGGTATTTACATATAATTACACATATATTATATGTTTGGAATAATTATTATAATTAGTGAATCTCACTAAATTAAATATAATTGATACACTTCAATTATACTCTGTAATAGAGTTATGCAAAATAATTAATCATAATAATTTTTAAAATTTTATTATTTTTAAGATATAATTACACAAATACAATTAAAGAATTAAAAGTTATCAAAACCATTCTAATAATAACATTTCTTGCAATTGTTTTATGATATTTAAACATATAACATGTGATTCTTAAATAAAAACTATATAATTTTTGTCGTCAAAATACTAAAATGTAGCATGTGATAATTATACATGAGTAAATATATATATATATATATATATATATATATTTTAGTATTTAAGATAAAATTTATTAAAAATCATAAAGAAATTATAACTTTTATAAAAACATTTTATGTAAATATTATATTTTAATATATAATTAATGTGAATTAATTAATATTTTCATAATTTAAATAAAATTATTTTTTATAATTTTTTTCTAAAAACAGTTTATTTTTATAATTTTATTTTATAAAAATATATTTTCTATAGAGCATTATGGAAATTATAAAAAGAATTGGTTTTTTACCTTTTTTTTAATTTTTTGTGAAACATTATATACCTATTTTATTTTTTATTTTTTGAATTTTTAATATATATTTTATTTGTAATTTTCAAATGTTGGCGTCATTGTAGCACTATTAGCGTCACATGTTAAATGTTGAATTCCCTACATCTCAAATATTCATTACATAATATGAAAATTTTAGTATCATTTGTCTTAAATACGATTTTATTTAGGTCAAACTATTAGATTTTGTACTATAAATAAGTAGATGTATTTAATTTAGTTATTTTTAATATTTGTAATTTTATATTTTTAAAATTTTAGTCCAAATTAAATGGAAACTATTTAATTCATTGAGTTATTTTATGTTATTTTTAAAATTTGATGCGTTGAATATATTATTGCATGTGTGTCAGGTCAACTTATTATTTCTACATGTTATTAAAAAAATAGTTAATAGATTTAACAATTGTTGTTTGTATTAAGATTAAAATTTTGAAAGCTAAAAAATATAACGACTAAAAGTGATCCAGTTGGTGAACATAAACTAAATTTCAAACTTTACGCATAATACAAGAGTAATACTAGAGTTTAACCAAACAAATTTAATAGTTATTGTTTAGTTAAAACTAAATATTCAAAAAATAAAAAAGTATAGAAATTAAAAATTTTAAATTAAATATAAATATTAAATCTACAACTTATAAAAAAATATTATCCAATAGAAAATTTTGACCTTTTATTTAAGAAAAATCAAATATAAATACTAATTCTTTAAAAAAAGGAACAAGTATTATATAGGCATAAACAACCTCGGAACCAAACATATACATTTAAAATAAATAAATAAGGCTGGTGCATAAAAATTAGAAATGTCGCCATCAAACTATTATCCAGCGCTAAACGCCACTCATCCAATTTCAGAAGGACAATACATCACGAGAAAATTTATTTTGGTATGTTATCAATTATTCATTCACCCATATATTTGTCTTCACCTACATTACTTTTTTTTTCCCCAAAATTTAACCATCTCTATTCTTAATAAAAATATTTGATATATTTGACAGCATATCATTTTCATAAACTATTAATTAATTAAAATTATCTGCTGTTAAATAAAATAATTAATATATTTTAAAAACCTTTAAAATTTTTTATATATAATTTCTCATGCTATTGATTAAACCAATATCACTTCACTTTCATATTAATTCAAATAATATTAATACTTTTTAACTTCCAAAGGTAATTTTTCGAGTGCAAATTTTTAATATACTCTTCACTATGACACTTAAAAGCATACTCTTCACTAACAATTATCTCTAATTTTAGCTATTGCGTCCCGTATGAAGTTATTAATAGCATGCCTAATTATCACTCTACCTAAGCCTATAGTCACAGATCACTTGGCCACTTATCATTGACCCAATAATAAGGACTTGACACGTGATCAGACTACAACTAAGAGTATGAAGCCCTCAACTTGGACAGAAAATGGAAACTCCTTGCTTTTCTCCTCCAAACCTTCTTTTTTGATTCTAATCTTACCACTTCCAAACATCATCTATGATGGTTCTCTGCCTTGTATCCAACTAGATGAACCATTTATCTTCACTGTCTGCTCTGCCTTATTAGATCCAACCATAAACAGAAAATAAAATAATTATATAAACTAAAATTTAAGCATAATAAACTTATTAAATAAAAATAAAAACATCATTTACTATAATAATAAAAAAAAAACTATCCGCAAAGATTTTTTTTTCCATTCCTTTTATGTTTAATAAATACGTAGGACTAAAAATAACCATTCATTTAAAGAAAAAAGGAAAATATCATTTTATTTTATTTTTCCTCTGAATTCATTATTTTTTAAGATATAGAATACTCGGCGAAGCGTTTGAGACAGTAGTCAAATAATTGATTTGAATAATTAGGTGGAAATACTCGGCGAAGCGTATAAGAGATCCAAGGTGTACGCTAACTAAAATGTCCACGTGATTTAATTTATTTACCATTAATACCGACAAAACCTTATCATCTGCTGTTGTGTACGTAGCAACATTAGTATTGTAATAAATATCAGTCTGTGCCGTGGAGAAAAGTGAGAAACATTTTTTGGTGAACAAGAAAAAGAAAGTTGCCATAAAAATGGACAAGGCACTGTTACAGGGAGATGATCGGAAAACATGGGGCACGACGGTGTTCGTGAAGGAGCTGAAGAAGGTGAGTTACATGGCGGCACCGATGGTGGCTGTATCGGTATCACAGTATCTATTACAGGTGATATCGTTGATGATAGTTGGTCATGTTGGTGAGCTTGCTCTTTCTGGGGTTGCTATTGCCACTTCTTTCACCAATGTCACTGGCTTCAGTTTACTTGTAATAATCCTTCTTTTCTCCTTTCTTGCTTTTCTTTTTTGTTCTGCTTAAGTTTTTTTATATATATTTTTAAAACTGTTTTTAAACCCTAAACTAAATGAAGGATTTGAGACAAAGTAAGAAAATTTATATTGAAAGGCTGAGGTAAAGTTAAAAGAGCTTGAATTAAATTATAAATTTTTTGAAGGATCAAATATGTAATTTATCCGTCTCGTTTGGCTTGGGGAAAGTACTAAACTGACAAAGTAGTAAATATCTACCCAAAAATATTAATACGTTAAAATATAATAAATCTTCTGAATGAGGAAATGAGTTGGTAATACGAACGATAGATTTAGTTTGGACTGGATTTAGTTACGATATTAAACTATTTAAGTTTAGGGTTAACATGAAACATTTGTAAAAATAAAATAAAATTGATTATAATTTTTTAGATGATGAGTCATGTATACCTTATTTTAACTTACATGAATTGATATTTATTGTATTAATTTTTATATGTTGAAATTAATAAAATTTTTAATTGAAGAGTTAATTTACTCTTTAATTTAATATATAAAAATTAATTAATTTATTTTTAAAAAAATTAAATATAATTTAATTTTTAATAAATAACCTTGATGTTATTTTCACCATTAAAAAGGTAAAGTTAAAGGTTTAGTTAAAAAAAAATCTCTTCGAGTATTAGAAAAGATGCTTTCTTCGTAAATTGAGCTCTAAATTTTCATATTGGCCTTTAAAGGGTTTTTTTTTTTTTTTTTCTGAAATTTTATTTAGATTATTATTTCTATCTTATTTTACTCAAAAAGTTATATGTCTAATAAGAATGGGTGATATGTCACAGTTTCATGGACTACTATTATCTTTTAGTAAAATGGAACAAAATTAATAATTTAAATGTAATTTTTGATAAAAAAAATTTTAAGGACCTATTTAAAAAGTGCTATAGTTTATGGGCTAGTTTATGAATAAAGCCTTAAAAAAAAAAAGACATATAATAGCATTTTAATTCTACAAGTTACAACAAAATAGGTCAGGCCAAAGTGACTTAATTTAGCTTAGTTCAAGTTTTCAAATCACTAGCACGGGATTATTATTATTTTATTTCAAGGTCTCAATGTAAATCGATGGCTAACACTATATAATTTTCATTGGAAACAGTTTGGAATGGCTGGTGCATTGGAAACACTAGGTGGTCAGGCTTATGGAGCCGAACAATATCAAAAGCTTGGAACCTACACTTACTGTTCAATCTTATCTCTCATTACAATTTGCCTCCCAGTTTCCCTCTTTTGGATTTTTATGGACGAATTCTTAATATTTATGGGTCAAGACCCTCAAATTTCACATGTAGCCAGCATTTACTCCATTTGGCTCATCCCTGCATTATTTGCCGATGCTATTCTTCAATCACTGGTTCGTTATTTCCAGTCCCAGAGCCAAATTCTCCCATTGTTTTTAAGTTCATGTGCCACCATATGCTTCCATGTACCACTTTGCTGGGTTCTAGTACATAAAACCAATCTGGGTTACGTAGGTGCTGCATTAGCAATCACACTTGGCTTGTGGTTTAATGTCATTGTGCTCGGGTTTTACATGAGATGGTCCGCTAGTTGTGAGTCAACTCGGACTGTTATTGTGGGGGATGTTTTCGCGAGTATCAAAGAGTTCTTAAGCTTTGCACTCCCTTCTGCTGTAATGTGTTGGTATGTATATTTCAGCTTTCTTTCTTTGTTTACTAATCAATTTTTGAACGTACATATATGTTCATTTTTATTACCATGATGATCAGTCTTGAATGGTGGTCATTCGAGCTTCTCGTACTTCTATCCGGCCTTTTACCGGATTCGGAACTCGAAACATCGGTTCTTTCTATATGGTATGTAACCAAATTTATTCGAAACTTCGGTTTTTTCAGTTTTTCAATAAGAATTTTACTAATTTCTTCTCATTATGTGCCGAGTAAAGCCTTTCAACAACATCATTACACTACTTCGTACCGTATGGAGTTGGTGCTGCTGCAAGGTTAGACCAATATCTATTATATCCAGTAAAAGTAACATGGAAGATTTAATACTAGGAGTCAAATTGTATTTTGTCAAGTCTACTAAAAAAATGAATAAATTAATATCTGTACATTAAATCAAAAATAAATTGGTCATTTCTATTAAAAATTTTATCTATTTGTATTGTTAAAAATTGACATGGTTGATGGAATAATTATATATTGATATGTGGTGTGCCTTGTGTACTTTATATTTATGTACAATGATCAGCTTTTAACAATAGAAATAGATTTAATTTTTAAGAGAAAGACCAAGTTGCTCTTTGATCTAACGTACAATGATTAATTTATCCATTTTTTGAATAAACGGGACAAAATACATTCCGACCCCTAGTATATGAACTTCCATGGTATTTCTACCATTATATAGTGTATGCCATTGACAAAAGCTTAATTGCATATGCATTGAGACTTACATGTGCCACTATGCCACTCCCTTTGTTTTGCAGTACTCGAGTTTCGAATGAACTAGGAGCAGGGAACCCACATTCGGCTCGAGTAGCAGTCAATGTTGTGATGATACTCGGAATTTTTGAAGCAATGATTGTTAGCATAACCCTCTTCAGCTGCCGTTATGCTTTCGGATATCTATACAGCAACGAACAGGAAGTTATCGACTACGTTGGAGAAATGATTCCTTTAATTTCACTATCCGTCATCGTTGACAGTTTACTAGCAGTTATTTCCGGTCAGTCTCTATACATTGTTCCTCATTCATGTGATATTCAGACAAATCAAGCTGTATAACTTGAGTTTTCTTGCACGTTTCAGGTGTCGCGAGAGGAACCGGGTGGCAACACATCGGAGCATACGTGAACCTTGGGGCATACTACCTTGTTGGAATCCCAGTTGCTGCTCTGCTATGCTTTAGCCTACATCTTAGAGGAAAGGGACTTTGGATTGGAATATTGACCGGTTCTTCTTTACAATTGGTTCTTCTAGCTTTAGTTACTGGTTTCACAAATTGGCAAAAACAGGTATATATATATTTATATAATAGTATCATCAAAATTTTGGGATTTGAATGTTAATGTGTTCAGCTAAGTGAAAATTTTGGTATGGATGTTGCAGGCAAGCAAGGCACAAGAGAGAATATTTGAAGAGAAATTTTCCAATGGATTATTAGCTTGAAGAAACAAGAACTGGTCATGTGTTGAGCTACTACCAACATTTTGATTTAGTTCTTATGGATTTTGTGTTTAGTTATAAACCTTTTAAGTCACCATGTTTATACAATAAATTGCCATCGTGTTGTCTGGTTTTATGTCCACTTTTTTGTCCATTAAATCTCCTGTATTTATATATATGTATTGCTGAGGGTTAGGTTTTCGATATGTTGATATTGTTTTTTGGTGAGAGTTTCTCAACTTAATTGAAAGCTTGAGCGGGTTTATAAAGTAATTCTGTAGACTCTCCATATGCAGCTATGCTTCTGCATATGAATTTAGGATGCTTAATCATGACTGTTTGGTGTTATCTTTCACATATATTTCTGTTGGACATTTAGAGATGTTAATAAGGCAGCTTGTTTGTGTGTTTGGGTGATTTTATTGTATGGATGGAACGCTCCTCTATTGATTTTGTCTTTAGATGCTACTTTAGACTTAACTAGAATGGGTGCATGATTTAAAATTAACTCTATCCGCTTCAGCTTAATTTTGTTTGTTCCACTGTAGTTAGTTCTACCTTGTTTGTCTTTTGCTTCTGTTATTAATATAATCACTCAACCTTTAAACTAACAGTAAATTTACAGAAAGTGAGCACCTCATAAAGTGCAAAATTATAGGATACAAAATCAGCCTAATTCAATAACTTCATCCAAAAATAACTTCAACTCAAATTTTACTTAGTAAAAAAAATTCGAGGATAAATATTAAAATTACACATGAGCTTTGGATTAATGTGTAATGTTATCTATTAAAATTGATTTTGTGCAATTATATGAAATTTTGGATTGATTTAAATTTCACAAATTACTAACATAATTATTAATATAGTACCATTTTATGTTTATATTGCATACACAAAGAACTATGTTTCTCCCATATAAAAAACTTGATATGGTTATTTCTTTAAATGTGTATAATTGAAGTAAAATCAAAATTTCATATATAGATTTGAATTACAATCAAATTTTATGTAGATATCAAATTACACTTTCGATCAAAGCTCATACGTGATTTTGAGATTCATCCTAAAATTTTAAAATCTTAACTTGAAAAATTCACTCCCTTGGACCCTACCGTGGAAGTCACTCCCTTGTTTGGTTAGTAGTATCACTTGGATTGCTTTTACCATGACTTTCAAGCCTTTCTTATCCAGTTGCAAGTGTTCTGCTAGATACGAGCTGATCTAAGTGGGTACCAATGCCTGTGATGTAGATTTTCATCAAATAAAAACAATAGACTAAAAGAGGCCTACTGATGGTCTTCTTCAAAGGCTTATGTCTTTTATGTTGCTTGCCTCTTTTGCCAAGGTTTCTTAAATGTTATCTTCTTTTTCTTCAACTCTTATGCTTTTGACACTATTGACACATGTTAGTAATGTTTTGAGCTCAAAGTAGAGTAAGACTTTAATTTAGGATGGTGATGGTTAAATAATGAAGAATTAGGGGTAAAAACACTATTAAGGTCTTTGTACTAGGAGTTTAATTGCATTTTACTCCTACTAAAAAAATGGGCAAATTAGTTCTTGTACGTTAGATCAAAGTGCAAATTGATCCTTCTGTTAGAAATTCCATCCATTTTTGCTGTTAATAAATGGTCCTTCTATGTCAGCATGAGGTACACATGGCACGCCACATGTCACTATTTGATTATTCCATCAACCAACTAATTTTTAACTAAAAGGGCCAATTTACTCTTTGATCTAACAAACATGGACTAATTTGCCAATTTCTTAAGTAGAGGAGGCAAAATGCAATCCAACTTTTAATATAGAAGCCTCCATAGTACTTTTACCCTACAAATGCATGTCGATTAGAGCAGATTCTCATACCTAAGTACCATTTTTGTTCTGCACTTGACAATTTTGCTTGATGATTTAAGGAACAAAAGGTGTTTATAGAGACTGAAGTGGTAAAGATTGTCATGGAAGCTTGTGCTAAAGCAACCTATATAAAGAGATGTATCTTCACTTCTTCTCCATTGACATCCATTTGGAGGAATGAAAATATAGATGGGATTATTAATGAGAGCTATTAGATCAGTGAAGAATTTTGTAGAGAAAATAAGTGTTAGCTTTGATTCCCCAAGATTTTGATATAACAATATTTAAGATAAATTTTATATATTATATTTTTTAAGTCATTTAGTGAAAATATGGTCGAAAATTTTATCAAACATTTTTAAAACAATTTTAAAAGTTGAAAAATATTTTTTAAGAATTTTTTAAGTGTTTTCAAGTTAGGTACAACACATTGGCCAAAAAGTGCGATACCTAGAAGTTAATGTGCAAAATGACATAGAGGTACAACACTCTTCCACCCAAGTACTGCCCCTTACCCAAGAGGTACTTCACCCTTCCAGTTGGGGTGTAATACTTGTTGATCAACAATCAAATTTTAAAGAAAGGTACCACACCCTAAAGGCTAAGTATCGCACTCCAAAGCTCTGCAAGTGTTTTTAAGCCCAAAATTAATTCTTCCAATGGTTAGAATTCATCCCCAAGAACCATAAACGTTTAGAAACTCATTCCTCAATATTGATACAAGTAAAAAAACACATCAAGACACAAGAGATGAACATCCAAGCATAGAAATCAAGAGAAAAGTCTCCAATTCTTTATTTCTTCATTTTCTCTTGTATATATATCTTGTAACAATTTATTTTTTAGTGGTGTCAAAAATGATAGTTTCAGAGCCCGTAAATATTATTAATTAATATTTATGAGTCAATTATAATATTATATTAAATTTTGGTCTAATGAATTTGTTAATTGGATAGTTAGTTAAGGTACAAACGTTTTGACCCTAAAGTCAATGGTGTTGAAAAATGAGGTATCAGGACCTCATTTCTATAAATTGAGTTTGTAGATATTTTATTAAACATTTGCGGAGTTATTATATAAATGAATTGAATTTTGGATAGGTAATTTTATTGAATTAGTGGTTAATTATGGTACAAGGACTAAATCATAAAAGTTATCGATATAGATTTTTAATTTCTAAAGGACTTAGATAGTAATTAAAACAAAGTCAAAAGTGATGATCGGACCATTTTAAGTGTAGTGAATGGTTGGTGGTGGGGATTTTCTTAAAATAATGTTAAAATTCTTAGTTGAATTATTTTTTATATGTTAATGAAATAATAAGCAAAACCTATCATCTTTTTATTTTGTCTTTTGAATTGAAAATACAAAGAAGAAAACTAGAGAATCCATTTTTCTTATTTCAAGCTTTTCAACCATCGCATGATCGGGATTTGGGGACCAAATCGTAGATAATCGTGAAAAAAGCAAATTAGTGGATTAGTCCTTGACGACTTGTTAATTCCTGATTTTGTCAAGTAAGTCCATATGATATGATTATATTTAAATTGTTATATAATTTAATTTTGAATTCGTGTATGTAAGATAGCAATTTGAAATGTTTGCAATTTGATACAAAATGAGATATATGGACTAAATCGTAAAGAAATAATAAAATGACTAATAAATTGAATATGCTGAATTGCAATTTAAGATATTTAATGAATTAATAGATGAGTATGATTGTTGAAATCGTATTGGCATGAATTTAATATATATTATCGACACAAAGGACTAAATTGAAAATAGTGTAACTTGGTGAAATTATGAAGTTGTCTTGGAATTGAAACGAATCATGCTATGCCTTGTATGAAATGATAACTTGATTAATGCATTGGTGATACTGAGATCAATAGAATGAGAGTTGAACTTGTAATGAAATTGGATTATTGGTTGCTCTATTAACTATTCAACACTTTGATGCTCTTTAATTAGCACTTTTGTGCTCTCGGTTCAGCACTTTGGTGCTCTTTGATTAGTAAATTTGTGCTCTCTGTTCAAAATTTCGGTGCTCTTTGATTAACATTTTTGTTCTCTCTGTTCAGCACTTCGGTGCTCTCTGATTAGCACTTTTATGCTCTCTATTTACACTACGGTGCCTTTGTACAGAATTATGGTGCTTTCTGGTATGATTTAGTACTCGTGTATCGAATTTGTTTACTAAGTTTTATCGGGCTAATTGGTATATGAAAATTAAGGAATGAAAATGATATGATATGATGCTTTTATATATATATAAATAGTTGAACGTAGAATAAATATTGGAAATGGTATTGGATTGATGACTTCATGAGAATAATACTGAATTGAAATGTTAAATGTTTATATTTTAATGATGACATCATGAACTAACTAAAATACAACAAAGGCAAGTGCACCTATCGAATGGTAGTATACCTATGGTGAGTTGGTAATATCGTATTCACGAGGACTAAAAGTACTAGTAATTACTATCTTTTTATTATCTAGCCTATAAATTGAAGGTTTGTTTTTAATATAAAATTAAACTAAACTAATTGCTAAGCGATAGAGAGCGAATTGGGAAAATAATTGAAGAAAACTTATGAGAGAGACAGTACCCAGGAAAGAATCCACCTAAACTTCACTTATTATTCTAAATCTGAATTAAATGATTTATTCATTTGACTTGATCCGTAGAAATCCCTAAATTATATTAATATCTCTTTCGAGAGTAAAAATAACTGACTCTAGGTTGATTAATTGAAATTTCTTTCTAATTAAAACCCCTATTGTCGCATTAACTCGATCTATGGATTCCCCTATTAGATTTGACTCTAATCCGGTAGATTTATGTTATTCTATTTCTAGGATTGCATGCAACTCCACTCAATTATGTCAGATCTACTCTTAAACAGGGACTTTTGCTCCACTGAATAAGCACATCAATCATGAATTAATATCCTGGAAACATTAAACATGAAGGTAAGTAAACATAATTGAGATCAAGAACAAATATTTATCATGTAATTCAGAAAAATCAAATAATAAGATCTGTTATAAGTTTCATCTTCCCTAAGTATTTAGGGAATTTAGTTCATACTTGGAAAGGAAAACATTTCAAAAAATAGGAAAACAACAAAACATAAAGAAACCCAAAAACTTCTAAAGAATTTGAATGGAGATCTTCAGTCTTGAAGGAGATCCTACTTCTGAGTTGAGTCCGTCGGCGTTCTTCGAGTAATTTCTGCGTTCTACTCTGTGTCCTCCCTTTAGGTCCTTTTCTAGTGTGTATTTATAGACTTTAGAATGCTTAGAAACCCTAAAAATTGGATTTTTCCGCGTAACAAGGAAACAGTGTGCGAAATCAACACGAACTGGCACATGGGCGTGTGGCTAGCCCGTGTGGCTCACATGGGCGTGTGACTAGCCCAGTGGAAATATCCAAGCCGTGTGGATCCTGGAAACAACTCTTTTTTCCCGATTTTGGCTCATTTTTCACTCCCCTATGCTCACCTAAGTATAGAAACATGAATTTAAAAGATTAGGAGTATCAAATTCACTAATTCATATAATAAATCATCCAAAAACGTAATCAAGAATGGGATTAAAAACATGTTATTTTTATGGCTGATCAAATATCCCCACACTTGAGCATTTGCTTATCCCTAGGCAAAATCCTCAACTCACAATTAAAATTAATCTTTCTCAACTTGTAATTCTCATCAATAATGTTTTGTCATAATTCACAAATAATCACACATTGATAATTCAACTAAAAGAGCCCTAAAGATTCAAACAATCCAATTCACACATTTTTTAAGATATGAAAACATAGGTATCTCCATTTATCTAAGTAATTACCTTTAATTCAAAATCGACAAGATTTTACATCCTCACTAAAGATTCACTCAAATCACTCAAAGTGTTTAAGGTTCAAAAATTAAGCACTCAAAAGTCAATTATGAAAAGTCATTACCATAGGCTTACATGAAAATCAAATCTCCACCACTATAAAATGATATGATACACAAGTCAAAAGGTCTTTAAAGGGTTGTAACGGGGCTTGGGTTAAAAGTGTGGATAAAGGCTAAAAAAGAAGGTTAGAATGGAGATCGAATTGATAAATTACCTAACTAGAAAAATAAACTAATACTGAATAATTACATCAATCGAAATTATTAAAGAATAACACGAACTTCTTCTCAAAATATGAAATTAACTACTTAAGCTCAAAAACATAGAACTGGTAATAATCAACATAAATGCATTTTTTCACTTTTTTTTTCATTTTTTTTAAGACAATGGATAATAAGAGAAAATTTAACAACTGAAACAAAAGAAATAGTTAAGCAACTAACCAAATCAAATCTCGACAAAAAGGGAGTCACTAAAACAGGAAACAATTCTCAATGAATCAAAAATGAGTTATGGGTTAATATTAATAGGTAAATTAAGAAACGATTTGTTAGGCTTAAAGGGGGTTCACTAAGGGTTAGTTTTGAAGGTAGGCTTATGAGATAAGTGGGTTAAAATCTAGGTGCCTTTATCATCTCTGTATATCAAATCAGAGGTGTGGTCTCGACATGTATAATCGAAGCAAGTTCTAGAATAACCAATCAGTATTGACACACTCATAACCAATAATAGAGTGAGTGATAAACCATAATATATACATATTTTTTATCCCATGCTTGGCATATTTATGGATGATTTATCATTAATTTTATTGAATTAGATACTCCTAATTCTTTAATTTCATGTTTTATACTCAAGAGAGCATAGAAGAGTGAAAAGAGCAAGAAACAAGCTAAAAACGAACAAAATAGGCTGATTTCAGTGTTCCACACGGCTTAGGCACTTCCACACGGGTAATCCACACGCCTGTGTTAGACACACGGGTAGGCCACATGCCCGTGTGTCATGGCCATGTCGACTTAAAACCATGTTAGAATTACACACGGCCTGAGCACTATCACACGGGTGTGCCACACGGCCGTGTCCCTGTCGAGCCCAAGTCTAATTCTATTCGGAAAAGGCTACTTCTAGGCTATTTTGGGCATCCAAAGTCTATATAAACACCCTAGAAGAGGATCAAAAAAGACACGCAGAGTAGAAAGCAGAAAAATACTCGAAGACAGCCATCGGAATCAGCTCAGAAGCAGGATCTCCTTCAAGACTGAAGATCTCCATTCAATTTTTCTTGAAGTTTTTGGGTTCTTTATGTTTTGTTGTTTTCCCTATTTTGAGATGTTTTCCCCCCATTAATATGAACTAAGTTCCCTAAATACCTAGGGAAGATGAAACCTATGATAGATCTTATTACTATTTGAATTATATGATAAATACTTGTTCTTATTCTTAATTATGAGTTTTAATTCCTGATTTAATGTTTCAGGATATTAATTCGGGTATTGATGTGCTTATTTAGTGGAGCAAAAATCCCTGTTTAAGAGTAGATCTTCCATAACTAAACGGAGTTGATCGCAATCCTAGAGATAGGACGGCGAAAATCTGCCGGATTAGAGTCAAATCTAATAAGGGAATCTATAGATCGAGTTAATGCGACAATAGGGGTTTTAATTAGAAAGAGATTTCAATTAATCAACCTAGAGTCAGTTGTTTTTAGTCTCGAGAGATATTAACATAAATCAGGGATTTCTACGGATTAAGTCAAGTGAATAAATCGTCTAATTCAGAAGTAATAAGTGAAGTCTAGGTGGATTCTTCCTTTGGTATTGTCTTCTCCATCGGTTTTCCAAAAGTATTTTCCAACTTTTATCTCTATCGTGTTCTTAGTTAATTAGATAGTTAGTCTTGGTTTAAAAACTTCCATTTAATTCTTAGGCTAGATAATAAAAAAAATAGTAATTACTAGTACTTTTAGTCCTTGTGGAAGCGATATTTACGGTCTCACCATAACTATACTACTGTTTGATAGGTGCGCTTGCCTTAGGCGAATTTTTAGTCAGTTTAGCGACCATCAAGTTTTTGGTGCCGTTGCCGGGGACTAAGATATTAGGAACGCTTGATTTTTATTACTTTATCCATTTTTTTTACTTTTATTGCAAATTATTTTTTGTTTTAAATTTAATTTTTACCTCTTTTCTAATCTCTCTGTTATTTGCTTCTGGCAGGTATCTCTAGTTTATGACTAGAAGGAACCCGTCAGGACCTTTGCTATTTGACAGTGAGATAGAGAGTACAGCTTGCAGAAATCGAAGAGAAATAAGGCGAAGCTTACAGTACATACAAGAAGAGCAAGAAAACAATATCCCTACTACAGAAGAGATGACCGATAATCAGAATAATCCGCTACCCCCTGTAGTTGCCGCAAATCCTGTTAATCAGAATCATGCTGCGTACTATGTATGATTATGCTAAGCCTACTTTAACAGGAACTGAATCGAGTATTGTTTGACCTGCTGTTGTTGCAAACTAACAAGAAAATAAACACAAATAATAAAGAAGATTAAAGGGTTATAACTCGATTAGAAACAACCATAAATATTTCAAAAGATAATAATGAAAATAAGTTGAAGAAAAAAAAAAAAAAAAACAACTAAAACAAAATTAAAAAGGAAGATAAAAAATAAAAAAATAAAAAATAAAAAATAATAAACTCAATGATATCAATAAACTTAAAGGTAATTGTAATGATAAAAGTAAAAAATACGAAAAAAATAGAAATAGAAAAATCAAAATAATAAAAAATGTATAAAAAATTAAAAATATAAGTATAAGAATAAATAAATAAATTAATTAATTAGTAAAATAAAAATAAATAATATAAAAATTAATAATAAATAAAATAAAATAAAATAAAATTGGGGTGATTAACCTAGTTTTCACATGGCAATGGACATGCCTGTGTGTTCAGACCATGTGGGAAACATGGCAATGTGCCAGACCATGTGTGTTTTCCTTCGCTTCTCCCACGCCCATGTGAGATCTCATATGCCCATGTGGCTAGGCCGTGTGCCTTATCCGTGTAACTCTCTAACTTTGAAAAAAATTAGCTCCGGGTTTCACATGGCCTAGGACAAGCTCGTGTGTCCAGGTCATGTGGGTCACATGGCCATGTCACCAGGCCATGTGTGCTTTCCTTCACTTCTCCCACACCCATGTGAGATTCCACACGCCCGTGTGGCTAGGCCGTGTGCTCCACACACCCGTGTGGGTCAAAAACACATATTTTTTTTTTAGATTTTGAAAATTAATTAATTATTTAAAATATATATCATGAAATAACATTAAGAAAATTAGTAGTGTTAACACTCGGGTTGCCTCCCGAAAAGTGCTTATTTAAAGTTTAAGCTTGACTTACCTCATATTCGCACGGTTACGGTGGTTCACGGAGTCGAAACTCCTCTTTCTCACTGACAATTCTATTATCAACATAAGGTTTTAGCCGTGTAATATTTAACTTAAAAGTGCCAAATTTAGAATGATTTACCTCGATTGTATCGTATGGGAAAATATTCAGTACCGTAAAAGGAGTTGCTCCGGTTGCATTAAGCTCTGAAGTGGTGATTCGAGGCTCCGTTTTATCTTACAATACCTGATCGGAAACTTTAACTTGGTTCATCCCATCCTTAAGCTCGTCATGGCATCGCTTTGGTTCATCGTGTATTCTAGGTTTCTCTTTGACGTGTGTCCGCCATTCATCTAGTTTATCGATTTTTAATATTCTTTCTTCATGATTTGTTCTATTTTTGTCATGTAAACTAGACTGCGGTGCTGTCACATTTTTCCGGGGTGTTTCCTATAAAGAATGTTGAGTCACAAGGTTATTAACATTAACAGAACTCGTAATATCATCTCGATCACTCGATATCCTAACAGAATCACGAGCTTGGAGTTTAATCGTGTCATCACCTACACGAAGTATTAACTCACCTGTAGCAACATCTATGATAGTTCTAGCAGTTGCTAAAAAAGGCCGTCCTAAAATCAACGGTACGTCACTATCCTCATCCATATCTAAAACAACAAAATCAACTGGGAAAATAAATTTATCAATTTTGACGAGTACGTCTTCAACAATACCCCTAGGAAGTCTAATTGTTCTATCTACGAATTGAATGCTCATCTTAGTTTGTTTGAGTTTCTCAAGACCTAGTTGCTTAAACATGTTGTAGGGCATGACATTAATACTAGCCCCTAAATCAGCCAAAGCATTATTCACACTTAAACTACCAATTAAATAAGGAATAGTAAAACTCTCTGGATCTGTCAATTTGTTGGATAGTTTATTTTGCAAAATGGTTGAGCACACTGTATTTTGCTCCACGTGCGACGAATCATCTAACTTCCGCTTATTTGCTAAAAGCTCCTTTAAAAATTTAACGAAATTTGGCATCTGCGAAAGAGCTTCATTAAACGGTAAGTTAATATGTAATTTTTTCAACAGTTTAAGGAATTTACCGAATTGTTCGTTTGTATGGTCTTTCCTTGTTGCATTTGGATATGGCACATGAGGTTTATATTCCTTACCGACCGAATCTTGCTTATTTTGTCTTACCTCAACCTTACCATTGCTTACCACAGTTTCTTGCCTCGGTTCAGATTTAGATTCAGTTAACCCTTCTTCATCTCAAACAGTGATCACATGAAGCTGCTCTTTTGGGTTAGTTTCGGTGTTGCTTGGCAAGCTACCTTGCGGTCATTTTGAAATCATCTTTGCCAATTGACTGATTTGATTATCAAGGCCTTGAATCGACGCTTTTTGATTTTTAAGTGTTGTTTCGATGTTTTGGAAACGAGTTTCTTACACCAAAATAAACTTCTTCAACATCTCCTCAAGATTCAGCTTTTTCTCCTGCTGGTAAGGTGGTTGAAAGCCTAGGGGGGATTGTGGTCTTTTATTTCTTTGACCACCCCAAGAGAAGTTGGGATGATTCCTCCAACCTACATTATAAGTGTTACTATAAGGATTATTCTGAGGTTTAGAATTATTACCCATATAGTTGACTTGTTCGTCTTCTGTGTTTAAGTTGTAGGATCATTTTTCTGGATGGTTCCTTCCTCCATTTGCGCCGTATTGCATCACTGGATGTGCCTGCGTAGAACCATATAAACCATCAATCTTTTTATTCAAAAGTTCTACCTGATTTGACAACATGGTAACCTCTTCAACATTAAAAATACTGGCTGCTTTCATCGGCTTTGTTTTCATGACTTGCCACTGATAATTATTTAGTGACATCTTCTCTATAAACTCATAAGCCACCTCAGGTGTTTTATTATTTAGAGTCCCACCGGCGGATGCATCGATCAATTGCCTAGTTGAGGGGTTCAAACTATTGTAGAAAGCTTGAACCCGTAACCATAGAGGTAGCCCATAATGAGGGCACCTTCTCAATAAATCCTTATACCTTTCCCATGCATCATAAAGAGTCTCTAAATCCATTTGCACAAAGGAAGAGATATCATTCTTTAGCTTGGCTGTCTTAGCCGGTGGAAAGTACTTCAACAAGAATTTTTCAATCATTTGTTCCAATGTAGTGATAGAACCTCGTGGCAGGGAGTTCAACTACTGTTTAGCCTTATTCTTCAACGAAAAGGGAAACAACTGAAGGCGAATAGCATTATCAGAAACGCCATTAATTTTAAAAGTGTAGCAAAATTCCAAGAAATTAGCCAAATGAGTATTTGGGTCTTCGTCCTGCAAATCATCAAACTGAACAAACTGTTGAATCATTTGAATAGTGTTAGGTTTTAGTTCAAAATTATTTGCAGCAACAGCAGGTCTAACAATACTTGATTCAGCCCCAGTTAAATTAGGCATAGCATAATCGTACATAATACGAGGAGCAGGATTCGGATTTACAGGATTTACAGCAACCACATGAGGTAGCTGATTATTATGATTTTCTGCCATCTCTTCAATATTAATAACAACGTCCTCTTACTCTTCTATTGTACTATGTTGACTCTCCCTCGCTTCTCTACGATTTCTGTAAGCTGTACTTTCAATCTCACTGTCGAATACTAGAGGTCCTGACGGGTTTCTTCTAGTCATAAACTAAAGGAACCTGCTAGAAGCAAATAAAAGAAAAGTTAGTAAATTAAAGTAAAAACAAAAATAAAATGCAATAAAAATAAAAAATGGCCAAAGTAATAAAAGTTAAGTGTTCCTAATATTTTAGTCCCCAGCAACGACGCCAAAAACTTGATGACATCATGAACTAACTAAAATACGACAAAGGCAAGTGCACCTATCGAATGGTAGTATAGCTATGGTGAGTCGGGAATATAGTATCCACGAGGACTAAAAGTACTAGTAATTACTATCTTTTTATTATCTAGCCTATAAATTGAAGGGTTGTTTTTAATCTAAAATTAACCTAAAATAATTACTAAGCGACAGAGAGCGAATTGGGAAAACAATCGAAGAAAACTTATGAGAGAGACAATAGCTAGGAAAAAATCCACCTAGACTTCACTTATTATTCTAAATTTGAATTAAACGATTTATTCATTTGACTTGATCCGTAGAAATCCCTAAATTATATTAATCTCTTTCAAGAGTAAAAATAACTGACTCTAGGTTGATTAATTGAAATCTTTTTCTAATTAAAACCCCTATTGTCGCATTAACTCAATCTATGGATTCCCCTATTAGATTTGACTCTAATCCAGTAGATTTATGTCGTCCTATTTATAGAATTGCATGCAATTCCACTCAATTATGTCAGATCTACTCTTAAACAGAGACTTTTGATCCACTGAATAAGCACATCAATCATGAATTAATATCCTGGAAACATTAAACATGAAGGAAAGTAAACATAATTAAGATCAAGAACAAATATTTATCATGTAATTCAGAAAAATCAAATAATAAGATTTGTCATAGGTTTCATCTTCCCTCGGTATTTAGGGAATTTAGTTCATACTTGGAAACGAAAACATCTCAAAAATAGGAAAACAACAAAACATAAAGAAACCCAAAAACATCTAAAGAAATTGAATGGAGATCCTGCTTCTGAGTTGAGTCTATCAGTGTTCTTCGAATAATTTCTACGTTTTACTCTGTGTCCTCCTTTTAGGTCCTCTTCTAGTATGTATTTATAGACTTTAGAATGCTCAAAAACCCTAAAAATTAGGTTTTTCCGCATAACAGGGAAGTAGGGTACGAAATCAACACGGACTAGCACATGGGCGTGTGGCCAACCCATGTGGCTCATATGGGCGTGTGATCAGCCCGTGTGGAAATGCTCAGGCCGTGTGGATCCTAGAAACAACTCTTTTTGCTTGATTTTGGTTTATTTTTCGCTCCACTATACTCACCTAAGTATAAAAACATGAATTTAGAGATTAGGAGCATTAAATTCACTGCTCACTAATTCATATAATAAATCATCCAAAAACGTAATCAAGAATGGGATTAAAAACATGTTACTTTTATGGCTTATTATTTAATAAGATACGTTTTACAATGAACTCACCTTGTTGAATTGTGTTACCATGTTTAGGCCTATTTGTCAAGTTAAATTACTTATTGTATTTATGTGTAAAGTGAGGTAAGTTATTATTTTAAAGTGAGGTAAGTATTTTGAAATACTTACTTTGTTGTTGTTTCCTTTTTCTGTAGTTTTTCAACTTGTGGAACACGTCAATTGAATTGCCTCAGAGCTCACACTATCTAGCTTTCAATTCAGTAGTCTTTTGATTGTTTATGTCGAGTTTTGTGACATGTACTTAGGTGTTTTGAAATGTTATTTTGAAACTTTGTGTATGTATATATGTGTGTGATTTACATAGTGATATTATCTAGTTGAATTGGTACTCTTAATGGAAATATTGTTATAAACAGCATTAATGATATGAGACAAGATTATGGCTTGTTGATAAAGAATGCTTATGGTATATTTGTGCACTGTAAGTTGGTTTATGAATTTAATGGTAGCCTAGTTCAATGGTTGGTACAATGTTGTAGTTGAATAATTTAAAAGCATGTAAGAATGATGGTTGATTGACTTGAAATTGTATAAGTTGACTTGAAATGATTTGGTGCCAATTAAGACATATTGGTTTATGTTGTTGGGAAAATGTTTAAATGATATGTTTTGTGCAGGTCATGTTGGGCACTTTTGCACTAAATGGTTAGCTGTTTAAATGGCCAAGTGATTGGTGTCAAATAAATTATTTTGCACCAAAAACAAGTTCCTCGCTCCAACGTTGATTTCCCATCGTCACAATGTTTGCTAACAATTTGTGATGTTCTGACAACAAGTGGTCCAACGTCAAGATATGACATTTTTTGGCGATGTCACGACTTTAGCCCTGAATTTTTAAAATTTTGCAATTTGGTCATTGTTCGATCTCAAGTAAATTTTAGAGCTCACGTAAGCTCGAGGAAGGTTTTAATTTGTATTGAATGATTAAAATGATAGAATTTATTAGTTTTTGACTCGCGTTGTTTGTTAAATGTTTGTAATTGTTCCATTTTTACTATAGCATCCCATAGCTTGGACCCGACGACTGGGTCGATCGAAAGGTGTTACATATCTCTTATGTAGTTATTGTTAGATCTTTTTACCATTTTCATTTTAATTCTTTGAAAGAGCTTAACATTTGTAATCACACACCTTTGAGAAGTCTCCATTGTTAACATATTTTATTTGTGCTTGTAAAGGCTACTTGAGGTTTTTGAGGTATAAAACATTAAGTTATTTATAGAAGGTTATAGTTGAGCCTTGTAAATGCTAGAGGGTTATAGTTTAGCCACCAAAACTAGGGGGAAGGTTCTATCTCAATATTTTGAAAAAGATAGGGGTTGTAAAGTTTATACCTTGTCCTTGAAAGGTATCAATTCAAGTATAGCAAATTGGGAACTTTTTGGTTAAGGTATACCAAGGTAGTGAAGGTAGGCAATTGGGGCTGAATCACTATAAGTCAAAGTGTCCAATTTTAAAATACCAATTCACCTCCTCTTGCTGTTTTCTGGCCTAACAATACGGTACTTATTTCTATCATTGGAACAACTACTTATTCATTGATAACTCTAAATTATATAGATTTTTAAAGCACCTTTTTACTTAGAATTTATGCAAATCCCGAGTATTTTGATAGCTAATTATGTGTTTTTAGTAAATATTGAGAATTTTGGCACAATTAAATCAATATTATAATTTTTGAGTAATTAGGTACTAATTTGACATAACTTTACTTTATGTTGCTGCATTTTGAAAATTTCATAATTTGTGCTACAATTATTGTAACTTGGTACACTAACTTGTTCAATGTTCGAAGCCAGTATGGGTGACACATGCACGTGAACTGAATACCAATCAGCATGGGATGGCAAGCTAAGGCATTGGACTCAACAAAATTATTTTAACTCAGCTTGGAAGTGGGTTGTTGAAAAGAACAAGTCTGCTTTCTACATTGGAGCCCAACAAACTAGGAGGAAAGAAGCCTGAATTCGGTAATGACTTGGTAGAACAGCCCAACAAACTTTGGAAAAATTAATTAAGGGTCCTTACATGTGTAAAAAAAATCACCAATCAGCCCTAGTCAAACCCTATGGTTGTCGTCCAACCCATGCCTTAAATCAAGCAAAAATCAAGCTTGAAACATGAAAAAACTCAACCCCTTGTTCCATGAAATATGGCCGACCATGCATGATAGTTTTCTAAGGTGTGTTCATGCTATTTTCAGCAAACTCCTAAGCCTTCCCTTATCTATAACTACCACCTCCATTCACCTCTCAAATCACTCATCAATCAATCAATCAATCAATCATTCATTCATTCAACACACTCCTTTCCCCTTCTTCTTCCACGCCTAAAGCCTTCCATTTCCATTCATTTTTTCCCATCCTCTTTTTGAGATTTCCCCTAGTAAGCCATTCTTGAGAGAAAATATCTCTTGGCTACCCACCTTGAGGAGTAATTTGCATCGGAGCAATGACAGAAATCAAAGGAAGCCACCATGGATAGTTCTCGAGAAATCACCGAATTCATATAAAAGTTTCTTCTGCCTTTCTCTTTAATTTTTCTTTGTTTATAAACATGTTTGCAAATTATTTGATTACACTTAAATTGCTTAAACTTGAATTGTTGCAATGCCATGATTCGATTCATTCACTTCATGTTTATATTGTTCTGTACCTCAATTATTTATACTTCCAATTAAAATCATTCATGTTATTCATGCATTAAGATATGTTTGATTGCATTAGAATTAATCACTTAATCCGGACCAAATGGTGATTAATGGACGTAATAATTGGAAGATGCATAGTTAATTCATATTCAAACAAGAATAAGTTAAAGGCTTGTAATAATTCTGAAAGAACACTATTACCTTGCATAACTTTAGATTTATGTGATAAAATTGTTTCAAACCTGACCCGTCCTTGCTACTTTGCATAAATTCTAAGGAATCCTTAGTTAAATGTTGACATAGAAATATGCATGTTTTTCTAAGTGATAAATCTAAGATCTCAAAAGAGCATATGATTTTAGATTCCAAGTTCATAAGTGATCGAGTTGCCATGGAGTTTTTCCAAAACATTTGTTAAGCATGATAATGAATGAATTAAATTAAAAGTTGTAATTGTTCTAGCTTATTCATGCTATTGTTGTTAAATCTTGTGAATTGTTGCTAAACCATTAATTGCATTTATTTAATCTCATTTGCATATTAGTTGTTAATTTAAATAGGACATCCATCACCTTCAAATATTTTATTTGCATAACCAATTTGTAAATTAATGCTTTTACAACTGTTGATTAATAGATACAATCCCTATGGTGACGATACTTTTTTTACTTACTTATTACTTGATATTGATTGTGTATACTTGCACATTCCATTGCAAACCAAGTTTTTAGCACCATTCAATGTATAATAACAACTAGTTTTAAAAGCTGCTTGGCAGAACAAGGTTTTAAGGCACATCACAAAAGTATAATAAGAGTACACCAAATCGTCAACAATATGAAAGTTTGAATATTTGGCGAAGTGTCACTGACATTCAACCTATACAAAATAATGTACGTAGGGACAAACAAATTTTCACTATTTACAAAATTTTAACAAAAGAGGCTAGAAATGCAAGCCACCTCGAGATATACATGTTACAGAATAGACAAATAAATGGCTCACAAATGAGTCAGTTGTCTGGCTGAATCCGTACAAAGAATTCGCAATGCCTTAAGATACCTGAAAATGGGATCAAGGAAACTAGGCAAGTTCAAAAAGAACTTAGTGAGTTCCAAGAATAAATAATAACCCATACAAACCTGCCTATAATACAATATCTTCATCCAAGTCCGCGTACATAGCACATTGAAGGAATATCAAAATAAATATTCATCCCTAAGAGAAAATAAACAACTCGCATGCTAACATATATTATGACTAAATTAGGTACCTTGGTGAATATTAACAACATCTAAATACAATTCACAAGCTAACATATATTATGACTAAATTAAATGCATTGGCGGATACTATCTGCATCTAATTACATTTGTCAATAAGTATGATCATTGTCATATCTTGATACATTCAAGTATAGTTCACATGCGGTCCATTTACAAACATTTATACACCCTTTCTTGTGCTAGCTTCAGATCCTTTCAACACTCTAAAGAGCTAATGTCCCATTTATACCAATTGAACCTCCGCAAATCCTCCTTATTAATTTAAACACATATGTCTTACCCCGTAAGGCTGGGGTCCTTCGCCGATCTCGATTTGCATTCACATGCCCTACTAGAGGCATTATGTGTAACATATCAAACTCTCCATTTGCTCTTCCCATCATATTACGTTTTAATAGGCCTCCTTACCCCTTTTTCCACCTTTCTGGATACTGAGCTTGTGCACCAAGGAAGAAATATCTATTTCAATCATTCATGCACATTTATTTAAGTTTCGTATTTACTGTTTGCTATCATCAGAATGCACATGCCAAATTCTAAGGGAATAACTAACTTTACCTGAGAAGACAACATAAAATTTTAAGCTCGTTCATTTACTTATTGAAAACAAAGAAACTCAGCAGAAATTCTCAGGAAATCTTTATCTACTCAATAGGTTCTTTCCACTTCTTATTGGGGACTTCTCTAGCTTCTTTAGCTAAATACAATGAATCATTTCTATTAAATAAAGAAACAATCGAGATTGATATGCAAAAATAAAAATCGGCAACATGCAACAATTTAACTAGAAGAAAGTTTCCTTCCTTTTAAAAAAATCTAGTGAAAACCTATATATATATATATATATATATATATGACTTCAACCACTCTTATATTTCCTAATATTTGAAGTAAATGAGGACTTAAGAAATTACTAGCAATTGACTCGAAAGGCCATTTCTAAACATGCTATAAACATAGGTTTTTCCTTCTAGCAATGAAGAACACTTTTAATTTTCTTTGGAGATAACAAAGAAGAATCGAGGAAAAGGGAATTAAAGTATTTCCTCTTTTATACCTCTATTATTTATATAAAACTAAGCTCTTACCACTCTAAATAGGATCCCTAATCGTTACATGCACACATGATTCCACTGATTAAGCACAACCATCAAGACTCTCTAAGTGTTATGCACAGCGACACGTTCCTTTCCCAAGGGTTGACACGTCACTAGTATGTGTCCCACTTATCGCGGGTTAATAATCAAATGATTAAACCCAAAATAACTGAACTCGCCATTGGTGTGTTTGTGCACATAAGAACTTACCAAAATACAAGCCGCAAGATGGCAGAACACAACAAAATAGTTTGCTAGAGGATGCACCTAATAGCTCCTGTCTAATCTTTCTAATTAGATGAGCTCACTTACAAGTTCCTTACAAAATCCACTTGGTCAACCATCCAAAATACAAATTAAAAATTTGGAGTGTGACAGGGAAAAACAAATGTAGTCTTATCAAAAGAAGATGATGGAGAAATTCCAATTAAAACTAGCAATTCAAAGCTTGGTACTCTTTTAAATAAGGCTAGTTGGTGCATATCTTGTAAAACTTGAAACCTCGTTAGTCTAATATTTTGTTGAGATTTTTGTTTCATGAGTTAAATTGTTAATAAAAGAAAAATAAATTGTCGAACACTCCAACATGTCTCTTTCATCACAACATAGAGGGTCTACAACAAGCTTTTTAGAATCAAACGACTGAGTGGACCAGAAATGACTAGTATATGGGAAATATTCAAACATTTTGTTAAGATTTTTGTTTCTCCACCAATAAGACCAAAGCCAAAAAATTATTTTGGGGGCTAAAAAATGAATAATATTTCTTAGGGAGTCAAAGTGAAAATTTATCAATATGTTAACTTTTAATTTTATAGAAGTTAAAGGGACTACATAAAGAATTTTTCATTTTTGGGGGCCAAGGTCACTTCTAGCCCCCCTCGCCCTTGCCCACGAATTCAATGTTAACAAAAGGAAAAAGAAAAAATAAATAAATCTTTGAACACTCATGTATCTTTTTCAACAAAACATATGAGTTTATAAGAATAGATCTAGTCAAGAAAATGAAGTATCTAATTCATCAATGAAACCATAAAGAAATTTTTTAAATGCAAAATTAAAAATGTTAGATATGACATGATTCTGGCAGTTTAATGATCTGTGCATTCTAGTGGTTTATCCATATTTCTGTTTGGCAGCTTGTCTACAATTATCGTGGCTTAACCACATATGCTTGTTCTAGCTACTGGGTTGTAATATAGTGGCTTGACCATATGTATCTGATCAGGTAGTTTTAGCTGTAATCTTTGGTGGCATTGACCATAACTATTCTGTTGATGTGATTTGGTTGGATGAGTTCCAAGGAACTCTATTTTGGGGGAAAGTGGGAGGGAGTAAAAGTTTTAGGGGAAAGTAAATAGGTTTGGGAGTTTGGGATAAAAATGTAAGACAATATAGTTTAGTATTCAGTTTATTCGAATTATTCGAGTTTTTCGAATTTGAAAACCAAACTCGATTCAAACTCAAAATTCAAAAAAAAAATCAAGTTGACTCGAATAATTTGATTAATTCGAATATCTCGATTCGTTTAACGCAAAATTTGATTTTTTTCGATTTTTTTGAGTTGAATCAAGTTTTACTCACCCTTACTTGCAATGGGTAAGACTAAGGCTGAAAAGGTAGCTAGGATGAAAGCAAATGAGCTAAAAGTAAACCCAGTTACTGTTTGCCCTAATCTTCTTATGGCTACCACCTTCCCAAATCCATACATACAAACTTCTATACCATACCTTAATGGTACACCAAAACCAAATACTTTTTATGTTACTTTGACTATAATTCTTTTTCTTTTTTTTATTATGACCCATCAAACATATGAAAAATACAATGCAAGTGGAAATTTAATGTTGCGACAAGGTTGCTTAGCAAATGCAAAGGTGAAAAATGTGGCTAAAGCTCATGTTAATGTGTATGAAGGTAGGAATCATGGAGCAAGTAGATGATGTTTATACTTGGATGGAGTAGCGAGAACACAACAAGAGACCGTTAAACTTGAAAATGATCGAAAAATTATAGGTTTCTTGTAGGGAAAAACAAATTTAGTCTTATGAAAATAAGATAATGATGAAATCCCAATTAAAACTAGAAATTCAAATATTGTTGCTCTCTCAACGCATGTCTTGGAAAACTTGAAACCTCGTTAGTCTAATATTTGTTCAGATTTTTGTTTCCCGAGTTAAATTGTCAATAAAAGAAAATTAAATCTTCCAGCACTCCAACATGTTTCTTTCAACACAACATAAAGGGTTTACAACAAGGTTTTTAGAATCAATTGACTCTGATTAGACCAGAATCAACTGGTATATGGGAAATACTCTAACATTTTGTTGAGATTTTTGTTTCCCCACCAATAAGACTGAAGCCAAAAAATTGTTTTGGGAGCAAAAATGAATAATATTTCTTGTGGAGTCAAACTGAAAATTTATCATTATGTTAACTTTTAATTTTATAGAAGTTAAAAGGACTACATAAAGAAATTTTCATTTCTAGGGGACCAAAGTCACTTCCAGACCCCCTCGCCCTTGCCTACCAATTCAATGTTAACAAAAATAAAAAGAAAAAATAAATAAATCTTTGAGCACTCATGTATCTCTTTCAACATAACATATGAGTTTATAAGAATAAATCTAGCCAAGAAAATGAAGTATCTAATTCAACAATGAAACCATAAAGAAAGTTTTAAATGCAAAATAAAAAATGTTCAATATGACAAGATTACACAATCTAAATATAACATGACATAAAAAAACATAAACATAACACGAATACATCATTCATATTTGAATTGGAAGCATGATTTTAATTATTAGTTTATCATCTATTTTTTTAAGATCGATAAAGTGGATTTTAATATAATAAAAAGCAAATCAATCCTCTCAACACTTTTTTCTAGTCACTCGTTTTATATACTGGTTTTTTAGTATAAATTATTGAAAAGTCTAAAATTAGAGCCTTTGCACAAAAATACTATGTTTTTCATGCACTACAATGGCATATACAAAAGCCACTATTACATTTATAGTATTTGCAAGTTGGTCCACAAAAATTAGCACAATCCGTATCGTCAACACATTTCTCGTTCGCATTTAGTACCGCAACATTTGGTATAGCAACATTTGGTATTGTAACATTTGGTACAGCAACATTTACTACCACAGGGTTTGGTACAGCAACATTTGGTACCGTAAAATCTGGTACAGCAGCATTTGGTACTGCAATGTTTGGTACAGCAACATTTGGAACAGCAGCATTTGGTACAGCTGCATTTGGTACTGCAGCATTTGGTGCTGCAACATTTGGTACAATGGTAGAGGATAACGGCTCAGATAGCAGTAGACAACTACATTTTCCGATTGTTAGGTCACAAAGGTCGAGATGGTCACAATTCAATTGACATTTCGAGTCATGAGTACATGCTTCCAAGTAGAATACACCTGCAAATTAAACAATAATTTTTCATCATTTATTCATTTTTTTAATTATTTTTATTAGTTATTGATGATGATGATGATGATGATGACGATGATGACAACTATGATGATAAATTTGAGACAATTGAGATTTAAATCACAATAATTGCAACCCTTCTTTTTTATCTTCAGATTGTAAACCTTTTTGTACCACCAAGAAAATATTTATGATGTACTGATTGAATATCAAAGTAGAGGTATATTGTATATACTAACAAAATGTTACAATCAAAACGATGAAAGAAGAAGAAACCCCAAAAGAAGCCATTATTTGAAAGCAGCTGAGAGATAAAACTAAAAATTGATTATACGGAGATGAGCTAGTAATGTACAAAGTATGAGATGTATTGTGCATTTTATAGTTGAATTTGTGGACCTTTTGAACCTAATATTAAATTATGCAATTGCAACTTGATGATATACTTGCCAATTGTGTAGCAAAATAAAAATCCCATATTAGGAAAATAGAGATTTTTTAATTTAATTTTCACATCACTTATGGTATAATCAGGTTAAGAGTATCAGTAAATCAGTTATAGTTACCATATATATTAATAATTTTTCTATATTTTAAAAATTAATTGAAAATAATATTCTAAAATAATAATATAAAGGCAATAAAAATATTTTTTTGTGTTTAGTCATAAACCTTTTAAATCACTATATTTATATAATATGAAGTTGACATTGTTTTGTATGGTTTTATGTCCCACTTTTTTATCTTCTAAATCACCAGCATACATAAATATTGTTAAGGGTTGTACTTTAATATTTCGGTTTTGTCTTTCTGATGGGTTTATGCAAATATTTTGCTGAGAGTGAGTGATTAAATAGACGGTGAGTTTATAGTGTGCAAGCACCTCATAAGGTGCTTACAAGGTCAATCATGTGCAACTTGAATGTATGCCTTAATACCATGGTGTATCAATTTTTAAAATAAATATTTAAAAAAATTACTCTCATAAAAATAATATACAAAATTATAAGGTACAAGATGAATCTAATTAAAGAAATTATAATAATTTTTTTGAAAGATTCATTTAAAAAATAAATAATATAATGATAAATTTAGTCTTTAGTGTTTATATATTTTGTAAACTTGGTTTTTATTTATATTTCTTGAGCTTTAAGAAAAAGTAAAATAACTTTTTTCAATGAAAATCTTGACTAAAATTTTAATTTTTGAATATGTTGGTGTGGCAAACCACGTGATAATCTACATGTATTTTATATTGGCACAACACTATTTGTCTTATATGTCACATTAAAAAATAATTTAGAAATTCAAAAAAAATAGTATAAAAATATACGTGGATTGTCATGCTAGCAACAATGTGATTTTACTCTTTTTTAAAGATTGAAAGTTAAATTTAGCCATATAAAAAAGGACAAAGACCAAATTGACAAAAATAATATAAATGTAAAAAACTAAATTGATCATTTCACAAAATACCCTTGTCTGATTGGTAGCATCACTTAGGTTGCTTTCACCATGGTTTTCAAGCCATTTTCATCCATATGCATGTGACCTCCACTAGATGTGAATTGAACTAGGTGGGACCGTGGCTTGTATTAGAGTTCTGTAAATCGGATCGCGTTTGATCTAACCTGAAAAGTTCGAGGTTGTAACAGCTCGTTTTTAGTTAAATCGAAAAAGTTGTTTCAAAACCACAAATATGAATTCAAAATATTTATTTTATTATTATTTTAATGTTTACAACATGATTGACTGATTTTTTGAAAATTTCGTTAAGAAATTTTCCGTTTAAATGCTTAATTTGATAAAAAGGACTAAACCGCGTAAAGTGTAAAATTGAAGTTATAGAACCTTAAAGTAAAGGTCCTTATTTGTAATTAGACCATTAATAGCATGAGTGGACATATATGGACATATATTAAGGTGTTTTAAATGGTTTTATAATAAGGTTAATATGGTAAATTAAAAAATAAAGGTTAATTAATGAAACAAAAACATAAAGATGAATTTCATTCATCTTTATCAACCGTGTATAGCAAAGATGAAAGCCATTTTAGGGCTTGAAACATTCGGCTACTTCAAGTTTCAATTGTAAGTCCGTTTTTGTTCCGTTTTTAATGATTTCCATGTTTTTGTGATTGTTGCATCTAGTACTAGCTAGCCCAGGGACTATTTTGCAAAACTATTAAAGATTTTAAAAGTTTTCATTGATGAATAATTATTTATTTTGAATTTTCTTGATAGATTATGAATGTTTTTTTATAGTTATACAAGTTTTGTTAAGTGATTTTTAGTGAAAATGCAAATTAGGGGTTAAATTGAGAAATATGTAAATGTAGTGGTTAAAATATGGAATAAGTGAGAAATATGGGCTGCTAGGGGTATAATGGTAATTTGGCTAGCATGGGTTAGTCTTGAATTTCATGAATTTGTGATTTTGTGTAATAAAGACTAAATTGTAAAAATGTAAAAGTTTAGGGGCTAATGTGTAAAATAGCTCAAATGTATATTTTGGATTGAATTGAAAAAATAGAGGAATAAATAAACTGATTTTGATTACTTATAGATCAAGAAAAGAGGAATTCGGACTTAGATCGGGCAAAAAGCAAAGTAATTGAATAGTCGGTCTGTTCCGTCATTTTGTACACTAGGTAAGTTCGTATAATTGAACTTAAATGTGTATTTATTTAATTCATGGATGGAATTGAGGCTGTATTTATTCTATTAGTTAAATTTGGAGATCTTAAATTAAATGTATGGTTTAAATAAGAAGAGTTGTTAATTAAGACCATAGCTGGGCTATGGCAATCAGAAAATAAGACCATAATCGGGTTATGGCATGTGAATGTAAGACCACGGCAGGGCCATGGCAACATATGTGTAAGACCATAGCTGGACTATGGCATCAAAAAATTGATGTACTCGTACTGTAAGCATTTATAATCCCGGAGTGGTTTGGTAAGAGAATTGGTGAGAAATAGATACATATCAGTACAGGTATGTACATAAAATTGTTTTAGTAACGAGTTAAAGAAGTTGAGAATTTATGAGTTAATATGTGATTAAACTTTATGTTAACTCATTGTTTGATGCTTTAAATGCAAATTATGTTATCTATTTTGCAATACTAATGAATGATGAGATTATTTCATATTTACATACGAACTTACAAAGCTTTATAGCTTATTTTGTTTATTTTTCTATGTTTATTTCGAAGGTAGCTTAGATCCGGGAATCATCAAGAACTTCATCGCACTATTGGACATCTATTTTGGTACTTTTGAAGTTGTGTAAATATGGTATATGGCATGTATAGGTTTGAGTCATTTTGGTATGTATGTTGAAAATGTAATTTGGCTATTTGAGTTGGCTTGCAATGATGAATTTGATGATGTTTATAAATGTGCAAATGGTTCTATTTTGAGTTTGGTAATTGACCTATATTGTGTGATTGAGTATGAATTTATAATGCTTAATGATATTACGTAATTTGATTGTTATAAGGGTTGATAATTTAGGAAGCTATGTGCTTATGAATTGGTGTATGATAATGTATGTATGAAATGGTATGATTTGAACATTGGTTGATGATATTTGGCTACTTATTTGTGTTTTGAAATGAAACTAATTGAACTTGTATAGGTATGTGCAAAATAGGTGGCAAAATGTCTTGGTAAATAATCTATTTTTGTCCACACGGGCAGAAACAAGGGCATGTGTCTCAGCCGTGTGTGACACACGACCACGTTACACGACCGTGTGTCCCCTGGTGTTGAATTCGAAATCAAGCCAGTATGCTCCACACAGCCTCACACACGGGTGTGTGACTTGGCCGTGTGGCATAAGTCAATATACCCTACAGGTTTGACATGGCCTAGCACACGGGCGTGTATGTCCATTTTTAGGACACATGGGCATGTGTGTTGGCCGTGTAACCCAAGTCAGAGAGTTTCACGGGGTCAGAAACGGGCTGGGACACGGCCATGTGCTCTCATTTCGAATGTTCACACGGCATGTGACACGGGCACCTCTCACATGGCCTGGTCACACGGGCGTGTGTCCCCTGTTTTTGAGAAAAACTTCATTTTGTTCTAAAAGTTTATAAAGTTATTGGTTTAGTCCCGAACCACTCCCAATGCATGTTCAAGGCATCGTAGGCTCGTAATAGGGACCATGTGATTTAAATTGATTGATGATTGCTTGAAATGTAAAAATTTATGCAGAGCTGAATGTTTAACTGTTTATAAGTCAGGTAATACTCTGTAACCCTATTCTGGCGTTGAATACGGGTGAGGGGTGTTACAGAGGTGCAACTCGTTAAATAAATAAATAGAGGAAAAATTAGGGATCTGTGTGGGCACTTTTTAATTTTCTCCATTATATTATTTTTACCCTATAAATAAATATTATTAGGTTAAGGTTGTGGAGACTTAAACCTGACCATTTTTAGTTTTATTTTATTTTATGAGTTTATGCTGAAGTAGCTTGTATAATGAAATGTATCTTCACTTCTTCTCTATTGGCATCCATTTGGGGATTGGAAATATAGATGAGATTATTGATGATAGTTGTTGGGTTAGTGAAGAATTTTGCAAAGAAAATAAGGTACTTTGTTTCTATCATTGAAACAACTACTTGTTCATAAGCCTCAAATGTTTCATATGGATGACAATGTTTTATTTTAGCCAACTACGGCTTGCAATGGGTAAGACCAAGGCTGAAAAGGTAGCTAAGATGAAAGCAAATGAGCTAAAAGTGAACCCAGTTACTGTTTGCCCTAGTCTTCTTATGGCTACCACCTTTCCAAATCCACACATACAAACTTTTATACCATACCTTAATGGTACATCGAAACCAAATACTTTTTATATTGCTTTGAATATAATTCTTTTTTCTTTTGATTATGACCCATCAAACATATGACAAGTATAATACAAGTGCGAATTTGATGTTGCAACAAGGTTTCTTAGCAATTGCAGAGGTGAAAAATGTGGCTAAAGCTCATGTCAATGTGTATGAAGGTAGGAATCATGGAGCAAGTAGATGATGTTTATACTTGGATAGAGTAGCGAGAACACAGCAAGAGGCCATTGAACATTAAAGGTTTAAAAAATTATAGGTTTCTTGTGGGGAAAACAAATTTTATTCTTATCAAATGAAGATGATGATGAAATCCCAATTAAAACTAGAAATTCAAAGATTGTTGCTCTTTCAACGCATTTTTTGTAAAACTTGAAACCTCGTTAGTCTATGTCAAAGTTGAATGTTGACAATGACAATATAGAATGACCACAAGCAAAAAAAAAAAGGAAAGAAAAATAAGAACACACAGATTTTGTGTGGAAACCCTTTCGGGGAAAAAAACCACAGGCAGAGGAGAAGAAAATTCACTAATGTCAAATTCGAATGATACAAGAGGAGTTTAGACTACATCTATTTATAGGTTGAAAAAACCTTATTCTAATAAATGGCAAATAAAAGAAGTATAGTAAGGTTGAAAAACCTTATTCTAATCAATGCAAAATAAAAGAAGTATAGTTCTATATGAATTTTTATTTTATTTTACCACTGTATTTTATTTTAATAAGAATTTGGGTCACAACTCTAAAAATATTCACCTTGACACAAATTCTCAATGAATAAGTTCTCCACCTCTTCCATGAAACCCCTTAAAGGTTTATCTTCAACACTGAACACCAACCAAGTTTAAGCAATACTCAAACTTGGTTATAGGAAGTGACTTAGTCATCATATCTGCAGGATTATGATGAGTATTAATTTTGCTCACAACAATATCACCACGAGCAATAATATCACGAACAAAATGATACTAAACGTCAATGTGCTTTGTTCTCTCAGGAAACATTTGATCTTTCATATGGAAGATGACACTTTGATTGGCACAAAATACTTTATTGATTTGAAGGTATTTATTGAGTTCACTAAAAAGCCCCTTTAACCAGATAACTTCTTTACAAGCCTCAATAATCGTCATGTACTCAGCTTCAGTGGTAGACAAATCGACAATGGTTTGCAATGTGGCTTTCCAACTGATTGCACAACCCCCAATTGTAAAGACATAACCTGTGAGAGATCTTCTTTTATCAAGGTATAATAGCCGACTTTCAATGATGTCGAGAATAGTGGTTCGAGACCACTAAATTCAAAAAATAAACTTGTAATTTATTTATTCAATAATTATGAGCCAAATGTGATTTTTGAGAGATTTTTAAATTAGTAATTTGTGTTTTATAAAGATTTATTAAGTCAAGAAATTGAAGAAAACAGTTATCGAGATCTCAATTTTATAAATTGAGCCGTAAATATTTTTATAAATATTTATGGAGTATCAATAAGGTAGTATTAAAATTTCGTTAGAAAATTTTAACGTTTGGGTGGTTAATTAAATAAAAAAGACTAAATTGAAAAAGGTGTAAAAGTTGCTAAAAGGATTAAATAACTCAATTGTCAAATGAGGAAGGACCTAAATTGCAAATAAACCCAAAGGAGATATTTTGGGCGGCAATAGCTGAGAAAAATCAGGAAAAGGGTGAAATAATGGCAAAATTGGAAAATTGCCAAAATAAACTAAATAAAAATGGGACCAAATTGGAATATCTAGAATTCTCTTCATTTTTCTTTATTTTCATCAGCTGAAAAATAGCAATTGAAGAGGTATCAAGCTGATTTTCATTCTCTAGCTACATGTAAGTTTAATTCTTGCTTTCTCCTTGAAATTTCTATGTTTTTAGACTTTTACAATTGGGTCCAACTTACTATTTCATTAGTTTTTGATTTCATGGCTAATTTTTAAAGATATTATGGATGATTTCTGGAAAAATATGATGAATAAACATATAATTGAAGCTTTAATTTTGATATATGATAATTTTATCAAGTAAAATTGATGGAAATTGATTTTAGGACCTAATTGTGAAAAAGTTTGGAATTAAATTCTAGTGCTGAAATTATGATTTCCAAAAGTTGTAAAGTAGTTTAAAGTGATAGAATAAAGTGTTAATTGAGAAAAATAAGCTCAATTGAGAGGCTAATTGAGTAGGGACGAAATTGTTATTTATTAAAAGCTTAGGGGAAAAATGGTAATAAACAACTTGCACTAAAACAATATTCGACAGCAGCAGTGGACTAACTTTGAAAAATCACCATAAATTGTATAAATCGAATTAGAAGATGAAAAAAATATGAAATTAAATCTTATTGAGTCTAGTTTCTCATAGAATAAATGGTGTAAGCAATGGATTTATAAATCATGAGATATAATGAATTTTGCGAGGCAAGGTCAGAATGAATTCGGGTTCCCCTGTTCTGAATTTTAAAAATCATAAAAAATTATAGAAAAATAATTATGGAATTAAAATTATATTCTTATAATTTTTAATGAGTCTATTTTCAATAGAAATAAACTAGAACATTATTTGAATTCTGTACAAGGAGATAATTAATTTTTAGTGAAGAAGGGTCAGAACAGTCAGATAGCAGAACAGGGGTGAATTTAATGAATAAACTGTACTAATTGGCTTAACAAAAAATTATGATAATTTTATAGTAAGAATATGTATGAGTCTAGTTTCAGGAAAAATTAATGGATCTTAATTTGGAATTCTTTAGCTCAAGATATAAATAATTTAGTGACTGTGACTCAAATGGACAACTTTGAATATAAATATAAGTAAATAGTGAAATTATTGATAATGTTACTTATAAGCATATTATATAAATTTAAGGATGTGGAATGGAGAGGAGGAGGAGGAAAATATATATGAATATTCATCTGGCATGGCTAATTTGCATGTTTTAGACTCAGGGACTAAATTGAATAAAAGTAAAACTTTATGGGTAATTTTGTAAAAATGTCAGAAATGATCAAATTGCATGAAAGGGATTATTTAATTATTTAAATTACAAAATTGAATGAAATTATTAATTTAGTTCAAGATTGGGGGAAAACATGTCTTTAGGGATTAAATTAAAAAGTGTTGAAATTATGGAAAATTCTAATATTTTATAGAATTCATGGGCTGTTATCAATATGTATGAGAATAATAGCTGGAAATAAGGATTAAATTGCAAGAATTTTATTTTCCTGACCCTAAGGATGAAACCGTAATTAAATAAAAGTTTAGGGGTAAAATGGTAATTTTGCATAGAGCATTAATTAAATACATTAGAATATGAAATGAATGAAAATGATGATCAAATTTATTTATAAAGATCCGGACGACTCAAATAAGAGACTTGATCGTGGAAAAGAAAAGATATCAGATTAATGAAATTATAAACACAAACAAGCAATAAGGTAAGTTTGTGTAACTTGAATTATATTCTTAGATGCTTGAAATGTATGTTTTTTATATGAATATGATTTGAATGTTCATTATATGAAAATTTATGAAACATTGATATATTTGATAAAAGGGGAAGAAATCCTGGTTGAATGAAAGGAAAATTTGATGGATCTCTGAAAAGGAATTGATGGTAAAAAGGATCTAGCCCGGACGGGTGATCCTATCTTGATATAGCCCTCCCGAAGAATATGTGGAAAATGGATTTAACCCGGACGGGTAATCCGAATTAGAGTCTGAATTTAGCCTGGACTGGTAATTCAGATCCAAGCTCATTAGAGTAATTGTCGTTGTAGGGGATATAGCCTGGACTAGTAATCCCGACAATACTCTATGAGTTTATATTACTGTGATTTAGCTTTGACTGTAATCCCATTGTAAGGATGAGGTTCTCGGGAGTGTGCTTTCTGAAATGAAATGTGTAAGACCATGGTTGAAAGACACAATGGCAACATGATATGAAATGTGTAAGACCATGGTTGTAAGATACCATGGCAACAGGATATAAAATGTGTAAGACCATGGTTGAAAGATATCATGGCAACGTGACATGAAAAAAATAAGACCATGGTTGAAAGATACCATGGTAACATGACGGGAATGAATAAGACCATGGTTGAAATATACCATGGCAATGTAACATGAAATGAACAAGACCATGGTTGAAAGATACCATGGCAACCTGACAGAAAATGAATAAGACCATAGTTGAAAGACACTATGGCATCATGTCGAAGATAAATAAGACCGTGGATGGGAGATGCTATTACATCAGTTGAACAATTGATATTCAAGTAATATGTATCAGATGAAGAATGGTTATATGAAATGGTTCTGTGAAATGTTTACAAGAATTGGTCATATGGAAATATATGTACAAAATAGTTAAATGAAATAATTAAAAAGATAGATAAATGAAATAAGTATAGGTACATGGAATTAAATTTATGTTAATTTTAATATGAACTATTACCGAAATAAATATACATAAGATATATGGAAATTATGGTGCACGAAATATTGATATAACGAAATGAATGATATATGCTTATGAAGAAACAGTAAGAGAATAATATGTCTCGTGACATGTACATATATGATTATCTTTGATATGTTGATACAAGGAAATTATATAAGTAAAGACAATTATTAAACTCAAGTGTGACATGTCGAGAAAATAAGTATATCAATGTTGAATTTATATGAAATATGTACTAGTATACTAACAATATTGTTGTTTGATGCTTATACAAGTGCCAAGCTGTTGATTGAATGGTAATATATTTATTTATATGATGCATTGAATCAGTAAGTATTTAATTGAAAAAAAAAATTTAGGTGATCCGTAAATTCTAATAATGCTCTGAAACCCTGTTTCGACGACGGATACGGGTTAGGGGTGTTACACAAGGTCTTTGGCAAAATCAGTATCAACATTCCCAATGACTCCATCTCTATTTCTTTCAAACTATAAACAAACATCAGCAGTGCCTCGTAAGTATCTCAAAATCCACTGAACTATTTGCCAGTGTAATTTACCCGGATTCACCATGTATCTACTAACTACACTGACTGCATATGATAAATCTGGACGTGAACAAACCATAGCATACGTAAGAGATCCCACTCTACTAGAATATGAAACATTTGACATGTAGTCAATCTCATCATCTGATTGTGGAGATAAAGATGATGAAAGTCTGAAATGGGTCGCCAAAGGAGTACTAACAGGCTTAGCACTCTGTATATTGAACCTGCAAAGAACTTTCTCAATGTACTTTTTCTGGCTTCGGTACAATTTAATAGCTTTTCTATATCTAAGAATCTCCATACCAAGTATCTTCCTTGCTACTCCCAAATCCTTCATCTTAAATTTTTCACTGAGCTGGGCTTTGACCTTTCTTACCTCTCATTTATCTTTCGATGCTATCAATATGTCATCAATACAGAGGAATAGATACAAAAAAAACCATCAATATTATTTTTAAAATAAAAACAATTGCCAAAGCTACTTATTTTGAAATCATAAGAAGTCATAAAATAATCAAACCTCTTGTACCACTGCCTTGGTGATTATTTCAAGCCATAAAGGGACTTTTTCAAAAAGCAAACATGGTCCACTTTTTTCGATACTGTAAAGTCCTCTGGTTGTTGTATATAAATGTCATCCTCAAGTTATTCATGCAAGAATGATGTTTTTACATCTAACTAATCGAGCTCTAAATCAAACATGGCCACAATACCAAGCAAGGCTTGAATTGAACTATGCTTCACAACTAAAGAAAACACATCTGTGAAGTCCACTCATAGAATTTGACTGTAACCCTTTGCAACAAGCCTTGTTTTATATGGGTTCTTCAACTCCTAGAGTCCCTTCTTTCCTCTTGAACACCCATTTACATCAAACAACCTTATTACCTTTAGGAAGCTTCACAAGATCTCATGTTCTATTTTTGTGGAGTGACTTCATCTCTTATTACATGGAAAACATCTACTTTTCTGAGTCTTCACCGCTAACTACCTCGAAATAAGTAGATGGCTCTTAATTTTCATTTATATCTACAACCACATTTCAAGCATAAGCAACTAGACCAGCCTCAGCATACTTCTTTGGAGGACTAATTTCTCTTCTAATTCTATTTTTGGCAATAGAATATTGTGGTGAAGAAGTGACTTTATTTTGATTTTCTATACTAACCTGTGGAGTTGAATCTATTGTACATACCGAATCAGTCTAAAGCTCCACCTATTTTTATTATTCTTTATTTGAAGAGTCTTTAAGAGATAAGTTAGGTAGCATAGTAGTTTCATTAAAAACATCTCTTCTAATAACAACTTTTCTATTTTCAGGACACCATAACTTATACCCTTTTACATGAGTTGTATAACTAAGAAAACACATTTAATAGATCTCGGTTCCAATTTTCCGTTATTAAGATGAGCATACACAGGACACCCAAAAATCTTTAAATCAGAATAATTAGCAGGCTTACTAGACCATATCGCTTGCAGAGTCTTTTTTTCAATGGCAACAAATGGAGATCGGTTGATAAAAAAATGCAATAGAGGCTGCTTAAGCCCAAAATGACTTCGGTAAATTAGCATTCGACAACATACATCGAACTTTCTCTATAATTTTTCTATTCATTCGTTCTGCAACGCCATTTTACTACAGAGTATGACGAACTGTCAAGTGTCTTATGATCCCTTCTGATTTGCACAATTCGTTAAACTCCTCATAATAGAACTCCAAGACCTTATCGTGCGGAGACATTTTATCTATTTTCCTATTTATTTTTCAACCACAGTTTTCTAAGACTTGAATACAGAAAACACATCGTTTTTTTGCTTCAAGAAGAATGCCCAAACTTTTTTAGAAAAATCATCAATAAAAGTTAGCATTTAATTAACTCCACCTCTCGAAGGCACTCTAGATAGTCCTCAAATATCAAAATCAGTGTAACCCAACGTTCCCTTCCTGTTATGGATTCCTCTGGTGAATCAAACTCTCTTTTGCTTCCGAAAAACGCAGTGCTCACAGAACTTCAATTTGTTAATGCCTTACCCATCAAGAAGTACTCTTTTGCTCAATTTTATCATGCTATTCCAACTTATATGCCCTAAGCGCATATGCCATAGCCTAGTAACATCATCATCTGACAAGGAAAAGGAAGCAACTGTTGCATCACCAATAACAGTAGAACCTTACAAAATGTATAACTTGGTAATTTTTCTCTACACTTTCATCACAATGAGGGAAACTTTGGAAATCTTCAGAACCCTACTTTCAGCTGTGTATTTGTACCCTTTTGAATCAAGAGTACTAAACAAGATCAAATTTCTCTTCAATTCTGGAACATGTCGTACGTCGCTAAGTTTTCTGACAACTCCATCAAACATCTTAACTTTAATTGTTCCAACACCTGTGATCTTACATGAAGCATTATGTCTCAACAAAACAACACCTTCAGATACTTTTTCATAAGTTGTAAATCAATCCCGGTTGAATCTCATATGGAAGGTGCAGCTAGAATTAAGGATCCACTCCTTGCTTACTTTAGAATTGTTGGCAGAAGCAACTAGGAGCTCACCATTGTTGTTGTTTTCTACAACATCAACTTCACCGAATTTTTTTGGTTGTTTTCCCTTTTGATTCGCAGCCTCCCTTTTGATCTTGTTACGTAACTTATAGCACTCAGATTTAACGTGCCCTTTCTTTATACAGAAGTTACAGGTTTTACCTCTATTTGAAGATCCCAATCTACCCTTAGATTTACTATGAAGATTTCGTTCATGTATCCTTCCACAATCATCATCAGTATTCTACTCTCGTTCCAACGAACTATAAGACCCTCTTCCTAAGAGTCAGATTTAATCACAAGATGTTTCATCTTGTTATACGAGGTCAAAAAATCATAGACCTCATCAATTATGAGAGATTCTCAGCTATACAAAATCCTATCTTTAAAGTTTGAATAGGACGAGGGCAACGAACAAAGTAGAATCAACCCTAAATCTTCTTTACCAAACTAAACCTCTATGGCCTCTAGGTTCGAGATAATTTCCTTAAACACAATTAAGTGTTCATGCACAAACGCACCTTCTTCTAAACTATGAGCATAAAGACGATGCTTCATATGTAACTTATTCGTCAAGGTTTTTGACATGCATAATTGTTCCAGTTTTGCCTATAATGTAGCAACAATCTTCTCATTCATTACATCCTACAAAATTTCATTAGAAAAATGAAAATATAATTGCGTCAAGGCCTTTCAATTTTTACGCTTCTTCTCCTTATTCGACAATGTCGAAGTCATCTTATCTATCCCAGTAGGGCATATTCCAAATCCATTTACAAAAGAACTGCCTGCATCTTTAACTGCCACAACACAATACGGTGCTGTGATCCAACAGCAAAATTTTGTACTTCACTGACGCCATTATTGTGATCGAGATAAACAACCCAGAAGCTCTGATACCAATTTTTAAAGTTGAACGCCGACAATAACAATATAGAACGATCGCAAGTAAAAAAAGAAAAAGAAAAATATGAACACACAGATGTTATGTGGAAACCCTTTCGGAAAAAAACCACGGACAGTTGAGAAGAAAATTCACTAATGTTAAATTCGAATGATACAAGAGGAGTTTAGACTACATCTATTTATAGATTGAAAAACCCTTATTCTAATCAATGTTAAATAAATGAAGTGTAGTCTATAAAAGTAACATATTTTAATCCTATTCTTAATATGTTTTTGAATGATTAATTATGCAAATTATTGAATTTAATGCTCCTAATACTTTAAATTCATGTTTCTATACTTAGGAGAGCATTTGGGAGCGAAAAGAGCAAAAATGAGCCAAAATCAAACAAATAGATCTATTTTCAAGAGCCACACGGCCCAGGCATTTCCACACTAGCTAGGCACATGCCCGTGTGAGCCACACGCGCTGGACACACGCTCATGTGTCAGCCCGTGTCGATTTGCATCCTATTTCCTAAATACGCAAAAAAAACCTAATTTTTAGGCTTTTTGAACATTCTAAAGTCTATAAATACCAATTAGAAGAAGACATAAAGGGGTAATTAGGGAAGATCGAAGAAAACACTCGAAAAACACCATCAAAATCAACTTGGAAGCGAATCTCCATCAAGATCGAAGATCTTTTAATTTCTTTCGAAGTTTTATCGAGTTTCTTTATGTCTTGTGGTTATTCTGACTTTAGGATGTCTTCATTAAGTATTATGAACTAATTCCCTAGATACCTAGGGAGGATGAAACCTATGATGAATCCTTTTATTTAATTTTTCTTTTTACGCAATAAATATTTGACTCTTGTTCTTAATTATGTATGCTTATTTCTTGTTTTAATATTTTCAAGATAATAATTCATGTTTAATGTGCTTATTTCAGTGGAGGAAAAGTCTCTATTTAAGAATAGATCTAGCATAATTGAGTGGAGCTGCATGCAATCCTAGAAATAGGACAACATAAATCTACCGGATTAGAGTCAAATCTAATAGGGGAATCCATTGATCGAGTTAATGCGACGATAGAGGTTTTAATTAGAAAGAGATTTCAATTAATCAACCTAGAGTCAGTTGTTCTTACTCTCGAAAGAGATATTAACATAATTTAAGGATTTCTACTAATCAAGACACAAGTGAGTAAATCGTTTAATTCATATTCATAATAAAAGGTGAAGTCTAGGTGGATTCTTTCTTGTGTATTGTCTATCTTATTGGTTAATATTCAATTATTTCCTTAATTCATTCTCTGTTGCGTTCACAGTTAAATTAGGTTAGTAAATTTAGATTAAAATACATCTCTCCAAATTGTAGGCTAAATAATAGAAAAACGATAATTACTAGTACTTTTAGTCCTCGTGGATACGATATTCCCTACTCACCATAGCTATACTATTGTTCGATAGGTGCGTTTACCTTTGTCGTATTTATAGTTAGTATAGTGACCATCAAAAAACCTTATTCTAATCAATGTAAAATAAAAGAATTATAGTTCTATATGAATTTTACTTTTATTTTATTTTACCACATATTTTATTTTAATAAGAATTTGAGTCACAACTCTAATAGTCTAATATTTGTTCAGATTTTTGTTTCCCGAGTTAAATTGTCAATAAAAGAAAAATAAATCTTCCAACACTCCAACATGCCTCTTTCAACACAACATAAAGGGTTTACAACAAGGTTTTTAGAATCAGATGATCAATTGGACAAGAATCAACTGGTATATGGGAAATATTCTAACATTTTGTTGAGATTTTTGTTTCCCCACCAATAAGACCGAAGCAAAAAAATTGTTTAGGGGGCAGAAATGAATAATATTTCTTGTGGAGTCAAAGTGAAAATTTACTATTATGTTAAATTTTAATTTTATAGAAGTTAAAAGGACTATATAAAAAAATATTTCATTTCTAGAGGGTCAAGGTCACTTCTAGTCCCCCTTGCCCTTGCCCACCAATTCAATGTTAACAAAAGGATAAAAGAAAAAAAAAATCTTTGAGCACCCTTGTATCTCTTTCAACACAACATATGGGTTTATAAGAATAGATCTAGTCAAGAAAATGAAGTATCTAATTCAACAATGAAACAATAAAGAAAGTTTTTAAATGCAAAATAAAAAATGTTAGATATGACACGATTACACAATATAAATATAACATGACATTAAAAAACATAAACATAACACAAATACATCATTCATATTTGAATTAAAAGTATGATTATAATTATTATTTAATCATCTATTTTTTTTCAAGATCGATAAAATGGTTTTTAATATAATAAAAAGTAAATTAATCCTCTCAACACCTTTTTCTAGTCACTCGTTTTATGTACTGATTTTTCAGTACAAATTATTTAAAGGTCTAAAATTGGAGCCTTTGAACAAAAACACTATGTTTTTCATACCCTACAATTGCATATACAAAAGCTGATATCACAATTATAGTATTTGCAAGTTGGTCCACAAAAATTAGCACAATTCGTAGCGTCTACACATTTCTCATTCACATTTGATACCGCAACATTCGGTATAGCAGCATTTGGCACCGCAGTATTTGGTACAGTAGCATTTGGTACCGCAACGTTTGGTACAGCAGCATTTGGTACTGCAGTGTTTGGTATAACAGCATTTGGTATCGCAACGTTTGGTACAACAGCATTTGGTGCTACAGCATTTGGTACAGTGGCAGAGGGTAGCGACTCAAACAATAGCAGACAACTACATTTTCCTATTGTTAGGTCACAAAGGTCGAGATGTTCACAATTCAATTGACATTCCGAGTCATGAGTACATGCTTCCAAGTTGAATACACCTACAAATTAAACAATAATTTTTCATCATTTATTCATTTTTTTAATTATTTTTATTAGTTATTGATGATGATGATGATGATGATGATGATGGTGATGATGATGATGATGACGACGACGATGACGACGACGATGACGATGATGATGACAAATTTTAGACAATTGATATTTAAATCACAACAATTGCAACCCCTTTTTTTATCTTCAGATTGTAAACCCTTTTGTACCAAAAAGAAAATATTTATGATGTAATTATTGAACATCAAAGTAGAGAAATATTGTATATACTAACAAAATGCTACAACCAAAATGATGAAACAAGAAGAAACCCCAAAAGAAGCCATTATTTGAAAACAGCTGAGAGATAAAACTAAAAATTGATTATACGAAGATGAGCTAGTAATGTACCAAGTATGAGATGTATTGTGCGCTTTATAGTTGAATTTGTGGACCTTTTGAACCTAATATTAAATTATGCAATTGCAAGTTGATGATATACTTGCCAATTGTGTAGCAAAATAAAAATATCATATTAGGAAAATAGAGATTTTGCAATTTAATTTTCACATCACTTATGGTATAATTAGGTTAAGAGTATAAGTAAATCAGTTATAGTTACCATATATATTAATAATTTTTCTATATTTTAGAAATTAATTGAAAATAATTTTCTAAAATAATAATATAAAGGCAATAAAAATAATTTTCTTTGTTTAGTTATAAACCTTGTAAATCACCATATTTATATAATATGAGGTTGACATCATTTTGTATGGTTTTATGTCCCATTTTTTTGTCTTCTAAATCACCAGTATACATAAATATTGTCGAGGGTTGTACTTCAATATTTTGATTTTGTCTTTCTATGGGTTTATACAAATATTTTGCCGAGAGTGACTAATTAAATAGGCGATGAGTTTATAGTGTGCAAGCACCTCATAAGGTGCTTAGAAGGCCAATCATGTGCAACTTGAATGTATGCCTTAATACCATGGTGCATCAATTTTTTTTAAAAAAAATTGTACTCACATAAAAATAATGTACAAAATTATAAGGTACAAGATGAATTTAATTAAAGAAATTATAATAATTTTGTTTTGAAAGATCCATTTAAAAAATAAATAATATAATGATAAATTTTAGATGTTTAAAAGGCATGAAATTTGGTTATATTATAAAGGGAAAAATAGTAATTAGTTAAATAGGTAATATAAACAAAACATAATGAAAATTATATCATCTTCTTTATTGAGAATTAAGACCAAAACCCTAGAGAAGAAGAGGGAAACCATTTGGCTAGCTTTGGTTCTCCGATTGGGTGAGTAAACTTCGTCCGGTTTTAGTAATTTTTATGTTTTTGAGCTCATATCACTTAATCTAACTAACCCGATGATTAATTCATAAAACTGTCAAATGTTTTAGATTGTGCCATTGTTGAGTTTAGGTTATTCTTGAAACTTTATGAAAGATTATTGATTGTGGCTGTTAGATAGGACTATTTTGTAAAGTAGTTTTTGATGATTTTAATATTTAAGGACTAAATTATTAAAGTGATAAAATTACAAGGACTAATATGAAATAATTTTAATTATGGGCTGTAATGAGGCCATGGAATATTCAGCCAAGTTGGGATCTGAGCAAAATGGTTAGTTTGCATGTTTTGGTGCTTAGGTACTAAATTGAATAAAAGTGTAAAGTTGAGGGCAATTTTGTAAAATTCTAAAAAGAGACTTAATTGCATAAAATGAATTAATTTCGATGTTGATTTAGTTAATTTAATGGAATTATTATTTTAGATCAAGAACTTGTTGACAATCGCGGAAAAGAAAAGGTTGCGGAATAGTCCATGTTCTTGAGTCGTTACTGCAAATTAGTCTTGTAAGTTTCGTACCATTATTTCTATATTATAACTATATATATTCCATGTTTATTATGATATATCCAATGTTTTATTTAACTATGGACTGATTGGTGAATACATGATAAATGAATATGGATATTAACTATCAGACCTTAAGTCGGTGATACAGACTGTAACGATTACTAAGATCTTGCATGTGTTACGAATTCTCCACAGCTTGTGTGAGTAGCATCGTGAGCAGGTGATTATTTAGCAGGTATTATGTACCGGTGATACAGACCGTAGTGATGGCTTGAGATCTTGCATGTGTTGTGAATCCTCTACAGCTTGTGTGAGCAGCATCGTGAGCCAATCAAAACACTAAAATTAACTCGAACGAGTGATATCCTCTGATTACCTGAAATGTGATCTTAATATGATGACTGAGACTATGATGTGAATTAATGCACTGTGTAATACTCACCTGTTGTGAGCTGTGATTGACAGGAACTTCGTCATTTCATATTATAATTTGATCTATTATGTCTATTTTGGTAAGATTTATCGTTAAAGTTAGCGAACTTACTAAGCTTCAAGTAAGCTTACTCGTTCCTTTTCCTTTGTTTTGTAGATTACATTTTGTGATCGAGAGATCGGATCAACTCGAGGAATCACACTATCCCGAGGACTCTTTTGGTAGATTTTGTAAATAACTTGGCTTATATGTCATGTAATAGGGCAAATGATTAAGTAGTAACGTTTCATAGCTTTATGTGGTATTATGGTATGTTTGATGTTGTGAAACTAAAGTAAGCTCGAGTGTTTGACCACGGAATGATAAGTGTGATGTTTAAGCTTGGGGTGATGTGGTTGAAATAGGTTAGATTGTATATGTATGTGTGTTTGAAGGTAGTAGCTATGATAATGAATGTATATGTGTCCTATATTGTGTTTAAATGTATGATGCATTGGTAAAGTCTTAGGTGGTTGGAATTGACATGTTTTGGTTGCTTTTAGGTGTGGTTATAATCTTGTGATCATGTGTTATGAATTGGTTTAGATACCTATGTAATTGGATGAAAAATGAGCATGATTTTGGTCACTTTTGGGTACACACAGCTTGAGACACGGGCTGTCACACATAGGCATGTGTCTCTAGTGTGTTAGGTGTAGGGTCCACACAGCCTGTGACACAACCATGTGACCTAAGTCAGAGAGTTACACGGCCCATGCACACGGGTGTGTGAGATTACACACGGGCATATGGGATGACCACATGGCCTGGACACAAGGCCGTATGACCCCTGTTTTGGAAATTTCTCATTTTTGTCCCAAATCTCCTGTTTTGTTCTAAATTGGTCCCTGATTGTTCCTAAACAATTTTTAAGGCCTCATAGACTTGATTTAAGACTCGTGAATGTATGTCTTACTTCATTCTTAATTATTTATGAATTTTGTTAACTAATTTGATGAGTTGGACGCTATTGTTATGGAATATTTCGAATTGTGCGGTAATACTGCATAACCTTATTCCAGCAACGGCAACGGGTTATGGGTGTTACAACATGGTCATGTACCCCACACGGCCTGTATGGTTTCACACAACTATGTGTTCCACACGGCCTACCCACACGAGCTACAAAATCACATGCCACTGGGCAATTTTAGAAAACAACCCTGTTTTGCAGATTTTCCAAATTTTCAATAAGTTTTTTGGGTTAGATCACACATATGATTGTTGTTTTGGTTTACTACCCAACTGAGACTCACGAATCCTACAATCAGAATCAAAACACATCGATTACCAACCAAAAATAAACCCAAAATTTCTCATAAACATCCCCTTTTTCACAACGAAAAACAACCCCATAAACCATTGTTCAATCACTTGCAATGAAATTAATAGTCGCCAAATTTGTTCCAAACTAACCAGGGAATTGTCAAACATTGTATGGTTATCTCCTAACAACATAAGAACATGTAACAAAGAGATTAAATTCGAAACATTTTCAGCAACACAATGTTTAACTTAATCCAACTTGAAACACTTGAAAACTTACCAAACCCGTCATGACTTCAGCACGAAGAATGAAAAATAACTCAACCTAATAGCAGGATCACAACAAAAAGTAAACTTTCTATGCGCAATATACAAAAAAATTTTGAAAACAAAAGAAAAAAAAAAGAAAAATTGGAGAAAAGGGAAAGAAAAAAAATAGAGAAGTGAGAAGTTGAACGTGATATGAAGAGTGGGGATTTTTTGGAAATAAATATTTTAATTTTTTTTAAAAAAAAACTACCCATTACCCCCCACTAAATCTAATTAGATACCCTATCAGATTTTCCCCAAGAGTTTAAAACAAAAGAAAATTCCTGTTTACACGCACAAATTTTCGAACGTAGGACTAAAAAGTAATCTAACACCTTACCAGTGAACCAGCAGACTTATTCTATCATAATTTGCATAGATATAAGATTTAAGCCAAAAGACTAGGGATATGAATTGAATTAAAAATTAACAAAATCTCAAAGGAATGGCTCAAACTCAGAACCTCACACACACAAACAACACATTCAACCACTGAACCAAATCAATTCATTTGTCATAATTTTCACAATCAAAACTAAGTATCTAGACAAGATCACTCTTGGTTTCACTAACCCAATTTCTTCTAACCCATTTTTAGAATGTGACAATGTGGGCCACAAAGGTGTATGTGAGACCGTGTGCCAGGCCATATGGGCCCAAATTTTGAAAATTTTCCTTAGGGTTGTATTCGTCGTACAAGTCGAATGTAGGCCTTTCATAGGGTCTGTATGGTATAAATTGGGCTACAAATCATGAGTTATGATGTCCCATTAGTGTTAAATACAATTTATGTACGCATGATTAATATGTTAAGCATAATTTGTTATAAGCTAAATATATTTGTTATTTGCTAAGCATGCATGTCATATACATTTTCAATATCTGTTAGTTCTGCATGTGCATTGGGGTGGGAAAAATGTTTATGGAGGAAGTGTGGGCAGTTTAATCCATCTCTCATATCTGGTGGCTTAGCCACATGTATATCTGTTTCTGGTGGATTACCCACCTAATGATCTAGAAACTAGACTACAAATATTCTGAAAAGTGACATACAGTCACTTAGTGATGTGTAGGGATGGTCAAAGATTATGTGTGGCGGATGGGGATAGGATTGTAAATCTGCAATTGATATGTTTTGATTTTATTCTGATTTTGTTTTGTTTATGAAATATGTCTAGTTGAAATCTGAAAGCATGTCTGAAATCGTATTTGTTGATTTTATTTTAAGTTACACACTAAGCTTGTAAGCTTATTCTCTGTTAGTTTGATTCTCAAGTAATCCTCAGACATAGGATGGGTCGGTGCAACGGGAGCTCGGTTAAACGCTTTTATTTTGTGTTAATTAAAAACTTAGTTTATTCTGTTTTGGTATTGTTTGGACTGTTTTGAACATTTTGGATTGTTTTATTTTGGACTTTTATTTTCTGTTTTAAATCGTTTATCGTTTTTAAATTAAAATTTCATTATCAGCAAAACATTGGATTTTCAAAATTTGATTCGTGTTTTCCAAACTAAATTTAATTAAGAGTTTTGTTACAAATAAGAGTGTTTTTTAATATAAATTTAGTCGACAAAATTAACAATTTAAATAAGAAATATATTTTCACTTAAAATAAATTGAAATTGTTTTCATCAAAAGCTTGCGTTATTTCTACAAGCCCAAATGATTTCTGAGTTTTCAAAGTGTATTATGGTAGCTTCTCCAGATCTGATCGTAACGTCTAGGCTGGGTTTGGGGTGTTACATATAATGTAATGATTGAATATCAAAGCAGAGAAATATTGTATATACTAACAAAATGCTACAATCAAAACAATGAAACGAGAAGCAACATCAAAAGAAGCCATTATTTGAAAGCAGCTTAGAGATAAAACTAAAAATTGATTATATAGAGATGAGCTAGTGATGTACAAAATATGAGATGTATTGCACATTTTATAATTGAATTTGTGGACCTTTTGAACCTAATATTAAATTATACAATTGCAAGTTGATGATATACTTGCCAATTGTGTAGCAAAATAAAAATCCCATATTAGGAAAATAGAGATTTTGCAATGTAGTTTTCACATCACTTATGGTATATAAGTTTAAGAGTATAAGTAAATCAGTTATAGTTACCATATATATTAATACTTTTTATATTTTAGAAATTAATTGAAAATAATTTTCTAAAATAATAATATAAAAGCAATGAAAATAATTTTGTATTTAGTTATAAACCTTTTAAATCACCATATTTATATAATATGAAGTTGTCATCGTTTTATATGGTTTTATGTCCCACTTTTTTGTCTTCTAAATCACCCGTATACATAAGTATTGTTCAATATTTCAATTTTGTCTTTCTAGTGAGTTTATACAAATATTTTGCCGAATGTAAGTGATTAAATAGATGGTGAGTTTATAGTGTGTAAGCACCTCATAAGGTGCTTAGAAGGCTAATCATGCATAACTTTAATGTATGTCTTAATATCATGGTGTATCAATTTTTAAAATAAATCTTATTAAATTCTTTTTTTTCGGTGCTCTCAGAAAAATAATGTATAAAATTATAAGGTACAAGATGAATCTAATTAAAGAAATTATAATATTTTTTTGAAAGAATCATTTAAAAATAAATAATATAATGATAAATTTAGGTTTTTATTGTTCATATTTTTTGTCAACTTAGTTCTTATTCATATTTCTTGAGCTTTAAGAAAGAGTAGAATCACCTTTTTTAATGGAAATCTTGACTAAAATTTTAATTTTTTGAATATGTTGGTTTGACAAACCACGTGACAATCTACGTGTATTTTATGTTGACAAAATATTTTTTTATCCTATATGCCATGTTAATAAATAATTTAAAATTAAAAAAATTAGTATAAAATATACGTGGATTGTCATGCTACCAAAAATGTGATTTTACTCTTTTTTAAAGATTGAGAGTCAAATTTAACTAAAAACATAGAACAAAGACCAAATTAACAAAAATATATATAAATGTTAAAAGATTAAAATTATCATTACACAAAATACCCTTGTCCACTTGATAGCACCACTTATGTTGCTTTCACCATGGTATTCAAGTCGTTTTCCTCCATTTGCAAGTAACCTCCACTAGATGCGAACTATGCTAGGTGGGTACCATGGCTTGTGATATAGATCTTCGTCAAATAAAAACAATGGAATGTAAGAGGCCCACTGATGGTCTTCTTCAAAAGCTTATGTATTTTATGTTGCTTGTCTCGTTTCTTGAATGTCCCTCTTCTTCAAACCTCATGCCTTCGACACTATCAACACGTTAATGATGTTTTTGCCTCGAGTAAGACTTTAATTTAAGGTAGTTGATAACTACGTAATTTTATAATATTTCTTGTCTTGAATTATATTATTTATATTTATATTTTATTTATATTTATATTTTATTTATTATCGATTTAGGAAGTAATTGGAGACAAAAGAGCTTATATTTTATTTTTGTTAAGTTTTTGTTGTTTAAACTTTTAACACGCTGTAGTTTTAGTATTTTGGCAATAATAATAAAAAAAGGCGGTAAGTTTGGTGCAAAAATTACCGAAAAGCCTAGAAATTTTTTGTTTTATTTAAGTAAGGACATTTTTTTTTTATTTTCTTCATTATATTATTTTTATCCTATAATTAGATATTAATAGGTTAAGGTTGAAGAGACTTAAATCTGGTCATTTTTAGTTTTATTTTGTTTTTTTATTTTATTTTATGACTTTCTGAATTTTCTTTTTCAGTTAAAGTAATATTCAAAGTTTGATTCTATAAGTTTGTGAGATCGAATTGCATTTAATCTTTCTTTTCTATTTAGTATTTGCATATCTTCTAATTTAATTACAATTGTTCAAGTTTATTAAATATTCGGCCGGGTTTTAATAGCTTAAAATGATTATTTTGTTGTATAATACAAATAGTGTTGTGTTAACATAAAGTAAATTGTTAATAAAAGGAAAAGTAAATCTTCAAACAGTCAAACATGTCTCTTTCAACACAACATAGGGGGTTTATAACATGGTTTTTAGAATCAAGCTAAACCATTTAGACCAGAATTGACTGGTATATGGGAAATATTCTAACTGTTTTTTTTGGGATTTTTGTTTCCCCACCAATAGGGGTAAAGCCAAAAAAATTTATTTTGGGGGCAAAAAATGAATATTAGTTTTTTGGTAGTCAAAGAGAAATTTTATCATTATGTTAACTCTTAATTTTGTAGAAGTTGACAAGACTACATAGGAATTGCATTTTGTCCCCTATACTTAAAAAATGGTAAATTAGTCTATATAAAATTAAAGAGAAATTTGGTCTTTCTATTAAAAATTTCATCTATTAATACTATTAAAAATTGATCTATTTACATCAGCATAAAGTACACGTGACACACTATGTAGCATTGTCTAGTTATTTTGTTAACCACACATGATTTTAACAGTATAAGTGAATTAATTTTTTATCAGAAAAAGATCAATTTATTATTTAATCTAATGTATAGGAACATATAATAAAAGAAACAAACTACAATATACCTCATAATATAAATCTTTCATGATAATTTTACTTTTCGTTGTTTCTCCTTCTATTTGTTGTACTGTTGTATGCTTGAATGTACAATTTGATTTACCAATTTTCAATCTTTTCAAGAATTTCGCTTTCAACTTAATTGAATATGCAATGTAAAATATGGATTTTGGTTTTGTATGTTTATGTGGATAAAATTTTAATTTTAATTTAATATTATATATGTAGCTTCAATTTTTATTTAATTGTGGATATTTAAAAAATCAATTGGGTAAATATAATTGTTTGTGCATGTGTTAAGGGGGGACGACTTCTTCGAGAGAAGTATTCAAAGTATCGCCCATCAGGCAATCGACTAAGCTCCCAATAAATGAAGATACTGCCCCTATTTCAGAGTTTTGTATCTTGTATCCTTCGAGAGCTACCATGCCATGAGTGGCTATCCTAAGGACCTGGTTTACAGAGCCGAGAGCACCTCGACCGTACATAGGCGTACAGCCACCCACCAAGGGGATGCGAGTGTCTCGCTCTTGGTGGAGTTCGAACCCCTAAACTATATACTCTAGGCCCTTAAGACAACCACTCATGACACGCTAGCTCTTGGTAGAGCATGGGGGATAAAACTCTTCTCGGGCAATACTTTCGATTGTTAGGAAACCAATCAACTACCCAATTGACAACACTTCGAAGATTTCTCCTGAAGGTGTCAACTCCCATCAACAAAATGCAATAATAAAATGTGAAAATGGTGCCACATCCATTTGGAATTGAGTCAAAATCAAATTGAATAGCTTCTATTTGATTGACCAATCCTTAGTCTTTTAATGAATTTTCTTTATTAATAAAATGAAATCTAAATTATAGATAAAATTTTAATTTTGATTCAATTGTGCATATTTAAAAAATTAAATATAGTAAATATAAATATTTGTGTATATAATAAATAAATATAAAATTAGTGCTACATCTATAATAATGTTAGGAATTGAGACAAAATCAATCTTTATATATACAATTGTATTAAATAAAAATTAATGTATAATACCCATACACTTACAAATTAAGTATGCCATAATGCATTTTGACAATATCTTCCTGCACTAACACAGTGAAAAATGATTTTAAATCACAAAAGAAACAAAAAAATAAAGGAAAATTGTGAAATAAAATATCACAACATTATTGGAATGTATGCTAGATTACAGGATTGCAAAAAAGAAAAACAAATAATATCCACAATTAATATATTAATGCCTTCATTTACAAAGTTTTTAAATGTTCATAAAGATTCAACGTTAATAATAAATTAAGAGGATGAAAGGTGTGATGACAGAAAATAAAGAGCACAAAGGAGTGAAATGCAAAGACTACATGCATGCCATCATCTGTGCTCTCTATCTTCTGTCAACAACATCACCATTTTCTTAGAGATATAATAAATATTATCATATTCAATGATGATAAATATAAGTAAAAAATATAGGGGAAAATCCTATATAAAACCACGATAATAATAACCCATTATGACTTTAATTTAAGTGCTGTAAAATTCTGTGTGTGTGTGTGTGGAAGGAGGTAGAAGAAGCTGTGTTTTAAGAGACTTGGATGAAGGAAGAGGGTTTCTACATCCCTATTTATAGGGAAACATTTGTACATGTCAGCATAGTCTTGCAAATATTTTGGGATTTTATTTGACATATTCTTTATAAGAGATTCTTCTTCTTAGAAAAGTTAGTCATTTTTAATTTAAAATGAATGTAAATATTTTAATATATGGGTTTGCATGTCATCATATGAGTATGTCATGTGTGGGTTTTGTTTAATTTTTTTTTATTCTTTGTTTGTAGTGTTTTATACTAATTTAATTTTGCATTATAATTAATTAAACATATATATGTACTTGTAAATATATTGTGTTTGTGATATTGAAACGCTAAAAAATACAATCTTTATAATTAATAATGTGGAAGTAGACCAAGCCAAATAATTCAATGTGTATGGTTTCAACACTTTATATCCATACATATATTGTTGAGGGTGACACTCTTAACAAGTTTAATATTGTTTTTGTTCATGATTTTATATTGAGAGTTTTAATAAATTCGTAAAGTAGGAATGTCTCGAAATGCATGAATAAGTGAAATCATGTAAAATTTAAGAGTTTGCACAATACTTAATCCCATATAAATTATTTATTGAGTACAATGCTACCACTTGAGCTAGCTTGTTTTTTTTATTAAGAGTCGAACCCTCAACAAATTCAATATTATTTCTAGTTGATTTTATCTTCTAACTTTGACAAGAATTTTAACAAATTCATAAATTAGGAATACCTTAAAATATATTTCAACAAATAAATCTAGGTGAAACTAAAAAGTTTGAGTGTGATTAAACTCAATCTCTTAAATGATATGTAGGAAATTCCAACCTTATTTTTCTTTATCTTCAAAAGGAAAGAAAAAAAAGTCTATTTGTTTCTGACATTGACTTCTTCTGCAATGTGGAAGAGAAAATCTGCATGAAAATGGATTAGGCTATTCTTTCTGTTAATTAAATTTTATAGGTAAAAAAAATTATAGTGGAAATGATTGATTCGAATTTAAAGATGTTAAGAATTAGAATGATGATATGCAAGCAAAGATGATTGAAATGGATTAGATTAAAAAGTTGTTCCCAAAACTGGATGGAGTATTCGACAAACTAACCAGCTAATGGAGAATTCTCCAAATGGGGTTGGGGGCCAAAGAATCATTTTCACCATTGATTTGTCTATCTTTATTCCTATCCTTTCTTCTATAATACTATATTTTCAAAGCCTCACCATATATATACAGTGGTGGATCATAATGGAAATTAAAGGTGATTATGTTCTTCAAAATTGTTGAAAATTTTTATTTTTTATTTAAATATTCTTTATTAAATTTTTACAATTATATTAATAAATTTAATAATCAATTTGTTAAAATATTAATGGTATAAACAATTTTTTTTCATATATATCCTATCCTATTCTTTGACCACTTTTTTGGGTTTTACCATATCTAATCTTGTTGCCTTTGTCACAATGGAGGGACCTCCTTTCCATTTCTTCGAATCTAAGGGAGAAATGATGAGAAAAGAATCAACTACCCATGGATCTGGTGACGTAAAATTCTCCTGTTTTATCAAATAATTGATGGTTTATGCTGCCCCTTTTTTTTCCTTTCATGGATAATGTACCCATATGTATATATGTATGGATACACATTGTTGGGAACATAATGTCAAGAAGTTGTAATTTTATTCCTCACATGGAAGTGGGATTTGATAACAAGTTGCATACTAAAATAATACATAGTAAAGTTATACTTTGCAAATATGGTTGTTACACAATGTAATTGTTAGATATTAAGAAGTGGCATGGAGGAAATTGTGGTGAAAGTTAGGAGACGGTTCATCCTGTTAAGGTAGAGGATTGTATAATCTAAAACATGGAAGGATGAGAGATGATTAAGAGGAGAGGGAATTGGAGGGAAAAGAAGAGACATTGTTAGAGTTGGGTGAACAGGTGTATACATGAATGAGAGAGCTTCAAGGTTGAGAGGAGAATAAATATGGGCTCAATCTCCTCGCCACCTGTTGCCTCTTGATCTTTGTTAGGTAAACAATGTAATATCACTTAGATTGTAGGGTATTTGAATGGCAAAGTGATGGTTAACTTGTTAAAGTGACTTAATTATCAAGGATGATTGATTTGCATGTTCACCATGCCTTGACAAAACAGTATCTGTATCGAAACAAAATGGATGGAATTTGGTGGGTGGAACCAAGATGTCATGCTGTTGTGGTGGAGATTGACTTGTGGCAACAGGGACAAATACAAGGGGCCCAAAAAAAAATAAAAAATTACAATTCCAATTTTTATAAATGAATAAATTATAAATTAATATATGATAAATATTATATTTTGACTCTTAAAAATAAAAAATAAAAAAATTTACTTAGTTCGATGAAATCATAAATTAAAAAAGATCAAATTTATATTTTGACATATTAAAAATTTACAATTTAATTTTAGTCTTCTAAAAAAATTTCCAGATTCACCCTCGGGTTCCAAAGATATAATCTTGCACTACATTTTACATTTATGTAACATCTATAACAACATCAAAATTCTTTGAAATATTATCGTGTGTAAAAAATGCTACCGAAAGTAGTCCTCTCGTCACCTTAAAATTAGATTAAATTTACCCAATTTATTATAATAGCCGGAGAAATTAACGTGAAAAGGGTTACATCTGCTCAAATGCTATTTTAAATTCTCAGCTGGAATATATAAATTTCTAAGAGGAAGGAATCACCATTTTTATGGTTATTTTATATTGTTTAATCTGATAATTGCATTTTGCATCTTATTCATGTAAATTATATATTTGAGTTTTAATCCCTTTTATTTCGCTTTTGTTTGGCTTAAATAGTAGAATATAAAGAACTGGAATCCAATTACAATACTCATCTTATTCGTTTGTTTATACTATCTAATCTATTTTTTCCACACTAAACTAAATTGAATCATTTATATAACATTAGAGCGACCCAAATCTAAAATTTCATTCGAATCAATCTAAGATTAAACCCAATTCAATTTGAGTCCAAATCTGAGAAATTTTTTACCTGTCCTGTGCCTGCCAACATCTAAATCTTCCATATCTATGCGGATACGAATAAATCAAATTTTAGAAGGGCATTTGGCTATTTAAAATGGAGTTTGTTAAAGGGTTTGTATGCACAATTACTGGATACCTTGCGTGTAGTAATTCATTCCATCGATACACTACAATACAATCAATTTTGATGATTGGCCACAAAGTCAGCCCTAAACTTTTTCTATCACTAAATTATGCTCTCACTTTGCTTTGAAAAGATGTAAGTTTTCAATATAATAATATTTACGTTTATATGGTTTGTTTTTACAACATAAAATAATTGTATATATGTGTAATTATTATCATTATTTTTTATATCATGGTTGATAATATAAATTATAATTACACATTTACATAATTTATATTTTTTTAAAATATTAATTACTATAGAAATTTTAGTATGGTAAAAATAATTTTTAAACAAGTAACAAAAATTAAAATCAAATCATCATATGTATTATGTTAGTCTAGAAAATTAATTGATAACACAATTACTTATAAAAATAAAAAAAAAATAAACATCACATGTAATTTGATCTATTTGTTTTAGTGCATATTTATTGGGTTATTCCCTCTTTAATATTTAACATATGCTATTTATCATCATCTGTTGGTCTTTAACCGAGTTCATCATCATCTAAATTTGAAATGCATCTTTAATTAAGATTATCAAAATCTCCTTCTTCCATATACTCTACAAAGTAAGGGTAATCTCAATTCTACTAATGATTAAAATTATGAAATATGCAACATGCTGTATGATTCAACTTTTTTTTTTATACTATACTAAGGTGAAATTAATATGAAAAAACTTTATAACAACAAGTATCTTCTCAATCACATTCCGAAACTTTAAATGTCTTAAATTAAAAGGTTTAAGTGTAATTACTATATAATTACTCTAATTCTCACCCAATTCAATAAAAACTCACCAATTACAATAGTATTACAAATAATAACAATCAAATCCAATTATTACAAGCAATTACAACTAAATCCAATTATTAGTTGGGTTCCAAACACATTTGTATATATAATATATATTTGTTTAAGAAATAGGTTAGTTGTTCGGTCCAACTCTTGAACAAAGATGAATGGACCTAGCCCAAACTAAATTGCTATTGGGTGATAAAAGTTAATTATAAATATATAAATATTAATTTAAAATAATAATTTTCCCCTCTTTTGCTTAAGAGAAGGAAACGGAAAAGATGAGAATAAATTCCAGTCAATGGGATAACATTGCTTAAACCTTAAGCGTCATCTTGCTTTTTCTTTCTTTTTTTTCAAAGGAGTTGATCAACTTAACATGCACAAAATTTAAATGAAGAATTAAAATCACCGAACTATATTAATCGACCATTTTTCTTCCAAATCAGTATATATTCATGAACATAGATCAACACTCACCTTGATTCTTTATTTTTTTTTTAATGTATAAAAATTAAAATGATTTGTTTTCAAAAATTATTCTTATCCAATAGCATATTCGAGTATGAACGTCCATATAATTCTATAATATGTATATAAGGAGAATATATTCATGAACATAGATCTAAAAGTTTCCCTTAGATCCTTCAAAAGTAAAGGACTACAAAACAACCACAAAAACAACAATTAATGAAAAGAAATGAAAGATCCAAAGCTAAAAAGAGAATTTCATACCTTCTTCCATATACCTATACATATACATATACAGATCGAGAGAAGGAGAGAAATGATTGTAAGCAAAGGGAAAAGTTTCTGAAAATCATTGGAATTGGAGGTTTTGGGAAGAAATTAGTGGCGGATACAGATCGATCGTGCTTCTTCCCAAAAACGCAATTCCTATAATTTCCAGAAACTTCAATCTCCCTTTCCTATCTTCTCTCATCAATAGATTATTTTTCTTTCTTTGCGGCTCTGGTTTTAGATGTAAGAAACATCAAACGAGATGACAAATCTTAAATATCAACAACTAGGTTTAAACAATGATAAATTACACATTTGGTCATCCAACTTTCATAAGTTTATTTTTAGCACTGAAAATAATAAGTTTACAATTTAGGCATTCCTTATATACTTTTATCATTTTAGTTACCTCAGTTAATTTTCCATTAGATACATTCATTTTTGCCACTAAATTTTCATAAATTTGGGTTAGAAATATCATTTTGTTTTTTTTGTTTTTAGAATTAATTTTAATTTTTTTCTCAATAAAAACGAAGGGAAAAACATGAAATTTTAAAGGGAATTATCTTTGTTTTTATAGAGAAAAAACTTGAACCTTTATAGGAAAAACTAAATTATCTTTTTTTAATTTTTTAATTTTAATTTTTTATTTTTTTATAATTAATTTTAGTTTTTTCAGTGAAAGAAGAAAACTTGGGGGTTTATAGAAAACTATCTGCATTTTTACAAAAAACAAAACTTAAATTTTTACCAAAAATTCATTTTATATTTTTAATTTCCTTTATTTATTTTCTTTTTAGAATCAATTTTAATTTTTTAGTAAAATATAATTTTTTTGAGTTTTACATAAAACTACCTGAATTTTCTATAGAGAAAAACCTGAACTTTTATATGGAATTGAGTTATAGATAGAGAATATGGGTTCAATCTTAGCAATTGAATAACTTAATTCCTTATAAAAATTCATGTTTTAAAAAAAATTCTAAAAAGAAAATGAGAGATTATAATAAAAACTTGTTGAAGTTGAGTGACTAAAATAAGTGTATATAATGACAAATTAAATGTGAGTGACTAAAATGATAAAAGTATGTAATGGTAAAGTGACTAAAACAATAAAAGTATGTAACAGCAATGCTTAAATGACAAACTTTTTTACTTTTAGTGCCAAAATTAGTGATGGAAATGGGGCGGGTGAATTTTTTCTCGCTCGACCTTGATTTGATACTTTACCACCATACCCCAACCCTGATTCGACCTTGAGCTTTAAAAATTTTAACTTACCTCGAATCCGAAAATTAATTCAAACTTTTTTATTTAAAATTGTGATTAATTAAATTTAAAATTAGTTTTAAAAAAACTATGCTAGGGATGACTAAGTAAAATTATATATTACATCATAGAAGAAAAAAATAAAGAACGAAATGAGAGGAAAACTTGGAAAAATAAATTAAGATGAGAGGGGAAAAAAACTAGTGTGAAATGGGAGTAAATGTAGTAAAATGATGTTGGTAATTTCGTAAATATCTCAAGACGAGCAGGGTAATTTTATGCTAAACCTGACCTGACCCAAACATTCTCTAAAGTTAACCCAACTCAACCTGCCCTGAAACCCGATGTCAAAGAAAAAAAACAACCCTATCAATTGGATCAAGTCAAAATCCGTCGATTTCAAATTTTTATATATCCCTAATCAAAATGAAAGTTTATTAAAGTTAGATAACTAAATGTACAGTTTACTCTTTAAACAATGAAGAAGGACTATTTTGTAAGATCCATCTACCAGGCCGGGTTGTTAAACAAAATTTAATGTTTTTAGAACCAAATTGGGCCCCATCAGCTCTGGCCCATCGGGTTCAAGAAATCTCTGCTGCAGAAATATTGAATATGAGTGATGGTCGAATTGCCTTCAAGCTAACAAGATGAAAACCGGAAATTTTTAAATATTCGTAATTAAATATTGATAGTATGTTGTTTGCTTAATATTTAGCTTATGAATGGACTCAAAATGTGTCATATTTTGATAATTTTGGTTTAAAATTTAAGTGTTTAGTATTATTGTCAAAAAATATTTTTAAAAAATAAAATATTAATTTTAAACATGATATTATAAAGTAACAAATATATATTTAAATAGTTTAAATTAATTAATATTATATTATTTTAATAAGAATATAAAAATAACTTATTATAATTTATTTTTAATATTTTAATATATGAAATATAAAATTTAAATATTTTTAGGCAATTTTAATTACTTATAAAATTTAATTTGAATATATAAAATATATTTTAAATATTAAAATATAACTGATAAAAATTTAAATATATAATATTATATATTTAAAATAAATTTTAATAAGAAAATAATTATATACTAAATATAAATATTATATAAAATATTTTATAATAGTTAAAATTATCTTTTGATCCTAAAAACGTTTTTGTCACTAAAAGTTATTTGTTTAGCGTTATTCATAGCTTTAAAAATGCTTTTGATCACAAAAGCACTTTTAAACAAAAGTTAAAAAAAAAATTATTTTTACTTTTGACTAAAAAAATTTTTTTTGAAAAACTTAAAAATATATTGTTTAGTAATATTTTTACCTTAAAATTATTTTTTATCGTAAAAATATTTTTAGAAACAATACTGATTCTCGTTGAAGGTAGAGGTTGGAAAGGGCCTGCTGTAGCCTTGGCTTTTGTGATGGGTAAATTTCGAGGGAACACAGGTTTCGCCTCTTGGCCACTTCAATTTTTATTTTTTATGGAATTCACCCCAAAACTTGAAAGGGTGGAAAGGGTAAACTCTAATTAAAATTTGTTTTTTCTAGGATTTATGGAATTCACCTCAAAACTTAGAGCCAGTAAAAAGGGTAAACTTTAATTGGGAATTTTCTCCAGTATTTCTCCGTATAGTAAAAAAGTTAAGGTTTCGTTTGTTTGTCAGTAAAATATTTTCTAAAAAATAATTTTTGAAAAATAATTTACTTTTTTGGAAATGGTTTACTTTTCTAGTGTTTGGATGAATCTGTGTAAAATATTTTCTGTTGTTTGGCAGATTTCCTGAAAATATTTTCCGAAAAATATGTTTTTACATATATTAATAAATTTATATTTTAAATTATTTTTACATATATTGCAATGATTTATTTATAAATAAATAAATCAAATTAAATATATAATAATAATCAATTATTAAGCTAGAATATTAACCGTCATAAATTGAAAACAATCAAAGTCAAATAAATTATTTGTAATTGTGTTATAAAAAATAAAAAATAAGGATTGAATAATTATAAATTAGGTTCCAAACCACAATTAATACTAGAAATTAATAATATTATCCAAATACATAATTAGTAGCACACCACATAATAACAACAACATTGTCCAAGTGTATAACTAATATTACACCACATTAAAAGTATCAAATCTTCAACCTTGAGAAAATTTTTGAAGCCAAATTTTTCTATGCTTCTTACTTTTAACTAAAAAAGCTTTGGCCTCGAATTCATAACTCACTAAATAATCAAACACAGAACACAGGAAGTCATCATCAAATCCTTTTACTTCCATCGACATCACTTCTTCGTAAGATGTGGTGTCTTATCCGCAGTAAATTGTTCTAAAGCATGAGCAATTTTGCCAAGTTGTTCACCCACAAATTTAATTTGTTCATCAACGACACTTTCTTGAGCATTTTTCTTTTATGTTTGGATGTGCCAGATGAAGATACTTTTGTTCTTACCTCTTCAGTCTCTTCATTGTCGCAGTCTATAGGCATTGAATCTTGGTTACCATCATCCAAATCTATGTTAGCAAATATTCTAGCAAAACTCCCTGTTGCCATATCTTTGCCAACAACCAAAGTCATTTCATCATAATGATCAATGCTTTTATTCAAAAATGGTTCATACTTCTTGTGTGCCTGTTGGATATTATACACAATTAGAATAACAAGTAAAAAACAATTGAAATATACTTAACATATATATACATATATTACCATTACTGCTGCATCATATGTCGCTCTATCACATGTGATCATTTTCATGTTATCATCCCATCCAAAACCACTTTCACCTTGAATGTGCATATAATCTGCCACTGATTTTTTACAATCCTCAAATGATTTTCCACATGCTTCGCATCGCATTGGACTTGAAATCTTTCTGAAATAACTTCGGCAACTCGATTAATAGAAACTGCTTTGAAAGAGTTAGAAGGCTTATTTCCTTTCTAGGCCTCCTCTGCTAGAATTTTAAGAAAAAGATGTTTCATCAGTTTTGTCCACTTGAATTGCTTAGAGGTCCCTTCTTTTTTGCCCTTACCCATTCTACATTAGTAATTGTCATTGTCAATCATTTCAATTCCAACAAGCTTAAAACATAATAAATTCAATATGTAACAAATTCAAGACATAATAATTTCAAAATCCAACAGACTAAAATTTCAATATCATTATCCAACCAACATTAACAAAAAAAATAATTTTAATACTAAAATATACATAACATAGAAACAATAACCCTAAGCCCTAAACCTACTTAATATTTCTAGCCATATAATCAGTCTGCATAGTTTGTGAAATTTCGTCTCTCTTACCGGACCATTCTCTTGCTTCTTCGCTTTCTTCTCGCTCTGTAAGAGTTGGTATTATCAAATCAGACTCAGGCTCCTCGTATAATCCTTGATTAAGTAAATCACTAGGATCAACTCCCATTATATGATTATGAATGATACAACAAGCCAAAACTATATCTACTTGATTTTAAAAATTCCAAAATGGTTTAGCATCTAATACACAAAACCGTTTCTTCAAAATCCCAAAAACACGTTTAATAGTGATTCGCAATGATGAATGACGAAGATTAAAAAGTTCCTTTGCATTTTCAGGCCCCTGAGCACTAAACTTTTTTAAATGATATCAGACACCACGATATGGGATAATATATCTATTTCGGATACCATATCCAGCATCAACAAGATAATATTTACCTACAATTTGACAAAACATAATTATTACTAATAAATTATGAGCTTACTAGAACTATTTGGTATTTAATGTTTTATAATTCTTACCTTCCAGAATTCTTAATCCTCATGGGCGTGAAAGTGCATCACTTAAAATACGAGAATCATGTGCACTACCTTCCTAACCAGCTAGAACATAGGAAAATTTCAAATCAAATGTAATGGCAGCCAATACATTTTGTGTCGTCCCCTTACTACTGACTACTGAAATCTTCCTTGAATGCTAAGTGGAACGGATGCATGAACATGAGTTCCATCTAATACTCCAATACAATCTTTAAAATAAGGATAAAACCTTGGATTGTTTCTGATTTCACTAGGAGTTGACTCATTTGGTAATCTAATAACTAGCTTATACAATTTCAAAATAGCTCTCAATACAACCCTAAAGTAATGGTGAATTGTTTCAGTTGATCTATAATATCTAGATCCAATCACTCGAAACCTTACATTATGACCAATTATATGTAAAAATATAACTACTTGCTCCCTAATATTCACCGATTTAGTTGATTGTAACAAATTATTTCTACTAAGAATATCACACAAATTAAAAAAAGGCTATCAGTCTCATCCTTATTACATCAATATAATGCTGATCACCACTATATAAAATACTATTAATATAATTTTCTCTTTCATAATCTCGATTCACACGAGGGTGAGAAGCAATTTCCTTCTTAATTTTTAATTTTTTAATCCAGAGAGACCCAAAAGCTAAAACTGAAGCCACGACTCTAACAATTGTATTTTGATCTTGATTACGATCCATCTACACAAAATAATACCACACAAATATTTGATCACTAAGAGAGCAATTAAACAATAAAATTTTAGAAACATAAGATGGACAATTTCTTCCTTATCAAGGAATGAAGAGCTTTATTAATGTATTTAGGAATCTAACAAAAGAACAAAAAAACAAACAAAAGAACAGTCACAAGTTATTGATAACACTAGTTATAATAGTACAACCAATTCAAATTCAAATTTTAATGTTTCTTTTTTCAAACTATATATATAAATTATATGTTATCGGAACAACGAAAAGGTTATTACATGCTGATCGTGTTAATTCATGATAAGTTTTAATAAATTTATATTTGACTGTTCTTGAAGACTAACTATTATCACGACGAAGGCAAGTGTACCTATCGAACAGTAGTATAGTTTTAGCAAGACTGGGATGTCGAACCCAAAGGAACTAAAAGTACTAGTATTAAATCTTTTCTTATTATCTAGCCTAAAAATAAAGGGGTTTGTTTTATCTAAACTAATTAACTAACTAAGAATTCATAGAAAGAAAATTGGGGAAAATACTTTTGGGAAATTCGATTGATTAAGACAATACCCAAGGGAAAATCCACCTAGACTTCACTTGTTATTCGACTCTGAATTAGACAATTTATTCACTTGACTTGATCCATAGAAATCCCTAATTTATATTATTATCTCTCTCGAGACTAACAACATCTAACCCTAGGTTGATTAATTGAAATCTCTTTCTAATTAAAACCCCTAGTGTTGCATTAACTCGATCTATGGATTCCCTTATTAGGTTTGACTTTAATCCGGCAGATTTATGTCGTCCCATGTCTAGGATTGCATGCAACTCCGCTTAATTATACTAGATCTTCTCTTAAACAGAGACTTTTGCTCATCTGAATAAGCACATCAATACTTGAGTCAATATCCTAGAATATTAAAGCAAGAATTAAGAACACATAATTAAGAAAAAAACAAGTGTTTATCATATAATTTAGAAAATAATAACAAAATCCATCTTAGGTTTCATTCCTCTAAGGTATTTAGGGGGTTTAGTTCATATTCATAAAAGAAAACATCTCAGAAGAATAATGATAACAAAACATAAAGAAAACCCAAAACCTCTGAAAGAAAATTAAGGGAGATCTTCCGTCTTGAAGGAGAATCTGGCTTCTAAGATGGATCAATCGGCTTTCTTCGAGTAAATTTCTGCTTCCCACTTCATTTATCCCTTTTCATCCTCCTCTCTGGTGTTTTAATAGGCTTTAGAATGCCTTAGAACCCTCAAGAGTGGCCTTTTCTAAATAGAACTCAACTTGGACTCGACAGGGACACGCCCGTGTGACACGCCAGTGTTCGATTGCTCTAAACCGTGTTAGAGTCTGTTGAATAGACACGGCCGTGTGGTCTACCCGTGTAAGTCGCGCTCAATTCTGCTAAAAGGGCACGGGCGTGTGGTCTATCCGTGTGAAGAAGTCCAGGCCATGTTGATTTCCCACGTTGGCCCATTTTCTCCGTTTTCGACCCATTTTTCTCTCTTTTTATTCTCTTATGCTCACCTAAGTATAAAACATGAAATTAAAGGATTAGGAGCATCAAATTCACCATATCTAAAGAGAATTCATCTATAAATATCTAAACATAGGATAAAAATATGTATAAATTACGGTTTATCAAATACCCTCACACTTAAGCGTTTGCTTGTCCTCAAGCAAAATCCTCAAATCACAATCAAAATCAATTCTTCCTCAAATCACAATCAAAATCAATTCTTCTCAACTTATAATTCTTATTAATGATATCTCAAAATAATCCATAAGTAATCATACATTGAGAATTCAACTAAAAGAACATCAAAGTTTCAAACATTCCAAGTTACGTATTTTATCACGAGAACATAGGTGTCTCCCCTCATCTAGGTAATTACCATTGATTCAAAATATCACAGAGTTTCACATCCTCACTAGAGATTCACTCAAATCACTCGGGGTGTTTTAAGGACAACAAGTTTAAGCACTCAATAGTCAATATGAAAAGTTATTACCATAGACTTGCATGAAAATCAAATCTCCACCACTATATATTGAGATGATACATCAATCAAAAGATCTTTAAAGGTTGTAACGTGGCTTTGGTTAGGGGGTGTGGTCACAAGTTGAAAGAAAAGGTTAGAATCGAGATTGAATTGAAAAATTACCTAACTAGAAAAACAAGTAATCATCAATTGAATACATGTGAGCTTCTTCTCAGAATATAGACTTAAACATTTAAGCTCAAAACAAAGAATTACTACTAATATAAATACGTGTATTGTAAATTTTTTTTTAAGAACAAGTCAAATAACATAGACTAACTATCAAAGGTAAAACTTAGCTAGGCAATTTATTCAAATCAAATCTCGACAAAAATAAAGATCAAATTAATTTAGGAGATTTCAACAATAATGGGTTATGGCTTAATATGGAGGGTAAATCAATGAATGGGTTATTAGGCTCAAGAGGGTTCACTAAGGGTTAATTATGAAGGAAGGCTTTTATGGAGTGAGTGGGTTAAACCTAAGTGCATTTATCATCTTGACATATCAAATCAAATGGTGTGGTCTTAACATGCATAATCAAGCAAGTTCTAGAATAACAAATCAAGATTGACGCACTCAAAGTAACAATAAAAGTGAGCATGAAAGAAATAATAGATGCTCTTAAAAGCTCAAGATCTCACAAAAAGTATGGCTTTTTTATGCTTAAACCTTGTGAATTTTAACTCGAGATAATACCTAAACTTGGGGAAGCAACCTAAAAATTTTTTAATTCTCAAAATCAACTTATCATGGTTGATTCTCTAATTCCTTAAAGTTTAAACAATCAATGCATGAATGTCTATGTTTTAATGCAAGAAATATCAATAAAAATCATAAATTAATCAAAATTCATTCTAATAATGATATGAGAAGATCTCATGAGAATAAGACAAAATTTAGGGATTTTTCTAATAATGATATAGATAACCCTCCCACACTTAAGATGTACATTGTCCTCAATGTACAATGATAGATATACAGAAAAAGATAAAATCATAAGATAGGGAGAGAGGTGAAACTTCCTGAATGGAGAATAATCGGCCAAGGCAATTATGAGATTGGAGAAGGATACTCTGGTGGTGGTAAAGTTGGGTTCCACAACCACAGTGTCCAATGAAGAGGTTATCATGGTGGTCGGGTAGGACATGGCAGTCGTGAAGAACCTTTTTCAATGGAGTTGCAAGTTTCTAAGTGAAGGTGAGCTTTGAAGCTCATTCTAACTGTGATAAAATCAAGAACTCTTTTAGGAAATATAAAGAAGCATAATTACTCGTAATGAAATAGTCAAAACTATAAATTGTTCAATAAAAATTATAAAACCTAAGAATGAAATAGTATTAAAGAAAATAAAATAAAAATACTTTAAGAATATAAATAAAAATAAAAGTAAAAATAAAAATAATAAATAAAAAGTCTTTAAACATCATCATCGCCGGATGGTTCGCGAGGTGGTGGTGGCGATGAGATGCGAAGGTGCTGACAAATCTGATGTAGAGTAGCATTAATGTGATCAAAGTGCTGAAAACACTACTGCTCAAATCGAGTAAGGCACTCAAAGATGTCAGAGTATGAAACCGCTGCATGAACTGGACGATGGATGGGTAGTGGCTAAGACGGTGGGTCCTCATGACATGGAGGGACATCATCAGTAATGTCCTCTAGGTCTTCCTCCTCGGCGGACTGGACCAGGCGGTATTGAAGAGGGTCGGTTCCATGTTGTTTCTCGATCATCCGCATATGTAGTATACTCGAGATGCCTTGTGGAGACATCTGGCCGATGAGAGTGAGGGAAGATGATTATACCGTTGTGTTGAGGAGGTCGAAGTAGCACGCCAGGCGAGTCACATAAGGATCGATGGAAATGACTTCCTTCTTATGCCGCTCCGTCTGATGGCGAATAGCGATGGCAATGAAATAGGCAAGGTCGAAGACATGCCCATTCGCCATACTCCATAAAAAGTAGGCCTCGTGAGTGTTGACAATGCCGGTGCTCTCTCACCGCCTTGTCAAAGTGTGAGCCAAGATGGCGTGTAAGTACTTCAGGGATGGGGCGAGGGCCGATGGCTTAGAGCGGCTGGGGTCATAGGTGGCCTAGTCAGGGACTAAAGCACTCCAACACTTCGAAGGAGAATAGTGGATATGACGATGGAGGGTGTCGAGTTTGTTGTCATCCATGAACTCCTCTGTATACAGCCCTAGTGTAATTCTAAACTCAGGTAAGCTCAATTAGCGTACTAAACCGTCGAGACAGAATTGAACCGTTCCAGAATCATAGAACTGTGTCATGACAACTTGAAGGTGGAAGGTCGAGCAGAGTTCGAGTGTGAGCTCAAGGTACGTCGGCTCAATAATCTCGAAAAAGAGGCCTCATGGGTCAATTGTCAGAAGGGCTCGGATCGCGTCAACCATTTGAATTTGTTCAAGTGCTGCCCAATCAATGCAGCGGCCCACACTTAGAGATCGGGCCCGAAGTATCTGAAAAAGTTCCTTCTGGGGTCCCAAGAGAAACTGGAAAAAGGGGTGGCACACTTCAGCTGATGCGCTTGCCAATGTGGCTCTGGGTCCCTTCTATTTTTTTGAAGTAGGGACGGCAGTCTTTCTGCCACGTGAAGTTGACATGGTATACTTGCAATGAAAAGTCGAAGTTAAAACAATACTCCCCAAGAATAGCATGGAGAAGTATGCAAGTATGTTAAAATTAAAGAAGAATACTTCATGGGCATCACAGGCAAAAGGTGAGATGTACCGAAAAGTAACTAAATTCTTATGGAAGTCATTATGAACAATAGGAACATGAGAATAGTGCTAAATGGAATACCTAGTGAATGAATGCATGTGGATTTGATAATATGAAATATGGTGTGGGTAAGCATGAAATCCATGGAAACAAGAAAAATAGATGAATGTAGCATAATGTATTGACTAAAATGGAATATTTCTAACAAAGAGCATAAGTATTACTATCATTATAACCATGAATATTACTCAAAATAGTCAAACAGAACAATAAAAAAATCATAAAATAAGTAAAATATTTGAAGATAATAGAGAGAAAAGAGTAAACAAACGCAAGAAGGAGGAGCTTGGGTCGTCATGGCGTAGTTTTGATTTATCGTGTGTTCTCAGTTTTTGTGTCCGCCATTCATCTAGTTCCTCGACTCGTAGCCTTCGTTCTTCATAGATGGGTCCTTTGTTGTTACTTGAACATGGCTTATGTATGTTTTTCGGATGTGTTTCCTGTAAAGAAGATTGCACCACATGGTCAGTTTTAGTGGTACGATTTATACAATCACCCTCGATATTTGATGTCTTACTTGAATTGCAAGCTTGAAGGGTGATTGTCTCATCACCCACACGAAGTGTGAGTTCACCTGTACCAACATCGATAATGGTTCTAGCAGTTGCTAAAAAGGGCCTTCCTAAAATTAAAGGCACGTCACTACCCTTTTCTATGTCTAAAACAAAAAAATCAACTGGGAATATAAATTTGTCAACTTTAACAAGTACATCTTCAATGATACCCCTAGGAAATCTAATAGTTTTATCTGCTAACTGAATGCTCATCCTAGTTTGTTTGGGTTTCCCAAGACCTAGTTGTTTAAACATTTTATAGGGCATGACATTAATGCTAGCCCCCAAATCAGCCAAAGCATTACTAACATCTAAGCTACCAATTAAACAAGGAATCGTAAAACTCCCTAGATCTTTCAATTTGTTGGCCAGCTTATTCTATAGTATGGCTGAGCACACTACGTTCAACTCCACATGTAACGCTTTATCCAATTTTCGTTTATTTGCTAGAAGCTCCTTTAGAAATTTAACTGCGTTTGGCATCTGCGAAAGAGCTTCAATAAATGGTAAGTTAATATATAGTTTTTTTAATAATTTAAGGAATTTACTGAATTGTTCGTCTATGCGGTCTTTCCTTGTCGTATTGGGGTATGGCACTCGAGGTTTATACTCTGTACTTACCGGGTTCTGCTCACTGTGGTCTACCTCATCCTTACCTTTGGTTACCATAATTCCTTGCCTTGGTTCTGGTTCAGGTTCCACTAACCCTTTCTCATCTTGGACAGTAATTGTATTAAGCTGCTCCTTTGGGTTAGTTTCTGTATTACTCGGCAAGCTACCTTCTGGTCGTTCGAAAATTATCTTTGCCAACTGGCCTATTTGGTTCTCGAGCCCCTGAATTGGTGTTTGCTGATTTTTAAGAGCTGTCTCGGTATTCTAAAAATAAGTTTCTAACATCGAGATAAATTGTGTTAGCATCTTCTAAAGGTTCGACTTCTTTTCTTGCTAGTAAGGTGGTTATTGAAAACTTGAGGGATGTTGTGGCTTTTGATTTCCTTGACCACCCCATGAGAAGTTAGGATGGTTCCTCTAACCTGTATCGTACGTGTTACCGTATGGGTTATTTTGAGATCTAGAATTGTTATTACCCATATGTTGAACTTGTTCCTCCTTGGTGCTAAGGTTGAAGGATGGATAATCTGTATGTACTCCTCCTCCACTTGAATCATACATCATCACTGAATTGTACCTGAGTAGAACCATATAAACCATCAATATTTTTATTTAAGAGTTCTACATGGTTAGAGAGCATAATTCCGTCGAGGTTGAAAACACCAGCAGCTTTCGTCGGCTTTGTTCTCATCACTTGCCACTGATAGTTATTTAGTAACATCTCTTCAATGAATCCGTAAGCTGCTTCAGGTGTTTTGTTATTCAAAGTTCCACCGGCGACTGCATCGGTGAGTTGCCTCATTGAGGGGTTCACCGTTGTAAAACGGCTGTACCTGTAGCCAAAGTGGTAACCCATGGTGAGGGCACCTTCTCAAAAGATCCTTGTATCTCTCCCATGCATCATAGAGTGTTTCTAGATCCATCTGTACAAAAGAAAAGATGTCATTCCTCAACTTAGCCATTTTAGCCGGCGAAAAATATTTAAGTAAAAACTTTTCGGTCATTTGTTCTCAAGTAGTGATTGACCATCGTGGTAATGATTTCAACCACTGTTTCGCTTTGTTCCTAAATGAAAAGGGAAACAATCGAAGGCGTATGGCGTCGTCAGAAACGCCATTGATTTTAAAAGTATCGCAAAACTCCAGAAAATTCACCAAGTGATTGTTTGGATCCTCATCCTACAAACTATCAAACTGAACAAACTGTTGTATCATTTGATTGTGTTAGGTTTCAGTTCAAAATTATTTGCAGCAATAGCAGGTCTAACTATACTGGACTAAGTTCCTATTAAATTAGGTTTAGCATAATCATACATAGTGCGTGGAGCAAGATTCTGATTTACTCGATCAGTAGCAATCGCAAGAGGTAGCAGATTTTCCTAATTTTCAGCCATCTCATCGGTTGTGGTGTGAATGTCGTCCTCTTGCTCTTCCTCTGTGTATCTTAGACTTCGCCTTATTTCTCTTCAGTTTCTGTGAACTGTGCGATCGATCTCACTATCAAAAAGTAATGGTCTTGACGGATTCTTTCTAGTCATAAACTATAAAAACCTTTCAGAAATAAAGAGAAAGAAGAATTAGTAAAGATAAGTTAGACTAAAATAAGAAGTAATTTGCAATAAAAGTAAAAATGGCTAAAGTAATAAAAATTAAGCATTCCTAATATCTTAGCTTCCCAGCAACGACGCCAAAAACTTGATCGTGTTGATTTGTGGTAAGTTTTAATAAATTTATATTTGACCGTTCTTGAAGATTAACTATTATCACGACGAAGACAAGTGTACCTATCGAACAGTAGTATAGTTTTAGTAAGACCGGGATGTCGAACCCAAAAGAACTAAAAGTACTAGTATTAACTCTTTTCTTATTATCTAGCCTAAAAATAAAAGGGTTTGTTTTATCTAAACTAATTAACTAACTAAGAATTCACAAGAAGAAAATTAGGGAAAATACTTTTGGGAAATTCGATTGATTAAGACAATACCCAAGGGAAAATCCACCTGAACTTCACTTGTTATTCGACTCTGAATTAAATGATTTATTCAATTGACTTCATCCGTAGAAATCCCTAATTTATATTATTATCTCTCTCGAGACTAACAACGTCTAACCCTAGGTTGATTAATTGAAATCTCTTTCTAATTAAAACCCCTAGTGTTGCATTAACTGGATCTATGAATTCCCTTATTAGGTTTGACCCTAATCCAGCAGATTTATGTCGTCTTATATCTAGAATTGCATGCAACTCCGCTTAATTATGCTAGATCTTCTCTTAGACAGAGATTTTTGCTCCTCTGAATGAGCACATCAATACTTGAGTTAATATCCTGGAATATTAAAGCAAGAATTAAGAACACATAATTAAGAACAAATTAAGTATTTATCATATAATTTAGAAAATAATAACAAGATCCATATTAGGTTTCATTCCCCTTAGGTATTTAGGGGGTTTAGTTCATATTTGTAAAAGAAAACATCTCAGAAGAATAATGATAACAAAACATAAAGAAAACCAAAAACTCCTGAAAGAAAATTAAGGGATATCTTCCATCTTGAAGGAGAATCCGGCTTTTGAGATGGATCAATCGGCTTTCTTTGAGTAAATTCCTGTTTCCCACTCTGTGTGCCCCTTTTCATCCTCCTCTCTGGTGTTTAAATAGGCTTTAGAATGCCTTAGAACCCACAAGAGTGGCCTTTTCCGAATAGAATTCAACTTGGGCTCAACAAGGACACACCCGTGTTCGATTGCTCCAAACCGTGTTAGAGTCTGTTGAATAGACACGGCCATGTGGTCTACCCGAATAAGTCGCGCTCAATTCTGCTAAAAGGGCACGGACGTGTGGTCTACCCGTGTGAGGAAGTCCAGGCCGTGTTGATTTCCCACGTTGGCCCATTTTCTCCGTTTTCGGCCTATTTCTCGCTCTTTTTACTCTCCTATGCTCACCTAAGTATAAAACATGAAATTAAAGGATTAGGAGCATCAAATTCACCATATCTAAAGAGAATTCATCCATAAATGTGCTAAACATGGGATAAAAATATGTATAAATTACGGTTTATCACATGTTTTCCCTTTTTTTTTAACAAGTCAAACATATTGTTAGAATTTGTTAAAGATTGTGTGGCCCGAATCCCGTATTTTGTTGAATAAATAAATACAGTGACAAACTAATGGAATTTGTGGGGGTGAGAAATCGAGGGTTGTATAAAACTATACTTCTATTATTTGATTTTAATTAGAATAAAATTTTAAAAGTATATTTAATTTAATTTTATTGTTTTAAACAATCAACTATTTTGAGTATGCAATATCTAAAATTTTAAAGTAACTAGCTTTTATATTAACTGAGATTAATTAAAATGTAATCTATTAATCATTCGATCTTCATATTTTATTAACATATACATTCTTAATAATTAACATATAAATTATGTTTTCCTTCATTCGTAAAGATTTTGCATTGATAAATCTCAACAAAACAAGTAAAACCATTTGCTCTCGACTAGAACATTAATTCAACCAATTCAAACATAAATTGATAAATCATACAATACAATAATCCAACCTAAACTCAATACTTTACAACCCATTTTTATCTTTCCCAATGTTTTAGAGGCCAAAGCACAACTCTTTTTTAAAATTTTAACATACTTTTTCATCTTTTTCAATGGTTTTTTAAAGACCTAAGCAGGTTAGCAGTGCAACACTTATTTTTCTTTTTCATTTTATATTTATATAACATTTTAAAAATTAAAAAAAAAGAAAGAAAAAGAAAAACTAAATTATATCATAACCTTAAAGACATTTTAGTATGGTCTCCCTTTCATTACCTTATCATTTTTTTTATTTGATCCATTCCCACATGCATCTCTCTTTCATTCACCTAAAATAAGGTGTCAATAATATCATTGTGAAGTGACCTAAGATCCCAGTGAAGCTAAACACCAAGCAAAAAAAAAAAAAAAAAAGTGAAGAATCTGGTACAAAGAAGCAGGACAGATGACAATATATATCTATTTACTTTATTCCCAATGGAAAAGAAAACGGATGAAAGTATATCAACATTATAAACAACAGCTACATGTAGGTCCATATTTGGAAAAGGGTGCAACAACTACTTAATTATTTTATTTTCTTTCCAATCAGTCACATTGTTAAAAAGTCCTGATACAATACATGAAAGAATAAGAAAATCATCACCCTGAAAATACGATAACAACATATGTGATAGGTTTTTCAGAACAATAAAAAGAATAGGGGGCTACACTGCACTGAATTTTACAATAAGTCAAATTATTTGGCAGATTTCAAAAAAGAAACATAATTTTTCGAGGGAAAACATGATTTCTTTTTTTAGATTGAATCATGCCAAAACAACAATAGCGAAACAATGCCAAAACATAAAAAAGCACAACAATAATCCCCCAACAATGAAACCAAAATGTTCCATACAAGATTAATAACGGGAAACCTACAAAAAAACAAAACCACCATCGCACCAATTGCTCGACATGTGATTTCAATTCATACCTCAGCCACAACCAAAAAATACCTCCCAAAAACAAAAACAGCTCCCAAAACGACCATGATCGAATACGACAAACAAACAATCGATCCGATACATTGATTGAATTGTATTTCATTGTTATAAAAACCTAGTCCTTCCAAATCAACACCTAAACCATCATTGCAATCTCATTACTTACCAAAATGACCGCCCTATCCTTAACTTCACCTGCACAATAACCAGATAATAAAACCAGAAAACAACCCCAGCAACATTAATAAGAACCCAACCCAACCCAAACAAAACCCAAACTCTCCTCCATCCACACAACAATTCACCATTTATACAACTCCAAATACTCCAATTCATACCTCAAAAGCAAAACCAACACACAATAACCATAAAAACAACTATGAGCAGTAATCAAACCAGAATAATAGACACAAATCCTACTCCAATTCAGACAACAACATCTAGAAAAATTCCAGCAAACAAAACACCAACATCACAACCAACTAACTAATAAGACTCCCACAAATATCACATAAATCCCTTTTTCTTATAGCCATTTATGCACATCCTTTACCGATTGTAGTCAACCAAAAAATCCTGCAGCAACCAAACATCAAATAAACAATAATCACACCCTAAGATTTCCAAGTCGTCATAAACAATTTAATCCCAAACACCCATCACAAAAATTCTATGCCATTCCATAAGCTATTTAAACGTCCTTAACATCTTCCAGTAATTCCCTTCACACCATCAACATTTCATAAAAGTTAGCATTCTTTAAGCGATCAAAACCTATGTCTTTTTTTCGGGTAAAGGAATAGCTACAGAGGAGGGAGGAGTTGAACAAAGCCAAATAGAAACAACAAAGCGAGAAACTGATACTCATACTCAAGGTTGTATGAATGAAGGAATGCTTGAAACAGAAAATGCAATACAAACAAATTACAAACCGTAGGATACAAACTCTGGCTACACTGATTTCGTTCCTACTATATCTCAATCTCTCCACACACACACACAAGGATACAAACTCAATCATTCATACTTCTAAAGAAGCCCCATCAAACACTAGTAATAAAATCCATTAAGAAAATAAAAATCTTGTAATAAATTCCAACAGAAAAGCCTGTAAAAGTTTCACCTTGAATATCAAGCCAATCACAACAAATCCATTCTCAAGCATTTTGAAACAGTACTTTGAACCCAATAATCAAAGCTAAAACCCTTTTCCACCAAATCCAAACATTATTCCAAAAAGAAAAATCCCACAGATTCAATATAACCTTCAAAGCCCCATCAATCGAACAATAATAACAAAATTTCACCGATAATCGAAAAATATGGGGAAATTTGAGAAATTACCTGAGAAGAGAGGAAACAGCAGCGTGTATTGCCTGAGAAGAGAAGATATGCGACAGACTAAGGAAAAAGGGAAGAGATATATAAGAAGTTGAAGAACGGAAGAATGAGAGAAATTTTACCTGGATGAAAAAGGAGATGGAAAATGTCTTACTGAAAAGAAATCAGTATCAGTAAGACATTTTCCCCAAATTGCAAGCCATTTTACCTGTGTCTTGGAAAACATTTTCGAAATGTAAAATGTTTTCAAGCTTCCAAACATCGTAAAACCAAGAAAACATTTTCTGGCTTCCAAATGGACCCTAAATGTTGTTATGAGTATTGTCCCACAAGAGTAATTTTAGGTCAGGTTGGGTGTGTTTAAGCATGTATTAACAATGATCTGGTCCTTGTCTCTTGATCATTTCAAAATATTTTTTTCCTTTACTATAAAACGCATCTCAAAATTTAAAGGAGTTAAAAAGGATTATATTTGTCTCGTTTCTTAAATATTAACTTTTATCTTAGTTATAGGTGAACTTTAATTATGATTTTTCTTTGATGTTTAAACATGTACTAATAGCTATCAAGTCCTGGTCTCTTGATCACCTAAAAACTCCTTTTTTTCCCTTTTTATAAAACTCATCCCTAAACATAGAAGAGTGAAAAGAGTCCATTATAACCTCATTTCTTAAATGTTAACCTTTATTCTAATTATAGGTGAACACAAATTACAGTTTTTCTCCGATATTTCCCTCATGTGGTAGAAAAGAAACCAAGAGGAACTATAGGTCAAGTTAGATGTGTTTAAACACTTATCTTTTGATCACCCAAAATATTTTTATTTCTTTTTATAGAAGTTGGATAAATTAACATTTCATATATTTAAAGTTTTAGAAATTTTTTTATTTGAATGCTAATAGATCTTCTCCTCTTAGATACTTCAAAACTTTTTATTTTTTATTTTTTCATCTCAACTCACATAAATTAATTAGTTTTTCATAATTGGATATTTATAATTTAAAAAAAATATTTTAATTTGGATGTATTCAAACGGGTCTCTTAACCACTTCAAAAGGTCTCTTTTATTTGAACTCCTATAAATTAGTATATATTCGCAATTAAAAAAAAATTGCCATTCCAACACATGCTAATAGCTATAAAATTTTCGCCTCTTAGGAGTGTTTTTAGATAGGTGGTTGATGGTTGCGAAACTAACTAAAAATTTGACTTAAGGTAAGCGCACCTATCGAACAGTAGTATAGTTATGGCGAGACCGGAAATATCATATCCACGAGGACTAAAAGTACTAGTAATTACTATCTTTTTATTATCTAGCCTGACAATTTAGAGAATGTTTTATCTAAAACAAATTATCTAATTAACTAAGATTGCGACAGAGATTGAAGTTGGAAAATACTTTTGGAAAACCGATGGAGAAGACAATACCCAAGGAAGAATCCACCTAGAATTCACTTACTACTTTTAATTTAGATGATTTATTCACTTGACTTAATCCGTAGAAATCCTTGTTTTATGTTAATATCTCTCTCGAGATTAAAAACAACTGACTCTAGCTTGATTAATTGAAATCTCTTTCTAATTAAAACCCCTATTGTCGCATTAACTCGATCTATGGATTCCCTTATTAGATTTGACTTTAATCCGGCAGATTTATGTCGTCCTATCTCTAGGATTGCATGCAACTCTGCTTAATTATGAATGATCTACTCTTAAACAGGGATTTTTCCTCTACTGAATAAGCACATAAAAAACCTAAATTAATATCCTAGAATATTAAAACAAGGGTTAAATTCACAATTAAGAATAAGAACAAGTATTTATCATATAACTCAATTAATAATAAGATTCGTCTTGGGTTTCATCTCCCTTAGGTATTTAGGGAGTTTAGTTCATAATAATGGAAAACATCTCAAAAGTTGGAAAACAACAAAACATAAATAAAAAACCCAAATAACTTCTAGGAAATTGGATGAAAATTTTCAGTCTTGATGTAGATCCTGCCTCCGAGGTGATTCCGATGGCTATCCTTTAGTAATTCCTGCCTTCTACTCTTCGTCCCCCTTTAATCCACTTCTAAGGTCTTTAAATAGACTTTGGAATGCCCAAATTAGCCCAAAATTAGCTTTTTTCGAGTAGAATTAGACTTAGGCTCGATAGGGACACGACCGTGTGCCACGCCTATGTAAAGGTGCTCAGGCCGTGTGCAATTTTGACTTGGTTTAATATCGACACGGCCATGACACACGGGCGTGTGGTCTACCCGTGTGTCACACACGAGCGTGTGAATCACCCGTGTGGAAGTGCCTTGATTGTGTGCCACGCTGAATTAGGCCCATTAGGTCCTTTTTTGGCCCATTTCTTGCTCATTTCGCCTTCTTATGCTCACCTAAGTATAAAACATGAATTTAAAGGATTAAGAGCATCAGATTCAATGAATCTTATGATAAATTATCCAAAAATATGCCAAGCATTGGGTAAAAATATGTATATATTTTGGTTTATCAGTGGTGCGTTTACTTTCGGTAATGTTAATACTCTAAAATTACATATTTTTATGTATTAATTACACATTTATTTTGAATATGGTCTAACTAATTTGAGCTATTTATGGTTTTTTTATCTTATAGGAACTAAATTAAAGACAAAAGGAAATTTGGGGGCAAAAAGCGTGAATTTAAAAATAAAATGGGCCAGCATGGGAAGTAAGAAGGAAGTGGTGTCGGAAATGCAAAGTATGGGATACTTGAGGGCAAAAGTGCAAAGAAGAGATTTTATAAACACAAGACTCTATTTAAATTTTAATTATATGAGGATAATTGTTAAAGATTATTATTTAGATTTAGTTTTAGCTTTTATCTTTATTTATATTTATTTATTTGTATTTATCTTTTAGAATTTAATTAAGAATAGACTAGGTTTCCTAAGTACTATAAATAGGGGATGGAGTGACACAAATTTCACTCATCTTTTCTGTAAACACTCCTTCTCCCAAAAAGCTTAGTCTTATTTCATTTCATATCATTCAATAAAATTTCATTTTCATTACATTTATTTCTTTTTCCCCAAAAAGCATGAGCCACTAAATTTATCTAGCCAAAGGTTGTTAAAATTCCCCAAAAAGGGTTCGTGAGGCTTAGAATCAGCGTTTAGCCTTTTCAATGAGTATTCATCGTTTCTCCGCATTAGAGGACTAACGCTTCTGTCCATGTCCCTTCAAAAGTGATCTTTTCATTTTGCATAAAGGCGATCGCTTTGTACGTTTTAGGAAGGTTGCACAGTCAGTTCGTTAGCTTACTGCGTCAGTAGTTGTCAAGCTCAAGAGACAAATGGCGTGGCATTTTTCATTGAAAAGTGATGATCGAGTGTAAGACGATCCCACAAAAGTGACGGTTGGCTAGATTTAGGTTCCTTTAAATCGTAAATTTAAAATCTAAGTGGAGCTGGTGGTCATAGGCGTCCTTTTCCACTATAACTGGATTATTCTGTTCGAGAAGGATCACCTAAAAGCCGATGATAGAACGCAAGGCAGATCGAGACAACTGGAGGCTGAAATCTCTCCATATAAAAATTTATTTTCCTCAATTCTATTCATCTTTATAATTTTAATTTTAATTTTTGCAATTTCAATTCAATCAAACTTTAAATTCTACTTTTTTTTAATCTTTTTTCCTAGGTACGTAGGTTTTCTTGGGTACGACTTTGTCTGTAATCTCGAGGAATAGGAACTTGTACAAATCCAATCCCTGAGGATTTGACTCTACTTCCCTTATACTATTATTTTCATTATTTTATAGGGATAGGATATTTTTGGTGCTCTCAACAATGCATCAAATTTTGGCGTCGTTGTCGGGGACTGGTAACATACTAATCTTGTTTCTTTCTTTCTTATGACCAGATCTACTCCAGGAATTCTTGCATTTGATTCAGAAATAGATAAGACTACGAGAGCTAATCGAAATGAGACAAGGTTACAGAAAAAGCAATCAGGAGTGGTTGGGACTTAGAGTAACCCACCACCAAAAATCGAAGTCGACGACAAAGTTGAGTCTAGAGTTAACAAAAACCCTACTCAAACATTTGAAAGCGAAATGGTAGAAGTCAATTCACCAGAAGAAGTGGTTAACGCTAGGGTTAACGAAAACCCGAATCTAACACATTAACCAATGGCTCAAACGATTCGGCAACTGGTTGAAGCTCCGGTAGAACAACCGCCATTGTGCATCGCGTATCCTTCTATGGATACTGATTTTGAACTGAAGTCAAGTTTAATCCAATTACTGCCAATTTTTCATGGGTCACAAAACGAAAATCCCCACAAACATCTAAAAGAGTTTCATATGGTTTGTCCTAGTATGGAACCTTAAGGGGTAACTGAGGATCAAATCAAATTACGTGTTTTCCCTTTCTCCCTAGCAGATTCTGCTAGGGAATGATTATTTTATCTACCCCCTAGATCTATTACAACTTGGGCTGATCTTTCTCGTTTATTTCTCAACAGGTTTTTTCCAACATCACGTGCAGCTAAATTAAGAAGGGAGATCGTTGGGATAAGGCAAAAAGAAGTAGAGTCTCTTTACGACTATTGAGAGTGATTCAAAAAGTTGTGTGCAAGTTGCCCACAACATGGTATAACAAAACAATTTCTATTCCAATACTTTTATGAAGGCTTAAAGCCCATAGAGATGAATATAGTAGATGTGAAAACCCTACAATCTCATTTCTTAATTTAGCTACACATGATGCTAAAAAAAACCTGTTAAGAAACAAACGAGAAAGATCAGTCCAAGTTGTAATAGATCCAAGGGGAAGATAAAATAACTATTCCTTTGCAGAATCTGCTAGGGAAAAAGAGAAAGCACGCAATTTGATTTGATCCTCAGTTACGCCTTGAAGCTTCATGTTAAGATAAACCATATGAAACTCTTTCAGATGTTTGTGAGGATTTTCATTTTGCAACCCACGAACAGTTGGAAGTAACTGGATTAAACCTGATTTCAGTTCAAAATCAGTATCCATGGTAGGATACGTAATGCACAATGGCGGTTGTTCTGCAGGAGCTTCGGCCAATTGTCGAATTGTTTGAGCCATATGTGGATGTGTTATATTTGGGTTTTCGTTAACCCTAGCGTTAAGCACTTCTTTTAGTGAATTGACTTTTACTTTTTCGCTTTCAAGTGTTTGAGTAGGGTTTTCGTTAACCCTAGACTCAACTTCGTCATCGACTTTGATTTCTGGTGGTGGGTTATTCTGAGTCCCAATCACTCTTGACTGTTTTTTCCATAACTTTGTCTCCTTGCGGTTAGCTCTCGCAGTCTTCTCTATTTCTGAATCAAACGCAAGAATACTTGGAGCAGATCTGGTCATAAGAAACAAAGAAACAAGATTAGTACGTTACCAGTCCTCGACAACGGCGCCAAAATTTGATGCGTCGTTGAGAGCACCAAAAATATCCTATCCCTATAAAATAATGAAAAGAATAGTATAAGGGAAGTAGGGTCAAATCCTCAGGGACTGGATTTGCACAAGTTCTTATTCCTTGAGATCCTGGACAGAATTGTGTCCAAGAAAACCTACATACTTGGGAAAAAATAAAAAAACAGAATTAAAAGTTTGATTGAATTGAAATTGCAAAAATTAAAATTAAAATTGTAAAGATAAATAGAGTTGAGAAAAGAAAGTTTTTTTTATGGAGAGATTTCAACCTCCGGTTGTCTTGATCCGCCTTGGGTTTAAGCCTAAGCTTTTAGGTGATCTTTCTCGAACAGAATAAGCCAGTTATAGTGGAAGAGGATGCCTACGATCACTAGCTCCACTTAGATTTTAGACTTACGATTTAGAGGAACCTGACTCTAGCAAGCCGTCACTTTTGTGAGACTATCTTACATTAGATCATCACTTCTCAATGGCGAATGCCATGCAATTTTGTCTCTTGGGCTTGACAACCACTGACGCAGTAAGCTGACGAACCGACTGTGCAACCTTCCCAAAACATACAAAGCGGTCACCTTTGCACAAGATGAAAAGATCACTTTTGAAGGGACATGGATGAAAGTGTCAGTCCCATTGTGCGGAGAAGCAATGAATACTCGTTGAGAAGCCTAAGCGCAAATTCTAAGCCTCATGAACCCTTTTTGGGAAATTTTGACAACCTTTGGCTAATTAAATTTAGTGGCTCATGATTTTTGGGAAAAATGAATAAATGTAATGAAAATGAAATTTTATTGAATAATATGGAAAGAAATAAGGCTAAGTTTTTTGGGAGAGAGAGTGTTTACATAAAAGATAACCTATTTATAGTACTAGGAAACCTAGTCTATTCCTAATTAAATTCTAAAAGATAAATACAAATAATTAAAGATAATTAAAAATAAATTAAGATAAAAGTTAAAATTAAATCTAAATAATAATCTTTAACAATTATCCTAATATAATTAAAAATTAAATTGAGTGTTATGTTTATAAAATCTCTTCTTTGCACTTTTGTCCCCAAGTCTTTCATACTTTGCATTTTCGGCACCACTTTTTTCTTACTTCGCAAGTTGACCCATTTTATTTTTAAATTCACGTTTTTTGCCCTCAATTTTCCTTTTGCCTTCAATTTAGTCCCTACAAGATAAAAAACCATAAATAGCTCAAATTAGTAGGATCATACTCAAAATAAAAATGTAATTAATACATAAAAATATGTCATTCTAGAGTACTATCAGCCTCTTAAGAGTGTTTTTAGATGGGTGGTGCGTTTACTTTTGGTAATGTTAAAAATAACGGTAGCGATGATATTAATTACTATAGTTGTAAGATAAAAGATTCCACCACGCCATAACCATCACTCATCTAAAGGCAAGCTTTAATCCTAAATTTTATATTATTATTATAACTCACATAAATTAATATTTCATAGATATCCAAAATTTTAGAAATTTTTTTAAACATTTATTGCACTCGTTGATTAAGTTTTGAATATCTCGTCTCCTATTAAATTTTATTTGAAAATCCTGTATCATGAATCTCATTATAGTATACGATTAATGAAAATTACATTATATTTATAGGTTTTATGTATTATTATTTATTAGTGACATATATACTAACATTATCAACATGATTAATATCATATTAATTGAATTAAATTAGATAAAAAATTTAATATATAAATACATACAATATTATAATATATAGTATATTAATAATTATATATGTAATGCACTTACTATATTCTGTAGTGATATATGATATTTTATAATGGATGAAATTGGTTATAAGTTTTTGTTATCTTCATGAATTTTAAATTTATTTCTTATATATATATATATTTTTAGGAATATAGTCCTACTTTTCAAATTTCAAAATTTAAGATTAACTATTAATATTGTTAAATTTATTTTATTAAATTTAGGTTCGATATAACATTTTTTTAGTTACATGGTTACTAAGTGAATATTATATTTATTTCAAAATGTCGTATCAACAAATTTAGCAAAAAAAAATAATTGTATTTACAATTGAACCTGAATTTTGAAATCTAAAAAATAGATAGACTAAATTCCAAATTTATGAATAGTACATAAAGTTATGACATATTTTAACATTTTATAATAGAACGTGTAAGAAGAAATGTTCAACAGTCGATTGTATCAAGTTTATGTATGATATCAATATCATACATAGGGTGCATTCGCCATTGCAGTGAAGCACTTTTGGTTAAAAGTGTTTTTCTACCACTGAAGCAATGAAGAACACTTAGCTTCTACCATCAAAAGTGTGATGAAAAAGTGTTTTTCCACCTAAACATAAAGTTGAAATTTAGGTATTTTTGGCTTTTAGCTTTTACAAATGGAAGTGCATTTATTTATATTAACTATTTAAAAGGTATGTAAATAAATTATATTATTTTATATGTTATATTTTATATACAATTATATTAAATTATTTAAATATTATTTATAATTATAGTAAATTATTTAAATATTATTTATTATTATATTTAATTTTTTAAAATATTTTATATATCATCAATTTTACAAATAATTTACATTAATTATTTAAAAGGTATTTAAAATTTACATTTCATGTATCATTATATTAAATTATTTAAATATCATAATTTAACTAATTTTTTACTTTCTACTATCATGTTTAAAAAATATATTTTAACTTTCAAATACAATTTGACACCAATAGAGGCACTAAAAACTAACAAACACACTTTTTTACATCACTTTTTTCTTACTTTAGAAAAATATGTTCTTCTAAAAATATTTTTCGACGGCAATACTAATAGAGAACTAAACTATAATTACTCAAAGTCAGCTCAACCTAAAATATGAACTTCACATTTTATTCAAATCTCCTCTCATATTTGTCAGCAACTATTTTCAACCTATTTAAGCTCTCATATGTTTTTTTAAAATTTTAATTTTTTTTTTGTACTTATATAAATTTTTTACTATTAGTATATATTTTAAAAAAAATTAAAGTTTAAAAAAAAACAACTTAGCATATATTTATATTTATATTATAATATATATATAACTTTTTTATTAAAGAAAATATACAAAATGTTATTAAACTTAAAAATAGATTGGATTGAGTTTAGATTTTAAATTTTAAAACCCAATTTTAATTTGTATTTTAAACCAACTTAAATTTTTTTGCTCGAGTTCATTTTTAATCTAATATTTTTATTTAAATATTATTAAATATCAAGTAAGTCTTCAAGAGATAATACAATCCTTGAACAAATATACATATAAATAGTTGTATTGGATCTCATTTTAATAGGAGTAATGAAAAATATATTATTGTAATATTTATGATTAAATGTAGGTATGTTAACTTTATAAACTTTATTAATATCGTTATATAATATTTATAATTATATGTTTTTATATTATTAAATTATTTTATATGAATTTTTGTTTTTTTGTATAGAATAATTTGATGCATGGATTTATAGCTAGCAATCATGTAATCTAACCGACACACAGCTAACACAATATTGTACAAAAACAACATTATAAGCATCAAGCCAAATGATACCAACAGATACATTTCAACTAACAAAATGCCTTCATCAAATTTCCACCTATATATTATTAGATAACATAAAATTTATGGAAATGTATGTTTTTGTTTTAAATGTCAATAAATGTGAAACAAATATGCTGAAATACATCCATACAAAAATAAAGTTTCAAGTTTATGAACAGAAGATAACTATTTTCAATTATTTAACTCAAAATCAAATATACAAAAAAAATATATATATATATATAATTTTTTATTTTATTTTTATTCTTTTTTGCATGTATCACAACATCAAATATTTCCTCTATAAACAATTCTCTTGCATCACGTACAACCAATAAAACAGTTTCCTTCCACACATGTAATCTAAATATTATTGTCTTATAATTACGACTTTGGACACTGTTATTTGTTTGCATGCGAAATAAGATATGTACATTAATTTTATAGTTTGAATAAATCTGAAATTAAGGCGAAATTAATAGTTCTTCTTGTTCTGTAAGAGAATGACGGAAGTGGCACCTGTGACCGTACGGACAGGCTTCGCCGGCAAGGATCATGCGACAAACCTGGGTCTTATACCTAGGATGCCTAATAACCGGACGTAGCTCAGTGATACCATGGGCGAACTGGCAATGGTCAGCGTAGGGACAGGTACCTGTCTGTTGCCATTTGTTGCATAGCTCTGTCTTCACCATTCCTTGGTTGTATACCTCCATTTCAATGCCTTTCTCTTCTCTTCTTGTCACTGGTGCTACATGTACTCGTGGCTGCATGATATTATAATTAGAATTATTTTTAAGGTTATTAATTAACGATTAAATTATCCAACTACACATTAAAAGAAAATACTTCAATATGGTCCAATAGAATGTTTTCAACGTGATTAAAAATTAAATCATTTCTGCTGCCAATAAAATTAAAGGTTGAAGTGGTGATGGTTGTTGTAAATCGGTAGGTTCAATAATAAATGATTAAACTCTCTCCTTTCCAATATTATAATTCAATCATTAAAATAATAGTATTATATAAATGCTATATGTTTTATGTTAATAATACAATAGATACACATGGAGGCTCAAATTGTATTTTCTTTTTACTTAAAAAATAGGTAAATTATTTCATATATGTTAGATTAAAGAGAAAATTAGTCATTTTTATTAAAAATTTCGTTCATTTTTACTATTATAAACCGGAATAACTAAATAGTTATATATCTATGTATATATCATGCTAACATACAAAGACCATCTTTTAACGATAAAAATGGATGAATATTTTAACCAAATAACCGATTTGCTCCTAAATCTAGTTTATAGAATTAATTTCCCTATTTTTTAAGTTGAAAAGACAAAATGCAATCCAACACTCTGTACCTCTATAGTATTTTTACCTACAATAAATCTTTATTGTTCATGTAGGTACAAACATATTTACTTATTTCATTTTAGATTCCAGCAAACATTCAATGCACAAATCCAATCATTACAACAAAAAGTTCTGATTGTTATGATACTAAGGATTAAAATTCTAAAATTCATGTATGATATTGGTGAAGTAACCCTGAAAATAAAAAATAAAATAAAATAAAAAAACAAGAGAGTTAACTCACCGGCGGTGGATTGACGACTCTTTGCATATAGTTACATGAATTAAATGAAAGACTCTTGGGCAATGATTTCTTCAGCTCCCTCTCCCATCTTTTCTCGTTCAAATCCGCCACTTTTTCGCAATGGAGGTTTCTATTAATCATGGCAGCTTGAGACGACTGGCTCAACAGCTTGATCAACTCAATGTTAGCTACCCGAAGATCATTGTTCTCTCTACGAAGCTTTTCAACCTCTCCCTTGAGAGCTTGTAAGCGAGAAACACAAAGGTCGAAGTGATCACACAATTGTTGATACTCAAGGATAAGACGAGCCTGGTTGAGCCGGTCCTCGGTGAACACATCGCCGGGTACGAGCTGTTTCAGATCATCGGAGGAGGAGGAACAAGTAGAAGGCGTAATGGAAAGTGATTCAGGGAGAGTAGATGAGAAAATGAAGTCGTACATTGTAGAGAAGTCGGTCGTTAGATCTTCAAGCGGCGGAGATAACGGTGGTGATACATAGTTGGCGATGGTGGTGGTGGTGGTTTTATTAGAAGATGGAGATGTCGGTTTCTCCATGATGAAACACTTGGAAAATTTTGTCTCCTCCCACAAGAAAGCTTACGAAACCGTTAATGGTGTTTAAATATAAAGAATTGTGAACTTGAAGTTAGAGGTGACAAATAATAATAATGGATTAAAATATTTATATGGAGAATTTTTTAGCTTACGGGAGATGAGTGGGGAAAAGGTGTTTGGTTGGCGAGAATGTTTTGGCGTGGTATGAAAGGATGTGAGTTGGAGAAAGAAAATGGTGGAGGTAATATTATGTTCAATATATTATTAATGTATAAATTTATAGGTTAAATTCTACTATTCATCCCTCTACTTTATGAAAGTTGGATATTTAGTCTCTTTACTTTAATTTGGCCATTTCTAATTTATGTACTTTTAGAATTATAAAAATTCAATCCTCACCAAACATTAATTGCTAAATTCATTAAGTTAATGGATTAACGATTATCATTTACGTGTAATATGATGGTAGCTTACTGTTTTCATAAATTACTGACTAAAAATTTAGTTAATGGATTAATGATTGTCATTTATATCAAGATTGAAATTTCAAATTTTGAAAAAGTATAGAGACTTAGAATGATGGACTAAATTTACAATTGTATGCATAGTATATAATTTATAATTGAATTTAATTATTATTATTATTATTATTGTTTGGGTTAAGACTAAAATTTTAAAATTCAAAAGTTAGAGGACTAAAATTGATTTTAACCAAATTTATATACCGACAGTCATTTATATAATAATACTATGCGTTAAAACGTTTAAACGCATATCTTTCATTTTTTATTTTTTATTTTTTATTTTTCTTAACATTTGATAAATATATGGATTAATTTTTATATGATTAGTTATGCCGAAGTCATTTTGAAGTAAGATAAATAATAGGAATAATTATTATGGTTTGTTTTGTTTGTTTGTTGCTTCTATTTCACAGCTTTAACTAACTATATGGCCCTCTTCAATCAAGATATATTGCCTAATATATTGTTATATAACCAACAACCACTACCACTATTCTTTTTTTACTTATATTAACTTTTTCAAACTTCAAAACATTTTAATTAATCTATTTTTTATATCAAATTACATCTTTTTATTACTAAAATCATTCAGATGTTATATAACATAATTTAAAATAATTTTTTTAATTTTTTAATTTTAAAATTTTCCTTTACTATTTCTTAATTTTAAATTTTTACTTTTAAAAGTTATACGACAATGTTTTTATGTATTCATTTTAAATTTAACTATTGATGTATTATTTATCGGTTTTAATTTTAAAAAAAAAACATGATTAATGTAACATCAATAGTTAAAAGGATAAAATCTAAAAAGTAATTTAAAATAAGGGTTAGAGTTTAGGAATATCTTACTGCCATTAACTCTTCAAAACTACTTAAGTTCTCTCTCCTTTTTTTTGTTTTTAATAAATGGAGGAAAAATTAAATAAAAAGGGTTCCGATTTCTTCTAAAGACAAATGCAATCACTCACAAAAGCGTTAGTTGGGTTGATACAAAAATTCATCAATAAAATCATTAACCCATTTAATTCCTTAATTTAAAATCAATGATATGTGATGATTTGTTTGGTTGAAAACGGCATATACTTACGTATCTCTTTAAATGGATTAATATTTAACGGTATATGCTATGAATAAATCAAATTATGACGCATCTTTTTAAAAATTAAAACAGATTTCACTTATTTTTATTATTAATATTAATGATTTGATTTACTAAAAACTCATAAAATTATACATAACATTAATCATTTCAAAATGACTATATAGAATTCTATGCACTCATAAATAAAAAATAAAAAAATTAATTAAAACATAATTTACTAAAAACTCATAAAACCATATATATCATTCGAAAAGGATGAATACTTAATACACTATGTATTATGAGTCATCATAAAAAAATAATAATAATAATAATAATAATTTAAAAACTGAATTCACTTGTTGTTAATAATTTGAGAGCTGTAACACACACTCTTTAATTATACTATTAATCTATAATTCGATTTATAATATGTGAAATTATTTTAAGAAAAATAGTAATTCAATTGAATCATTTTAACATAAAATTTTCAACTTTTTGTCCCCATCCTTAAATGTCATCCTTGGGTAAACTGTCTTACATAACTATGATGAAATGATAAATTCATGTTTCTGGTGCTATTATTATTATTATTATTATTATTATTATTATTATTAATTAATTAATTATCAAATGGTGTTTGATTTAATGAAGAATAAGATATATTTTTATTGACAAAAGTCGTTGGTTAGTCAATTATTGCGTTTATAGTTGCCAACTACAAATTGCATATAATTGACAATTTAGTAAGAAATGAGTAAATAAAAATCAATTAATTAAAGATTCTTTAATACAAGTATAAATAAAGTAAAGATGGTATCTGTATGAAGCCGAAAACAATAGAGATTCTTGTATAAATTAGAATCGGGACTTTTGCCTCTCTTTTTTTTGGTGCCTGGAATCTTGGGAGTTTACCTGTCACTTGTCAGCTTTCATCAATGAAATAAATATATAATTGGATTTCATTTTGCTCTTTTTACTCGAGAAATAAATAAATTAATTCTTATATAATGAATCAAAGAGCAAAACAATCTTTCTATTAAAAATTATATCCATATTTAATGTTAAATTTTGATCATTGTACATCAACACACGTATTCACTACCTAGATATTACTTCAACCACACTAATTTTTAACGGTACATACAAATAAAGATTTTAACAAAAATAACTAATTTGCTCTTTGATGTTATGGACAAAGACCAACTTACACAATTTTTTTTTTTAAAAAAAAAAAAAGAGAGAACTACAATCTATCTTCTAATACATGAGTAACATATATATATATATATATATATTCTTAGAGGAAAATATACCGTTTACACATCTTACTAGTTAGAATTCAAAATTTTATATTATGGGGTTTAAATTAAGATTTATGGTTGAAGAAAACTAAAAAAGAAAAAAGAAACAATCGAAATAATCATTGTTCATGAATATATGAAAAATATAATCCTTAAAATATATGAAAAAAGCTTTGAAATAATTGAAGATACCCGTATTGAACATATCCGTATTCTTCACTCACCTCGAATTTGATAACATAGCAAAAACACTAGTCATGGCATGGATTTTTTTTATTTTTCATTTTGTTCAGTCCTCACATCTAAGCCAATAGGAGAAACAGAAGGAAAAGCTGTGCTACTTAATAGTAGTGTTGTTATTGGCTATACAATAATAATATAGCAATAGAATCCATAACTACGAGACGATGCACGTATATACAACGTATTCCTCATTTACATACGAATTTGGAACATGAAACTCACCGAGTTAACTCTTCCCCGATTCCACATCTTCCAACACTGAATCAGAATTGCGTGCTAAATGCATTCCCATAAATCCATTATCGGTTGATTCTTGTTGGTTCGCAATCTGAATCTCTCCGGTCATTGCATTTGGAAGATTCGTGGCATTGATTGTGTTTGTTGTATTTGCAGTAGATTCCTCGATTACTCGGAAATAAGCATAAGTCCCTGAACCTACAAACAATTCCGTGCAACAGTTCAGATAAGACCTTCAAGTCTAAAAGAATGGTTCACACCTATGCTCAACATTTTAATTCTTTTTCCAGATATTTGGAGGATCATGTCAGCATGAGTCAAACACAAGGGTACTTAGGAGAACATGAAGAGTTCGAGTAACATAGTACACGAGCATGGCAAAAAAAGCTTCTGTAACCAATCAAACTAGCAGTTGGTAGATGGGAAGGGAAGGTGGGAAGGAGGCTTTTAAGTGAAAAGGAAGTAGCTTTCCTACAATGCACAATCATATTCACAACAACCAACCACACATTAAAACTTCAAAATGAAATTCATAATAGAATTTACGTGGATAAAAGTACCGTGGAGGCCCCTGTACTAGAAGTCAAATTGCATTTTGACCCCTCTACTAATAAAATGGGTAAATTAGTCATCTGTTAAAAATTTCATTCATTCTTACTATTAAAACTAACCATCGTACGTCAGTATGATGTATACGTGACATGTCACGTGTCACTATCTGATTATTCCGTCAGCTATACCAATTTTTAACAGTACAGAGGGATGAATTTTTTTAACAAAAAAGATCAATTTTCTTTTTGATTTAACGTATAGGGGCTAATTTGCGCATATTTTTTGCTGAGAGGGCAAAATGCAATCTGACTCGTAATACAAGGGCCTTCATGGTACTTTTACCAATTTATGTAATATAAAAATTATATGTCCTCCTAGAAAGGTAAATATTACAGAAATTTCACGACAACCATGCATTGAAAATTTTGTAGTCTGAGATTCATAAGTTATCGTGTTCCCATTTTACAATTAAAGGAGAAGATGCTATTCTAACCATGTTCCTTGTATGCTTTGCAGAATCTCACTAGTAAAGCATTTTCTGTAATGTATGAAACATGTAGAATCAACTTGGCAATAAGAAAAAAAAGAGTTTTTGGTGCATACCATTTGCATCGTATGGTGGCGGGTAGAACTGCAAGTAACAAAATGTAGCCACTACGAGCCCTATAAATGATAGTCTTAAGAAAGTTAATAGACGAAGTCATTAATGAAAACAACTCCATAGTATGAGCAATATACCAACCTAGGAGACCCCCAGCAAAGACATCTTGCCAGTGGTGCCAATAGTCATCCACTCGAGAAATGCCCACAAGTGATGCAACCAACAAAGGGAGAAAAACGATACATAGTTTTGCAACATGTCCTCTACGGTCAAATGCTTTGATCTTTCCGGACAAGTAAAGTGAAAGAAAACCCAACCCGGCAAAGGACCCTAAAGAATGAATCCAGATATCCTCCGATGGTTACAATCTGAAAATATTCATTATCTCAACAAATATGAACATTAATTGCCCATATAAGAGGACTTACAAGAGGTATGCCCACTTGGAAAGCTTTTATGCCCTTCCCTAATGACACTCTTATCACCATGACAGATGACATTTCCCCATTTATCATAAACCTGAGAAGTAATAAGGTTGAGTTCTTTGCTAAAAATATTGACATTAAAAAGTTTATATTCTGAGAATAGCAGGTCTACAGAGGCATACATCCTTTCCATCTGGGAAACAGCGCCAAAAGAAGTCTGGCCGAGGTCTTCCAACTGCATTTTTTATCGAATCAGTGATAACAGCCGTCACTAGAACGGAGAACAAGAGGCCTGCATTAACAAACAAATTTTAGTCATCGCTTTAAGGTTATGATACTTTTCAACTATGCAGAAGAAAATGCTGTTACTAAAACAGAGAAATATCCGAAAGTTACACTTACCTAGTACAGCATGATGAAGATCATAAACATCTCTTCTACGAATGTACACAAAGATAAAAATCAGCATGGGCAACAGAACGGCATACATCTAAATATTGGGGGGGCAGGAAAGAGTGAGACAGGCGAATTTCAGAGAAAGAGCTCTTATACAGAAAATAAGGCAAACAGAATTTACCGGCACAGCCCAAACAGGAACCGTATTACTTTGTAAGGGGTATCTTAGATCATCCATCATATCCTTCCCAACAAAGCGATAAAATGGATGAATGATAAGGATGACAACCCATATCACCACAAGCAATACAAGAATAAGCCAATCATGCATGTGTGTCCTTGCAATGGTGAGACCATGGGACCTTATAGTATGTGAACCAAGCTGGACTTCATCCATTTTGTACTGTTTAAAAATATGAATGTCAAAGTACTATTAATATTATGTATTATAAGATCCTCCCAGAGGCACAATAAGAAGGAAAATGACCACAACCATCATAGGATGCAAAATCCACCAGTAAACAACAAAAACAACAGAAATAAATTCCACCAGAAATCATAGGTAATACATTTTTCTCAAGGGATTAAAGATAAGCAGCATAAGCAACCTTATGCCAAAGAAAATAACTGGAATGAAAAGTTTCTTGACTTCTTTGTATGATTCATCACAGAACTTTGAATTGAATACAGCATTGGCAGTATTACTGTCCGTTTATATACAGTTAAACACTTCACTCCCAAGAAAAAAAATTAATGAAAAGCATGTCAAGGAGAGTAAGTTAAAAATTACAACTCCAATATCCAACAAGATAAAGAAAAAAGCAACACAGCAAGAGTTGGCCATCTCAACATTCTCAACTATGTTCTGTTAAAACAAGGATGCCTAGTATTCATCACTCTCTTCCAAAAGAGACATTTAAAGCCAGTATATACCTTTAACCTACGAGATTTGCATGCTTGAATATTCCGATATGTTAAGGTCAAAGAAAGGTTTTGGTAATTCAAATGTAAAAGAAAAAAAGTGCGATACCTCTATATTCCCTTGTTCTATCAATGGAAGAAGGTCAGGGGATGACAAACAATGACTAGCATTTGCAGGATTCTCCACCCTCATGCTTGATAAATCCTAGTCAACAACCAACCGATCTTCAGGGATTAAATATGAACCACCCTCCCCCTGACCCCACAAACCCAAACAGACCAAATTCCATCCCTTTACACCTTGAATTAGGAAAGTTTGTGTTCAGGTTTAAATTTCCACTGTTTCTAACTTCTGAATGGTTCTTGAGCTTAAGAGAAGATAGTGGACAGATAAGCAGAGCACATAGCCGGCATATATGTATGAATTTTTTTTAAAAAGCATTTTTCTTATAGCTAAGAGATCAGTCCATAGATAGAACAGACAATAAGTAGAAACAAGAGGTAAAGATCACATTCCTCGAGATTTTATCTCTTTAGTAAACTGCATGTTGAAGAATAGCGGTGATCAACCCTATAGATGCAAACTATAAAGCATGGGAACTATCTTAACTGAATCAAATAGTTCAACCATACTTTCCCATGCACAGGAAGCACAAAACTCATGAATGGATGGCTTCTATGCATGAAAGACTTATGGTTAGATGTTAGAAAGCCACAAATTGAACAAAAACCAAACTCAGGATTCTCTTTTGGTTTGAATAAACTATCTGATAATCAATAATAAAATCCTATTAGTACATAACTAACTAAACCATCACTCATATCTAGAATCTCCAGTATATATCGACACAAAGTAACATGTCAGCATCAAAGACAATATCCAAATTTTGGGAAAAAATTCTTGTCTATTCTTTACTTGATCTTAAGATAAGATCTTAGTAATAAGTGATAGTGATATGCATCTCAATCCTAGATTCCTTTAGTCTTAGCTGAAAGGAGCAAATAAACTAACTGGAATTAGTATGGTTTACAAGAAAAAAAAATTACTGCCAATAATTGAATAATTAAGCACCATAACTTACCATAACATGTATAAATAGTAAATCATCAAACTTCAATTACATATAACACTTCTAACAAGTTCTAACAAAATGAATACTCTCACAAACATTTAGAACAAGCTCCAGACAGTATAATCCCCAAAATTCCAGAGTTTTGTTGCCAGAAACTAAAAAAGAAAAAAGAACATGATTCTCTCCCAAATCACAATTATTCAATCATACCAATATTCTACCATACTAAAAGCATAAACCAATTATACAGGAACAATGGAAATACAAATAAAACAACTAGATCAAGTAAAAACAGAACATTCATAACATAAGAGCAATTAAAAATAATAATTAAACTGTGAGCTATATTTAAAGTATCAAGATATGAAACTCAATCTGTAAGATAAAAAAATTCAAGTCATAAAATAGCACAAACCTTGAAAATATGACTGAAATTCTTAAGCCATGAAAGAAAAACTGAGTTCCAAGAAGCCATGAGGTATAAACTAATAAAAACACACACAGCGGCACAGACACGCGGAGAAAGATGCAGATAATAAATGGGTTTCCTTTTTACAGTAACAATATGTATATATGCCAAATGCAGAAGAAAAAAACCCAGCAAAAGAAAAGTCAAAAATTGAAAGAGACTAAAGTGATAGTGCTGTTCCCACACCAAGGAATGTATACACAGAAGCAAAAGATTCTTATCCTCAATAATTCTGAAAACAGTAATAGTAAAATGCGAACCATTGATTGACAAAAGAAAATGATTGAAATAAAGAAAGAAGTTACCTTTGAGCTATTGGGGAGAGGGTTTTGATAAATGAAAATTAAAAAAAAAATTAAAAAAAAAGTGAAAATGATGATTGGGTGTTGGGATCCAAGTGGAAAGAGAACAGAGGAGGGTTGTTCCAGCAGACGGCGACCGAGTAAAATAAATATTAATAATAATTCCTATTTTTAATTTTAAAAAAATGATTTATCTATTGTACCTGTCTCAGATGTTAACAAAAAAATGAAAATAAAATTTAAAAAAGTTAGATAAATATACCATTAATAGGTTTGAATAAAAAAGGAAAAACACTTAAGCATTTTTGTTTTTTTGTTTTTTTTTTTACGCGCTTCAATATATCAAATATTGTCATATTAATATACGTGATCCTTTTAATAGAATAAATTAATTTCTTTTTTTAAAGCTATTTCGCGTTTGGTTTACGAGTTTATGAATCTTTGATTTCCCGAATTTGAAAGAGTCTACTGGGAACGTTGTATTTAAAGCAATTGGACCGGTTTGGCCTTTGAGACCGACGACGGTCAAATTAACACGCAATAAATGGTAGTGACAATGTCCACAAATTCATATCATACTACGTATTACCAGGGTTGTCTAGTTTAGTCCTACCTTGGTCGGGGGTTTCTAATATCATTTATTGTAGATGACTTTTTCTTCTTCTTTTTTTTTTTTTATACGCGGAATGGGCACCAAAGATTTGAGGGATGAAAAATTAAGTGTTTTATAAAATTGTTTTCAAATCAATATTCTATTTTAATACTGTTAGATTTCTAATTGAATTGGTATACGTGTTAATTAATTATCTTTCAATAAATAAAATAAATTTTATAAATTTTTAGATGCGGTAAAACCATGCATAAGAAAGGAAAGTAAACGAGGACCAAGCTTTGAGCAAATGTACAATTAGTGCAAGACACCATATGCAAAATACATACATATAAAGTTTAATACAGACCTTACAAACAAAACAAGCTAAGACCTAGATGTCAACAAACCAAAATTCGAGGAGAGCATTTTCACATGAACCCAGCCGTCATTGTCTTTTCAAAGGAAGCAAAGGTGAAAACCCTCTTTGGTATACTTTGATGTTTGGCCATCAAGGTGGTGAAGCCGCAATGATGCATAGAGCCCTGTCATGCCAGAAAAAAAAAAAGAAAAAGAAAAAAAAAGGGGTTCCTTATCTCTCATTGTCCATTTATAACTCTGGTAAGAGTTGATTCATCAAAATAGAAAACTTAAGAAGAATTCTTTTTTTAATAAATTACCTATCGTACAGATCCCTTTTACTTTCAAAATACAAACATGGGGATTATTGAAATGTTTGTTTGTTTTTTATTGACTCACCTCCATTGTAATGGGCCTGCTTCTAGTTAGCTTGTTCCATTAAACGTGGGCAGCTCGAGAAAACTACCATCGAAGGGTGGAGCCAAACACAAGTACAAAGACTCGAGAGACCTCCCACACGGAAGGAGACACGAGAAAAGCCCAAGTCCAGCTTTATTATTCTACAAGAACTTGTTGGGATGATAGGAGGAAATTGGCAAGAGAAAGGTGGGCATGGAAAAGGAAAGATGAAAGGCGGAAAGTGAAATGAAAGGGTGGTTGTTTTCGACAAGGTCAACAATGGTCACCCTATCAAGGACCACACCAAAAATAGTCATGAGAGGTAGCAATGAGGAGAAAAGGCAGAGAAAGAGGAGAGGGAGAGCTGATTGGTGATAAAATGAGAGGTAGAAATGAGACTAAAAGAAGGAAAAAAGAGTGACTGGCGCCAACCATAAGGTTGACGGTTGGTGGGCTGGAACAGGAAAGGAAGTAGGATGAGATCGAATGGCCATCGATTGACCCTAAATGTAACACCCCCTAACCCCAAACCGTCGTCGGAACGAGGTTATGAGGCATTACCGGACATATTAGACAACTTACGAATAATTTACAATTAATATAAGTTTCATAGTATAATATAATAATTAAGTCCCTATCTTGGACTCTCGAAGTTCAACACGTATTAAAAGAAGAACGGAACTTGTTCGCGTATTCCAAATATTTTTTTTTTATAAAAATTTCGGCAGCATTTCTGCTTATTTTTACTTAAACCTCCTGCAAATTCAAACCAAAACCACCAACACCAATGTTTCACATCTATATAACTAATATTTATATCATTAACACAATTTTAACTTAATAACTATCATAACGTCATTCATAATTGATGAAAAACTTCATTTATTTATCAACTTAATGTTCATGTATTAAAATATCATGTACTTTCCTTACCATTTCATTTAACCATCTGAATCTTATAATTCATCCTTCACTACCCAAAGTAATATACATATTCAAGTGATTAAACAACACCTAAGTACATGCCACCTTTACCCAAAAGAAAAATAAACATCACCAAGTTTGTGTTGGAGTCAGGATTGTTCTGGATCTTTGAGCCGGACACTGACTTCTACTAACTGCATGAGAAAACAACTCGTGATTTGAGTATGGATATACTCGATGGTATTACTATAAATCAAAACTATTTAATATTAATAAATTACAAACATCAACCATAAATTTTATAATTATTTAAATTACTTTTATATATAATTATTTTACTTCATAAATCTTAAATTCATAATTCATTTTTCTCATACTAACTCAATTCATAATTTAGTTCATACATTCTTTCTCGTACTTTTCAATAGTGCTAAAACAAATAATTTCATTTTCAAAATTTCATTTCAATTATTTGCCCTATTAACAAAGCTCGGACTATGATGAATCTGCGGATTCCATCCAAACACACCGAATATCCAACCCAAACACACCCTAATATTGTAAATCCTCCATAACACACCAAAGATAATATATCCTCCCAAACACACTAATAAGGCATTAAATGCCTCTTCGGATAAACCAAGTATATAATATGAAAACATCTTCTCGGCCAACTACAATCTCCTCATCACATCACAGATCCAATGGCATGCCATTTGTATCAAATCTAGTCCGACAAGTTAATAGGGTATTATTTTACTTTTTCTAATTTCAATTTCATTTACACAAAAATTTTCAATACTCATTCAATCCAAATATCTATTATCTTAATTCATATACAAATTAATTTTCACACAAGTGTATACCATCAACACCATACATTTGTCATAATTTATTTATTTTCAATCAATACACTTTTCAAATAATCACATATTCCATAATTCACTTACTCAATTCAATTTGATTCAATTTACATCACTTTCATTTTCACTCAATATTCGTATCAATTTTACATACTTACCTCAAGACTTACTTACCATACATAACAATTAAAATTTCAGCAATCAATAATAATTAAAATTCGAATTATAGTAATACACACTGTGATTCTCCCGTTTTAGTCCTCGATGACTCTCTCCTTTCTTTTCGATCTTGACGTTTGTGTGTTCTTTGTTGGCTACTGAAAATAATAGTAATTTATATTATTATTTACAACATTAATTATAATAAATAATTAAATTTCTAAACAATTCCTACCTTATTCCCAATTTAATCCTAACTAAACTTAATTATTTTCTTAATCCAATTCACTCTCTTTTTCTATTCAAATTTTGTCTAAACTTATATTTAACTATAAAATTTCCAGCATATTTGCCCTAATTTCAAAATTTCTTCAATTTAGTCCCTACAACATAAAACTTATAGCCTAGTTTACAATTTAATCCCTTAATCAATTCTAACTTAGAATTCATTCAATTAAATCCCTAATTCCATAATTTTTCCAACATGAACCCTACTTGGAAACATATGAACTCTTGAACTATCAACTTAATTTCATCAAAATCTTGTTTCAAAGCTTCTAAAACATCAAAATTAAGAGAAAATGACTTAATTAAGCTTACCAATTAAACTTGAAGCTTTAAAATCCCAATTTCCCTTTTATTTTCTTTCCCTTTTTCTTCCCCTGTTTTCGTTTTGTTCCCTGCTTCTTTTCTGTCTCTTTTGTTTTGTTTCTTTGTTTCCTTAATTCTTTTTATGCTTTATTATTTTATTAACATAATATAACATTAATATCATATATTAAATATCTTTTACTTTAATATTAAGTAAATTAATAATTATATAACAAGTGTACATTTTATATTATTACAAATGTCATTATCTAATTTGCTTATCAAATAAATATCTCATGATTTAATTAATACAATTAATAATTATAAAATATATTTATACTTAAATTATAAGTAATTAAATATTTAAATTACAATTGTACCAATACAATTCTTACACATGTATATTTTATTATCATACAATTGTCTTCTATTTAATTTATTTATAATATATTATCAATTAAATAATTATAGTAATTTAATATAAAACCATAATAATAATTTATATATATAATACATACATTCAAAAAAATCTTGATTTTTCTTTCATTTGCCGCTTCAATTTATGTAAATGGCTTAATTGTCATTTTGATCTTTTTTATTTTCTATTACTTTAAAATTAAACTTTTACCCCTTATTCAATTTAATCCTTTTTATTACTTACTTTAAATTAAGCTAAATTCATCTAATTAAATCCTAATTAGACACACCACTAGGCTCATAAATATTTTTAATAATTATTTTCGAACTTATTTCACTAAGACGGAGGCCCTATAACTCACTTTTCCGGTGCCCGTGAATTTCGGGTCATTACACTAAAGCCGACGCTTGACAACAAAAGCTTACCTCACGATTACAAAAACAAGAGAGAAAATTATATGAACCTACATAGAGTTTTTATATCATAAGTTTTTTTACAAAAAAAATAAATTATATTATACTTTGTTTTTATAAAAGAAATATATAAATTTTGTATGGAATGGCATAGCATACACATAAAATGGTAAACTTAAAAAAGTTTTTATAAGATGTGGAATTTTTATTATAAAAAGGAAGTATTTTTAAAATTTAAATGACATAATTATCTTTTTAAAATATGAGGGGGTTCAATATAATGAGTAAGTTGGTATCACTTAACTCGTGACACCAAACTTAATTAAAGACTTATATATTTGAGTATGTATGTTTGTAAAACATCCATAAATGTATCCACACAATATCAACCACTCATGCGAGTGCTTACTAAAAAGTAATTACATTTTAATAAATTTAGTTGTAACAACCTAGCTTTTTATAAATAATAAGTTGAAATTTTGATAATAGATGGAGTACAATAAATGAAATTTCTTAATTATGTTTAGAATTTCTTTTTCTTTGCTTAATTTCTCTTTAGCTTCTCACCATTGTTCAAGTTATGTTATCCTATCATGGTATCAGGGCCAAGTTGATAAGCAGACAACTATTGAATTCCAACTTATCTCAATTAGCAATCATATGTTAAAACTAATGTGCATGAAAAGTTTACCTATAATACCAACACAGTTCCAATAAGGTGAGATGGTATACTTTATCAAACATAAAATACAAAGGTTGACATTTTATAGTTTTTAAATCTAATTCAACCACATTTCTTCCATCTATGTATATACTAAAAATTTTGTTATTCAAGTCCTTTATTCTCCCTAATTTAAACATTAAGCTAATTTCATAACCTATCAGTTCCACATTTCACCTATTTTAAACTACTCGATAAAACATCGTAAAAGAACTCAATACACAGGTATAAATCACATTTGATGCTCGTCTGAGCTAATTATATACATTGGTGTCGGGTTATCTATCCCGGTTAAACCTTTTATTAACACATTAAATAGCCTTGTCAGGGTTGTATATACATGTAAGGTCACCTGTCTAGGCTAAACCTATAAAACAACATCATATTACTCGTCCAAGTTAAACCTGTGTCACATGTACTTTCGAGTCCGCAACAAATGTTGAATCTCAGAATCATCAAAAATCACCTGTAACCATGTGTACGAGACTTTTACCAAGTTTATCGAGACAATTTCAACATATAATTTCGTCATCATTTCTTTACAGTTTAGTCCATTATCACCTTTTGTAGTTAATCAAAATTTTCAATTAAACATTCTTATATGTATAAAAAAAATTTAACAAAAAAACTTAATCACATTTATGTTATATGAACTTACCTGGCAAAAAAACAACAGATAAGGCGTTAGGGATTATTCAACAATTTTCCCTTTTCCGCATGTATCCTTTGGTTGTTGTAAATCTCGACCTAAACCATAATTTAATTCAATTATCAATTCAAAACATCATTTAACAACATACTAAAGTTATATGAAAATTTAATTTTATCTATCAAATAATCCTTCATGTTTTAAAATTTATTCAATTAAGTCCCTAAAATCAAAAATGCCATAACTTTCAAATTTGATCTTCAATTTTGAAATCGATCTCAATTACATCATTCTACAGTCCATCAAAACCTACATTTATAGAAATTTTATGCCAAATTTAGAATTATTACACTTTAGTCCCTATACTCAAAACTAGCAATTTTCACTTTACAAATTAGTCATTTTTCATATCTAAGTTTCAAATATAACCAAATAACATAAAAAACTTCAAGAATACTTAAAGGATAACTTTTGTAAACTTTAACCGTTTTACAAATTAATCATTGAGTGAGCTAAATCAAGCTCCCAAAATTTCAAAAATATAATAATAATAATAATAATAATAATAATAATAATAATAATAATAATAACTAAATTGGAATAACTAAATAAGTGTTGAAAGCTTCAAAACCCTTGAGAGCTTCTCTTTGATGGAGAAATCGATGGAAAGGAGGAAGGTGAACAAATGTATTCTCTCTCCTTCCACCATACCTATTTGTTTCTTTTAATTATAATATTTTTATGTTATTTTAATTATAAATTATAATAATATACGATAAAAAAGTTAACCAAATAGTCCACTAGAATTTCAATGTACAAATTTATAATAATTTAACTTTTATGGTTTTTACGATTTAGTTATTGTACCCTAATTAGCCATTTAATCAATAAAATTATTGGATCGAGATTCAATATAACATTAATATAGACTCGTAAATATTAATAAATAACATTTACTGAATCAATCATTGGAAAATGGGGTTCAAAAATCGTTGTTTCTAATATAACTGAAATACGTGCTGTTATAGACCGTCAAATCAATAATACTTAAATAGTTAATTAAAATTTCATAAAAATCTAAAAAACCAAATAACTTGTTCAACCATTAGTTTGATTATTAAAACACTGAAAATAACACATTGAGATTGTATCACATCATTATCTAATTTTTTTTAATTTTCAAACAAAGAGTGTCACATCATCAAATTTTTAAATTTTTTAAGTTTAGAAATCAAAATAGACCTAGTTGCTAAATCTAAGTGTCAAAGTAAACAAAAAAAGTACAACTATTAAAATGAACCTATTTGTCAAGTTTAGGGGTCAATATAGACCCACTTACCAAGGCCAAAAAATACATTATCCTTTTTTTTTTTTTTTTTTACTATCGTTAACCGAATGAGTTTAAATCAATAATAACTTTCAAATTTAAGGATCAAATCGAAAAAAAAAAAATTCAAGGGCCAATGTGGGCCGACTTATCCACTTGAAGAGCCAAAAGTTAAATTATCCCTATTATTATTATGAAATCGGTGAACTTCCCTAAAACGTAGCGTGTCGGTGCAAATACACACAATTGTTCTTTTTAAGAAAAACACCACTCCCTCCAGTTGTTTCTTCGATTGAATCGGCCGCCGCATTCTCATATTGTTAAAACCCTATTCCTATATCGCCGCGATCAATCGCCGGTGTCTAAGCTCAGTTCCTCACCCCCTTCAACTGCTTCTTTCTCTCATTTTATTTAATTTATTCCCTCCCCCCAAGTTTCTTCCAAAAACAAACAATCCCTGTATCTGAAACCCTAAATAGAAGTAGGCGCTCTCATTTTATTATTATTTTTGCTTCTGTTTCTTCTGAATTTCTCAATCGCTACGGGTCTCGTATGCCTCTTGTAAGTGTACAGGTAATTTCACCTTTAAATCCTCTCTTTGCTTTCTTTCTTTTGCTAATTTGAAATCTTAGGACCGAAATCGTTGTTGAATTTATGTAATTCGTATCTATCTCGTTAGGCACTACTTATAGTGAATTCGACATTTTTCTAGGGGAAAGTAAATAAATAAATCTCCGTTTCAATGGATTCTCCTGAGCGTAGCAGTCGTAGTTATGTACGACGTGATAGAGAGGATAGTTCAGACTTGAAAAGTGATAGGGCAGTTGGGGATGAAGAAGAATGTGAGGCAATTGATAGTAAGAGGAAGCATAAGTGTAGTAAGTCTAGAAAGAGTAGCAATGTCGAAGAAGGTGAGGGAGTTGAAAGCGGTAGTAGTGGAAGGAGGAGGAGTTCTGGGGATAGAAGTGAGAGCCGTAAAAGGTCAAGTGCTTCCACTAGAGCTGATACTGATGAAGATGATTGCGATACCCCTAAATCGTCCCGTCCTAAGCAGATCAGGAGAAAACAAGAGGAAAGTTCCTTGGAGAAATTGAGTAGTTGGTACCAGGACGGAGAAATTGAAAGCAGACAAGATGGTACTGAGAAATCCGGTGGTAAAGGACATGCTTGGGCCGATGAGACTGACAAAAAGAAGGTGGCCTCTAAACTAAGTAAAAGCAAAGAAGAAAGGTCCCATGATGGAGAACTAGAGAAGTCACTCGATAGAGATTCTAGGTATTCCGAAAGGAGGGAAAGCAGCCGTGATAAGGGTCATAGCTCTTCTGAATTATCAAGGAACTCCAGAAGAAGATGGGATGAATCAGATGCTTCTAGGAAAGCTGAAGAAAATACTTATGAAAAGCCTGATTTGATCAGTGGGAAAGCTTCCGATCTGAAGTATGACAGTGCTAGAGAGAATAGTGCTTCTGCTAGAAATGAGCCTAGTGAGAGTAAAAGCATTGCTGCTGATTCAAACAATGAGAAGGGTGCCAAATCCAGCAGTAGGGAAGAGAGAAGAGTTGATGCTGAGAAGAGTAAGAGCAAAGGTCGATCAGATGCCTTAGAAGAAGACAATAGGTCTAGTCCATTGACTCGTGAAGACAGATCAGGTAGGGAGAAAATTGAGAAGCACAGACAGCAGAGAACTCCCTCTGGTCGAGATGTTGATAGTCGAGAAAGGGCATCATCCAATGTCGATGATGATGGAATAACATGGACAAGGGATAAAAGTTCAAGAGAAGTAGGGCAAACAAACAGGTCTAGGACCCCTGAGAGAAGTAGTAGGCGTTATCAAGACTCAGATCCCACTGAGATGGATTTTGAAAGAAGCTCAGAACGCAAAACAAAAGAAATCGAAAGGGATGACAGATCCAAAAGCAGGGGTGATAATTGGAGCGACAGGACTAGGGATCGAGAAGGTTCAAAGGAAAACTGGAAAAGGAGGCAATTGAGTAATAATGAGAAAGAGTCCAAAGATGGGGACAGTGCATATGACCGTGGGAGGGAATGGGATTTGCCAAGGCATGGCCGGGAGAGGAATGAAAATGAAAGGCCTCATGGTCGGCCAGGCAATAGAAAAGATGGAAACCGAGGTGAAGCTGTCAAGACATCATCAAATTTTGGAATCTCAAATTATAATTATGATGTCATAGAGATCCAAACCAAGCCTCTTGATTATGGAAGGGCAGAGTCTGGATCCAACTTTCCCCGGAGAACTGAAAGTGGTCAGCAGTCTGACATGAAGTCAACCCCAAATGAGGAAGAGTGGGCATATTTGCAAGAAAATAGAGGAAGGAGGAGTGATGCGTATGGTTCTGGACCCTTGGATGAAGATTCAAGGGACAAATATACTGAGGAAAGTAACTCAACACGAGATCCAAATGTACCAAATGATGAGCTTGATTACAGCGGAGGGAAAGGGAGAGGCCAGAAACTTACTGCACCTGGGCGGGGCTTTGTTGGCCAAAATTCTAGTGCTGGATCTCAACCACCTTATGGGAACCAAGATGTAGGGAGTTTTGGCCGTGTTCCTCCTCAAGGTATGAAAGGGAGTAGGATGGGCAGAGGAGGAAGGGGGAGGCCTTCAGGGAGGGACAATCAACAGATGGGCCTCCCAATGCCTATGATGGGATCTCCTTTTGCTCATCTCGGGATGCCACCACCTGGACCCATGCAACAAATTAACCCTAGTATGTCACCTGCTCCTGGCCCTCCAATATCTCCAGGTGTCTTCATTCCACCATTTTCCCCACCTGTGGTCTGGCCTGGACCTCGAGCTGTTGATATGAATATGCTTGGTGTTCCACCTGGTCTCTCTCCTGTCCCTCCTGGCCCTAGGTTTCCTCCAAATATGGGAGGTCTGCCAAACCCTGGTATGGACTTTAATCAGTCAGGTCCTGGAAGAGGACCTTCAAATGTTTCATTGTCTAACTTTAATGGGGCAGGGCCAATGGCACGAGGAACACTGCCTGAAAGAACATCTGGGGGTTGGATTCCTCCTAGAACTGGTGGTCCTCCTGGTAAAGCACCTTCCAGAGGAGAACAAAATGATTATTCTCAAAATTTTGTTGATACTGGTATGCGACCGCAGAACTTCATCAGGGAGCTAGAGCTTACCAATGTTGTGGAGGACTATCCAAAGCTAAGGGAGCTTATACAGAAAAAGGATGAGATTGTAGCTAAATCTGCTTCTCCTCCCATGTATATGAAGTGTGACCTCCGTGAATTTGAATTGTCTCCGGATTTCTTTGGGACAAAGTTCGATGTTATTCTTATAGATCCCCCTTGGGAAGAATATGTTCACCGGGCTCCTGGAGTTGCTGACCATATTGAATACTGGACATTTGAAGAGATCATGAATCTAAAGATTGAGGTAATCAAATGATTTTGTTGTTACCTAGTACCCCCTCCCCCAAAAAAAAAAAAAAAAATTAGCAGTTAGATTGTCTTGCAGTTGATGATCTAATGCTAACATCTCTAGTGTTGCTGGTTCTTATATATTAGCAACCACGAAGACTCTCTCTACATAGTTTATGAATATCAGAGTTATTGTTCTTTACTGACCAGAAATCTACCTCTTGTTTGTACTTTGTGTATATAGGCAATAGCTGATACACCATCCTTTATCTTCCTTTGGGTGGGTGATGGTGTGGGCCTCGAGCAGGGTCGTCAATGCTTAAAGAAGGTACATGATTTAAATTTAGTTAGAATATGATCTGGCTTTTCTTCTTTAGCAGTAACAAAATTGATAGTTGTAATAGTATTTCTTCTGTGTATATTTTGGCTGTTTGTTCTGTGTAACAGTGGGGTTTCCGGAGATGTGAGGATATATGCTGGGTGAAGACCAACAAAACAAATGCTACTCCAGGTCTACGACATGATTCTCATTCTATATTTCAGCACTCAAAGGTTTGTAATGTTGTTTCTCCCCCCTACATTTTAAAGCTTTTATAGTCTGTTATCATAGAATTTCCTTGGGCAATCTGCAATCCCTGTACTCTTTCCTAAACTTTCCCTCACGTTACCATTTCACTGAAGGAACACTGCCTGATGGGTATAAAAGGAACAGTTCGTCGTAGTACTGACGGTCACATAATTCATGCCAACATCGACACTGATGTAATTATTGCGGAGGAACCTTCTTATGGTTAGTACTCATGTATATATTTTAGTTTATTGATCTTTTGCACCCAACCATTTGATATAGGCATGCTATTTCCTTTTTTCTTTTTTTTCAAATTGAAATTGATGTAGGCATCCCATTCCTCTATCTAATGCTTTATTTTACTTCTTCCATGATTGTGTGGAAAAGCAATATTTAAAAATTTCATGCCAACTTTGCTGTAGGATCAACTCAAAAGCCCGAAGATATGTATCGAATCATTGAGCATTTTGCTCTCGGCCGCAGAAGGCTTGAGCTATTTGGTGAAGACCACAATATTCGATCAGGTTGGCTTACTGTTGGTAAAGGACTGTCTTCATCGAATTTTAATGCAGAGGTATGTTAACCTTTCGAAACAGAATTTACAACGATGATTGAATTGTTTTCATCTTGGCTGCTGTGTTTTAGAGAAATTGGCTGATCATTTCAAAAAGCACAGTTGCTATATAAGAAATTAAGTATTTTAAGCAGTAAATAAAGGAAAGAAGTTTTTTGCATTGTACTGAGGAAAATAGTGTCTTGATGAGCATATTATAATCAGATTTTTTTTGAAGGTTTTTCATTAGTTTGGGGATCTTTGGAGGTCAATTCCTTGTATCCATATGTCTGACATGAGTGCTAGACACGGATGCTTAAACAAAATAGATGAGTCAAGAGTAACATAGCATTTATCAAATATATTTTTATTTGTAAAACCATTCTCATTGACATAGCTATAAAACTATGTGGAACATAAAGTTATAAGCTTCGTGTCTTATGCTGAGAATTTTGTTGCTCTCCAGGCATATGTTAGAAACTTTGCGGAGAAGGATGGTAAAGTGTGGCAAGGTGGGGGAGGACGAAATCCACCCCCAGATGCACCTCATTTAGTGAAGACAACCCCAGATATAGAAGCACTGCGTCCCAAGTCACCGGTCAAGAACCAGCAGCAGATGCAACAACAGCAGTCAACATCTATTTCTCTAACGTCCAATTCCGCCAACAGAAGACCTGCTGGAAATTCACCCCAGAACCCAACCGTCCTTGGTTTGAATCAAGAAGGGTCAAGCTCAAACCCATCAACTCCTGCTGCTTGGGCTTCACCGATGGAAGCCTTCAGAGGACGAGAAGGCATGAACATGTCTTCAGATGATAGGATGTTTGATATATATGGATATGGTAGCCAGGCAAATGGGGAATATCTGGATTTTGAGTCTCATAGACCAATGAATTTAATGTAGCTACTTCTAGTAAAATTATATTTTGACGTGTTTAATTTTTTTTTCACTATAATTCAATTGCAAATGGATAGAGAAGTGTAAATTTTATTATCACTGGACAACAGCCAATTTTTGCGTCAGGCAAATTCAAGAAGTTGGTGAACTTTAAGTCTGCTTTCTTTTGCTTTCTGTTGTATATGTTTTGGTTAAATTTTATGACCAATTGGTAGCTATTAATTTTTATCTAAGTTTTGATATTTTCAAAGTTTGATACAATATATTGTTGTATATATTATTAAAAAACAAAATATAACAACTAAAATATGAGTTAAATTTTCAACTTTTTGCATAATATAAAACTAATTGTATGATTTAATCAAATATATATATTTATTACTGAATCAAAGATTAAAATTGTAAAATTTGAAATCCATGAAGTAAAAGTCTAATAACAAAATTTGACCATATATTTTTTTATTGAGTGCTGTATCACTATAATCCTATCACGAGATTTCTTCACAAAATGTTTTCAACCCTACTACGCAAGTCATTGACATGATAGATTCATCTTATGAACAAAATATCATATCAAGCTGTTTTCATTTTTATTCCACAAAGCTAGAAACATCCATAACCATAACCATCTCTTCGGCACACAGAAAAACCTGTTACAAACGAGGAAAGATACCAGTTGCACACATTCATATAGATTTTACAGTATTTGCCACATTGCACATGCACAGAGCTTGTAAACCAGATCAACTAGAAGGAAACCTTAATACCCAGCAAATCCATTAATTGAGAAATGAACTCAGGGTGTCCTGGCCAAGCTGCTCCGGTAACCAAATTTCCATGAGTGAAGCATCGATCTATAGGCTCAGGTTCTAACCAAGTTGCTCCGGCCAACACCACGTTCAGTTTCACAGCTGGGTATGCGGTACATTTCTTCCCCTTAATCACAAGACGGACAAAAAAAAAACAATCATGGAATGCTCAAAACATAAGTTTGTGTTAACAAAATTCTGAACAACGGGAAAAGTACCAAGAAGGCCCTTATACTATTGCCCTTTTTACTCAATCAATGGGCAAATTAACCCCTTTACGTTATATAAAAAAGCAAACTAATCCTTTTTGTTAAAAATTTCATCCATTTTATTGTTAAAAACTAGCACAACTAACAAATGACGTACGTGTACCTCATGCTGACACACAAGGACCAATTTTTACCAGTAAAAAGGATAAAATAGGACCCATTTACTCTACCATACAGGGATTAATTTGCCCATTTTCTGAGTAATGAGGAAAAAAGAAATCTGGCTCCTAATACAAGGGCCTTCATGGTAGTTTTACCCATGAACAACATAATTTTGCAGTCATCATATAAAAAATTTATGGTTTTGAACAATTAAATCTTGAAGATGTGATGTATGCCATCAAAATCGGATAAGAAACAATGTATTTATGTAATAGTGATGTGTGTAGTATGTATGTATGCAAACTTAGAATGACCCGTATAAAATGTAGCATCCCTGTAATATATGTACCTGCGTATGTATGTAAATGAATTGGCAAAACTAGCAATCAATCAATGTCACTCAGGAATACTACCTTGAGAACGCCAGCAGCAGCTAAAATCTGCTGTCCATGGCAAATGGATGCAACCGGTTTCTCGGATTCCATAAAATGCTTCGCTATATCAATCACTTTCCCATCTAACGCTAAATATTCTGGTGCTCGACCCCCAGGGATGACAAGAGCATCATAACTTGAGGCATCTATGTCCTCAAAGTTGGCTGTTAGAGTAAAATCATGACCTGGCTTCTCGCTGTAAGTTTGGTCACCTTCGAAATCATGGACAGCAGTTGGACACAAATCGCCAGCCTTCTTCTTAGGACAAACTGCATCTACATGGCAGCCTAGAGCTTGAAGTGATTGGAAAGGCACAATTACTTCATAATCTTCCATATAATCCTGCAAACAAGAGAAGCAACGTTTTTAAGATATCAATGACCAAGCATGTTTCTTTCTAAAACTTCATTTATCGATATCATTATTTGTACAGCGGAGGCTACGGGATAGGGGAAGGGATTACAGAAGCTGAGACTCAAATGATGAAAGGTGGACCTTACATTTATCATTTACCAATGTGTATAGACAATTATGACAATAATCAACCACCTTAATATGAATGCTTCCATATGAACTAAAAATCAGACTACAAGTAAGCACTTCAAGACTGCATACACGAAAGGTGAGATAGCTAAACAACCAATCTAACTTCAAACAGCCAAAAGGAGAATGTTAACCACCAGGTAAAAGTACCATGGAGACTCCTATACTAGGAGTCATATTGCATGTTCCCCTCTCTACTAAAACAATGAGCAAATTAGTCCCTATGCTTTAGATCAAAGAGCAAACTGGTCCTTTCTGTTAAAAGTACAAGGACTAAATTGCCCATTTTTTGAGTAGGAGAAGCAAAACGCAATCTGACTCCTAGTACAAGGGCTTCCATAATACTTTTACAAACATTTGTACCACCTCTAACAGGTAACATAGGCATAGAGATGTGCATGTGTATGAATGTACACACACACATGCATTTACATATATATATCATTAATCCCATTGTTCAGAATATTACTCAATTCACTAAAAGTCATGATAAACAAAAATAATTTTCCTAGAATTCATTGAATGAGAAGTTACCCCACAAAGAAATAGGATCCTTTTGTTCGATTCGGATATGGTGCCCCCTAATGCTTTCACAAACAGCCTGATAAACTCGGGATGACCAATATAAGTAGCTGCAGTAATGATATTACCATCAACAACACAAGCTGCCAAAGTATCAGGTTCAATCCACAATGCACCAGCAGCAATAAGTGTAGGTCCAACAGCAGGGAAACCAGTACATTTTAGACCACCAACTGCCCCGGCAGCAGCTAATATCAATTGACCATGACAAATTGAAGCAACAGGCTTTCCAGAATTAACAAAATTGCGAACCATGTTCAATACAAATGCATCCATAGCAAGATATTCAGGAGCTCGTCCTCCGGCTATAACTAAACCATCATATTTACTATGGTCTATATCTTCAAATGATGCATTTAGTGTGAAATTGTGACCACGGATCTCGGTATAGGTCTGGTGAAAATCAAACCCAGAAAGATAAAAGAAAATTGCTTTAAAAATGCAATAAGAAATCCCAATAATGAAACGTAAAGTAAAGGGTAAGTAACCTGATGGCCGGAAAGTTGATGAATAGCGGTGCGGCAAGTTTCGCCGGCCTTCTTGCCGGGACAAACAGCGTCCACTGATATACCATAAGCCAACAGAGCCTGGAAAGGGACCATAACCTCATAGTCCTCGGCATAGTCGCCGCAGAGCAGGACGACCCGCTTTTCCGACATGGCTGAAGTCGCCCTTTTTGTCTCGCTTCGCTTAGTTGTTGCAAATAACGAGAATTCTAGATGCCGGCCCAACGATTCCTTATACTTGAGGGTTTTGAAACTTCCTCATCCAGATTTTTCGGGATGATTTGATCCGTGAAATTGGAAATTTTCTGGGTCTTTGGTTTGCGAAAATATTTTTATTTTTAGGGTAAACTACAACCAAGGTCACTAAAATATTAGTAAGCTTACACTTTGGTTACTTAACTTCAAAAAGTTACAAAATGGTTACTGAGCTATTCGAAAGTTTTAATTTAAGTCATTGAATTATATGAAATTTTTTATTTAAGTCATTGGACTGTTCAATTTAAAAAAAAAATCCAATTAGTAAGCTCCAAGTGAAGATTTGCCAATAGGTATGATGGATTAGTACCCATAAATAAGTAGAAGAACGTACATTAGATTAAAGTCGATCTGAAGGTTAGTATCGAAAATCAAAGAAGAAAGCTGTTTGGATTTTAGTTTATAGATCCGTGACATTCAAAACTATTTCATGAAAAAAAATATAAAAGAGAAAGGAAATGAGGGCTTTCGATTGATGTAGGTAGTGCAAACAGAGAATGTCATACAACAAATATTTTAGTAGCTTAGTGACTTAAATGAAAACTTTCAAATAGTTTAATGACAATTTTGTAACTTTTTAAAGTTAAGTGACCAAAATATAAACTTACTAATAATTTAGTGACCATTTGTATCTTTTTAAAGTTTATTGACTAAAACGTAAACTTATTAATAGTTCAGTGACATTTGACTGAATTTACCCCTTTTTACTTTTAGAAAATAATTTTTTTAAAAATAAAAAATATGTTTGATAAATAAATATAAAAAATTGCTTTCATTAATAAAAAGAAGAAGAAGAAGAATTTATTTTTAAATACTAGATATAATATTATTGGGAATGATAATTGTAAATCCTAAAAAAGCCTTTATGAATAATAAAACAAATATAAAAGAATATTTAATTATAAAAAAAAACATATTTATGTAAATAATTGATCTCAATGAGTACCCTATCTATCTTTAGGATAGTCTTTTGTCAAAATATTGAAATCGCTAAAATATAATATAAATGTTATAATTTATTTTAAATTTAATTATTTTACAGATTTAAAAAAAATAAAAATAATTGTATTTTTAAAATTTTAAAAGTAGTGATTTTTGTTTTTTATCAAAAAAAAAAAAATAACTCAATCATATTAATAAATAATAATATAAATATATCTAGATTTGTCCACCACTTGATTGGGGCAGTTTCGTCATTTTGTACATGCACATGAAATCATGAACAGATGATGCGATGAAATGAGACAAAATCTCATACATGGCGCTCATTTGATTTCGTTTTGAGTTTTTTTAAGGAAAGAAGAAAAATAAAAGGGTGAAGTACAAGTTTAATCACTTCTACTTATCTATGTTTACGTTTTGATGCTCATCAATATTATCTTTACTTAATCTTTTAAGTCCCCATTAAATGTGCGCACAATTAAACTCGCATTTTTCAAATAAAGCTCACAGAAAAAAATGAGTAAAAAGGAAACAGAAAAGTTTTATATTTAGTGTTTTAAAAATAAAATCAATCAATCCTATGTGGAATTTTTGTGACATCCATATGTAAAAGTATAAATGAATTAACCAATTACATCTTTTATAAGAATTAATGAGTGAATAATAAGGGGTTGAATTTCCTAAAAATATTGAAATTGATTTTTTTTATTAGATTAAGCACTTTTTTTCTGAAAAATCACGGGACTAGGTTAATTTTACGAAAATGCTTCCAACTAGAACTGTATTTTCTAACTAGAAGTGTTTCAACTGATTTACAAATAAACGCGTTCAACTGGAAGTATTTTTCTTATCCGTTCTTTTAAGGTTAGGATTTAATTTTAAAAAAAAGTAGGGTTAGGGTTTTATGGATTTTAGGTTTAGGTTTTTGTAGTTACTTTTTTTTTAAATATTTTTTAAGTTTAAAGTTTAGGTTTTCTTTTATATTTTTTAAGTTTATATATATATATATATATTTATAATTTTTTTGAGATGTAAAGTTAATAATATTTGAATTGTAAAATTTAATTCATCAAAATTAAAACTCAAACTACTCGATTTGATTAAATCTTAATTTTTAAATTTTTTCAAAATTTTTTGAATGCAATTGAGTTTTGATTGTTATTTATAGTGCATTATTTTCAAACATTGAGATTTGTTGAGAAAATATATCCCAAGAATCTCGGGATATCTGATGGTTGAGTGAGAAAAAGTTTGTAGTTGAAATTGCTAAAGGAAAAACGCTATATGAAAAGACAATGACAACCAATTTTGATGTAAAAAACTATATTTATTTAAAAATATAAGGATGTACAACATCGATACAATTAAAACATTTCATATTTATTTAAAAAATTACATGAAAAGTACAAAAATAAAATAAATCAATCCAATCCCCGGTCATAATGTGTGCCACATCAGGGTGGTTGACGGTTGCGAGTCGAATTCCTTCTTGGTTCAACCTCCAGTTCAGGTTGTGGTCTCGACCTCTCATCTTCTTCACCTTTGTCCATAGTTGATTGCAACCAATTGCCATCGTGTATCCTCCGATCTAGGAATAGGTGGTTGCAAAGATGGTCTACCTTGGTAGAACAATGATCCCGGAGGTGTTTGCGACATCATCGACGTAGGGGTATAACTATTTGTGTCCCATAAACTGATGGCATAACGATCAAACTCTCAGTCGATACCCCAAACATAGATGACCTATATGTCGTCATCAGCATCGTTGTCGTTGGAAACGTCAATGGCATCGACATGAAAAATGCTAGGGACGAAGGTTCATAAGCAAAACCTGACATCGAAGTAGAAGCAGAGAAATGTGGTACAATATGTGGTGCTTGTGTAAAAAAGACAAGGTTAGTATAAGCACCATAATAAGTCGAGTCATATTGATCGGGGGGTGGTGCGGCCATCAGTGTCGGTTCTTGCATAGGTGTAAACAATGGACCCGTCTCTGCAGCTCCGTCCTGGCCTCCTCGCCTTGGTTCCTAGGTGCCCGTCGTGGTCTTCTAGTATGTGGTCGCTTACCCCTTGCCTCTTCACCTAGCAGATATGACTTGCCATGGACATTAAACCATGGCATGTACTCTGGATAGTAGGCCAATTCAGGAGCGACAATGGTGTCGCAAGTATGTAAAAACTCGTACCTATTGCTCCAGGTGTTGATATATTGCGTGTGGAATTTAGTCCAATTCCCATTCGTTCTTCCTCGCAAGTCATTATGATACAAAGTTTTGATGTATTGGGATGTCGGTGAAATCAATTGCCTGAACCTGAATTGCCGCAACACTCTATCTAACTCGTGCATCTCCACAGTAGTGTACACTACTAATGGCACATTCACGTGCCAAATGTTGGGATTGACTAAGAATTTAGACGAGATGCATTCTTGAATTGTCGGATCAGAGTAGTGCGTCCATTCAAACTATATTAAAATAATAAAAAAATTAGTTATTTATATACTACTAATTTTTAAATGAACTACGTTAATATTATATAATTCAAATTTAAAAAATACATACCTCCACTTCTAATAGTTAGTTTAACAAAAGCCGCATATCTCGAAGCTCATCAGGTAGTCCCACGTAACTTGGTCCATGGTTCCACCTATTGAGATAATATGTTAACGCAACAATTTAAAATTTAAATAATTTTATTATGGTAAATATATTATCCAATGGATTTTATCTTGTTATGAGTGAGAATATATAAGGGTAGTCCGCTCGAGAATGTAAAATTGGTAGTCGGTATCGCGCCCATTATTGTAGTTGAAGCATGCAACCACCAATTTTGATTTTGTGTGGTTTGGTCTCCCAACACATCTTCCGATACAATGTCATCAACATGATTGCCCCAACTGAGTTCGCCCCGCTTCTTTAAAGTCGACGAGTTTTAGAAGTCACCTTAAATGGATGAGATTTTGTGACTTATCGGGCATCAGGGACCCTCGATAATCATAAGGATGTATGCCCGAGCATGTTGTTCTCTTTGGACTTCAGTCAAATCCTCATCGAGCCTAGTCCCGTAATTTTTTGAAAAAATTATCTAATCTGATATTTATTTTTAATTTTTAGCATTTTAAAGTTATTTTCTCGAATAATAACTATAATGTAATAAATTAAATACGTTAGTGAATATATAATAGTTTTTATAAAAATTCGATAATTTAAAGACACAAACGTGGACACCATGTTTCCATCATTCTTAAACAGACAGACCATATCACTCTTCATACGTCAAATCGTATATTTAGAATGTTGACATTTAGTAGGTATATTTCCATCACACAAACAAAATCCAAACAACAAATATGTATCTAAAAACAATAGTTGTGGTTGTTGTTTCTTCACTACTTTCTACCCTTTCTTTAAAATTTCCACCTCACTTATCTCATTACACTCTTTCTTTGGCTTGTTTTATAAAAATAATATTAAAAAATTAATTAATTACGAAAATAGGTTTATAGGTTCTTTTATTATAATGGTCAGATCGAATTAGTTCTCTCAATTATTAAATCAATTTAATCTTTATTGTTAAAAACAATCAAATAAGTTCAACATTTACTGATAAAAATATCAATATAATTTGTTATATGATTTTAAAAAATAATAATAAATAAGAAAGGGTTTATGAAGCAATTATCCCTTGTGTCATGTTTAGTGCATCCTTAAGTTTTTTTTCTTCAACAGCGAAAATGTTTCATATTGATTCTCTCATGGTTTTTTATCACACTTCAATTCAATTTCATCAGTGTGTCAGGCAACATCAATAAAAAATTATTTAAAAAAAGTGGTACCCTCAACCAGCACCTATATTCTTTATAAAAACAATCTATTTCCGTAATTAATTTTTTTTGTATTATTTTCGTAATTAATTTATTTTTTAATATTATTTTTATATATAAAAAAAAACCCTCCTTCTTCCCTTGAGGTGTCTAGGGTTTGCTTCTCGTGGGTTTGGGCTGGGCTTGTTTGGTCTTGTGCTAAGTGTCCTTTTTTTGGACTTTAAGCCTTTATATTATGTATCGTTTGATGTTTTAATGAGATGCTTGAAATTTTTCAGTCAAAAAAAGAAATGCTTGGACTTTTCATGTCAAAAAAATTAAAATAAAATAGAATTCCACCTAACAAAAATAAAGATCATTCACCAAGGTTATAATTAATTCTAAAAATTTAGGATCCTATATATATATATATATATCTTGTTTATTATTATTTTATCACATCTATATTTATTGTTTGCATATAGAAGATAGATTTATTAATCTTAAAAAAATATAAATATTTATTATATATTAAGAATAATAGAATATTTTCTTTTATCTTTGTTATAACAATTAAGTTATACGAAATGTTAGGATAAATAATAATAGTTCATATTGTAGGTTATGCAGAAAGTTATTGATGATGGAAGTTTAAAAATAGTGTTTAAATAGAGTATTCACTATATGACGACTCTCTTCTTTATTTTAGAAGAGAAGATATTTATAGGAGAAAGAGGGCTTGGATCTGGTCCATTATATCATGATTGCTTCATTGGTAAGCTTGAATATAGATTGAAGTTAGAGTATGGCTTGGATACACTCGATGTAATCATCTTTAGAATTATTGACTTTGAAAATTTGAAAACATTAATAAGATATGATCTATGTGAATATGATGGTTGTTACCAATGACATTGTGAGGATTCTCCCATCTTATTGGCAATGATTGTTTTTTTCCATGGCGTAAAAAATATTCAACACTGAGTTATAACAATTTCTTTTATACAATATTAAAGACGAGATAACATAATTTGAATCGGTGTCAAGAAAACCTTTCGTAAATGAAAGAACTACTTTGATGTAAGGCACTTAGTTTTCCAAAATAGTATAGGAGATATGCTTTTGATGCATAGTATTTTCCATTTCAACAATTCAAGTGTCCATAAGTTTTTAGCAGTTTAAATATGTTCTAAATTCATGTACTCTTTGTACATTTAGTTAATTTATCTTTTTTTAATTTAAAAAAATGAAAATTTAATTGTTAACCCCATTAAAATGTTACATTAACAAATTCAATAAAAAAATTGATAGTGCTAATAAATAGACCTGAATTATTTTATTCATAATACAAATTGAGGAGGGAAATGAACAACAACAAAGTTTGAACCTTAATATTTGAGGTACTAACAAGAGACTTAACCACTATTCCCTTATGCCATAGAGAAATGAACTTTAATGTTGAAATCTAAAAGTAAAAATACTAAAAATCTTAAAAATGAAAGTATAAAGACTAAATTCTAAACATGCAAAGAGTAAAACATTTGGAACATATTTTTACATTTTCTGACTCACCAAATGTGTTTTATTTTGTTAAAAAAATCTAAATTACCAACAAGTGTTGGGTGTAGTGATAAAGACACATTGCACTCCTAAGAAGAGAATGCGAGTTTAAACATTGGGAACTAGATTGCTAGGAGAGGCATCCCAAACATCAAACATGAACAGTAAAATGAACATAGATAATGCCAAGAAAAAAAAAGGGCACAATGACTTATTTGGTCCTCTAATTTTACAAAAAAAAAAATCATTTTAGCCTTCATTTATTTTTCGCCTCTTTTAGCCCTTAAACTTACATTGTTTGTCAAATTACCCTTAAAATGGATGAAAAAGTTAATGTTCTTTTAACTTTACTAACGAGGCATACACGTGGATTCCACGTCAACAATTAATTGATTTTTAAAAAATTTAAAAAAATATTTTTAAAAAATTAAAAAGCATTAAAAATATATTTTAAATTTTAAAAAATAATTAATATCTAATGTCCCACGTTGATGCCATGTCAGTTAATTTTTTTCATCGATTTTAATAAGATTTGACAATTATTGTTAAAATGCTAAAAAATGCAAAAAAAAATAAAAAAAATGAAAGATTAAAATGAAAGTCAAAAGGTTAAATCATTGTGTCAAAAAAAATTCTAAAAATAGTATATTTAATATATAAAAGATTTATAATTAGAAGATTAAAAGAAAAAATGTGCATGACATTTTTCCAATTCAAATTTAAAATCTACTTATCTAAAATTCGACCAATTGGAGGGAACGGATGTCCTATCGTTGAAGACAATAAAAAATTAACAAATGGTATATTTTATTTACTGAATTTTAATTCGATTAATATTTTTATTATTGCAATAATTTGAGTATGTCGAAGTCGCTTTCAACACCAAAAAAAGTCCCGTATGGTGTGTTTATATTTGACTTGCCGCATACTCACAGACAGTGTCGCCAATCGCCATGCCTTACTTAGATAACCTTATCGAATACCCCCGATCTCACTATTTTTTAATTGGTCGACGTCATTCTCTACCTGGATTTCACCTTCATGCTTTTATCCTTCATCTCATTTGGGTTTATCCGCCCCCACATTTTAAGATTAAAGATTAAGAAATAATTTAAGAGCAGAACCGGGTTTGGTCTTAGGATCCCAACACCTATTCCCGACAACCATTTGTTTCATTTTGATTATATTATTCATAAATCACTATCCTCCTCCTCCATTTAACAATAATTGTAGCTATCCATCAAAATAATAACAATAGGTAAATTGTTTTGCCTTCATAGAAATAACATTAATAACACACACAAAAAAAAAAGAAAAGAAAAGAAGCAATCCAATGGAAACTAGATACATACAACCAACTTTTAAATCACCCTCTCCCACTGTTCTTTCTTTGGTTTAGATCCCATTTGGTTTCAACATGTCTTTAAAGTTGCTTTGGTTTGTATCTTCCCAATCAAACTTGGGGTTCCTTCATCATGGGAACCGGTCCTTGCCATGTCCCAATTTGTTGTTCCAACACAGAGCTGGTAAAGGTAAGAATCAGATATGGAAACACCATTTTTGTTCTTTAAGGACTCATGTTCCTGGTTCAGAAGGGTTACGAAGAAGCAAGGTGAAGGTCACTGTTGTGTCAACCATGGCAGCCACTAGTTCAGCGGGTGAAATAGCTATGTCATCAGAGGAGAAGGTTTACAATGTGGTGTTGAAACAGGCAGCTTTGGTTAATAAGCAATTGAGATCACCTCGTGTGGATGTTGTTGTACCTGGTGATTTGAGCTTGTTAAATGAAGCATATGATCGTTGTGGTGAAATTTGTGCCGAGTATGCAAAAACCTTTTATTTGGGTTAGCCTTTTCTAATTCTTGTTATACAGTAGCTTTGAATTAGAGTTTCGATCAAATACTGAAAAAAAAAAAAAAACAATTATGCTTTATTTTGCCTTGTTTAGGAACTTTGCTGATGACCCCTGAAAGACGTAGGGCTATATGGGCTATCTATGGTGAGTCTTTTAAGTGTATGATGGATGACAGTAATTATTTGTTCACTTATGATGTTATATACATTTATACAGTATGGTGTCGGAGGACCGATGAGCTCGTTGACGGACCAAATGCACCGCATATAACTCCCACTGCTTTAGATAGGTGGGAAGCAAGGTTGGAAGATCTATTCAACGGTCGTCCGTTTGATATGCTCGATGCCGCTTTAGCCAACACGGTTAATAAATTTCCAGTCGATATTCAGGTTACTTGCATTAGATTGGCTTGTGCTTACCTTAAACTGAGCTAGAGAACAGCTTCTAGTTGGCATCCAACTTATATTGCTACCCATAGATAATTTTCCACTCTGTTTGCAGCCTTTCAAAGACATGATAGAAGGAATGAGGATGGACTTAAGGAAATCAAGATACAAAAACTTCGACGAACTATATCTCTATTGCTATTATGTAGCCGGCACTGTCGGGTTGATGAGTGTGCCTGTGATGGGCATTGCACCTGAATCTTTAGCTAGCACAGAGAGTGTGTATAATGCTGCATTAGCATTAGGGATAGCTAATCAACTCACTAACATACTCAGAGATGTTGGAGAAGAGTAAGTTACATGGTGCTCTATGCATTAAAATGTACATTTTTTAAGTCTCATACAACATTTTGTACTTGAACTTGGTACCTGCAGTGCACAAAGGGGAAGGATTTATCTACCACAAGATGAGTTAGCACAGGAAGGACTATCAGATGAGGACATTTTTAGTGGAAAAGTAACAGATAAGTGGAGGAACTTCATGAAGAAACAAATAAAGAGGGCAAGAATGTTGTTTCATGAAGCAGAAAAAGGAGTTAAAGAGCTAAATGCATCGAGTCGATGGCCGGTAAGTAATCAATAAACTCGTCTTTCGACGTAACACGGAACATTATAATCAGTAATCAGTGTTTAAATTGTTAAAATGCAGGTATCGGCATCATTGATGCTATATAAGCAAATATTAGATGAGATAGAGGCCAATGATTATAACAACTTTACAAAGAGAGCTTATGTAAGCAAAGCAAAGAAATTAATTGCCCTCCCTGTTGCATATGTTAGATCTCTCGTGGCTCCATCAACAATTCGTTCTTCTCACCGGAATTAATTTCACTGTCCATCCAAATAAAACTTAATAGATCATTGTATAGTATTTGGATCCATGTATATTAGCATTATCTTTTTAGGAATGCTTTGAAGCATGGTGGGAGCATATGTGTATATATTGTAAAATCATTTATACCACTAAAATATTCTAATAACCAAACAAGTTAGATTTACATTTGTTGCTTTGCATTTAGTTTTTTAGAAAATTTTACTTGTGATTGGTGTTTATCTTCGTATCAATAATAATATCTATTTGAATTTTTTTTTGTCTCTTAACTATAAAAAGTTACAAGATGATTATTGAACCATTTAATTTTGTCTTTTTGATCACTAATTGATTAATGGTGATAGCTTTTAAAATTAGCATATTTGCAATTTTAACCCTCAACATTTATAAATTTTGTTAATTTAGTCTTAATTCCCAAAAAGGTTTACCCTCAAAATTTACACATTGAGTAATTAGGTCTCTTTTTGGGTAAACTACATTAGTAGTATTCCAACTATGATTTTTTTCCTTTTTCGGTCACCTAACTATGAAAAGTTACAAAAATGGTCACTCAACTATTCAATTTTGTCTTTTTCGGTCACCCAACTATCTTAGATTTTTGGGTGTTTCCATTTTTATGTCATCTGTTGGTGATAAAAAAAGATAAAAGTGAATAGTTGTGTGTCCATTTTATAACTTTTTATAGTTAGGTGACCAAAAAAGAAATTTACTAATAGTTGGGTGACTATTTTGTAACTTTTTATAGATAAGTGACCAAGAAAAGAAAAAACCATATATAGTTGGATGACTACTAATGTAGTTTACTCTTTTTCTTTTTGCAATTTTGCTTTTCTTTGTAACATTGAGGGTTAATTTTAAAAGAATGAGAAAAGAGGAAAATTATTATATTGAGATTTTTTGGTGTTTCCATTTTTTTTATATATTTCAATCAAAATTGGCTGATAAATTTATTTTTCTAACTTTTTAGGTGAAAGGGTCATAAAAAAAAAAACTAAATTACACAATGTGTAAATGTTGAGGGTTAGAATTTTTAGAATCAAAACTAAGCTGATACAATATATAAAATTTGAGTGTTAAAGTTGTTAGTATGTCAATTTTAAAAACTACCATCATTAGCCTACTTGTACTTGTGAACAAAAACAACAAAAATTAAATAGTTGAGTGACAAAAAAAAATACTAATAATTGGATGACTACTAATGTAGTTTATTCATATTTTTATTTATTTTATTTTTTCACTATAATACAAAGCTACATAGTAACTTTTAATTCGAAATTAAACTAAAAATACTATATTTAAGCTAGATTAGTTTAATAAAAAGACATTAAAAATTTATTCTTTGATAAATGAAAATAGTAATATAAGGTGATCAATAATTAGCGAGCTTCATGAGTTTTAGCGAGCTTCATGAGTTTCTTCCAAGCAGCTCGGTTAGAAATGTTCTCCCACCATGCATTCACATGCTTCCGTTGAGACACCATGTGCCACATCCCAACATCGTCGACCAAGTATCGAAGAGCGGGTAGATGGCTAAGGTCGGCCAAGGTGAATGAATCTCCAGCAAGATAGGCGGTGGTGGACAAGCGTTGCTCGTAGATGTCCAACACTTTTTCCAGCTTTTGTTGGCAGCTGAGCACTAAGGCCGTATCACCCTGCTTGCCCATTCGTGGGAGGATCAACAGTTGAAACACCAAAGTGTAGACCAAATCGTTGAAGTTGTGGGCTTCTACTTCTAGCCATTGATCCACCATTGCTCGTTCTTCCAATGAGTTTCCAAGTAGGTCTGTACCTTGCTTTTCATATTTGGCTGCATAGTACCTTATGATTGCCCTAGACTCTGCCAAAAGCAAACATTTACACTTTTGAATATAAATAAGAAAAGGGTAAATTACCCCTAAGGTCATTAAACTAAGTTTACATTTTAATCATTCAACTTAAAAAAAAGTAAGTTACAAAATAGTTATTTCACTATTTGAAAGTTTTTTTTTAAGTCATTGGCTATTTAAATTGTTGATGCATGGCCTTCTTCTCTATTTACAACATTTGCACCCATCAAAACATCACAAATCTACAAACTAAAATCTAAACAATTTTCTTTTCCGATCTTCGACACTGACCATCAGATCAATTTGAATATTTGGTATGTTTTTCTATTCGTCAATAGGTACTGATCACCTAGGGATGAAGCTAGAAAATTACTTTAGAAGGGGCCAAAGATGAATCATAAATTATTGTGAGTTAAAGTGTAATTTTATCATTATACTAATATGTACTTTCATAAAAATTAAGGGATTAAATGGCAAATCTACCATTTGGGGGAGCAAGTAGGGATGGCAGAATCCAAGCCACCCAACAGATTCTAAACTGATTCGCTCCAAATGGAGTGAACCTTTTCTTTTGAAAAGTGGACGTAGGATTGGGCGAGGTGGATTTTTTTCTTTTGGAGTGGGTATGGAGTGATTATGGTAATTACTTGTCCCATCCCGACCTATTCTAGATTACCATTTTATCCTTGCATATGTAAGTTATTAAAAAAGTAAAAATATAATAATGTAATACTAAAAAAAGATCATTTCGTGTTTAAATATTTTCTTGAAGGATTGTGAATAAATATTTACTTGATTTTAAAAAGATCGAAAATATTAAAGATGAGTAGCAAAATTTTAATTGAAGCGGAGCGGGGATGGATGTATCTAATATCCATGGAGATAATAGTAGTTTTTAAAATTATACATTTATAGTGGAGCAGGGCGGATGGCGGAGTAGAGTGTGCCAACTATGGAGTTGTGATGGATTTAGCAATATTCGCTCTCGCCCCACTCCATTGCTATTCTTAGGAGTAATGTCACTACTTACCCCCTTTATCTTCGTCCATGATTTACTATACTAATCACCGAATCGTCGTATAGAGTTCGTTAGCCAAATTTTAAAAATAAAAAAAATTAATAACACAATGACTTGAATAAAAAAACATTTAAATAGTTTAAAAATTTAAATGAAATTTTTTAAATAATTTAATAATCATTTTGTAACATTTAGAAAAACATAAACTTAATAATTTAATAAGTATAATTTATCCTTAAAAACTTACAGGAACACATCCCAAGGGCCTTACCAAAAAGTTTGAAGTCGCCATCCTCTATAGCAGGGACTTGTCCAAACGGCTGCAAAAAAAGAAAACGTCAAAATACTAAGAACCAAAATAGTAAATATTATAATATAACAATGAATAACAAAGCAAAGAGAAATGCAGTGCAGTACTTGACGGAGGAGGAAATCGGGTTTTTTATGATCGCCAGCTTCGAGATCGACGTCGACGATCTGAAATTCAACCTCTTTCTCAAGAAGGCATGCCAATACCCTTTGAGGGCAAGCTGCCTTGATTGGACCATACACTTTCACTACCATTCTTAAATTTTATTATTATTATGAACAAACTGATGGATTTTGATTTTAATTATAATTTTGCTAAGATATATATAAGATTGGGGGAGTGGGAATGGGGCAATGCTACTCACCCACCATAATATTGTTTCTTTGTGGGGGTTGTCACGTTCTAATATTCAATACTATGCTACCCTCCACATTCCATACAGTATTTGAGCCTTCCCCGATTCTATTTCTTTCACTTAAATTTTGTTATTAGTCCCTATACTTTGTAAAAATTGTATATTTAGCTTTATTTTAATTTTATTAATTTTAATCTCGACTCAAACAGTAACAATTAAATCTATTTGGTTAAATTTAAGTACTAGTTCTGTATTATGCATACGAGTGTATATTAAGTTCATATTCTACAATTAGATCATTCTAAGTCCTTATATTTTTCGAATTTTAAAATTTTAGTCTTAACACAAATAACTATGGTTAATCTATTAATTGAATTTTAAGTGAGTCATATGTGAAAACAACGAGCTGATATCGCATTACATATGTTATAGTATGTTTGTCGCATTATATTTTGAAAATAACTTAACTTAATAAAATTTTAATAGTTATCATTTGGTGAGGACCAAAATTTTAAAATTTAAAAAAGTACAAGAACTAAAAATGACTAAATAAAAGTAGATGCGCTAAAATCATAACTTTTCGAGAGTTTAACCATTTCTTTACTCAGTCAGTCAATCTCATAAGCAATCATCCTCTTCCATTTTCCTTAAATTTCCTTTCAAAATATTTTGTTTTTTTCTATCTCAGAATAATTTTAAAAAAAAAATCTCAACATATTATTATTAAATTTGAATTAATTCACAATATATAAAGAAAGGAATAGTGTTTCTCTTTTTGACACTAAACTGCCTCTATCAGAGATTATTTATATTTTATTTCCAACTTTACAGTTGACAGGTGAAATTGATGCGGATTTTTAATTAAGTGATTTTTTTTTAACAGACCTTGTTTTAATGCAAATATTTAATTTCTCCATTTAAGTTGGGTTTAATGATTAAGATTATAAAATCATGAATGGGAATTTTTTTTTTTTTAAAAATGGATTTCCTCTTAATTTTAGTTTAATTTTGCCTAAAGAATTGAAGTTACCCATTCTTAATTCCAATTTAAAATAGTTGTGAAAGTAATAAAGAAACATAAATGAAGGAAAGAAATAAAAGCTTCTAATTTTGATGTGAAATCTTTTCTCTTTTTATAATTTCATAATATTTAAATATAGTAGTATGGAAACAAAACTAAAAATGAAGAAAAAAAATCTTTCTAATTTTGATGTGAAATCTTTCCAGTTTATAATATGGTTTAGAAATGAATATATAGACATGTATTTTAGATAATTAGCCAAAATATGATTGCAAAAGCCATGTTTAATCTCTTGAAGAAGAAAATGGTGCCCAAGAAATTGTGGAAGAACTTAGTTTTACTATTTCAACCCAAAGTAAAAGTCAAACGTCTTACAAAATCCCAAAATCGAAAAAAAAAACCCTTCATAAACGATACAGCTTATGTCGAACCTCTTCCAGTTATTGGAAAAGAAGTTGTTCATACAAGTACATCAGAGATGGAGTTTTTTAACAACAACGATGAAATATGGGAGGATCCAAGTGACGAAGAGGGCATTCCACTGTCAAAGGAAGTTGATGTGAAAGCAGAGGAATTCATCAATCGGTGCAAGGAAATTTGGAGGCTTGAAAGACAAAAATCCGAAGAGGAATTTCGAGAGAGATTGGCTCGTAGTGCATGAATTTCTTTTTCTTCTTTTATGAATAATTTTGATATGAGAAAATTTAATTAGATTTAAAATAGATGGTATTTAATTTTATATGCAACTATCTATAATTTGAGTTTTTCTACTAATATCGACCCGTAATTTGATTAAAGGTTCTCCTTTTTGTTAATTTAGAACGAGTTCTTTTTTTTCTTTTGATAATTCGGATATAGGATTATATATTTTCAATTCCAATGGTTAGTGAGTGTTTTTAGAAGAGTTGATTATGAGTTTGATTCTGTTTAAGTATTAATATAAATTTTATTTTGTTAGGCTCATATTTAAAATCCATATTAAATTTTATCTATGCTCATATTAATTTAAAAATAATTTACAATATTTTATATATATTATGTTGGTTACATTTAGGTTGTGATGTTCCCGTAATTTAATTCTTCATAAAGTTGTAAGACATTAGAATGAGAGTGTAAAAGTAGACCTATTGACTTGAGTTTTAATTAGTCATTCTATTCATTAATTGTTGTTTTTCAGCTTGCTTTTATATACATATATATATATATATCATATATGTTTTTTCATTTAAAAAACTAATTATATAATTATATATATATATGTAAATATTGAAAATTATGTTGAATTATCTATATTTAAAATCTTAATAAAAAAATATTATTATATATTGATGAGCGCTTAAATGGGCTTCAATTAACCAATAATATAACCGAAATTTGAAGCCTTTATTTTAATTGGTGGGATTGCAAAGCTTGGGCAAATATGAATGATTTGATACCAAATTCTTATTATTTCATTCTTCTCAAGTTATTTATTTTTATATTAATTTGATTTGTTATTTTAAGTATTATTTTTAACCATGAAGTTTAATTTTTTAAGTTTATGATATATTTTTCAAAGTAAAAATATGAATCAAAGAGACCCAGCCTCCAAGAAAAGGAATTTCAAACCAATGCAGGAGAAAGGATAAGTTCAACTTAATCAATAAGCTTGCGTAGTTATGTCAATCTGCGTTTTCCAAAAATAACAAAATTTTAAATTTTTGAATATTTAGTTTTGTTCATGCGAATTTAAATTAAAAATGATAAAAAAAATTGCAATTAATTCTTTTTCTTTAGCAGGATTGATATTGTAGTAATTAAGAGGATAACGAGCTTATTTAAGAGTTTATTTTTTAAAAGAATAAACATTATATAATAAAACAGTGTAAACTACATCTAAATTTATTAAATTATTAGTAACTTTAAAAAATTATAAAATAATTATTAAAATATTCATATATTTTCATTTAAATCAGTAAACCTTACCCTTTTCTTTTAATTTTTGCTATAAAGTATAATCTATAAAATTTATACATTTTTCAATTTAATTCATCATAAATGATATAAATTCGCTTAAGTTATAATTAAGATTATAATTATAAACACAATAAGTAATTGAGACAAAAGGAATTTAAGTTACGATTGTGCTAGGAGTGGAACATGTCTGAACGTTTGTTTGTGTTGTTAGACTGACATCCACGAAAAGAAAAGAATAAAGCAATGCCCTTCAACTTTTTTCTTCTTCCGGTGGCCTAAGTTTCTTCTTACACAAATTCTTTCCTTGATTTGATTAAGACTAGCATTGCATTCGAATCTTCTTTTTCTTTTCTTCATGCATTTGCATATATTTCATTATTCCTGTCCCCCATCTGCACTTTATCATATACCATAACCCCAACCCCAATCATATATATATATATATATGAACTAACTAGTATTGCATATTAAAGAAGAAACAAAAAATGACGTCTACATCGACCGGGAAGCTTAGTGACTCCATAGCTGACAACATACGCAATGCCTTGAAGCAGAGCCAGTCTTACATGAAACGTTGCTTTTCTAAGTACATGGGAAAAGGAAAAAGGATTTTGAAAGCCCGTGAATTGAGGGATGAATTTGAAAAAGTAATGGATGATAAAAATGAGACCTTGGGCACCATGTTTTCTTCAGCTCAGGTAAGTTTATCACATGCAAAAAAAGAAATGGAAAATGACATTTTTTGAAAGATTATGAGGTGTTTTACAATTTGCAGGAAGCGGTTGTTACTCCACCTTATGTCATCTTTGCCGTAAGACCGACTCCGGGATGTTGGGAGTTTGTTAAAGTGAACTCCGTCGATCTCTCCGACGTCAAACAAATATCCTCCGCCGAGTACTTGAAACTCAAAGAGACGATCGCCGATGAGAATTGGTACGTTAATTTATGCTATGGTATTGTATCTTCAAAAGGTGTGTGTGTTTATGTCTCTGTGTGTGTATTTAAGTGTTTAATGTTTACTACAGGTCGAAAGATGAAAATGCATTAGAGGTGGATTTTGAAGCATTTGATTTCTCGATGCCAAAATTAACATTGGCTTCTTCTATTGGAAAAGGACTTAATTTTGTGTCAAAGTACATTACTTCTAAGCTAAGTGGATCTGTGGATAATGCCCAGCCCCTTGTAGATTACTTACTCTCACTCGAATATCAAGGAGAGGTATATCTATATATATGCATATATGCATATGTACATATATGTACGACAAAATGCAAATTAATGGTTGTTTTCTCAACCTGCAGAAACTTATGATAAACGAGACACTTAACACAGCCGCAAAGCTTCAATTGGCTCTTATAGTAGCTGAAGTTTCCCTCTCAGATCTTCCTAGGGATAACCCATACCAGAGTATTGAGCTAAGGTGAAAACAGAATAGAAAATGATATGGTTCTATCATGCTTGATGATTGCTTAGTATATGTGTTTAAAATTTTGCTGCAGGTTCAAGGAGTGGGGATTCGAGAGAGGGTGGGGTGATACGGTTGAAAGAGTGCATGAAACGATACGGTCACTCTCGGAAGTGTTGCAAGCACCTGATCCACAGAATTTGGAGAAGCTTTTTAGCAAACTTCCCACCATATTCAAGGTTGTAATCTTCTCTCCTCATGGATATTTTGGACAATCAGCTGTGCTTGGTTTGCCAGACACTGGTGGACAGGTTGTTTATATTTTGGATCAAGTGACGGCCATGGAGGAAGAATTGGTTCTCAAAATCAAATCCCAAGGCCTCAATATTAAGCCTCAAATCTTAGTGGTGAATACAAATTTCTCCCCTATAGTAGCAATTTACAGTTAGTTTCTAGCCTGAATGGTGCTTGATGAATGGTAATATTTGAGCATAATAGGTCACAAGACTCATACCTGATGCCCGAGGAACTAAGTGCAACCAAGAGTGGGAGCCCGTCATCGGCACCAAATACAGTCAGATCCTCCGAGTGCCTTTCAGGACTGAAAACGGTATCCTACGCCGATGGGTTTCGCGTTTTGACATTTATCCTTATCTCGAGACGTTTGCTCAGGCATGTGTAGATCTGTCTACTCATCCATCTGCTTCCATTTTGGTCTTACTAACTGCCCACTTTTATTTGGATATCATTAGGATGTTACATCCAAGATCTTGGATGCAATGGAGGGTAAACCAGACCTTATTATTGGAAACTACACTGATGGGAACTTAGTATCATCTCTAGTAGCTAGCAAACTAGGGATAACACAGGTGTCTGTTTAACTTACACACACACACACACACATACATATATGCTAATTTCTAACAAGTATTTCTATGTAGGCTACGATTGCGCATGCTTTAGAGAAGACGAAGTACGAGGATTCAGACATCAAGTGGAAGGAACTTGACCCAAAGTATCATTTTTCATGTCAATTCATTGCTGATACAATTGCAATGAATGCTGCAGATTTCATTATAGCAAGCACATACCAGGAGATTGCAGGGAGGTTAGAGAATTAGCCATATCGAACCCTGACTGTTCATTTTTCTTGAAGTACCAGATCCAATATTGCTCACTTGTAACTTATTTTACCATGATTTGTGACATTGAATTCAATCATATTGTTTGCAGCAAAGAGAGACCTGGACAATATGAGAGCCATGCCGCATTTACACTCCCAGGGCTCTGTAGAGTTGTTTCAGGCATCAATGTTTATGACCCTAAGTTCAACATCGCTGCTCCCGGTGCCGATCAATCTGTGTATTTCCCGTATACGGAGACCGGAAAACGATTCACATCATTTCATCCTGCAATTGAAGAACTTCTGTACAGTAAAGTGGATAATGATGAACACATGTAAGTGAAGGTCTATTGAATTTTATTTTGCTTCAAATCACTTGGGATTATTCAACATCTTATTGAATTATTTTGCTTCAAAACAGTGGTTATCTAGCAGACAGGAAGAGACCTATAATTTTCTCAATGGCAAGACTTGATACAGTGAAGAACTTGACTGGATTAACTGAATGGTACGGTAAAAACAAAAGGCTCAGAAGCTTGGTCAACCTTGTAATAGTAGGAGCCTTCTTTAATCCCTCTAAATCAAAAGATAGAGAAGAAATGGCTGAAATAAAAAAGATGCACGCACTCATAGAGAAATACCAACTCAAGGGCCAAATCCGATGGATAGCCGCGCAGACAGACCGTAACCGAAACGGCGAACTCTACCGTTGCATTGCCGATACAAAGGGTGCATTTGTTCAGCCAGCTTTATATGAAGCATTCGGTCTTACAGTGATCGAAGCAATGAACTGCGGTTTGCCGACCTTCGCAACCAATCAAGGAGGCCCTGCCGAGATCATCGTGGACGGGGTTTCTGGTTTCCATATTAATCCCACAAATGGAGATGAATCAAGCAACAAAATTGCTGATTTCTTTGAGAAATGCAAAACCAATCCTGCATATTGGAATCAGTTCTCAGCTGATGGATTGAAACGCATAAATGAATGGTAATAAAACAAGTTACAACCATGGCTGCTCATTTCTTTTGCAATATTAAAGCGCTGACTTGGTTTTTTTTTTTTTTTTTTTTTTGGCTTGTAGCTATACCTGGAAAATATATGCAAACAAGGTATTGAATATGGGATGCATGTATAGGTTTTGGAAACAATTGAACAAAGATCAGAAACAAGCTAAACAGAGATACATTCAAGCATTTTATAATCTAATGTTCAGGAATCTGGTATATATATATCTTTCTCCATTGCTGGTTCACCTTTCGTTGCTTTGATTTTATATCTGTTTATTAATATTAAAAAAACATTTTACAGGTAAAAAATGTTCCTTTAGCAAGTGATGAAACTCTGCAACCAGACTCAAAGCCAGCAGCCAAACCACAGCCTACATCGAGGCATGTCTAACTTCCATTAAAAACCCTTTTTTTTAAAACCCGAGTCTGAGTAATATAATTTCTACTATTAAAGATTTCTGGGAAAAAAACCAACCATTAACAAATCTACATGTTCCATTTATGCAGCACCAAGCGATCGCAGTCACGACTTCAAAGGTAGAAATGATATTTTCTTTTTTTGGATTATTATGTTACCATATTCTGTAATGTATGAAAACTCACTGAAAGCATTTAACGATGGTCTCCAGGTTGTTCGGAGCTTAAGCAACACAGCTGTATATTTATCAACACTGATCTGCAATGGTGGATGTTTATTTGTTTCATTTGGAGATTATTGTTACATTATTAATCATCATGTAATAAGTTGTTTCAAAATAAGATGAGAAAGAAAGTACTTTGAGGCCACTGATTTTATTATAACTTTAATGGATTTGCTACAAGTTTTAGCAATGTTGAGCTTTCAGCAAATGAGCTTCAGGTTTTTTATCATTGATTTGAATAAGTCAAATAATATATTTCATTATCTTTAATTATTTGTGTGCCTTTGGTTTCCAATAATGTTTTTATTACATTGGATAATAGAATTTAGGATTTATTTGAAGGGCATCTCAAGAGATTAAAGGTAAACTTCATTCCTAATTACGGAATTGATGATTAGTTTTTTATTTAATTATGAAAAAGTTGTAAAATGATTATTTAACTATTTAAATTTTTTTTCGTCATTTGAGGTAAATATTTAATAGGAAAATGATGCGACGTTTTTTAAATTTGATATACAACAACTTTAACCTTTCTAACATTTATACATTTTATCAGTTTAATTCTAATTCTAAATAAATTAATTCTCAAAATTTATACATCGTGTAATTTAGTCTTTTTTTTATAGTTTTGCCTCCTTCTTCTTCTTTTTTTGCTTAAAAAGCTGAAAAAGTAAATTTAGTAGCTAAATTTGATCTAAAATATACTAAAAATGAAAATACCAAAAAAATCCTAAATAATAATATTAATTTTTTTTCTCATTTTTTTAAAATTAACCTTTAATATCACGAAAAAAGAAGAAGCAAAACTACAAAAAAGACCAAATTACACAATGTGTAAATTTTTTAGAATCAAATACTAAATTGACATCATGTATAAATGTTAAGGATTAAAGTTGCTATTATATCAATTTTAAAAGTTACCAAATTATATTTCTGATAGTAATTTAGTGGCGGACAATCAAAAAAGAAAAAGTCAAATAGTAGAGTGGTCATTTATAAGTTTTTATAGTTGAATGACCAAAAAAATTTACTAATAGTTAGATAATTATCAATGTGATTTATCTAATAATAAATTAATATGTATTGAGTAGAATATTTAAATTTGAATGTAAGAAATGTGAGGAGCAATCAGGAAGTTCATAAATCATAAAATAAAACCAATTCGCACTAAAAAAAATTATTAAGAATTAAGTCATAGTTGAAGAATTAGCCCTTGATTTAATAAACTGAATCATAATGCACAACCCTAACGCTTTTTGAGTAAATACAAAAGAGGGCCCAAAAACAAGAAAAGAAGAGCCGGAGAAAAGTTGAGCAATAATAATTATTTATTTGCACAGTGAAGAATGCAGTGGCAAGTTCACATTTTAATGAAAAAGATCGAATCGATTCCGCTACATGTTATTTTTCAGACACCAATCTAATTAAGCTCTTTAACTTTCCACTTTCCTTTAGTTTACTGTCTCTTCCCTTTGTTTTGTCTCTAAACAAAATGTCGAACCCATCTTCTATAACTGCAACTGCAGCTCTTCTTCTCTCACTCATCTCTACTGTCACTTCCCATTACTCTTCCTCCACCTTCTCTTCTTCCCCACCGGCGCCACAGTCCACCGTCTGGCACTCCGCACGCGCCACTTACTATGCCGCATCGGATCCTCGCGATGCCGTCGGCGGTGCTTGTGGGTATGGAGACCTAGTCAAGGCTGGGTACGGTATGGCGACTGCGGGTTTAAGTGAAGCTTTGTTTCAGCGTGGACAGATCTGCGGTGCTTGTTTCGTGTTAAGGTGTGTGGATGACCTGCGGTGGTGTATACCTGGGACATCTTACATTGTCACCGCCACTAATTTCTGTGCTCCAAATTATGGGTTCACGGCGGAAGGCGGTGGGCGTTGTAATCCTCCTAACAAACACTTTGTACTTCCCATTGAAGCTTTTGAAAAGATTGCTATTTGGAAAGCTGGTAACATGCCTGTCCAGTATCGAAGGTATACAAATCTGGGTTTCTTACATTGTTGGATTTGTTGGGACAAAACATCTTAAATTCTGTCTCATTTGTCTTAAAACAGGATAAAGTGCAGAAGAGAAGGAGGTGTACGATTCACCATTGATGGCTCAGGGATCTTCGTGTCAGTTCTCATCAGCAATGTTGGAGGCGCTGGTGACATAGTTGCAGTTAAGATTAAAGGTTCAAGAACAGGGTGGTTACCGATGGGTCGGAATTGGGGACAAAATTGGCATATAAATTCTGATCTAAGGAATCAACCACTTTCATTTGAGGTCACTAATAGTGATGGTCTTACACTTACATCTTACAATGTTGCTCCTAAAAATTGGAACTTTGGCCAAACTTTTGAAGGAAAGCAATTCGAGGCCTAAGATGAAAGAAAAGCATCATCATCAACAACAATGTAATGTTGGGTATTATTTATTATATATAGAGACAAGACTGTCCTATTCTTTTCTTTCTTTTTGTTTATCTGTTGTTTTGTACTGATTGGGGATGGAAATGGAAGGGTAGAATTGGCGACTTTTTTATTGTGTGTAAGGACTTAAAATAGCAGGATATATCAATTTTGCCCAAAATTTCCATTTTTTCGTAGTTCGATGAGGTTTCACAAAATAGATGCTTCTGGTTGAACTAATGAACTAATTTAATGTAAAAAAATAAATATATTGATGATTAACAAGAAATTGTATTTGACTTAATGAAGACCATGTCAACCATGGTGATATATGCAAACTTAGCTTCACAAATTGCCTTCAAAGCTCTTTAGTCAATAAACTGCAATATGACAACACTACGATGAGTGGAGATTGTACATCTCAGACAAATTTCCAAACATGCACAATTCACTGCAGCTGTTATTCTTTTTACTATTTTGGATACTTAGGTGAATGGGAATCACTTCTTCCTAACACATGCAAGCATTTATTGCAACAGAAAAGAATGCTGGAGTGTCCCGCAATACATGTCTGCATAACTAACACATAAAAGGCGATTTCAAGTATAATCACAAGAAAATCATACAAGATACCACACTATCTACACATCCATGAACCTTCCTTCTAAAAATGTTATACAAATAACATAACACAATTTAGGAAACCTATGACATTAAATAAAAAATCAAGCATAAAAAGCTTTTTATGTCAGGTACATGACAAATGAATCCTGCTACTCCAATTATTCTTATCCACCACCATCTTCTTACCTAGAATCGATCTTGTGTAATGTCAATTTACTCGATCTTTCGAACACATGCATCCCTCGATCCATGTCTTCTATCGCCAAACCAATGTAAATGGTTTTCTACCACCTTACTCAACTTTGAGATGAATATCATCATATCTAACTACATCCTTAGTCTTCTCATACATCTATCTTAACATTTGTGTCTCGGCTAGACTAGTGTTTTGTATATATTGCTTCTTGTTACCCCAACATTCCCTACCGTATAGCAAAGCAGGTCCCTTAGAACTGTCCTATAGCAAAGGAGGGCTCTTTAGTCACAAGTCTCCACCTTTAACCCTATAGTTAACATCTCCATTAATCTCTCCTATCTTTCTTAATTATACCTCCCCTAGGTACTTATAACAACTCTTGACAATCAAATTGCTTCTTCAAATAAAGGTACACAGCTATAGAGTCGATTTTCAATCTATACTCAATTGCAGTTATATATTGCAAAAAAGAAAGGCACTAGAAGATGCAACTACTATTGTACAACAATAAAATTTGTTCACAAAAATTTAGATTTGAATCAATCAAAGTGTGATGAAGCTATAGTATACAAACAAATGAATATTTGGTTTTCAAACATGTAAAAAAAATGGTCATACAAAAAAAGCATACTTGTGTGTTAATCCAAATCAAGGGAAAAAACTGGCAAGAATCAAGCCTCTTCTTTCTTTCTCAAGGTTGCTGTAAAATAATAGGTATAATGAAAAAACAGCTAACAGGATTTAAGAGTAATCAAAGAGTTTGATGAGATTCAATAAGCAATGTATTTAGCATAATCTGAACAGCAGCTTCATAGATAGCTCCATCATAATGCATGCCATCAGATGTACAATGCGGGCCACAATTCCAAGTTAATGACTGAAAATCCAACAGAAACAGAGGGCCACCGGTTTGGCGTAAAAGCTTACTATCACCGAGTGCTTTATCATAGGCATGCCACATTGCATCATTCATCTTCGCCCTCTTCTCCTCTGTGTTCAACATCCCATTGATCAGCACCGGCATCCCGAGCCAAAACAGGTGGGATGACTTGATGGGGACTGAGCCAGTTACCGGTTCATTCATGGCTAACTCAGTTGAAAATGGCAACAAGGAAACTGCTTGAGTTTTTAATATACGCAAGTGCAGATCATAATCTGATGCATTGGTGAAATGAAGCATGTGCCAAAGACCAGCACCCATGATCATAACATCAGGGCAATTCTTTTGGGTCTTGAAATTCATCACCAAATTGGTCAAATTCATAACATAAGGTGCCCAAATGAAATCCAATTTCATACCGGTTTCGTTAACTAAAACGCTGTAATCGCTATGCCTTTTGAACAAATCAGCTCGAACTGAATCCATGCTTTGAGATTGAGGACCCAAAATCAGATTTAACAAAGAGAGGGCGAACAATCGTGCTTGTGAATCACCGGCGATGACCACCCAAGAGCCGTTCAGCAAGTCAGAAGCATCAGATTTAGACAATTTCGTAAACTCACAAGCTTTAAGCTTATAAGAATCGGACCAATCCCAACGCTTATCGTAAAAATCAGCAATGGAAGAGGAATTCTGGGTGTTGTTGAAATGATGAAAAGAAGCGTTGGGCTTGACTTCCCAAGAAATCTCGTTGACTAAATTGATACAAGAAGAACGGTGATCGAAAACAACGGCGGAAGAAACGGATGTGACGAAATCGGGAACCGAAGGGAAATAAGGAGTTAAATGAACACAAATGGCGAGAGAAATGAAAAGGGCACCACTGAAAAAGAGCATCTTGTTACGACTCAAGTGCCAACCAGCCATTCCCATTGGAACTAAAACCACCACGCACGCCGCCGCAGCTCCTAATTGCACCGCCCCTAACATCATCATCAACATACTCTAATTTTCATCATATTTTTTTGTTTGTTTTTTCCTCGATAACAGATCTGGGTATTTCACGATACTACAGTAGACACTACCGGTGAAATGGCCTTTCTTTCTCTTTCTCTTTAATTGCCTTGGGAATAAAGACTACTACACCTGAAAGCAACCGTACAACAATAAGCTTGGCTTTATTTTCTTTTTATAAAATATTAGAGTTGTTAATGTTGCAAATCTGGATTCTCGGCTGTGTAAAAATTCAAGGTAAATTGCTGTGTTAATGGCATTACTTTAGTGATATCAACTAAAAACAATCAATTAATCTTCAGTTATGGTAATTCTTTTATATTATTTTAACCATTTTTACAATTGATTTTTCATGGAAGATATTAAACACCTTAAAAAGGAAGCGTTAAACAAATCTAATATTTGGATAATATTTTCCAATTTTAAGGTAATTTATTGCTTTAATGGCATGAGTTTAGTGCCATAAACTTAGTTTAAAGATAGAAAAATATATATTTTCTAAGTTGTATCTTGGAACCCTTTGAGATTGATAAAGTCAGTTCATAAGGTATTTCAAATCAGGCAGTACGAGAATAGTTTCAGTCAGGAAATTGGGTTCATTTAAATACCACGGAACGGTAAAACTAGATTTAAGATTTAATAGGGCTTGCGGAGTGTTACGAAATGAAAATGGGGAATAGATCCTTGGGTATAACAAGCATTTGGAGAAATGTTTGATTTTTTATGATGAATTATGGGTATTTTGGATGGGTTGGTCCTTCTTCAATGGCAAAATTATAACAAAATAATGATTTATTCTAACAATTTGTAGTTGATTAAAGGTATCCAAGATAATTCATTGACAATTTCAAATTCTGCTTTAATTAAATAGATTCATTAAATTTTGGTACATAAAAATTATTAAAATTTAAAACATGTCTCTAAAAAATAACTGAATTATTGATTATTTAGCTAAAATATATTTTTAAGGGAAAAAAATATTTATAAATTTATGGTAGTTGGTGTATAATGTAATCTAATGTGTTGTTGGTGTATATATTTGGAAACTTGAATACTAATTTTATTATATTATTTTACATGACTGTTTTAACCATTTTTAAAAATTGAATATAAAGAATTTTCTTGAATTTATTATATTTTCCAATTGACTCTAATTCTGAAATTTGTTTTCTTCTTTTTCGGCTAATTTTATTCTTCTTCTGTCAAATTTAATTATTTCACCAAAACTTGAGAATATTTACATTATAAATTATTAATCATTATTTATATATTCACAATTGATCACAGTTTTATTTTTTAAATTTTCCTTCTCATAATCTTATTATATATATATATATTTACCATAAATTATAAATTAATTTAGAACATAAAATTAATCGCACATGGTTGGTAGTGATGTGTTAAGCAAATTTGGAATTTTTTAAGTTGTTGGATAAAGTTGTATCAGGAGGTAAAATTTTAAGGTAATTTATTGTGTTCCACTAAATTAAATGATGGTCAATTGATGTATTGGAGAAATAATTTGTAAACAAATTGGAATATATTATAATAATGGTATTAGAGAATTTTATATATTGCCCTATAAAATCATCACATTTAGTAATTTTATTTTATTCTTTTACGTAATTATTTTAATTTTGAAAGGAAACAGTTTTCTTGAACTTATTATTTTTTTCAGGTTTACCCTTAATTTTTATAATTACTTTCTTGTTTTTTCGGCTAATTTTATTATTATTCTCTCAAATGGATTATATATTTGACAAATTTATTTATTTCATCATGTTTATCATCAAAACTTTACTATCAGATAATCTATGTTATAAGATTATCAATTATTAATTATATATTTACATTTTATTTTTTTAATTTCCTTTTCATAATCCTATTATAATTTTTTTAATATATTTAAATTATTTTAAAATATAAAATTAATACACATAATTAACTTCTGCATTGCATAAGTTTTATAATTATTTTTTTCCCAGTTGTTAGTATTGTGCTAAGCAAATCTGAAATCTTTTATATTTTTGTATAAGATTCTCCCACCATGTAAAACTTCAAAGTAATTTATTGTGATAGTGGAACGAATTTAGTGACATAAGCTAAATTAAATTATAGACACAAAATTAATTAATGTATAAATTAAATATTTTTTATTGGAGAACCGTAAAAATCGATTCTAAACAAAGTGGAATATACTATAATGGTGGTGTTAGAGATTTTTGTTTGTATACATAGATGTTGCCGATTTGAAGCTGATCAAGGCATGCAGCTTGATTTAGTTGCTTGGTTCATGAGAATGCATAATTGAGCTTGTTGAGGGGATGGGCTCTTTCAAAATAAATTTTTAAAGTATTATCTATTAAATAATTGATTAAGTTTTAATGAAGATTTTGTCTCTTGTATTCTACTAAGAATTAGTGTACCATGAACAGTTGTCCTAAAAATTTGGTGTACAAAGTTGAAAATGCCTCGACTAATTTGGATATATAGCCACACACCAAAACGATATGAGCATCTCGCCCATAGTGGGCTCACATCCCTAACCTATAACATATATATCACTTATTGAAGAAGATGGTATTTAAAAAAGTCCACAAAATTCTTAATCCTGCCAGGGAAATGGGCCATTGATTGTGTTGTTGTTGAGAGTTTTTTGTACAGTGATTTGTATTTTGAAAAACTTTACCATTTTCAATCTTAATTTGGATTTCAAATTTGTAAAAAAATTGCAATGATTTCATGTACAATTTGTCAAAATGTGAATTTCATTCCACTAAAATTATTATTGTTTAAGACATTTGATATTTGATTTTGACATCGGATTCAATTATTTCAAAATCAAGATAAATTAAAGTAAGAGAAAATTCACTTTCAAAATTTATTTTTTCATTCTCAAAAGTCGAAATTGAAATTTTACTTAGGAACACCAAACTTTTTTACTAAATCAATCTAACAAGCTTGACCTAGTTGCATAGTTCATGAGAATGCACAATTGAGCTGGGATTAACTCCTTTGAGTCCGTTGAGTAGCCAACTGAATTATCTCCTGAATAATATTTTGCCTCACGTGCTCTACCAAGAGTCAACATGCCATGAGCACCTTGACTATACGCGGGTGTTCAATCACCTACCAAGACGTTCAAACGATTTGAACGTCTCACCCTTGATGAGATTAATGAGATTCAAACTTTTGATCTATGACATCTAAGTCACTTCTTGTTGGGGAAGATGGTACTCAAAAAGTTGCATTGATTTCATGTGCAAATTACTAAAATGTGAACTCCATTCACTAGAATTATTATCATTATTATTTTAAGATATTTGATATTCGATTTTAGCATTTAGTTCAATTATTTCGAAATCAAAACAGATCAGACTAAGATATATTGACTTTCAACACTTGTTTTTTCTTTCACAAAAGTTGAATCTGAAATTTTAGAACACAATACCAAATCGACCCAACACAAAATGCGACGAATTGATTGCAAAATGTAGATATATGTTATTGTTTTTAGAGCTAACAACATGAAAATGACTGCGTAATAACAAAAGTTCGTCCTAGAAGCATGCATCTCAATATTCAACATGTTTTCACTCCAACAAAAATAATAATAATTGTAAACAAAATGGGAATGGTGAAGTGAGGAATGCAAAGTTTTTGTTGGCATCAACTAAGGTTTAGAATGGTTCATATTTCATACAACACTGCCAAAGCAGCCCAAAGCACCCACGCGCTTCCAGTCTGCTCTTTTCGTAATCATCATCGTAGAATCTTTTGATAAACTACCTATCAACTGGTTCTGATAAAGCAAAAGTATGCTTACTTCTTGTGAACAGGGAAGACCATCCAACTTCCTACTCACACTTGATAGAACGGTAAATGTGTCGAACAAAGAGCAGAGATGCACGGAAGCCGATAGCCCCGAGCATGAGGAAAAAGCCATAGCAAATGCAGGCCATGTACCCAAAGAAGAACGAAGTTTGCATGAAGCCTGACATGTCTGACCGTGCATTGTAATAATACAAACAGTAGGCGTATATGAACAGCCCGGTAGACCCACCACAAAGGAAGGACCTGATAGACCAAAGACAACATCAATTAAGACCAGCTGATTATCGGAAATGAGACATGCCTCACATGGTATCTGCATGTCGGTTACCCATAAAATGATTCATATTAATAATTCAACAAATGATCCAAGACTGACAGATAAACTAGTCAGGATTCTCATATTTTGTTTGGAATTGTATAAACGGAGATCATGATTCAAAATTCTAGATTAGAGAAGAATATTACAGCATGAATATTGGCAATCCATCAATATTAGAAAAAGTTGTGCATATTATAAGTCAAAGATAAACAGGCCACGTAGACAACAACCAATGAACAAACAAACAAACACAAATACTTGAGCTCAACAGAAGAATAATATGAGAAATTTTAAAAATGTTCTTCAAGCAGCCATGCATCTACATGTCAATATATGTTGTTTGGGCGTGATTTCCAAATGCATGTGTTTGCTTAGTATATGCATATCAGAAAGCTAAAAACGACATACCTCCACCACCACTCATGGTCTTCAGCAGCAAGTTGAAAATAAGTCAAAGCCACAGTGATAAAAGCAGTGACAATCAAGAGAATGATAAAGACAATAAACAGGATGCTGTATATGGTGTAGATCCTATGTCCCCACACGCTAGCAAATATGTAGTAAAGTTCAATATAGATAGCACTGAATGGCAAGAAACCTGCCATTGCCATCTGAGGAATAGTTTTCCGGTACCAAGGCAATGGTGGGATCTCTCTAGGATATTTTGTGGTGCGACAAGGGGCTTGAAACTCCGCCTTACTATTCTTCCCAGCAATACCTCCTAATACTAATAAAGGTGAAGTGACCAGAGCCCATATGAGAAAAATCACCACAATGGTTCCAAATGGCAATGCTGCTGTGGCTTTATAAGCAATTGCGACAGTATTAAGAAAGCAAAATGTGACAAAAAGAGGTCCGCAAAACAAGCTTCCGGTTAGTAATAAGTTTCTCACCTGTCATGAAAAAGGGTGGGAAGTGGGAACAGTCATCAGAATTTTGACTAACAAGATATTCGTATTTAAGCAATACAATATCAAATACAGGAAACAGTAAGAAATACAGGAATTACATACCCAATTTTTTCCTTCTAGCTGGCAATAGAAAGAAGCTGCAGTGTACCCAGCAATGCCAGATGTAAGGGCATAAATGACGACCAGAGCAGTGAAAAGAGCTCCTCGGTTATATGGATAAAAGACCCCAACTAGAGCAAGGATAAAAATGAAACTTGTACTGGAAAAGGATGCAAAGGAATAACAGTCAACAGATTGCAGATTGCTTGGAAACTAAGAGCCAATTAACTATGTAAGATGATACTCACAGAGTGAAGAGCTGGGTGCCAGAACCAAGGGCGGCGGCAAACAAGGACTTGTGCTTGGGGTATCTGAACACATCACCATGAATATACTTCCACCCAGACTCCTCCTGGTCATCTGCCGATTCCTCGTCATGTGCATACCTATTAATTAAGGAATACAGGAATTGAGAAACAAAACCAAGTATACATCGAATTGGATATAAAATTTTCCATGCATGAAAAACAGATGGAAACCATTCATACTTAATGAAATCATTCTTAAGGACTCGCATAAGAATAGTGGCCAGGAAACCAGTCAATAGCAAAACGGTGACACATGAGTTGATGATTGAGAACCAGTGGATTTCCAAATGGTGTGGCAAAGAGGAAGATAGCGAGTACTTGTCCATCCGTTTCTCAAAAGGAGTGTTGGTTTCCTTCCATTTAACAGTGTACATAAAATCCACATCAACTGGTTCATCTTCAGTGAGATCCACAAGGGCGTTGGGATCAGATCGAACAGTGACCTCAATGACACGATCCTTGTTATGATGGATCTCAAAAACGAGATGCTTAAAGAGGTAATATTTGTAATCAGCTGGATCGGTCTTCCCTTCCTTTTCAACTTTCCCCAAGAAGCCCCAAATGGGAAGGTCATCGTAGTACATCTGGAAGTAATAGTCTTTCGAGACAGCTTTTCTGAACTTGACCACATCTTCCTTCGTAAGCTTCCTTTTACAAGCAATTTCAGCCTCTTTCTCCGTCAAAAACTCAAGTTTATAAGGCGCACTCACTAGTCGATCGCCATTCAATACTTCACCCAAAGCTTCCTTCTTCTCCTTCACGGGAGCTGAAAGTACACAGCAAACCCTCAAATCACTCAATTTAAAGTAAAAAAAAAAAATCATAAAATAGAAATCGAGACGAAGTAAAATCAAACCTGAGGAACAGAACGGAAAATCGAAGTAACGGTAGGTCTCACTGTGAATTAAACAAAAAAGTTAACGGAAAACGAAAGTTGAGTTGAGATCGGAAAGCAAAAAAGGATGAAAGAATACCTGGGATTGTGATAAGGACCTACTTTATTAGCATAAAGAGGAACTTCATCACCAGCTTTGTAACGATGATCGGAAGCGGTGGATCTGACCTGAGGTACGCCGCATATGGTGACAACCGCCACGGCTACCAAAAACGCCCTTATTCTATCCATTTCGACCGCCGGTTATTAAGGATTTGAATGAGATCGGAAACCGGTTTAAATCTTGTATTTTGTAAGATATGTTATATAGAGAAAAAGAGAGATTTATTTGGTGATAGTGTTAAATAATAGACTCGAAATAGGCTAGTAAAAGTAAAAAGACTATAATATGAAGAGTAAGAAGCACTCCACGGTCCGCACCTTCCGTGGGTAACCGAACCAACGAAATTGACCGCCCAACCGGTAGTTGTTCGGAATTTTTAGGCACATTTGATTTTTTTTTCTACCTCTTCCGCCATGTTTGATTCGCGAGGAATTAAATTAATGAATGGGATCACTGCAACAACGAAATCGAACTTAACTTCCATTTTAAATCTTAGTTATTACGGTCAATATTCATATTAGCAGTAGCACCAAAAAATTACGCACGGTGATGATGCTTTTGGGAAAAAAATTATGATTATCGTGTAATATTATGGGTTTTAAGATTATTTAAAAATTGTTATTTATAGTATGTTAAAGATTTTTAGCTAATTTAAATATAATTTATTTATTCTATATTATAAATTAGATACGGTTCAATTATCAAATCAAATATATTTAAATAATAATCAAACCAAATTAAATAAAATTGAACCAAATAATATGATTTGAATCAATTTCGATTGTTGGGAGTTTTTAAGGTATTTCATTCGAATTAAATTTAAATAATAAAAAACCATTTAACTTTATTATAAATTATAACTATTCAGCTTTAACTAACTTTGTACTGTTTTTTATATTAAAAAAAGAATTCCTAGCCCATGTGTAGTAATTAATTAATGCATTGATTTCCGTGGTCATGATCTAGCTACGGTACTCACTCTTTTTAAGTTTTAGTTAAAGGAGATGGTTTCCCCTTCTCATACGTTATCTTACCATTGGCATTCACTATCTTTTGCACACACGTGTTGATGTAAAAAATCTGTAAAATATTTTCATGTAAAAAGTAGGGCTATATTTACTGTGAAGTTGATGCACAATAGGTACAAATAGAAAAGGAGATAACCTTATTTTCAAACAAGTTATTGCACAACTATTTTTATGGTCTTTATACATAAAACTCAACCATCTATTTAAGTTCTAGAGGAACAGAAATACAACACCATTCATCCATAAAAGGAATGAACTCCAAACACCGACAGACACTTCCGATACCAAGGTTCTGTTTACCCCGAGACAGGCTAACTAAAATAGAAGTGAACATAGACAAGAAAACCAAGCATCCTATATACTGCAAGTCGGCCTAGCCGACTAAATTGTCAAACACATTGACATGCTTTTTATCTATGATTAATCAACTGCATCTGACAATATATACATGATGAGCAAGTAAGTGTTTCAGTCTGAAACTTTGTCCAGTTCCTGGTGGTGATGAGCATGCCGAGCAGAAGAATAAGCTGAGAGAGCAGATCCAGTCATGCTGAAGGAGTGCTTTGCAAGGTCCATACTTTTCTTAGTACCCAACCATAAAACCCAAAAGAGTCCAACCCAACCTGATTCATATTGACGTATCAGATGAGAAGCAGTACTCCAGAAAAATTAAGTTGCTTAATAAAAAGCATAAATCGATTTTCACTCTGAAGAATTTCAAGCTTCAGGGAGATAGTTTGATATAGCAATTATAAAGACATGAAACACATAATTACTTACGGTTACCACAGTAGTATGAAAATGATAACAGTGCCACAGAAAGACAGCAATTGGAACAAAAGAGAGAAAACAGTGCAGATACACTCAATAACAAAACTACTTAATGTGCAGTAGGAAGTATATCAACTTAGGCATTGAAACATCTTATCCCATTCCTTCCAATTTGGAGGGCATGAAACACCATAATTGCATGAATCTGAAAAGGAAAAAGAAGAAAAAGTACAGCAACCACTGTGCATGAGGGTATGCAAACTCGCACACAAAAAACCACTCACATGGTTTAGCAAACGTGGTCAGTGAAAGGAATATAGGTCATTATTTTGTGCTAGAAGCTAGGCAAAGCCATACGGCAAGAGAGAGAGTGAGAGAGAGAAACCAATTAACGAACATACTCATGGTGATGATAGAAAGTGCAGAGTAAAAATTTAAATTCAGTTCCCCACTTTCAGTAAAAGGAATATGGGTCATTATTTTGTGCTAGAAGCTAGGCAAAGCCATATGGCAAGAGAGAGAGAGTGAGAGAGAGAAACCAATTATCGAACATACTCATGGTGATGATAGAAAGTGCAGAGTAAAAATCTAAATTCAGTTCCCCACTTATAGGCTGTGACATATATTTTTTCTACTCTGGGACACCAAAGGGCCACCCCACAGATATGTAAATAAAAACTAAATTCTGTTCCCCACTTATAGGCCATGACATATCTAAATAAAAACTTTGGGACACCAAAGGACCACCCCACAGATACACTCCAAGGAGAAAATCATGGATTTAGCCCAACATACTGCATACATTGACTTGTTGCAACTTCATTCAGATTACCATCTAAAATAACCCATAAGGACTGAAATTCATTCAGGGACATGGTTTCCAGCAAAAATTTATAAAGATAAAAAAGTTCAACCCTATAAAAAGATAAAAACAAAAAGACTTCATCTTGTAGTTTCTAACCAAGTATAATCTTAAAACTATAAGAATGAAACAAAGTAAAAACTAAAATAGATGCTTAAAAAGATATACCTGTAGCTACAAGAGCAGCTATAATTGCTGAAATCGTTGCAGTTGAAATAACAAAAGCAGCAACCGATATGGCCCCAATGTAAAAAACTGTTACACAGGCAAAGAAAAGAGACAAGAAGCCTCCTGCAGCAGCCAAAGCAATGAGGGAAGAGATGATGACGGCATTGACAGTTGCAGCTAGAAAGAAAAGCATAAATACAAGCAATCCTGTCAAGGTAAGAAAAGCAATGGACCCAACCTGCAGAAGTATCGGTAAAAGGACAGTTAGAGGATTCTGAAGAATGTAAATTAAGGGAGCTAGCGGACACAAGGCAAAAAAAGCAAACCAACAAATGTGATCAAAGTAAACACCACTTATTTATCATAACTAGATATCAATTTAAGTGGCAAGAAAGAAGAGCAGCATGGTGTATAAGGGATGCACAAAAATAGTTGTAAGAGCAAACATAGAAAAATTATAAAGTCCAGAAGGCACAAAGCAATTTGAAACTCATACCACAATCTGTAACTCAGCTATAAGATGCAACCATTATGAATTTAACGTTACCAAGTAAAAAAGGAAAGACTCATCCAAGCTTCTAAAATGACGCGTTTTCTTTATGAGTCAATAGAACATTCTTAAATGAACTTAGGAAGTAACTGTTCACTGGCCTTCGCTACCAACTGTAACCCTTTAGAGCAGGGATTTAAATTGCGGTCATGGCCGCATTGCGTTTGTCGCGGTTGCGGACATAGCGAATGCTATTACGGTCACTGTGGGTATCGCGGTCGTGAATTTTTTTAAAAATTCACACAACTTATTGTAAAAAAATAATAGTGGTTTCGGCAGTAGCGGTTTCGGACGGTGCCGCTACCGCTGTATAACGGCCGCTATAGCGGTATCGGACCGCTATTTAAATCCCTGCTTTAGAGGATAACATCTGCAATACATGTTTCCTCAAGAGACATGACAAAATAAACAAACACTCATTTCATTATTTCATACAACATTACTTATTCAAGAGAATAAGTATATATATATGTATCGTCAATAGTTGAAAACAATATAGCTTCATCTATTCAAGCCTCTCTCTCCACACAACTCACGCATAAGAACTGATGCACACAAAGAAATCAGTGCCTATCAAAAGCAAAAGTGGCCCTATTGTGTTACAAGTCTGCCAATTTAACTATCTCTCACTCGAGTGATGAAAATCTTCCAGTGCCCGGCAAAATTATACTCATTAAAGCTTAACTAGGTTGTTCTTGCTTCCTGCTTCTTTAACAATTGCTCTAAAACAAAATCATAATTGATTAAAAACGGAAAAAGAGTGCCAAAAATGTATTACACAATAAAAATTTTAAAACTTGCTTAAAATGATTTCACCAAGGGATTTCTTCTACCTTACTCTACTTTTGTAAGAACAGTAAATCAAATAGCTAGAAATAATATTACAAACTTCACATGATTTTGGTCAAGCAATGTGATGATTAAGAATTCGTTCTTTCCTTTAACAATTATCAATTCTGAAGCAGAAGAAAGGCAGAAAGAAATCGTTTAACAAAGTAATTTGAAAAAAATAAATAAAAAGAACCCTCACAGAGATGACAAGAAGAGCACGAAGGGGGCTGCCACTACTAGTCCACCGTATAACAGTACGGCTAGTGTTTCTAGAGGCTTCCCCAAGGCGAGGCCCATTCTCGGAAACAGAGATCTTGATCCGCTGCAGAAGCGGAGCTGGTGACGATGAAGATCCATCGGGGTAGATGATCGTCGAAATCAAACGGCGGAGAGCTTCATGGAGCAGCATTTCCTCACTTTGGGTACAGTTATTTTCGTCTACAGACGCACCGTTCATTTGCTCCGTCATTGTTGATTTGTTATTGCTTTGATGTAAGTTGAATTAAGGAAAAACCTCAAAGATCAAAGATAGAAATGAAGAGTGAAGATGAGCTCATCAATTACACGTAGAATTTTGAATAATATTTTCTCGTTGGTTGTTGGGATTTTTTTAAATAAATAAATTAACTTTATTTTAAGTTGATTACATTCAACTCAAACACGTGTGTTATCTGTACGTCACATGGTTCGGAATTATTATTTTTAAGGGTAAACTACATTCAAGGTCATTAAATTATTATCAATTTTATATTTTGATCATTCAACTTTAAAAAGTTAAATGGTTATTGAACTGTTCAAAAATTTTCATTTAAATCATAACTATTCAAAATTTTCATTTAAATCACTGGGCTGTTAGTTTTTTTTTTAAAATTTAGCTAGTGAACTTCAAGTGATGATTCGACGATTAGTACGATTGATCAATATCTATTGACAAGTAGAATAATATATCATGGATCTAATTCAATCTGACGGTTAGTGTCAAAGATTGAATAAGAAAGCTGTTTGAATTTTGATTTATAGATTTGTGACAATCAAAATTGTTTCATGAAATAAACTAAATTGCAGAATAGGAGGGAAAGAAAAGTTTTCAATTGATACAGGTAATGGAAATGGGGAAGATCATACGACTACAATTTTAATAGTCTAATGACTTAAATGAAAACTTTCAATTGTAAGTTTTTGAAGTTGACTGATCAAAATGTAAACGTACATATAGTTTAGTGATATTGTATGCAGTTTACCCTAATTTTAATATATATATATATTAAAACGATTAAATTGATTTTATATGGCACAACAAAATGTAAAATATGTTAAGTTTTATATATTTTTTTTCTTGTTCCAATTCTAATTATATATCTCTTATAAAAAAATTCTATTTATATTTTAGAATATAAAGTGTCATTAAATAGAGAGAAAATAGTAAATAAAAATTTTAGAATTATGTCCGATTAAATTATAATATCAATTCAATTAAAGGTTTTGATAAAAATATAATATTTATTTTTTAATTTTTATTTATATGAATAAATTATAATAAAATTTTAGTAAGTTAAAAATTGAATTACTTTGTGCAGTGTTAAAATAATTATGTTTTAAGTATTTTTTAGTTGAGAATAACATCAAGTTGATCCGTCCTTAAATAATTCCTACTCCTGTTTTTATTAAAAAAAAAAACCAATCTTTATTTGATATAAATATAATTACATATTATTGAATCCAATTTGACAAAATATTAAAAATATAGAATTTATAAAATATGTAAAGTTAATTTAATTTTGCAATTAAGCTAATTAAAATTTTCTCATTAATTATATATTTAAAATTTAATAGTCACGAATGTCTATACTTTAATTAAAAATTATCCCCAAGTAATTAGATAATGAGATGCACCAAATTCGGATCTCGGAGTGTGTTGCTAGTCGACACAACGGAGCATTGGCCATCAAGTAAAGGTTTTCTCAACGGGGAATTTACATGGTAGGTCCCTTTATTTAAGGATCAGATGAAATTAATCTATATACTATTAAATAAAAGCTTAATATAACATTTAGTACTTGAATTTGACATTTTTTCCTAATTTAGTATCTAAACTTTTTTTTGGCCCGATTTGGTACATGAACTTGGCTTTTTTTTTTTATAATTTGGTACCTAAGCTTTTTTTTATGTTTAATTTGGTACCTAAATTTATTAAATGTTAAAATAATAATGATGTTAATTTTTTATGCTACAAAAATATTTTTAGCATTAGAGGAAATTCATCTTAAATATATATATATATATATATATATATTCAACCATGCTTAACGAATTAATATTAAATAAGAAAAAAATATTTCAAAAACCCCAAATTAAAAGAAATTTGTTATTTTCAATTAATAAAATAATTAAATAAATAAAACTAAAAGTAATTAAACATATAAAATATAAAAAAATATCATATCATCTATCACATGTCAATCATACATTAATTATTTTTGCTACCTTATAAAAAATATTTTTAGTATATTGGAATAATTTGCAAAACATTTGACAAGTACCAAATCAAACAAAAAAAAAATGGTTGGATACCAAATTAGGAACAAGAGTTAAGTTCAGGTACCAAATTGAACTCCAAAAAGATTAAGTACCAACTTAAGAAAAAGTGTTAAGTTTGAGTACCAAATTGGATCAAATAACAAATTAGGAAAAAGTATCAAGTTCTGGTGCCAATGTTATATTAACCCTTAAATAAATGAGCAAGTTATATTAGTATTCATTTAATTATTAGTAAGGTTTTATGTCATCTTACTATGAATAGTTACAAGATGATCACTTAATTATTCAATTTTGCATATTTTAATCTTCAATGAGCTAATGATGCTAGCTTTTAAAATGGGCACAATAACAATTTCAACCCTCAACAAGTATAAATTATATAAAATTAGTCTTGATTCTGAAAAATGTTGATGTAAAATTAAAAAATTGTTAACATTGTTAAATTCAAGTTTATTATAATGCTATTTTTTTATGATATGATTATCAAGTGGTAACTCTTTTAAAATTTTAAAATATCAAATCAACAAATTTAATAGAAAAATTATATTGATGTTAACAATTAGAACTAAATTATCAAATTAAAAAAAAAGAAGGATTAAATTCTTAAAAAAATGTGGATTAAAATTTAAATATATAAAAATATAAAAACTTAAATCATATTGTAACATTTAAATTTTAACTATTTAGTCTAAAAATAATTAAAACTTATTATTTTTCAAGCAGAGGTGTTCATGGGCTGGGTCGGGCTGGATTCGGGTCGAGCTCAACTAAAAATTTAGGCCCACTCATTGGGCTCGGGCCAGGACGGGCCTAAAAATGGGCTTAAAATTTTGTCTAAGCTCGACCCAAATAAAAATACTAAAACCCGATCCCCGACCCGCCCGTATTTATTTTTATATTATTTCATATGATTTTTAAATATATATAATACATCAAAAATACTAAAAAAATCAAAATAAATATTTTTCAACAAATTGAAAATAAATTTTAGATTTAAATAGCACTAAGATAGATGCAACTTAACAAAATTAACAAATACCAAAAATAAAAAAAATAGCAAAATTTTTTTGTCATTTAGTGAATTCGAGCTGGGCCGGACCGAACTCGGACAAAAAATACCTTACCCGAGGCCTAGCCCATTTTTTAAACGGGCCTCATTTTTTTGTCCAAGTCTATTTTTTGAGCCTATATTTTTATCTAAATCCCCCCATATTTCGAGCGGACCATCGGACCAGGCCGAGTAGCCCAACCCATGAACAGGTGTATTTTCAAGGCATCTAAATTTTAAATTTTTTAAGGAGGCCTCACATTATTTAATATTCATTAAATTGAGTCTCTTCTCTATGGTTTGGTTTCCCACTTTGCTTTTCTTTACCGCGCTCTTTTCCATTATTTTCCTTTCATTTCTTTTCATCTCCTTTCTTTAATTTCCCCTTCCTTTCCTTTTATTATTAGTTATCGGTTAGGGTAGAAAACCGCCGTACTGCAAAAAGCAGAAGATGTATCTACGTAAAGCTGCCGTTAGTTTGCTAAGGAGAGTTCGCCTTCCCTCTCACTCCATCTCCACTTCTGTTTCTCCTCCAACAACTTCAATGGCTACCGCCACCCCGTTGCCGTTCTCTTTTTCCAGTATGTTTCTCAATTTTTAAATATTTGTGATCATTTCTGTTAATTTCGCTATTTTTCCGGAATTCAATTTCGTTTCAGTGACGGTACATTGAATCTGATCAAGCCCTTATTATCCTTTTAAAATTGAGAGAGTTCCAATTCTTAGATTAGAATGCTAATTATTTGGATTGTTCCCCAAATTGTTCATCATTTTTTGTTTATTATGTACCAGTGTTTGTTACTTCTGCTACTTTCTTGCTTTAGGAACCAAAAAGAAAAAAAAAGTGAATTTGGATACAAAAGCAAACAAATTTAGAAAATGTAAAACTTTTGGGCAACAAAATGCTTGAGTTTACTTTTGATAGTAGAAATGGTGTTGCCTTTTAGCCATGTTCATGTTTGTTGACTTCCCTAGGAAAAGACGAAGAGGAAAGAGTGAACCGAGTAGCATAAGTTACAAATTAACTCTGTCTGTAATGGTCTTTCATGTTTAGCTGTTATATTATCTAGTTCTTCCTGATATCATCGATTTTGATATTATTGCAGGAAAAATCCAATTTCCCAATCAAATTGGTAATGGAAGTTCATGGAGTACGACTTATGCTGATCCTCCTATATGGACTATACTATCTATTCAAGCTGGTATAACTTCTCACTTTCTCTCTCATCAAATTTTCCTTCTTACGTACTATACTAGTCTTTATCTCTGCACTGTATCTTCTTTCTTTTGTCATTTCTACTGAAGTTCTTGTACTCCTCCTCAATCACACCCTCAAACATTTAAAAAGGACTCAGTTTTTCTTCTTTCTTTTTTTCAATGGGGTTCTCGGTTGATGAGCTACAATACTGCTGCCTTCTATTGACTTGTTGCATTAGATCATATAGGGCGTATTTCTATGTTCTGTAAATCCTTTTATTCCCTTTTGGATATCTGGGTATCATTTTAATATGATTCCTGAAAATTCAAGCACTTTCTTATTGATTTTTTGGGTTAGAAATAGAACTGCAGAAAAGTTTGATGTTTTCTCCCTTTTTTATCGAAGTGTTTTGATTTTTTTTGGTCTTTCACAATTCAAAATGTTGTTGAATTTCTTTGTAGCATATGTAGAATTTCTTGGTGTTTCAATCTAGAATTTCTTAACCTATATTGTTGTCTGCCCTCCTCTTTCTCATATGTCTAATATATTTGAGAAAAATGGTTGTTACTATTTTTTATTGAAGAGTATTTGTTTTGAATTGTGCACTGGATAGATATGCAAACAAAGAATATTGGCATCTTGATATCACGTTTTAACCTTCTTGTTCTTTGAGTTGATCATAGATTTGTCTAATGTATTAAAATTTTTTCAGGAAATTGTAGTTTGCGTTGATTTTTGCTGGAGATGGTTTCCATATCTGATTCTGGTTTCTATTTGGTTATGGCTACCAAATTTGGTTCCCATACTATTCCCCCCCCCCCCCCCAAAACCCAAATTTAAAATATTGAAGACGAATTAAGAGGGGAAGAATAAAAATAGTTCAAGTGGCCAAAAAAAAATAAAATTCCTTGTCATCTTCAGACTTTCCAAATTTTGTGAAAATGCCATGTCAGTTTGTTCAAAGACACAATAATGAAGTCAATGCCCATGTCAGCAATGCCAATGGTGATAATTTGACATCGTTAGCAATAGAGTGGACATTAACAAATAATTTAAATAAGAAGACATGATTTAATATGAATTATTGTTGAGGCACTAAAAGTGTCACTTCGATCAAGTACTGAGACTAGTTGTTCATTTGGCGTTGGCCAAACTGAAATACATAGATAAAAGACTCAATTAACCTACAAATCCTGGTTCCTCTATCAACATCTTAAAGATCATTGCGAAAATCTTAAAATCCTCAGAAATTTCTTGAGTTCTTGCTACCCATAGATCATACAAGTCATGACCCTTGGGCTTGTCCATTCATCAATAGACCTTCATCCTAAGTCTGTATTAAGCCATAGCTCAAATCATGTAAATAAAACCAAAATTAAGCATATTTTAAAAACAAATTATTGAAAGCTCAAATCTTAGCTTTGTTGTGCTGTTAAAATAAGATTAAGGGGATCAGCTGGAAATGGGAAAAAAAGGGGTATAAAATAAATGGGAGTGAGACAAAGAAGATAGGAGGAATGTCACTGAATAGATGTCAGTGGTTTGCTGTGACTGCTGGGTGCTTGAAGGGAATGAGAGTAATTGCAAAGAAAGACAACAAATGCAGAGGACTTTTAGAACTTGAAGCCAACCATGCAGACACTTAGAGATACATATATTGTGCAAATCAAAGCAATAAATGTAGAGCAAAATGTTGCTAAAATTAACTGAAATTCCTTTTCCTATCAAATGATTTTATTGCTTTTCTTAGATCAGTATAGCTTCAATTATTGACCATTTAAGATATATTAGTTCATACTAATGTCTCATTTTTTCCATGTATTTTTGGTTTAAAATTGCATGCTCCTATTCTTGAAAAAATGGCAATGAAGCTTGCATGCTGCAGTGCTTTTTCTGTACGCTATCCACGTTTCATTTTTTTGGTATTCATCTTCATTGCTGAAACTATGATCCTTGCATCCTTCTTGATCAAAGGTACCGTTATTCTTTCTTAAGTAATAGAGCTTTTGAGCTGAACTAAAACAAGAAAAAACACATTGAATCCTTTAATGTATAGCTAAACATCCAAACAAAATGCCTTAGCTTTTTAAAAGTTACTTTTAAATCTATCTCAAATCTTTTCTTTGATTGGTTATCGTCTTACAATTGATTACTGCTTATACAATTCTTGTTGATGGCTCTGTTTTCTTTGCAGCTATAATTTTGGGGATAAATGTCGACCCCGTTTTTGCTGACGATGGCTCAAATGAAACAAATACAGAGAGTGATGTCCAAGGCGTTAACATTTCTGGATTAAGTAAAATTGAGGATGGCTCTGTTATATCCAATGTACACACATCTAAATGGAGAATTTTTACAGATAATGGGAGGGATTATTTTCTGCAGGCAAGCATTTTTTGCTCTACTTTTTATCTCTCTGTTTTAGTTTCTGACTGGCTCTCTCTCCCTCTTCCTTTTATAAATAATAGGGAAAACTAGAGGAGGCAGAAAAGTTCTTCCTTTCTGCAATCCAGGAAGCTAAAGAAGGATTTGGGGAGAGAGATCCCCATGTTGCATCTGCATGCAACAATTTGGTGAGTCTACTTCTCAAATGCATTTGACCATAATCATGGTAGATGCAACATACATACTCCAAAAACTATCTATTTGTATCTTATCTTATGATTGAAGCACCCTAATGCTTCCAATACTTTCAAGTACATATCTAATACTGCACAAATTAAAATATATATATATATCTTTGATACTTTAAGTATACTTATTCATAGCTATTATTTTTGGTATGCAAAATATATCTACTTGTTTGTATAATTTGATATTGAGGTTTTGGTGACATTTCTATTGTTTAGGAGATTGAATGATTTTAAAACTTGCTTCTAGGTGAGAAAGGTTTGAAATATCTCTAAGGCTTAATGCATTATTTAATTTCCGAATTAGACACTTTTTTTCTAATGTAGTACCTTTGATTTTTTTGTCTAATGCGGTACCTGTATTTGACGAAAGTTATACATTTTAGTACCTAAAAGTTAGACTTGATAATGGGCCGGGCCATTGCAAAATTTTAGGCCCATTTTCTAGGCCAAGGCCTAGCCCGAAAATGGGCCTAAAATTTTGTCCAAGCTTGGTCCAACTGAAAAATGCTAAACCCGAGCCCAGCCCGTATTAATTTTTTATATGAAAATAAATTTAAAAAATTTTAAAAATATAATACATCAAATACACTAAAAATATTAAAATAAATGTTTCCCAACAAATTGAAAATACATTAAAAATTAGTCTTTATACTTAAATAGCATTAAGATAGTTGCAACTTAGGAAGCAAATTCCTCTAAAATAGTAGCAAAATTAATAATAAAACAAGAGTTATACAATATCTGAACAATAACAACCAAATTGTAATGATATGATAGGAAAATGGAAGCAAAACAACATCAATATGGCAACAAACAACAGCAAAACAGCAGTGAGAAAAACATTTAGGCAAATTCGGGCCGGGCCGAGCTAAAAAACTTTACTTGAGGCTCAACCCAGTTAGAAAATAGGCTTTATTTTCTTGTTCAAGCTCATTTTTTGGGCTTATACTTTTACCCAAACCCTCCCACTTTTTTGGCGTACCTTCGGGTTTAATTGGTGGCCTGGCCAATGATCAGGTCTAGTAAAAGTAATAAGTTTAATTTTTAGTGTTTAATTCGAGTTTTAGGGTTAATTTGTTGAAAATTCATAATTAATTAATAATATTAGCAATTCACTTTCATTGAATCAACCTTAAAACCTAAAAAATCACATTAATCAAACTATATTTAACAAATTAGACAAATATTAAAAAATTCACGATTAACAAACCATGAAAATTCTAACCTAATAATATTAGCAATTAACTTTCATCAAATTAACCTTAAAACTCAAATTAAACCCTAAAAAGTACATCTATTTCTACACTGGACAAGAAAAAAAACACTAGTTTTGGCCACATTCTAACCATTATCTTGTACCAAATGTATATCTTTAGCCAAATTAATATAGGTACCACGTTGGACAAGGAAAAAACACTAGTTTTGGCTTTTTAGCTTGACACAATATATATTTCTACATTGGATCTGCTTTCATCAGTTTCATTTGTTCTCTGCTTAGAGTAATTGCTCGAGAATAACACCGATGCCAATGTTGAATTTGGTTTGATATGTAATGTTGTTGTGGCTGGAAGCTGTTGACATAGGTGATCTCTCTCAAGCATGTTGCATGGTCAAAATTTTTTAATACCTTGAAAATTTCAATCACTGGTATGTTTATGTGAGCCCCACATCTATTAAACAGTGCGTACCCGTCACACCTTTGGTAATACTTAATAGAGCATTGGTTGTCTTATATTTACTCTAGTTATCCACATTGTCCAAATGAAAGTAGTGATGTCAATTCTTTTTTCTCATGAAGTTGAGATAAAAAGCTTTTATCTTTTCCTTGCTTTTTTCTTCTCTAAATCTATTTATTTACATTGCAATGTAGCTTCTTCTGTTTAAGAAATTCATTCCCTTGTCCCCTTTACTTTTTTCCCTTTCATCCTTTTTAGGCAGAGCTTTACAGAGTTAAAAAGGCATTTGACAAGGCAGAACCTTTGTATTTAGATGCCATCCGCATATTAGAGGAGGCATTTGGCTCTGAAGATATACGGTAACTAGCGCGTTACTTTTTAAACTTACATAAGGATCATATGTCATCAGGATTATATCTCAAGTATATTATTCTGTACATTTTTCTTTCATATAATATTTTAAATTTCATGAAGATGGCATGTTCAGATACACTTGCACAGTTAAGTAATTTTCTAGTAATTATTCATGTTTATGTTGCCATACATTATACATAATCTACCGTACAGAATCTGCTTTGTTTAGTGTTGTAACTGTCAATTCAGGTTAGGATTTGATGTAGAAGAAACTAAGGCTCATGCAAAGTAGGTTTGAAGGAAAAGACTAAGATTTGGGAGTTGCCTTCTTGCTTGGGTTTCAGATCTGGTTTAATTTATATCAAGGAATATGAAGAAAAAAGGAATTAATCAGATAAGAGGAGAACATAAAAGCCAAGATGAGAGATTGAAAATCCTATGCAACTTAGTTTATATAATTCTACATATCTGGAAAACATTGAGTTCTTGTTGAAATCGGACACATGTCAGAGAAGCTTGCAAACTTTTCCAAAGTTTGTGTTTAAGTTGAAACCTGATAAACCAATTCACAAGTTTAAGATACAAAAACCTGTCACTGCTACTTCTTCAGTGAATAGTGCTAGCAGTATTGTTTTGTACCAGACAGCTGTACCTTGCCTAATTTTCCAACCATTAAGACAAATATGATCGATAAGGAACCTAAAATTTAGAAAAATCAAACTAATGGAATAACCCATTGCAACTATCTTGTCCAAAATCTTTGAAACGGTTGAAGGTATCCAATGGAGATGGTCTTAGTCCAAACATGAGATATATTTGGAATCAATCCTCTTAAGGAAATTAGTGCTGTTTTCCTGACATACTACATTTTCCAGTTTTATTGTTCAAGAAGGTAGATGTACCTGAACACAGATTTTGTATGAGCAGACAGATTCCATTTATGTTAATAATACAGTAGTTTCTTCTACTGTACCAAAATAGTTGTAAATGGGTGCAAGCAACTGCCTTATTAATCTTATTTCTTATTGTTCATTGAACTATTTTATCCATATTAATAAAGTGTAGGAGTTGCCCTGCACAATCTCGGCCAGTTCTATCTTGTCCAGAGAAAGTTGGAGGAGGCTCGGGTGTGCTACGAGGTAAGAGAATATGGTTCATTGACTTGGAAAATTTTTTGATGATCAATATTTCTATCTGTATCAATTTGGATCTAGTGGATTTGCATACGTAGTTTTTAATCATATGATCCAGCTGGTGGGTTGTGTCAGGCATGAGAACTGTGAGCAAAGACCAAAAGACACGCTATTTATTGTTGCCTCCTTTGTTAACAGCAGCTAATTCAGGGTATTAAGAAACACAGCATTTCTGGGAAAAATTGATATCACAGTTGGTGTAGGAGAAATTTTCCTTATAATTTTTGTTATGTTCAACTGTTGCTAGTTTGTTGCAGACTGCAGTTTGCTTCTATCGAGTAGGGAATGTTTTAATTGGAAGACCAGGATCATATTGTGAGAGACAGCTCCTTAGTTATTATTTGATAACTTGGATTGTTTGATACACTATAAGCATGATGGAATATCGTTTCCCTACTCTGATTACCATGTCAACTAGATGTCAGATAATTGCAGTATTAGACTTTCTAAATAGCTAGTTGTTTGTTAGTTAAACTAAAAAAAGCTAGTCCCTTTCTGGTGTCCCTGCTTCATTCTAATGCCAATCAAGAAATTATGTGTTCTCCTTTCATTTGGGGATGGGAAATTGTAGTTGAGAATCTCGTCATATTTTAACTTGTAATTCATATGAATTCCAAAGAACATATTGAAGCATCATGTTTGAGTAGCTTTCTAGTTTTTTTTCTTTTTTTAAATAACTGTAAAAATTAAAAGTATACTATTATTTTTTTATACTCTTGTTTAATCAGAAAGTACTTAATTCTAAATGTCCTGGCAACAATTTGATAGATTAAATTTATACATGCATTGCAACTCTTTCTTAAACACGTACAACTGCTAGTTGTTTCATGTCTATCGTATTTTAGTAGTATTAATGACTTGTATATATGTTTGGCATTAAATTTTATGGTGTGCAACGATAGATTTAATTAATTCAACTCAATTGCTCATCTCCTAAGTCTCTATGTTTATCTACCTATTTATACTTCAATACTTACAGTTTATGACAACTTCATCTAAAATATCTTCTTTTTTTTTTTTTTTTTTTTTGGGTTTGGTAATTCCTTCGACAGAGTGCTTTAAAGGTATGAATCAGATATTCAAGTAGGTATGCCTTTATATACACAGGCGTGCGCGTGCACACAGACATATGCATCACACAGAGACATATACATGCTTAGATATCTTTTTACTGATTTTCACCTTAAATGCATTTTGTGACTCAAATTGAGATTAGTTTTCCTTTTCTCTATTATACTTTCTTTAGAATGACAGAATTATGCTACAAAATGGTTCAGATAAAGGGACGTGTTCTTGGACGCGGCAGCACAGATTATGCGGATACAATGTATCACCTTGGAACGGTAATTTTTCAAATATCCATATCATTTTGTCACCCTTCTGTTGTTTTATTTTGCTACAGCCTCTTGTACTATTAATTAGTTCTCATCCTTGTGTTCTGCATTTTTTCTTTATAATGTGCATCAGTGGTTGGAGGAGATTTACATTTTGTTCATCAATCCACTTCAAGAATGATTAGAATTTCAAATTTTTAAGCTGTCTTCGGATGAGGGATTCCTTTAGTAGAAATAATATCAAATTTAAATCTTGGCAAATTAAAAGTTGCCTAACTTACAATTTCATATTCCATATTGTACATTTTTCTCTTTTTTTCTCTCCCTAACTTCATTATTTTTTTCCCTTCTCATCAAATTCCGGTACTTCAAATTTCATTCTAAGCATAGAATATATTACACCAGAGTTCTTTAGATTTACCTCTAACTACTCTCTAGTTAAATTGTTTAGAGATTCTACATCTGCCCCAATGATGGAATATGAGCATTTATCATAAACCCAATATGGGTGTGATTAGTTTTGCTTGCAAAACAGAGGCAATAATCAACCTCTTGGTATTTCAATCCAACGTCTCTCATTCTTTATCATGAACTGCAAAAACCTTTAATGTAAGATTTCACCAAAAAAGTAGTTGATTTGAATGCTTAGATTTCTTTGGTCAATTTAAATGAGTATTGAAGAAAGAAACTGAAAAGAATTTGGGTTTGCTGAAAGAAAATTTTTTTCTTGAGTACTTCATTTGAAGTGAAAAAGAGGACAACTTGTGAGCAAGATTTTTTGTTTCTTAAAGATTCACCAATTTCATCTTGACTAGTGAGTGAAACACTAACATTTGTGGATTTGGGATTTAAAACCTTAGTTTTAAGATTCATTAGCTTCTTTTTTTTTTTTTTAAATTAGAGAGTAATTTTAATTGATGCAGTACATGCTACTCATGCATGCATGCATGCATGTCTATTGAAGGTTCAAGTTTTTAGCAATGCAAGAAGCAGTCTTTTGGTGTGGAATGTGGGATTCTGAACTGTCGGACTTGAGTGTTTTAGGGACAAAACTGAGTTTCTTGTGTAAACTGGAATTTACTAAGAAATACTTATCCAAACAATGCAATTACAAATGCTGATATCATAATTGATGCTTTATAAAATGCTTGAAAATTTTCAATTTCCTCATCTATATGCACTCTTTGATTTAAGTGCTAAAAAATGTCCTTTCTGTGGTAATGGATGCTGAGATTCATGCCTAATTATGACAGGAGATATTGTAGTAACGAATTCTTTGTGCCTGTAAAATTGTTATATATCCTACTTTTGCCTCATTGTTATAATCTTTGTCTTCTGCTGTATTCCCATTAATGTGTTTTGATGTTAGAGTGAGTTGTCGTTTACTTGTAGGTATTGTTTCTCCAAGGTAGACTAAACGATTCTGAGGTCGTTATTCAGAATTCTATCAGAGTACTAGAGGTACATTTCTATTCTGGTCAAAGTTAGTGTTAATTATGGGTGTTATATGGTCATGGGTTTGGTGGTTTTTCAATTTTTTAATGTGCTCAACTATATATAGGAAAGTGGTCAGGGGGAGTCAATGGCATGCATCAGGAGATTACGATATCTGGCGCAGGTTGTAAATCTTCCTGTCCTTTTTATAGCTTTTTTCATATCACTTAAATAGCCTTTGGTTGATAGGATGTTTACCTGGTTAGAGTAATGAAACGGCTCAGTTATACTTCATTGGAGGATCTATTGAGGCAAAATCTCGCTTCTTTGTAGTTTCCTATTAACACTTGGTCTTCTAAGGCATCCGGAGGGAGGCCCTCATTAGTCAATCTTGATGGAAGTTGACTATAGTTGGCAGGTTTTAATTCCATGTAACCATGTGGAGAAAAGATATTTGTATGCTTATCATGCTAGTTACAAAATTTAGACAGCCATTAAGTTCTAGTTGAATTTTAAGGACACTATATTAGGCCTATCTGGTTTTAGCGGTCATCCTTTTTTGCTTTTTTCCCTTTATGTTACGTTGTGAGCATGTTGTTTATATATTTTTTTGTTAACTATGTAGAAAATAATCTACTTTTAAGTTCTGCAACCAACATATATCAACAGATTGATTTGTTGAGGATGGAAATTATAGTCCCCCTCTTTACCACTCAAGTTAGCATGTACGTAAAATAATAGGAATTTTACAGCTGAAGAAAAATTATATATTTGAGGTTCAACTTATTACTTTTGCTGACCTCAACAAGTTGTTTCCCTTGCATGAAAATTTTATTTGAATAGAGGTAGCATCTTAAGTTACAATGCTAAGACTCCAGGATAAAATGTTTATGCTAGATGATGCACATGATTGAACATGTAATCCCTTTTGGTGATACTTTGTGTTGCACATTCTTCATGCATTTTTTTGAACACATGATGTACTAATATTTTCGTGTTTGTGGCACTATACCTAATTGTTCATTTCCGAGGTATTGGGTTACAGATGCTTCTTTATTTTGCTTCATCTGACTTGATGCAACAATCCAGAAGTTATATAAATTGGTTTTAGAAATACTATTTATTTTTTTTCTGTTTTATCTGTACTATATAATTTGCAATTTTTTTAATGAGTGTCAATGGCTAGGATTAGCTGTTTAGATGGGGTTCATGTGCATCCAAGGGCTAGGATAGAAAGCTGCTGTAACTCTGGGATAAATTGTCTGTTAAACACATTAGTCAAACTTATTATACTTGGGTATTATCATTAATGGTTCTACAAATAACCATAGTTTTTCTTGTTCAAACTTAAAATTTTGTCATTGTAGCATTAGTTCAGATTTTCTTTACTGTTCTGGTTTTTTTCTACTAGTTATACTCCTGTAATGCATCAAATCCACTTACGTCGTTGCTATTTTTTCTAGATATACATAAAATCCAATCGTATTTCAGAAGCTGAAAATATAGAGAGAAAGGTCCTTCATATTATGGAATTATCTAAGGTTCGAATTTTATTCCTTTGCTCATGTATGTTCTTTTATACGTGTAATTATTGTGCTAATGTTTTTTACTTATGTTTGTGGGTATCTCTGGGTGTGTATGAATTTCTGGGTGAAACTTTTCCTCTCTGAAGACATTCTTGTTATATGTTATTATGCATTCCAAATTGTTTGAAGTTCAAATGATATTGACTTCATAACTTGTATTTTCTGAAGATACTTCAATTATTCCTATTTGTTGATTTTAGGATAAAACCACCTCCTCATGGTTCTTTTATCAGCTTCTACATGATTCATGCAAATCAATGGATGCTTATTGTCATGTACTCGACAAAAAGTTTAAATTTATAAGTGCATGCATTGGACATGTTGTCACCTTTACTGGCACCTTCTAACATAGTTTGTTAACGTTGCTTGATATTTAAGTATTAGGTGAAAGTTTCCAAGAGAGCTTTTAATAAAACTGTTCTATTATTATTAACTAAAGAACTGAACTTAAATAGAGAAAAGAGTCCTAATCCTAATTGGGAAAATAGTTCCCTTATTCTAATAAACTACTAAAATAGAAAATAGTTCCCTTATTCTAATAAACTACTAAACTACTAAAAGATAAAATAAAAATATTCCTAGAATATGAATAAAATTTATCTACCTAAATAAGATTTATCTACCTAAATAAATTTAAAATATATACATATTTCAACACCCTTCCTCAAGTTGGTGCATATATATCAATCATGCCCAACTTGCTTACAAGAAAATCAAAGCTTGTCTTAGAGAGTCCTTTGGTAAGTATGTCAGCAATCTGTTGTTTTGAAGGAACAAATGCCATGCACACTTGGCCTTCTTCAATCTTCTCCTTGATAAAGTGTCTATCCATCTCAACATGTTTAGTTTTGTCATGTTGGATTGGGTTGTGAGCAATACTAATGGCAGTTGCTATCACAGTACAACTTTATTGGTGAAGTTATTGGTTTCGTCAACTCTTCCATAATTCTTTTTAACCACATCATTTCACAAGTTCCTTGAGCCATTGATCTAAACTCAGCCTCTGCACTACTTCTTGCTACAACATTTTGTTTTTTGCTTCGCCAAGTCGTAAGGTTTCCCCAAACAAATGTACAGTATCCTGATGTAGATCTTCTATATGTTATTGAGCTTGCCCAATCTGCATCTGTATAAGCTTCAATTCCTCTTTGTTCAGATTTCTTGAAGAATAAGCCCTTTCCAAGTGAACTCTTCAAGTATCTTAGAATTCAAAACACTGTTTCTTCATGTTCCTCCATTGGAGAGTGCATAAATTGACTCACTAAGCTCACTGCAAAAGCTATGTCTGATCTTGTATGTGATAAGTAAATTAACTTACCAACTAATCTTTGGTACTGCCCTTTATCAACTAATCGACCTTCTTTATTTTCGAATTTTACATTTGGATCAATTAGTGTGTCAGCTGGGCGGCAACTATTCATCCCAGCCTCTTTTAAAAGATCAATCACATATTTTTTCTGAGAGACTACAAGACCCTTCTTTGATCGAGCAACTTCCATTCCAAGAAAGTATTTCAAAGGACCCAGGTCTTTGATCTCAAAAAACTCTAATGCTAGATGCTCCTTGAGACGTCTTATTTCATCCACATCATCTCTCGTAAGAATGATATCATCGACATAACTATGATAACTGCTATTCTACCTTTTTGTGAATGTCGATAGAACATTGTGTGATCAGCTTGCCCTTGTGAGTAACCTTGTTTTTTAACAACTTGAGTGAACCGTTCAAACCAAGCTTGAGGAGACTGCTTTAGACCATACAAAGATTTCTTGAGTTTACATACTCGAGTTTCAATTTTTTCTTCAAAACTTGGAGGAGGATCCATGTAAACTTCTTCTTCAAGTTTCCCATTTAGGAAAGTATTCTTCACATCTAGCTGCTTTAAAGACCAATCAAGATTAACAGCAATTGATAAAAGAACTCTAACGGAATTTAATTTGGCTACTGGAGCAAATGTTTCAAGATAATCTATCCCGTATGTTTGAGTGTACCCTTCAGCCACCAACCGGGCTTTGTATCTATCTAAAGATCCATCTGGTTTGAATTTGGTTGTGAACACCCATTTACAGCCCACTGTTTTTTTCTCTACAGGTAATTCTATTGTTTCCCATGTACCTGTTTTTTCAAGAGCGCGCATCTCCTCTAAAATAGCCTGATTCCACTTAGGAGCCTGTAAAGCATCTTTCACATTTTTGGGTATTTTTACAGTATCGAGACACGAAACAAAAGTTGAGAATGTCGAAGACAAGGCTTTATAGGATACAAAGTTAGACATGAGATATTTGACAATATTTCTAACACATTTTTTTTTGGCAATTGAAATATCTAAATCAGAAAATTCATTGGCTGGATTTTTACCTGGACTTTTGACAGGATCTTACGGGTCGGATTCTTGGTGATGAATCTGGTGGATTCCACTTTCTTGATTTCGATTTCTTCTTGGGTAAACAATTAACTCCTTTGTTTGTTCTTTATTCTCATGATCAGACTCTACACCTTCATTCTCCTTTTCATTAACATTAACATCATTAATTTCTGTGTTAATTATAAATTCGCCTTCCCCATTATTAGAATCCCTATGTTGTATATTTCTAGTCTTTTCTTGATAAATTATAGAATCTTCCTTAGTATAATTCCCTCCATGAAGATTAGAATCAAAATAAGATTGTGTTTTAACAAATGTGACATCCATGGTAACAATAATCTTGCTATCAATTGGATCATAACATTTATAATCCTTTTTATTAGAAGCATAGCCAACAAAGACACATTTTTTTGCTCTAGGATCTAGTTTATCTTGGTTGTGAAGATGAAAAAAACATTACACCCAAAAATTCGTAGGGATAAATCTGTGATCAATTTAGAGTTAGGAAAGTTATCTTTAAAGAGACGAAAATGAGTTTTATAATTTAGAGTTTTACTGGGTATTCTATTAATAAGATATGTAGTTGTTAACAAGACTTCGTCCCAAAGATAACGTGGTACCTAACTAGTGAACATCAAGGCTCTAGTTACTTCCAAAAGATGTCAGTTTTTTCTTTCTGCAATCCCATTTTGTTGTGGTGTATTTATATAAGAACTTTGGTGGACTATTCCATGTTTGGTTAAGAAAACACCTAATTGCTCACTAAAAAATTCCCCACCATTGTTAGTCCGAAATACTTTTATTTTCACACCAAATTGTGTTTTCACCATAGCATAAAAAGATTGAAACACATTTTTAACTTCAGACTTATTTTTTAATAAAAACACCAACAAATTCGAGTATGATAATCAATAAATGTGACAAACCAATGTTTTCCTGAAAAAGTCGAGACTCTTGAAGGTCCTCAAACATCACTATGAATTAACGAAAAAGGTTTGGAGGCTTTATATTTTTGAGGTGGAAAGAATGACCGATGATGTTTAGCCAATTCCCAAAATTCACAATGATATAAAGGACTTTTATTTTTAAATAGAATAGGTAACAAATATCTTAAATAATAAAAATTAGAATGTCGAAGCCTATAATGCCAAATCATAACCTTATCAAAATCAGAAACAGAATTTAAACATAAAGTAGTTTTTGGTTGACTTAGATGGTCGTCTTCAAAAAAGTAAATTCCACCAAATTCTTTAGCATTGCCAATCATCCTCCCCGAGACCATGTCCTGAAACTTACACATAGAAGAGTCAAATATAACATGACAATTTGAGGACTGAGATAATTTACTGACCGATATAAGATTACAAGCTAGATTTGGCACATGTAAAACATCATGTAAAACTAAGGAAGACGAAATTTTAATAGTGCCTTTCCCAGCTATTGCCGAGAAGGACCCATCTGCTACTTTGATCTTTTTGTTTCCTGCGCAAGGTGTGTAAGTTGAAAAAAGAAAATGACTACTAGTTATGTGATCACTAGCTCCAGAATCAACGATCCACATGTTTGTTTTATAAGGCTTGACATTGAAAAAAATAGAAAAATCAATACCTGATTGGACAAAAGAGGAAGAAGGATTATTGGATGAGTTAGAATAGAAGAATTCATCCGAAACTGTGGTGATTGAAAAAACTTGTGTAGATGCTCTAATTGTTCCTTAGTGAATGGAGACTCTTCCAGAGAACTTTGGCTCTCATAATTTCCATTAGTTGTTTGGAAAGCTCTGTTATCCCCTGATTGTGAACCACGACCATCGCCACTCTTTTTCCTTCCATTTGTCGGTTTCCCATGGAGCTTCCAACATGTTTCTCGAGTGTGCCAATATTTTTTACAGTGATCGCACCAAGATTTAACCATGATGTTACTAGAGATTTAACCTAGCTCAGAAAGTTTCCAAGAGAGCTTTTAATAAAACTGTTTTATTTTTATTAACTAAAGAACTAAACTTAAATAGAGAAAAGAGTCCTAATCTTAATTGGGAAAATAGTTCCCTTATTCTAATAAACTACTAAACTACTAAAAGATAAAATAAAAATATTCCTAGAATATGAATAAAATTTATCTATCTAAATAAGATTTATCTACCTAAATAAATTTAAAATATATACATATTTCAACATTAGGTTGTTGCTTCGCTTGTGGTAGGGCCTTTCCTTTTACCTTTTATACCTCAGGTAGTGAAAGGGTCCTGGAGTCTAGAATGTTCCTTGCAACTATTGGAAGAAACATCTTTTAGGGTTCTTTTGGAATTTGTTTCTTTTCTCCTCTATTTTCTTCACTCTATTTTCTCCAATGAGCTATGCAAGCACATTTACTGCCTGCCCTTGCTACTTAAGTTTCTCTTAATTTCTCACAAAATACAATTCAAAAGATTTTTACACAAAATACAATTCAAAAGATTTTTACTCCCAACAATCTATCTCAAGAACCGAATTGCCCTTAAATCTCATAAACAATTAGGTAACATAGTGATTAAATGATTGCTGTATTGAATCATTTTCTTTAGTGACTAACATTATTTTCTTTCAGGGATGGAACTCATTGGACACTGTAGTTGCTGCAGAAGGGTTGGGATTAACATTACAATCATCTGGGAGTTTAAAAGAAGCACAAGAACTTCTTGAAAGGTTGGTAGACTTTAATTTTTCTTCAATATTGTGATAGTTTATGGTTCCAGACATCATATTCTTTCATGCATTTTTCTTCTTAGGTGTCTTGATGCTCGGAAAACATTACTCCCTGAAGATCACATCCAGGTTTGTTGTTTTGATTTTGTACAGATAAAAATATCTAAAAATAAGATTTGATATCATTTTGATTAGTTGTTATGATTCAATGAAGTATTTTCATTATACTATTAAATTTCTAACAAAAATGATTTCTAGTTTGGAAAGTTGGAATTAATCACCAAGAGTTCCTAATTTCTTTCAAGTCTTAGAGACTTGAAAAGAATAATTTTGAAGTAATTATTTCTTGTGTCGAGTTTCAAAATTCAAATCAATGGATAGTTGTTTGTTTTGAACTCAAAATAAGACCTTTCTTATAACTATAAAAAGGGATGACTGATGGTAAAGATAAACATGCATGAACCAGATCAGTTTACTAATACTTAATTTGCATGAACAATGTATTTGTAGGGACTAAGCCAAAAGTTTACTTTCTCTTAGAAAATAATCAATTATTTTTATGATCTTTTTGTTGCTAAGTATTAAAAAGTAACAACAATAAAGTAAGATCTGTCTATGTTAATAAAAGGCGCATTTGTGTGCCAGTGCCTTTGTACATTGTTATTCTGGCAATGTAGCTAACTTTTTTGTTCTATTTTACCGTCAGCCATCTTGATTATTGGAAACAATATTCTGGAATCCTGGACAAAACCCTTGTAAATAAAAACACTCATCACTAAACACTGGTTGTTAAAAAGAACATTTTTGTTGTTGTGTTTGGTAACATGTTTTATATAAGAATGCTGGCCAAACATGTCAAAACAAGTGTTTTGGGTTTTGTTTTTAACGACAGGTGAGTATGGTAAATAACTTAAAGGAGATGGATGGATTTGTCAAAAAATTATTGTAGTTAAATGGTTTTTAATCAGACTCAAATGTACTGTGTATAATTCATGATTGCTTCTCCCACTTTTATGTTTAATGCACTGCTTTTTATGGTCTATACAAATTTTAAAAGCAATTTGGAAGTCTCTCATAGTTATCAATGTTTATGAGAGAAGCTTCAATGTTTGGACATATTCACCAACACTATTCTACTCAATGTATCCCAACATTTATACAAACTTTTGAAATATTGAATAAGCTCGTTTGGATTTGTATGTTGAATGAGTACAAACATTGCCAAAATGGAAGTCTAATAATATTTTGTTTCTTCGCTATTTCATGCCATCTTCCTATTTCACATATAAAATAATTGTGAGAAGAACAAAAAATGTTACTGAGAAAAGCAATAAGGTAAATTTAAGAGGAATCACCTTTGTTTTTCCTGGGGACAGATTGGAGCCAACATGCTTCACATTGCTAGGGTTGTATTGCTTAATTACAATCAACTTAGGGGGATGCATGTTTCTGATGCAATTGCTGAGCTTGACAAGGCAAAAGGTCTTTTAAACAATGCAATAAGGTTAGTGCTGTTTCATTACTAAAAAAAGAAAATAGGGGCTCTACAACCTATCTTCTGCCACTTTTTACTCTCCAATTTAGTTGATAATGATTAACATAGGTTAATTTGTTATTTCCCTAGTAATAAGTTATTCTCTGCCCTTGTCTGCATATCATATATTCGAACAAATATGTCTTGCTCATTTCTCTTTACGTGATAGGATAGCAAGGAAAGTTATTAGTAAATCGAAAACACAAAACAAGAAGCAAGGTTTTGGAGTTTCTGGAGAAACTAGGCGAGATGGTTATGCTGCAGTGATCATACTGGTTAGTTCCTTGTCAATAATAGATTATGTTGATAATATGAATCCTTTCTCTTGTATATTCAACAGAAAAATTTACATTGCTATTTATACTAAAAGAGTAGGCCTAACTAAGGAAGCATAATATCAATACATTAAATCAATAATCCTAATTTTAAGCTAATTCCCTAAAAATCAGTAATGAGATAAGCTGTCAACAGATTATCTGTCAGCTTCTTTTATCCAAATGTTTTAAGATTTTGTTGTCTATTTATGTGGAGATTTAAACAAGTCAACTTTGTTTCCTCCCATGGAAACAATTTCTTGTCAAGTTGAAAAAATTGGGATAGATGGAGTATGATATAAAATGATACTGTTTACAATTTGATCATTTATATTATTTTATTTAATGAGCTTGGATCCTTAGATTGTTAATGGCCAGAATAAGGTGATAATGATGTAATTAATATATTTCCCAACCATTATCTTTTCTTTACAGTTCTGTGCTGATATTTTATTGTTTATCCTCCATTACCTGATAAAAGAAGGATGCTTTTATTATCACTGCATTCACATTTTTCTGTTATGAGCTACCAGTTGACAAAGTCGATTTGAATTTCTTTCTTTGGCCTAAAAACTAATGAATTGGTGATATCAATATTTAAATTGCAAAAAAATAAAATAAAAAGTCAACATCATGTTAAATGTTAGTTTGTTAAAAATGTGTTGCTTTTAAATTATAATTCTCTTTGTTATCATGGGATGTGACCATTTTTTTTTTCATTGTGGTTGCAGTTGCAGTCGCTCAATGAACTAGGGCTTTTGGAGATCAACAGGCAAGAACTGCAGGAATCAGGGGTTAGTATTGTAACCTTCTGGTTCTCGGCATTTGGTTCAGGTTTCTTTGAAACAATTAACGATTTACAGTAGTTCTTGCTTTGGTCAAATTGACATTTCTATTTAGTGTTATTCATTTGATACCCAAGTTATAGTTAATGTTTGATTTGACACCTAAAGTACCTTAGGTACTTTTGTTTTTCAGTTCGCACAATGAACTCCCCCACACAATGGGTAAAATGACGACAAATAGTTAGTAAAATGCAACATGAGGCTAATATGCCACATCATTTTATTGGGGTGTGATTTTGTTTTGGGCAGTTTCTTAATTTCTTAAATAAAATAAAAAAAGATAAAGATAAAGAACATTGAAAACAAATTGGTATGTGAGGATAAAGGAAATAGGAAAAACAAGAGAGGGGCCTTACATATGATGATCTCCATTGAAATCAAATACCATCATGCTTCTCCTATGTTCTTTGGTAATTTTCCTTTTTTAAATTGAATAGTTTGAACAAATGTATAGATATGCTTTTCTTCACCTAAACTTATCTGACATGTTTGAAGATATTGAAATATGCCCATCGATGTCAATTTTCTATTCATCCTTGTGTTCTTGATGTAGTGACATGATTGGTAGTTTAGACTTATTTATTTCAAGCTGTCCTTTGACCATTGTACTAATAGTTACTATGGTTCCGTTGGGCTACAGGCAAAGTTGTCATCCACTCCTGAGGTCAAAAATGCACATTTTGAATGCATTTCTGCCTACAAAGAGGTACATCGCCTGGCTAATGTCTTATATTTATTTTAATCACTCATTTTATTTTACTCTCTTACATTGGTGAGTTGACTTGTTCTTTTTCTTATGCGGTGCCTGGTTTCTTTTAAATTCTTTTCTTGTCATCACCCATTTTTTTCTCACTTATCCTTTGGAGTTGAGTAGAACCATTCATGTTGCTCAGACACCTGCAAATTAGGTCAATTATCCCTTTTGTACTATAATTTCTTTATTCCAAATATCATCTGTTATATATGTTTTGTATTTTTGGAGCAAAATTGTTTGTCTTATTGCATTTAATAATCTCCTATGCAGCCTAATGCATCCGACAGCACTTTGAAACCAAGTTAAATGCAACTCTCTTTTACCCTTAAATTATGGCTTGATACTTGCATGTTTTCATTGAAATAGAAAGCTTAAATCTTGAATTAAATGTATGTTGTTGCAAGAATGTCAATTGTTTTAAACTATACAATGCAGTTGGCAACTGAAAGGTTAATCGGTGATTCGACGCAAGTAAAGGCGGAGTATCTTTCTTGTTTGAAGCATCTTTCAAGTTTGTTAGATGCTGAAGGCACAACAGAATACAGAGGAACAACATTACAGGAGCTGAAGGATGAAATCAAGCGTGTAGAAGATGATATTTCGCAGTCGAGGAGGCATAAAAGCTAAGCCAGGCTACCCAACACCTTATTTTGATTCAATTTTCTGAAATATACTTTCCATTCCTGTTTGAAGAAAATTTTATGACTTCTTCAAATAAAATTTTATGCCAATTTCATTTCAATGGATATGAAGGAATTGAAGTGCAAATGATTGTTAATTTTAGAGGGATGGTTATGTTGGGATGTTAATTTTTTTTGAATGACACTTTTTTTTTCTTCACTATCTTAAAATTGCATGTAAACAAACATGAAAAAATTACGCAAATAAGAGTTAACAGTTGGTTCGTTCAGTTATTAGATGAGCCATCAAAATCATGTTATGCCAACTTATGACCATTAATTTGTTTAAATGCTGAAGCTAACAAAGTTTTTAGAAAAAGGAAATTATATTCGTTTATGATTTTATTTACATGCTCATTGATATTCGTCTTTAACATCTTTCTTTTTGTCGAAAAAATATGATGGTACTTGAAAAGGCTTCCTCGTGTTTCTTTTGTCCTAATAGGACAAATTTTCTTCTCTTCGAGACTTCCAAATGGAATATAATCCTAAGTAGACCAAATGTCTTTGCGATTAGTCAAATGAGTGCTTGCTTGGTTTGTTGGTTATGGGGAATGGGTTAGTTATTAAAATATTTAGATTTGGAGTTTAATTATGTGTAACTAATTATGATGTGTGGATCTTTGATTCTTGAGCATACGTAATAGTAAAATTTTTTCAAAATGTCAGAGTTGTATGATTTGAATCCTAAATATAATGGTAAAACAATGAGATCTATCTAGGGCTATACTCTTTTATTTGACATTGATTAAAATAAAGTTTTTGAACATGCATTGTTTGTAATTTATATTATATTTATACTTATGATTGCATTTATAAATTCTTTAAAAAATAGTCTTTTTAACTCTATATTTAAATTTAATTTGGTTTGAATTTGAATTCAATTTTGTTGCATGCTTGATTTTATGTAAGATAAGTTTTTTTTTATATAAAATTTAAATGTTATTATATTATCTAATGTTAAAAAAACCAATATACTAAACTTTAAACTAATAGATAAAACAATAAATTTAAACAAAATTTTTGTTCTAATATTGCAAAAAAAATAAGGCTAAATTACTTAGGTGTTCCTATTTTGTAGGGACTAAATCAAATTAGTCCCTTTATTATTAAATGAAACAATTTAATCATTGTACTATTAAAAAGAATCAAATGAATCAAAATTATAATAGATTTACCATTTACTATATAAAAAATGTCTTGAAATTTATTTTTTTCAATTGTAGTTCAATTTTAAATAGAATATTTCATTTACAAAACCATAAAAACTTTAAAAATATTAACTCCATTAAACCCTAAATGATATATTTTGAATCTAAATATTTACTATATTCTAATTTGAACTAAATTGATCTATTTAATAGTAATGTTGGGGATCGACTCGATTAAGTAACGAACAAGTAAAAAATAGCAGAAGAAATTGAGAAATTGAATACACAAATTTAACGTGAAAAAACCCCTTCAAAGAGGAGAAAAAATCACGAGCAATGATAATTTTACTATAATGACAAAAGAACGAAGAGTACAAAAGATGGAGATAAAAAACTAAATCCCGAAACCCGAAAATAAAGAACCCTCAAAACGTAAACACAAAATTCTTCAAAAGTGTTATGAGTTCTAATATTTTAATGGATGTATTTTCTAAGGTTGTAAAAGAGTTTATTATAAGCTAAATTCATAGGCCAAATAATAATAAAATAATCTAGACTAATACGAGTTTGACTGAAACAAATAAATAAAGTTTAATTGGGAGATTATCTTTCAAATTTGACTGAAATACGTGGCATACTCAACAAATCTTCACCTTAACTCATATTTCTACAACGCCATCTTTGCCAAAGCTTGTCATAGGAATTAATTGAGTCGAATTTGTGCTTAGAAGCTGGAAGACTTCTAGCCTTTGACTTGTGCATTGCCAAATCAAAATTAACCCTGGTTTGATTTTCACAAACATAGTGCCCTAACTTTTCAAAACCTGTATCCAAAAAAGAACATTTCTTCAACGAAATAGTCATACCTTTTTCCTTCCTATGACCAAGTTGCCTCTGCTACAAACGAGTTGATTTCGACTCCATAACGAACGAGGGATATCCGGTTTCACTGATCACTATAGAACCTTCCAGAATATAAAAATTGTTGGTCCTTTTACCTTTTAACAAAACAAGAGCCCCATGAGACACCTTAATACCGCTCGACTCGATGTTGATTCTGCAACCTTTTCAGTCTAAAATACTCAATGAGATGAGATTCTTTCGTAAATCAGGTACATACCTAACATCTGAGAGTGTCCTAATCGTCCCATCGTGCATCCTAATTTCAATAGTACCAATGTCGATTACCTTACATCTTGAACCTAGGATCCACTCAGACGTAAGATCAGAGTTATTGCTCGTTGACACTAACAAGAAATCATCACTGCTTTCATCGGCCAAATTAGCACCAGCTACATTTTCCTCGTTACTCTCAGTAATCGTTTTATTTTGCAGTTTATAATAATCTACTTTGACGTGACTTAACTTCTTATAATAGCAACACCTTTTGTCTCGCTTCTTTGATGCTACCAAAATGAAAGTTTGCCTATTTGCATTGCTATCGGAACCAAACTCATTGTCGAGTTTGTCTTTACTTAACAAATGACCCTTCACATCCTCGAACGAGAGTTTGTCTCTGCCATAAATCATAGCCTCCCTAAAAGACTTGTATGAAGAGGGTAAAGAGCACAATAATAGCATAGCCCGATCTTCATCGTCAATCTTAACCTCAATACTCTTTAAATCATTCGAAAAAGTAATAAATTGACTAATTAGATATTTAAGAAGTTCACTTTCATTCATGTAAAACGTAAATAGACGTTGTTTCAACGTTAAACGGTTAGCCATAGACTTAGTCGCATAAAGTGTTTTTAACATTTTCTACAAGGCGGATGAGGTTTTCTCCATCAATACCTCTAGCAATACCCTATTCGCGAGGCACAACTGGATTGCAGACAAAGTCTTTTCATTAAGCTCTTCCCATTCTGTCTAATCTAGATTCTCATGTTTTTTTCCCGGTAACAACTTTTTTAGGCTGGTCTAAACTAGAATTGTCATATCCGAACTTGCCACAGATTAAAATTTGTGATACCATCAAACTTCTCAATGTCAAACCTTGTTGTTGTCATCTTTAAATGGACTGATATACGAAAATTGAATTAGCTCTGATACCACTTGTTGAGGAGCGACCCGATTAAGTAATAAACAAATAAAAAATAACGGAAGAAATTAAGAAATTGAGTATACAAATTTAACATGGAAAAATCCCTCCAAAAATGATAAAAAAATTACGGGTAAAAATAATTTTACTATAATGACAAAAGAACGAAGAGTACAAAAGATAGAGATAAAAAACTAAACCTTGAAACTCAAAAATAAAAAACCCTCAAAACGTAAACACAAATTTTCCAAAAGTGCTAATCTTTTAATGGTTATATTTTCTAAGGTTGTAAAAGAGCATATTTATAGGTTGAATTCATAGGTTAAATAATAATAAAATAATCTAGACTAATTAGAGTTCGATTGAACCAAATAAATAGAGTTTAACTGAGAGATTATCTTTCAATTTTGACTGAAATACGTGGTATACTCAACAAGTACAAGAATTAATTTGATCATATTACTATAATGGAGATAAATCTAGTACATTCGCACAAAAAGAGGCATAACTTTGATTTGATTTGAATGATAGGGAAGGCTCAGAGGTGCGGCAGTGTTGGAAAGTAGAGGGAAAGACATAATAATTTATCGTAAATTCAACTGTTTTATCCATCAAGTGTGTCAAAATTTATTAGGGTTTGAGTAAAATATTAGATCCAAAAAATGGGATTGAGCAAAAAGATTAGATCCGTTTAAAATATAAGCAGGGTTTATGTCTTAATCTAGTTTGACTAGTTTTTAAGTTGATAATATTGTATATTATGTTATTCTTTTATATGTTATATAATTTATAACACATAAAAATTAAATTTATAGTAATATGTAAAGTTCCGCAACAAGTTTAAGTGTTCTTATGGATATTGTGGAGAGATCGTATTTTGACCAATGGTGAAATATCTCGAAGGCACATGTCAAATGAGAGCCATTGTCTCTAATGTGGTCATGTTATTGAGACAGGTATTCATGCAATTTGAGATTGTTCTTTCTCGAGAACAGTTTGGAATGTTGTGATTTCTTCCAATACTAGAAGTATTTTTTTCTCATATGATCTTAATGAGTGGTTAGTGTTGAACTTGACTAATCAAAAAGGCTTTAGGTGCAAAGAGGTGAACTAGTCGACTTTGTTTTCCATTATATGTTGGCTATTATGGAAACCTCGTAATAATTTTATTTTCAAAGACAACCATAATAGTACCGAATCAATAATTTCTACAACATTAACATGGACTATGAGCATGAAAAAATCAAGTACAAGTGATTTTCTTAGACATACTAGAGCTACTTTTAATAATTGGATGCCTTCGAAGCAATGTTTGGTCAAATTAAATATAAACAATGCTATTTCGGGTAACACTAATGACGAGTCAATAGGAGGAGTTTTCAGAGACTCGCCTGCAAACCGGTTACATTGCTTCACAATGAAAATTGGGAAGGAAAGAATTTTTAAAGTTGAAGCTAGAGCTATTTTAAAAGGACTCCAAATTGCATGGGAAGCTGGCTATAGACATTTGAAACTAGAATGTGATAATGCAATGGTAGTTGAATTGATTTTGGTTGGAGAGGTTGCTGTTAATAGGATGACAGAGTTGCGACTGATTTATCAACTCTTAAAACGCAATTGGAGTGTACAAATTTGACATATTCCTAAAGACCACAACAAAGTTGTTGACCATACGGCTAAAGTAGCTGGTCCTAATTTTAATAGTTTATAGAGATTTGAAGAACTCCCGGACTAAGCTCTAAGGTTGCTGCATGAAGATTTGAATGCAATTGTCTCTTATTGTTATTTAGGAATTTCACTAGTTTGTAAAAAAAAAAAAAAGGTTGAATATTTAGTATAATAATAATGTATTATTTTTATTTTACAAGTTAGCTTAAAAAATTGACATGTGTTGCCAATCCTATTCGTGAAATTTAAAAACTCTATTGGGAGTGCACTAAATATTTTATTATATAATACTACTCTATAAAGCAAATATTAAAAATGATAAGATAATTAAATATAAAATTATAATAAATAAGAAATATAAAATCATTAAATATTAAATGAAGTTAAGCTACCATTAACAAATATAGACAGAGTTTGCAAAATTTTAAGGTCATACTAAAGCAATCTTATTCAAACATGAAATATATTAATAATCCCAACGACCCGGTCACTAACACCTCTAACAGTAAACAAAATGAAGTAAAAAGAAATGCAAAAACCCAAAACCAGATCGTTAAGAAAAGAGAGTGAAGTGAAGGACGCCACTGCTTACCGTATAATCTTAAGTCCTCCAACTACAACTCCCCCCCCCCCCCCAAATTCCATCCTAACTGCGGGTTTATCGCAGTTTCAGAGAGCGAAAGAGAGATGGTTTATCGCAGGTTTCTTTGCATAAAAGATGCCGTAGCTTGCATTAACGACAAAGTTGATTTAATCGCCGTCATTCTTAACTTCAGTTTGCCCCAAACAACCAGAGGCACCGGTACTTACAATTTCTTTACCCGTTTTAACTGTGATTATTACTATCACTGGTTGTGTTGATACAAAAGCCGGACTTACGGCTGCTACCGCTTATTTATGATCCTTATATGAAATGGAAATGTGAGAGATGATTCTTTTTTGGGGGAAAAAAATCTTTTCTTTTTCTATTAATGTTCTTGATGGGTTTTTTTTTCCTGGTTGTTGTAAACTTTATTTTGCTCAACCAGAATTTATGGTTTCTTTGCAGATTATGTATGTAAGCTAAAAATAATTGATGAGTCACACCCCGAGATTCCTGTTCATGTATTTGCTCAAGAAATAGACCATCTTCCTTTTGTTGCGGCTGTTGGTGATATTATTCACCTTTCACGTGTCGTGGTATACTCTGAAATCCTATGTGTTTTCCTGTTTTCCTTCTGTTTTCGAAGTTTTTTTTCAAGTTAATATTGCTTGTGTTTGGTCAGTTCTTATTTCAATTTTATTTATTATTTTTCTTGAAAAGCTTCTATTCTTTGTTGAAGCTCTTCTCAGTTAAACAAGTGAAGGGGATTAGGAAGAAATTATCTGAATTTAGTATAAGGAACTAATCCTTGGTTAATATTAATCTTATAACTGTATCCATTATCCATTAAATAGAATTTGGTGATTGAAATTAGTATAAAGAGGTTATATATGTGACCTTAATATAAAATGACTCAACTTGATGTCAACTGCACTTGCATATGATTGCACTTGTATTTATAACTACATAGTGGCAGGAAGGATTTGAGTCTCATGGCTAGTAGTTAAGAGGCTTTGGTTGCATGTCAGCCAAGTATCCTAAAAGTTTAAGGTATTAGCTTTGGGTTTGATTGAAACTTAATGTCTAGCATTTTATGAAGTATTTCTTGTTGTATGAACAGTGGTCAGTCAGGTGAATAATTTATTGCCTTCAAGTTTCATATTTTTCATTTTCCTTAGATGATGTTTTTATTTTATATAAGTTTAGTTTGAAAAATGTAATTATCTTATGCGGATGAGAATCTATGAAGGAGATGTATATGCTATATTCAACAAAAGGTTCTCTTTATTTGCTTTATATGACGGGAAAGATGTTGAAAATTTCCAACCTTATCAAGTTCTTTTGAGATATGAAGCGAGAAAACATGATGCAATGATAATAGCAGGTCTGAGAAAATGGTTAGCGAGTTCACATGTCATTGACGGTATGCTTCTTGTTTTCTATTGATATCTATATTTCACCTTTAACTGGCAGGTTATTTGTCCTTAAGTATTGATAGTTATAATCTCTCAATTAACATCAATCTACGTTTGAATGCTCTAACAAATGTCAAATTTGTATAGTTGGAGTAATAGACTTTTCCGAAGCTGCTTGCATTCCTACTCCATTCTCATGCTTCTGTTAAAAAATTCAAAAACTTCATATTGTTATTTTTTGTTTCTGGATTCAATGCTTATCTAACTTTTTTTGGTTGGTCTTCAGTTTAAGGGTTTTTTTCTATTTAAGAGTTTGCCATCAATCACTTTTGTATTATGCTAAAACAATGCGTGGGGATTTTGGTTCCATGTGTATATAGATTAAAAGCCATGCATGCGCACTGCCTCTTTTTATGTGATTCTGTCATCTAATTATGATGCCAAATATCTGGTCATTATCATCAACAAAGGCAAAAAACTCACTGTTCCTTTTCTTTTTCGTAGAGCCAAACTTCTCATTATTGAAGGAGATCAACGAAGTGGGTCTGGTAAATTTAGTATGCAAGGTATTAAACCACATCTCTGGTTATCCTGTGCTAATTTTTTTTTTTTTTTAATCTTGGTATTTTTCAAATATATCCAATTTATTCAGATGTTAATACTGCTTTTAGATTATTTTGAGGTGTTCTGATCCATCTTCTTATTTAATGTTTGGTCCTACTAAGGTTCTATATATATGCAAAACTACTGATGATAAGTGGATGGCCTTTATTTGGGATGGAACTGATGCGCCACCTATAAGTATTTATAAAAAGTGAGTTGATATCTTTTAGTTTCTCCTCTGTTTATTTAAACCTTCAACTTTAAAGTATAGGTGAAACTTTCTAAATTTCTAAATGTACATTGCAAAATAAGTTCTAATTTTCTTCAAGGGCTGCACTGGCATGCATTTAACTTCTTATATAGAGAAGTTTCTATAGCAGGAATTTAGACCTTCACAATGAGCTACCATTGTTTTGGTATCCTTGCAACCAATTTTTTTCAAACGTTTATCCAAGTACTTAAAACTTTTAATAGTCATTTACATTTATACATAATCAGTGAGTTATTTGGTCTGTATGAGCTGGCTATTTTCTGGTACTATTGTTGTTAACTTTGTTACTTCTTTGATGTAAAAAAAAGGACTATTCATCACCCCCAAAATGTCTATCAACAGTTTTGGGGAACAGTATCTTCTTAAAATTTAGATCAGGTCTATCAACAGTTTTAACTTTGTTATGATCAAAGTTGACTTCATTTATGACTTATGCCTAATTGGACAGCTTTTAGTTTTACAAGCACAATACTGATGCTTGCTATGCGCCTATGTCTAGTTCTTTCTTTCTTTATTGTAATCTAACAGATTTATTCATTTAATGAGTATGCTCCCCAGGCCAGAAGATGAAGAGCATAATCCACTCCCTCTACATGTCAAACCGTTGCCTTCGGCAGGAGATGTGCTACATACATTTCCTACCGTTGGAACTATATTAAGGCTGATCTTTGATGTTGAGTGCATGCCATATATCCTTCAGTTGCTGAAAGTTTGTCAATGGTTCAAACTTTTTTGTGTGGAATGCAAAGTGCATGAAGGATTATGGTATGGTGTGTTCACATCATATTCGAAGATCCGAGATATACCAAATGTTGATATTCTTATACTTGAGCGCCAGAGGTGATCTTTTTGTCAATGGATTAAACAAATAGATTGTTTATTCCCTTTTGATTGATATTCTTTTTGGAACTTTTTGATATCTCACTTTCTTACATTATCCATACATGTCAGCAATTATGACTGCCGGTCATTAGGTAATCTAGATCGGATGCCATCCTGGAGCTGTCCGTGGCCGTCAAAAATCACAGGTCCCATGTGACTATAATTTGTTTTAATTTCCTATTTATTAATATATTTGATTCAATTTCCTACATGCAGTTGTCACATTTTTCCTGAAACATATTAAAATCGATTAGAGATGCTGTACTTGTGATCTTTTTATATGCCCTTGACCTGAGGTTAACTGCAGTGCGCCATTTGCTACATTGATGGATGTTCTCACTTGTCAAAAGGTATTATACACTCCTGCATTTTTCTTTTGATCAAAAGGTATTATACACTCCTGCATTTTTCTTTTGATCAAAAGGTATTATACATTGATGGTCCCTGTCCCCTCTTTCCCTTGCTGTCCCAGCCACCTCTTTCTCTTGATCCATTACTTCACACCCGAGCACCTTTGAAACCCTTTTGAATTATCTGCAATCCCTTTTTTTTCCTCACAATCAATCCCCTACATAATTGGTCTGTCAAGGTTAGGTGAGCTCCGGTTGAGCTTGTTTTGAACTCGGTTTGGGCTTTGTAGTGTACATTCTTTTTTGCTTCAAGGTTGGCTGCTTAATTGCTGTAGTGGTTCCAATTGGCATTGGCTGGCAGGATGGTCTAAGTAGTTTGAGCATTGGTTATTTTCTGTTTTCTTGTGATGAAAAAGATGGTTTTCTTCTCTTTTTCGATTGCAATAGTCTTGTTTGGGTGCTTTTCCCTTCTTTTATCTTGATGTCTTGGATAGGCTAGTGACTACTTTTGGTAGAGAGGACCAAGCTTGAAGGTTTTACCATGTTCAAGGTGTTTCCATTGAGAGTAAAGGGGATGGGGAATGGTCATATTTAGCTTGAAGGCTATGGCCATAGCATTTTAGAATTAGAGAGTAATGTTTTAACTGGAGTAGTGTTTATTTGTTGTTTGGATAACCTTCCAGGTAAGAAAGAAATTCAGGTGTGTAATACGATTCGTTGCTGTAATTCCATGGCGAGTAGAGGATTTCCGCTCTCCTGATGGAGTTTATAGGGTTAAGTTTACCCTAGAGGATCCAACTGCCCGAATCCATGCTTATTCTTATGCTGAAGATGGGGTAAGGACATACATTCAACCATTTCTCAATCATTTTACAGGAACTCTTGAATTCAATGTTGCAGGCTAGGATCATGATTGCAACTTTGTATATATTATGGCATTCCTCATGCGTCCTGTATATTTGGTTAATTCTATTTAATCTGCATTGCTTAAGGAGAAATTTTTCAATGGATTATCCACTGATGGACTGAAAAAGAAGCTAAATGAGTTGCTTGGAGTACCTAAAAGTGATGATGATGGACAGGAGGAAATTGAGGGTGGTGCTAGAAATCCACCATGGGTACAATGTTGCTTGAAATCTCATTCCATTAAACGGCGCCGTTGGATATTTGATACCAAGCTTGTTGGTTAACAAGTTTGACTGTACTTGCTTGGTATGTAGGTAGGTTAGGTTAAGCTTTGGACTAACAAGGAATTAATTTAAGATTGATTAGGCCTTTTTGCTTTTGCACTTGCTAGCTATGTGTATATTTCGCAAGACATTAGTGACTACATTATGTGTATATATGTAAATCTGATATCCCTTTGCCTTAATAATATATATATGTATGTATATATTTTTTGTATCTTATTGGCCTTGGAATTAGAATACAAGATGAATGCCTCGCATGCATGCTCGTGGGTTATTAGCAAAAGGGCCAACCTCACCCCATCTGGGTTTTGTTTGCTGATCTCTATCAGTTAGCATAGTCTCTCACATCCCTCTCCTAATTTTGTTGAAATATAAAAATTTTCCTAATCGGTAATGTACATGTGTTACTATGGATAAAATTAATAAAGTGTATCACATAAAACATCATTAAGTGATGTATATGTTATCATATACTAAAATGTTAAAACTAAGTAATAAAATGAGTATTATATATAATATCACAATCTTCCAAATATTTCTGATGTTTCATAATTTTTTTGTAATAATTTATTTATGTAACTTTATACTTCATAGTATACAATATTTGTAACATATACATAACTAATACATAAAAATGAGTATTATAAACGTTGTATACATGCAACAGCAAAAATATTACAAAAAGTTTTAACAATTTATGTAGTGTAAAATATTAAATATGTTTATTATCGAGTTTATCCTATCAGTAAATAAAAAAAAAAAATTGATGTGGAAGATCCATGCTATGGCGGGGCATGGCATTTCCAAATTGGAATGTGAAGGGAAAGACAAAACAGAGCATACACAAGAAAAAAGAGAGTTCCCAAACAAAAGAAATGCCATTTTCTATTTTTCATAACAAGTAAATTCCTAGGACTGTGACGTGGACACCCAAAACCCAATTGTTTGGTTTTTGGATTGTCGAAGTCAAGTGAGAAACCAAACCCAACCCAACCCAACCGCATTAGCTTAACTTTCAACCTCTTCTCTTCTCTTCTAGTGACTCGTTCATTTCCCTTTTTCATTTAATGCTCTCATTCATTTCTAATAACCAAGCAATCTCCCGATTTAGATCCCAACCACTCCCACCCTCCTTCTTCGTTAAAGCCAAAACATAACTATGACAACCCAATATCACATGTTCTAAGTGACTGAGTTTTCTCATGGCAAACAAGGATCTAGAATTTGTGAAAGCAGCTGCTTGGGCATGGTACCAGCGTGGTAGTTCCGGTTCCCCTATGGCCATACCAGAATTCGATGTCATACGGACTCGACGAGCTCCTGGTCCTGGGCCTTCACGTTACAAGCTAGAAGCCATGAGAAACAACAGCAAGAACAGCATGGGATCTCCCACCACCACCACCCATAATTCTCTACTGGATCCTTGGGAAGTCCAAAGCATTTCAAAGAGACTTGATCATCTTATTCAGCTGAGTGGGATCCAATTCTACGAGGAGCTTTTGAGGATAGATGCAGATTTTGTTGTAGATGATCATCACCGCCCCAAGAAAAAGAGCAGCAGATGCAGTAAGTTGAAACGGTTTCTGCTAAGGCGTCGTGTATGTGGCACAAACCATGACGTCGTTGAAACTGCATACCGTCGCCACATACCCAAAAAGCCGACGTTTGGTGAATTCCATTAGAGTTTTTTGGTCTACTTGTTCTAGGTATGTCATTTCCTTCATTCAGACCCTGCCCTGCCTTGTATCCTATTTGCTTCATTAGTGTTCTTTTTTGGGGTTGTTGTTTTGAATAAATGTATTTTATGATTGAAAAAAAGCAGAAAAAAAAGCTGACTATCAAAGAAAGGTGCTACGTGGTCCTAAATTCAATCTCAAAATATGTTATACGTCGCTACTCTTTTTTCTCAGGTGGTGTATAAGGATTATTATGAGCCTACGACATAAGATTAATCAATGTTACCAGTTAAGTTCAGCAGGTAAAAACTAATTAGATAAAAATTGAATCAATGTTTAACCGTTAAAAAATCAGTAGATTATCGAATTGGATATAACTAACGAATTTTACATTTTATATTAAATATCATATTTACATTAAATTAAACACTTTTTTTTTAATAAGTTCTTTTACATTAACAAGTGAAGAAAGCATCAAATCAATTTTTATTTAATTCCATATTTTTACCCTTATATTAAATTCTGATCAAATCCAAGATTCCGAAACAATCATCTTTACTTTTAATTTTAATATATAGTTTCTTTTATAATTCATTTTCTACATATATATATATATATATATATATATAACAAATACTTTTTAATAATATAACTGGAGTTCAATGTAGAGTAAATACTAATATTTTCACAATATTGAAATGATTAACTTGTGCAATATGCCTGATTATTTCGAGACATTCAAACAAAATAATAATTCATTTTTAATAAAACAAAACACAGTGATTCTTACATCCCCAATAATCAATCAATGATAAGATAATCCTAATAATAAAAATCACTGTGGGGGTATTAAAAAATGACACCAAACGCTGCCAATGTTTTAAAGGAAAATGCACTGTATATTTCATGGCAGGCTGATGTTCCTACAATATCTAAATAGGAACGAAAGAACCCAATGGATGCTACAAGGAATATGAATATGGAGGAAATTCAGCTTAAGAAAAGAAACATCTCGGCCACAAATCAAAAGGGGCTGATATGACGTGCCAACCTTAACAAAATCTCCGGCACGAGGCGTTTCCTTGGAGGTGCCGAAGCATCCTTGGCGAGAGCTTCCTCATCACCAGCATGTATGACGGAAACCACATGATCAAATAGATCATCTTTTCCTCCTCTTAATGGATCCTGCATAGTAGTAGTAAATTTAAGGGGCGGAAAGAAAGAGTTTATTGGTAAAATTCTTATGGAGGTCCCTGTATTAAAAGTCAAATTGTATTTTGACCCTTTACTTAAAAAATGAATAAATTAGTCCCTATACGTTAGTTCAAAGAGTAAATTGGCCTTTTCTGTTAAAAAATTCATCAATTTGTACTACAAAATACAAGTATCGTGGACGGAATACCACGTGTACCTCATGCTGACATACAAGAACAAATTTTTAACAGTAAAAATGGATGTAATTTTTAACAAAAAGATTAGTTTGTTCTTTGATCTAAGATATAGGGACTAACTTGCCTATTTTTTAAGTAGAGGAGGCAAAATGCAATCCTACTCCTAGTACAAGGGCCTCCATGCTACTTTATTGAGTTTATTGATGCCATATTGACAAATATTTGTTGCAAATTTAACTGCTCAAGGACTGGAAAGCTGGGAAACCTTCAAGTGCCGTACCAAAAAAAGAAGTGCAGTAGAGATCATTGTTTAGTGAATTGGGTGCATTTAGTCAGATAATTCCAAGCACCAGTAAAACAGCATATGCTAGTTGTTAGTACTATTAGAATTACTGTTTCCAAGTAAAGCTTCAAGTAGTTTAAGCTAAGTTCACAAAGATCTGGGGAAATTGATTTATTTCCCTGTTAAGTTAAACTAAACCGAAGTTCGACATTGTCATCCCAGTTTATATGTAGATTTAAAAGGACCACGAGTCAAGTATGATAATGAATGTGAAATGCGAATTTTTTATATTAGTTCATTCACATAACAAAAGATTAGAGGTGGATGACTAGACTGCAGTAAAACAAGATATTAAAACCTATATTGACATTAAAAAGCTAGCAATAATCACTAACCTGTAAAAACAGATCAGTATGGGATTTTCCTTCATATAAAATTACTTCTGCCTCAGCTCCTACCCCTTTAAGAGCTTCTACAAGGTTTATACTGCACAGTAAACGTCAATGTCAAGAAACAATGCACCTGTTTCTGTGAAAAATAGCAGTAAATCCATTGCAGCAGTATGATGTCTGTTCATCAAAATACATTCACTACAGAGCACAATCCGGCAGAATCATTCCAATTGCAATCGTTATTACTTAATACATCTTATAATTCCATAATAAAAATATAATGGAATTAAATAGAAGTAAACGAAGGTATTAAATGGTTAACATCTAGGTGCTATATCCGATAGAACTTAGTTACCACTATGTCAACAGGCATTCTAACCTGGCATCTGATGGTATTGAATAATCTGAAGTTCCATGAAAAAGTTTAATAGGAGGAAGAAGAGAAGCAGCTTCTCTATTGCGTGGATCTTTTATTCTAACTTCAGGAGAAAATTGTTCAAAGGATTCTTCCCCTTCCATGATGCTGTAACATTGAAACAGAGCTTTAGCTGGCCAATAAATGGTACATGGGGTAGTAAAAGGAAAATAATAAGCATAGAAAGAATAGTTACCAGAAAAATATTATAGGGACTATACCTTAAAAAGATGGAACGATAAAGGCCTCGATTGTGAAAATGGTCGACCAAATTAAATAAATTGTACCTATTCACAATTTAAACAGGAATAAGCACGTATCTGGGTACAACTAGCAATCTGTTTATACAATTTAAAAGGGGAATAAGACCATGTAATGTACAACTATCAATCAACAGAAAAGGATTAACTGGTTCCATAAGAAAACTAGTTTCAGTTAATGTTGTCTCTTTTAAAAGGCAAAATTTAGTGTGTAGTAACTAAGCTAAATTTCTTTCTGGCATATGACAGGTCGGAAGCAGGTTGCTTACCGGCTAATACTTGAGAAGTCAATACACCACAAAATGTCTTTTTAAAATAACATAACAAAAAGCACTGTACACAAGTCATTCCCACTGCAGTGATATTGTCTTGCAAGATATCTTTTAGGAGATTCAGAAAGGGTGGAAACTATGATAAAAAAGATCAAATTCCAGAGTGAAAAGATGCATGAAATCTAAGGAGAATTATTTACAAATCATGAACTTAGAACAAACCATCAAAACAAAACAACAGCAGTGATTCAAGATATTGACAAGATGTACTTTCCAAAAAAAAAACATCAACAAATGCTTCACAAAAAAAGGTATAGCTAAATGTCTTTCAGCTGGGTATTATCTGAAGCATTAATGTTCATAACCATTTAAATGAGACAGTCATGCACCCTACATAAGAAGAAATGAAAAATGTAGCCGGTTGCTCATTCATTATTAGGACAAAAACATTTTTATCATACAAAAGGTAATAAAAGGGTATTCAGATAGCATCATGAACTTGGTAGTCACATAAAGATCCTGGTGAATCGTTAATCCCGTTGCTTATATACACTGATTAAGCCCCACAAAACTGGGAAAGTATGACATTCTGCACATAATAGATAAAAAACCATAAAAGTTTACCCTCCAGATAAGCCAAAATAAGCTTTTATTTGGGAGACACTCCAGGTGGTGCTTTGTCCTCTAGATTCTTTAATTGCTTGCTCCAAAAGAACACAAGCAGAAATATGTGCTCCCGCTGACTGCCCCATTAAATAGATTCTATTCAAAATAACCATAAAAGAGTAAATTGAGATAATAAAGAAATAGAAGAGGCATGCATAATCAAAGAAAGCAGTCAGTCACCTATTAGGATCACCTCCAAATCTGTCAATGAGATTGCAGACAAATGAGATCCCTTGAGATACATCTTTCACCATATCACTAATGGTTCCCTGGGGAAAGTTCCTGCATACAAATATCAAGCAAAGATGGTTAGCACTAGAAGAAAAGAGACAGGATTCATAAATGAATCAGTTAATAACAGGGGAGGGAAACTGTATGGAGCATAGAGGCAAAATCATTCATTGGATATGGTATTTTGTTAATGAAGTATTTATTTCAACACTTAGAATACTTCATACGTGGGTGGCATTTTTGGCAAACATGAACTCTAGCACCATGCCGTGGCATCAACCAAATTAATACCTGTAATCAACACATGCTACTATGATATCTCTTTCTGCCAATTGTAGTCCTAGAAGAGAACCCCAAGCCTTGTACCTAAATCAACAGAAAAGTTCAGAAACTTAACATTAAAAACAATGAATAATATTATATACTTACAATAAATATTAACGGTCAGCTAGACATGAAAGAGGTTGATACACCATTTGATCATTCAAGTCCACTGAATGAGCAATTTCAGCCTTAAATTCTCTTTGGGTTTATAGAGACCTCAAATAATATATTTCAATAGATGATTATCAAGTTCGTAAGAACAACCCAATGCAGAACCCTTTATGAAATATTAAGGAATTTTAAAGCTATATCATGTATTTCATACTTATGTTGGATTTATGGTTGGAAGCAACAAAAGCTTGATTTAGTTCCACCCATTCTTCCACCTCATGTTCTCTCTGCCTCCGTTTTTCCCTTTTTTAAAAGTTTGATTTAGTTCCCACTAATTCTTCCACACCATGTTCTCTCATCCTCCAAGTTCCCACTCATTTTTTCAGTTAATCAAATCAATTCATCAGTTTGGTCAATTTTATGTCAGTTTAATCAGTTTTTGAAACCGTCTGAACCGACGAACGTTCAACTCTACCAAATTAAATGAAAATGCACAATCCACAGTTGTATATTAAAATGAGACCGATACACCATGCAGCAATCTCAAGTCACTCACCCAATTATCCATGCTCCCCCAGTCACAAACACCACAACTGGCTTTAGGCCATTAGTATTTGTGGGCAAGTAGAGATCCAATCTGTCAAACCACCATCAAAGAGAAAACAGCAGCATTAATATATGATATGTAACAAGCAAGTTCGTAAAATCTTACTGCTAGTCTTTTTGTTTGATGAGCCAGGTTTGATCCATAGCTACTAGAAGTAAGAGTCCAGCATTCTGCCAGCATAATGCATGGTTCTTGGCCTAACTCCATAATTATATGTGTCACATATTCACATACCTATTCCTTGGTTGATCTCCATAAACAATACTCCGTCGCACTTGGCTCGAGAAAAAGTAACAGTACGCAACTGCAAAGATTTACAAGAAATGCTTAAGAAATCATATTCTATCAATCTGAAGATATTTGAAAGCAACCAACAAAAGTAACTATTTCTGGCATAGGCGAACAAAAAAGCAGAAAGCTGTATGATCACATACTTCACAAATATAATTATCTCTAAACTGCCTAAGCATGAAGGCAAACATAAGGCAACTGTCATTTATTCCCATGCAAGCAGCTGTATGATCACAAACTTGATTGCAACTCCCAGCAGACACGAAAAGTTGTCCCCCTTGAATCCAGTTAGTGGGAGAACTATGACACATAGGGTAGTGTTACAGTTCAGTCAATGAATTCACTTAGTCACTGAGAATTCAAAAAGTTCTAGAAACATATATTGTTAATGAACATTCTAAAATGACCCCACCGGGAAAGAAATATTGGGTCAATATATAGTATTCAAATATTTTTGTAAAAGATCATGCGGGTCATATATATATATATGAGCTTGAAAGGAACTCTGATAATTTCAAAAGTTTTTAGATAATGCTACATATCAAATGAGCTAAACAAAAAATAATGAATAGGTTATGCAAAATATACTAAGTTCCCAACACCTTGAAGTCCTTTTCCTTTTTCCTCATTTTTATATTTACCCTTTTTGCTTCTTAGATGATTTACAAGAGGCAACCTCTTGTTAAACTTTCACTTTAGCCAAAATCTACTATTTTCATGTAAGAAGAAAAGTAAATTATTCCTGATAACAAGTTTGCAAGTTCATACAGAAGATATCATCAATCAATAATATAGAAAATACCTTGAAGAAAACCAGGCATAAGAAGCAAAGCATAACAAGCAAGGGCAACCAATCTTGTGTACCACCGGTAGCCTACCCTGAATGCAAATGTATGATTAAAACAAATACATATAATAATGAAGTTGAAAACAATACAAAATAAGCTTGTGGACAATAAAACATGTACACATATATGCCTATTTGCATGTAAAAGCTAAAAAAATTAACTGTTTTTGTTGTTCACTGATTCTATCTCTAAAATCTAACGTAAATATACATATTTGTGTAAATGATGCTAAAAAAGGAACTATTTTTGTTCATTAATTTTATCTCTAAAATCTACCTTTCTACAACTCTTCATCTTTCTTTCAAACATCCGTGTTTAATACCCAAGTCCAACAAACATGTTTGATATGACCCTCTAAGCACCCTCCACGTAAATGAAAAACCTTATAAAATTTAAACATAAGGTAAGTCGGGCTCATATTCATATCCAAAAGTCACACCAGAGTCCAAATAACATGCCTAAAAGTACAGAAAAGATGATCAACAAAACACTAAGCAGCAAGCAGTTTTGAGAAGAACCAAGCTCAAATATAGCAGAATAAGGTTGAGAGTGATAAAAACATTTCCATTAAATCATAAAGCGGGTGAAAATTTGCTCAACCTAATAGAGCCGCAGATCCTCAATTGGAACACAAGTACACAACGCGACTCAACCTACTTTCTCTCAACTCCTAAGCAAACATTCAAAAAAATTACGTAATTCACTTTGCTTCTCTTCTTTCCTTCAACTATCTAGGCAACCAAATACCGCCTAGAATCGAAAATATTAAACTAAATTAATTTAAAAAAATATTAACTTGATTCTTATAAAAAGTGCCACTTCAACAAAATTCAGTATAAAATGAAAGCAATTGAAATTCGCAAATAATATGTATAATATAATATCAATGTATATTATATACCCGAGATATCGAAGGAGAGTAAATGTAAGCCGCGTAATAAGATAAGTCTCGGCGGCCGCATGGCCGAAGTCTCGGCTAAAAGACGACTGCCTCTCCATATTTTCCGGCTTCCGAGGGAACTGCTGTTGCTGGTGGTTTCCGAAGGTCTCCGTCCCAAAAATGAAGCCGAGGAACCTGCAAATCAAACACCTAACGTCCAAATAAAAATGAGTAGCAGTTTCATCATGTTGACGGAGGTCATGTATCGGCGGTGACATTGATGCCATCGCCGGTCCCTAAAAATTAAAAAAAATAAGAAAGAGCGGGGATCTCAGATTTACGAAAGGAATTTTTTTCTTTTATTTAAATTTAATCTGATTTTAGTCAATGATTTGTGTTTATTCCTTGCGTTGCCTTGCTTTGCCTTGCTTTGTTCAAAGCCTTTTTATTCTTTTTGTTTGGTTCAAATTTTGTTGTTATTATTGTCATTAGGTAATTTTTTTTCCTTTGCTTTTGGTGTTGATGTTACTACTTTGGAGTACGATTAATTTCGTGCCACGTGGCAAGAGATTAAATAGTGGGGTCCATCTTAGAATACCCCAGACACGATAGGATTGGAGTGCCAATTTTTTCATTTTTGTTTTCTTCTTTAAGTAAAACAAACATATTTATTTAATACATAAAGTAATTTTAAAATATTCCTTCCAAAAAAAATAATTGTCTAAATTATCACTACCACCAAAACATCTAAATTATAAAAATTCTAATTAGATATAAACTATTTTATTATGAATAATTTTTGATTCATCTCTAAACAAATTATATTTAACTTTTAAATTTCATAAAAAAAGTTATTATAATTTATTTCTTCACCTAATAAAATAGATAAGATTGTATTCCATTTTTGGTATAATAATAACATTTATTTTCTATCACTTTAAGTTTATTTCTTATTTTTATTTTTATCAAATTGTTTTCCTTTAAATAAAAAAATTTGATGAATAGCTTACATAATAGTCTTCATATATTTCATAAAAATTAAAAATATATATAAATTTTTTTAAAAATTATCGACAACAAAAATAAAATATACACGAATTGTCACCTAAATTTTCTTATTAATATCATTAAAATTTGAATAGCTGAATGCCAAAGTGATCTAAAAGAAATAAAATTAAAGCTAAAATGATAAAACAAAATAAACGTTATGATTATAATTTTATTTTTATAAAAGACTGAAAATTACAAATAATAATATTTATATACGAATCTAAAAGTTGAAGGTGGCAGCTATTTAATGTCAGAGTTTGATTGAGTAGAAAATGTATATTTTATTAAATGGATAAGTTTGGGTTTAGTGTATACTTCGCCAAAAATAGAAATAATCGCACTGGTGGCTCATGCCAATCAATGCGTCGTGGGTCATAACCAGATACGCTAGTGGATCATGGATGACTGCCTGCCTGTTTGATTTGGCGATGTTGGGTACAATTACATGATAAAAGTGCAACATTGTTAAATAATAATAAAATATGTATAAACTATATCTAAAATTATTAAACTATTAATAAGTTATTTGATTTTAAAATGTTACAAAGTAGTCACTAAATTATTTAAAAATTTTCATTTAAGTCATTAACCTATATAAAAGTTTTTATGTAAGTCACTGAGTTGTTAAATTTTTTTAAAGTTTAGCTAACAAGTTTGAAGCGACAATCTGATGATCGGTATAATAGATTAGTACCCATCGACAAGTAGATAAACATATCTTATATTCAAGTCGATTTAATAGTTAGTGTCGGAGATTAAAGAATAGAATAGGAATGCGAGTTTTTTATTGGTGTATGCGGTACCAGGCTAGTTCTTAATATTTTTGGGGCCCTAGGCAAAACAATAAGATCAGATTTTAGGTTCCTTAAAAGTTAGTAAAAAAATTTGGGCCCTTAAAAGTTGATATTTTTTTTTTTTACTTTTAAAAGTTAAAAAAAAAACTGGGCTCATTAAAAATTGGAAAACAATATTTTGGACTCCTTTTAATCTTAGGCCTTGGCGGCCACACCTCCAAATGAGCCCCTAGGGTTGGGCCTATGCGGTACAAATAAAGAAGACCTTTGATTTAAATGAAAATTATTGAGTAGTTTAGTAACCATTTTATTACTTTTTGAAGTTGAGTAACTGAAACATAAACTTATTAATAATTTAGTGACTTTGAATGTACTTTAGTTATAAAATATTAGGTAAACTACACTGAAGTCACCTAATTATAAAAAGTTCTCATTTTAAGCACTCAAAATGAGAAATTTACAATTTAAACACTTACGTTATATAATTTATTCATTTTAGTCACTAAAACTTTAACGAAAATATGACATGACATTTTTTTTGACGTAAACCAATCATTGGATGACACATTACCACTTTCAAGAAATAAAATATAATTGGTCAATACTAATTGTTAATAAAAAAAACAATAATTAAATAGTTAAAACCCCCCATAAATCTAAGCTGACATATTTTTCCTCAAATTTTAACTTAGAATTAAAAAAAATATTTTACTCTTTTACATCTTCTTTCTCATCTCAGATCTCACAAAGATAGATCCAAAAACAATTTAATGAATACAGGAAAAAAATCTGATGATAAACAATCAAAACGAATTTTTTATGGATCAAATAGCAATAAAGAAATAATGATTTAGAAAGAAAGAAACTTGGATGACCAAAGAGCATCAATAGTGACAGTGACGCTCCACATGGCGGTGGCTTGAACGTTAGTGGGTTGTAGACGTGGCCCAAGCTTAAGGAAACAAGGTCCTTTATCTTACCGTTCCTGAAATTCCCAAATTTGATTTGAAAATGAAACCCTAACCCAAATTCCTTTATTTTCCCTTTCCAATTCCTTCTTCTTTACTGGCGTTTGAAACTAACACCAAAAGGTTCACAAAGCAAATATCCCAATTTTTTAGGGTTATGCCTCATTTAAATTAAATAAAAGTTTGGGACTAAAATGATAAATTTTTAATGAATGACAATGACATGAATTTTTCTTTAATTACATGGAAATCAAAATTTAAAAGAAAAAACCATGTCAACTTACAGTTTATGATTTTAATATGAATGACTAAAATGATCGAATTATATAATATAGATGTTTAAATTACAAACTTCTTATTTTGAATATCTAAAATAATTTTTTTATAATTGGATGACTATCTATATAATTTCCGTAAAATATAATGCAAAAAAGGTATTTTCAATATATCAAAATTATGTAACACTTCAAAATTTATATATATATCAATATATTTTTTTGATGTGGTATAAATATCAGTATAATTATAATACGAAATAAATAAATAAAAATTATTATATCTTTTCCTTTTGTTTGTTCTAGATTATAATATGAAAATAATACATAAATAATTCAAATCTAATGTGATAGGAAACAATAATATAAATTTGATAACATATTAAATAAATATAGAAAATTATTAATGACTTAAAAATTTAAATAAATTTATTGTAAAAAAATTATAATATTTTAAATAAGGATGTTATAACATATAACATGCATGAAATATCATTTTCGATTTTGGGTGATCTAAATCTTATCTTAGCTCTTTTTTTTAATACAAAATCTTATCTTATGTCTTAAAAAATAAATTTATAATATAATAATAGTATTATGTGTTAGACTCAACTCAATTTGTTTCTTTTGCACGTTTCTAAAGACAAGGATAAGCCCATATCAAATCTATCTTTAGGTTTCAATCCCAAATAATAATAATAATAATAATAACGAAATTCTATGTTTAGCCTTGATTGATAAAATTGTTTTTTAAAAATATAAATTTAAAAGTTACAATAACTTTAAATTTGTACACTTTTTGTGTTTTTAAAATTTAATCTTCATATTTTTATTTTCACAAATTAAATTTTTTTATTAAATTAAAATTTACTAATATAATATTTTGAAATTGAAAAAAAACTCAGTTGCGGGACAAAATATATATTGAAATGGATTTAAATTTAAGAATAAAAATATAGTTTAACCGTATTAACATTTTTTAAAATTCACGTAAACATATTTTAATAAAAACAAAATATTTAAATGAACTAAAAGTTGAATTATCAAATAATATACAAAGAATAAAGCATAAGTCACCAACTTAATTGTAGTATAAGAACTATTACTAAAAATTGATCATTGTTATATACTAAGAAAAAAAAAACCTTAATCATTATCAAGTGGAAATGTGTCATGTAAGAAGATATTGGACTTATCTTTTCATATACTATCATAGATTAAAAGAAAAAGAAAAACTTTCTTCGCATCACTTTCTTGACAGCAAAAGCAAACAACCTTTTCAAGCCGTCACTTGCTAAAACACACAACTGGGATGTCCATCTTCAACGCAATGCCAAAACATATCAGATTATTATTATTATTATTATTATTATTATTATTATTATTATTGCTAATATTGTGAGACTCAATTCAAGGGTTGTAGGAATTATCACATACACTGCTGTCAATGTTCAATTATGTAGTAGACTGTAACTTGTAAGGCAGTACCCATAGTTCTCAGGTAGCAAGTTTATCTTGCATTTTGGATGTTGGAATAGAACTTCATTTTATCCTCCCCCGCCCCCCACCAAAAAAAAAAAAAAGGCTAGAAAACGAACAAAGAATCCTTCGTATATTACTTCTATCTGGACCACCATTTCTGAATTGCAGAAACCGGAGTGTTCAAAAATGGTGCATAACGCAGGATAAGTGGATTAATAGTCCTCCCGATCTTCGCCCACACACTTTGGTGGTAACCAGCGCTAACAGGAGCATGGTACATAAGCTTCAACAGCTGTCAGACAGTGGATAAAAGCAAAGCACAAAGGGTTTAGACCGTTTGAAATGCGTTCGATGTTGAGAAAGATTTTTCTATACAAAACTATATCGTATTTAATATTTTTCCCCATAATATTACTAAAAGCATTGTTTGCATCAATGAAGTAACAGCTCCATGATCTATATGAAGTTGAACATATCACTGATACGAACAATGCAAGAGAGAAAAATGGGGACAGAAGCACTAGGAAGGGAAAGGACATATCTGAAGATCAATTCAAGAAGAAACATCAAATACCAATCTTTATATGCAAAGAAAATTATATAAACAAGTTCAAGAAACTTTATATTCAAAATCATTTAAAACTAAAAATGGAAAAAGAGAGAACTAATAACTCGTATTTCAACTCTTTTTTCTTTTTACAGAGCAAAAAAATTAATTCCTGAATAATAAGATGCATAAAAATCATACAGCACAAGCAGAACACATTCATTAATATATAAACAAAGACCAAAGGATCAATAAGTATCTAACTGATAAGTCATATGCTTTAATACTAGTTTTTTGGTAATAACCAAACTAGCTACTGAACCCACCTATCATGCCATTGCCATCCAAAGAATCACTAATAAACAAAAAGGTAAATACATGAAAAGTAAGAAGTAGTGTTACAGACCTGCCAGTACATGAAAGTTTGTACAATGTTGCGTTGCCACCTACAAAATTTAATAGAAAATTTCCGCAAATTAGAAAAGCTAGAGGTCATGGAATGTATAAGCTTAGAGGGAAATATGAACCAAAAAGAGAAAAAAGATATCAGCAACTGACGAGAACAAGGAAACAAGTAGAAGCCAGCCAAGTCCAATCTCAGCATGTGATGATAGAATGCTCAGGGTGGTGTTGTTTGATTCTACCCACACACAAGCATCTTCCAAATACTTCCTGTTCAATAAAACCTCGGGGTTACACATGCACATGCATGACGCAAGCATTTCATTTCATCCAGGTTTAAGGTGACATCAAAATGAATGTCATAAAACAAATTGAAGTACTATACATCTGGGGAATTTTATTTTTTTTTGGAAGAATACATCTAAGGAATTGGTTAAAGTGAAAAAAAGGATAAGTAGCATTAACATTCACGAAGTAAGTTTTTTTGTTTATTAGCACCATTCCTTTCAGCAAAAGTTGAGTGTATAATCCTCCTTACTGTGCCTTTCCAGATAATAACACAATTTCCATCCATCTGAACTTTATGCCATTTCATATAAGGAAATATCACCCAGCAAATTTAACTGAATTTCTTGTAGTGAACATTAATAGTCTGATCACAAGATTAATTAAAAAAAAAAAAAAAACTAAACCACAACACTGTAATACAGAAGATAGTTTATCTGAATAAAGGTCTACCTGTACAAGGTAGAACGACTAAAATTATGCCTTAAGAACTTTGCAATGCATTCGAGTGATCGGCATAAAATGGGAATCAAAGCAACTGCAGTGAAGGTCCATATCAATTCATCATGCTACACAATAATAAAGAGAATTCAGGAGCAAAAATGTAAAAAGTGTTTTTGAGCAGAAGAATGCTTACATTTAAGGCAAAGATGTGAAGTGACAAATGTAAGGCAGTAGATAAAGTAGATAAAATCTTTGGTTGCAATTACTGATTGAAAATACACTTGAACAGCTTGTAAAGTCCATGCTCTTGGCCTCTGCATAACATATAGAATAGGTTCAACAGAAAAAACTATCATATATATATTTTTTTTGAAAAAAAGAATGGCTAGATTATTATTAAAATTAAAACAAGGCCCGGACTCTCTCAAAACAAAAGAAACTAAAACAGACAACCCAAAGAAAAAAGAAGGTAAAGAAACACTGTAACCCAGCCACCCAAACAGGCATTTTCCTTATCCATAAAACTATCATCTATTTACCAAATGTATGACAAGTCAGTAGAAATATGTTTACCCCATATAGTGCATACAAAGAGTATACAGAAGAACAAGCAGTGCCCATAAATGAAAGCCGATAAGCCCTATTTGAAAGACTTTTAGGGACAAGTGGAAAGATGGCAAGCACAGCCACAATAAAAACCTGCAAGATAAAAAACAAAACTAAGGAAAAAAGAATATAACAAAAATCTGTACATGAAGTAAAAAATGGCCCAAGTTACAAGACTAGCAACTGGCTAAATATTACATCTTATAAATTTAATTATACATTAACAGCCAATCAGCTCCTCGACAAGGTGGTCTCTCTATGGCAGATGCAAGAATAAAGAGGGAAATAAAATGTACTCTTTACTCATTTAAAAACAAAAAAGAGGGATAAGAAGGCAAGAATCATCTGCTAATATACAAATATGTTCATGTGGGAGAAAGAAATGGGATGGTGGGGGGTAGTATACCCAAGCATTGACAGAAAATTGAATTGTGTGCCGATCCCAGCGCAGAGAAGTTGTATTTGAACCTGAACGTGCTGATGGCCCTGAAGTTCTAGCTGTTGAGCCTAGATCATGAATTTATGATTGAGTTCAATGAAGGAAATAACACCTTAATAAGGAAGATCAAATAGAAAATTTATCCAATTTTTATGTTATTTATTACAAGTTTAGTTTCTTTCCATAACCTCAATTTCAGAAGCTACGGTTTTTTACCTGCACTGCGCGCTCGAGCTTCACCATTTGCTACCGATGATGAGGCTGACGATGAAGTTGGTTTTGCTGATCCTGTTTGTGCACTTGATGACATAGCCTCTACCACAAGACCAGGATCCTTTTCATGAAAGACATCCCATAAATCATTAGTAATGAGCAGGTCACGGAACAATACTAGAAAATTATTGAAAGAGAAATGCGTTACAATGTGAAATACCCTCATATAGCAAAATAGAAAGATCGCAAGAAATTGCACAAACAACATTAACATGTAAGCCAAGTACCATCGAAATAGGACATGCATTCCCTATGATCCTTATGTAGACCATTTTAACAATTAATAACTATGAATATATTAAATTATTTCTTTTACCACTTGCCTTTAGTATTTGGAGTTGCATTACCCTTGAGCTTTCATTCTTAATAAATAATGGTCTAGCTTTCTACTGTTTACTTAGTTTTTTTGGCAACTCCATAGGAATTTGATGAAGACTTGAGAAGTAAAACTTCCGAAAACAAAATCAAATTGGGTTAGAAGAAAAGCAATTCGAAATTGTTTTTTGTGTTGCTGTGTTATAGTATCTAATTGCCCCAAAAAGCATCATACTAATAAATAATCATATATAAATTAACAAACCCCAGAAATAAAAGTTAATAAATAAGATATTAAGAAAACCCTAATGGAAAATTCCAAATGTCAATTCCAAGATTCATGAATATCACACTAAAAGAAGAGAGGAAAAAACAGACGTGAGATAGCAAAATTCCGTCGTAATCAGCTAAGAAATCAAGATTGCAAGTTGGAAGAGAAATAAAAACTCAGACAGAGAATCTCAAATATACCCAAATTGGTAAAATTATGCAAAGAAAAAGAGAAGAAAAGGAACAAACGATATAGCGCTGGTAGAACTTGCGCTTGAAGTGATCAACAACATCAGAGCGAGAAGCCATGTGAGGAGGAATCAAGATATTGGACCAATAATCAGCCCATCTGGGATCGTTCTCGTAATCGTAGGCGGCCGCAGCTATTTTCTTGAGTTTCTGGGGATCTTCATTCATTTTTAAATTTCTTTAGTTTTTGTCGCCAAAAATGGTTACTTTAAAGAAAGAAAGAAAAAAAACAAATCTGCTTCAGTTGAGAAGGCAGCAAAGGAAGACGATGAAGAAGAAGGAGAAGATAACATGGTGAGTAGTTTTTAAGATGCTGTTTTAGGTCCACCAGCAAGTCTTCTCTTCTCCTATCCTATGTTCATCGACCCAAAAGTTTAAGCCTGGTCCAATATTTTATTTTGGTTAAACTCTTGTCATTAGTCCTGTACTATACTCAATGTGAATTTAATTTTTACACTTTAATTCAGTTATTTTTAGTCGTTGTACTTTATGAATTTTAAAATTTTATTAAATTTATTATATTATATTTAATGTGACAAATATATTATCATATATATAGTGTTATTTTAGTTTGATATTTTCACATATTACTTACAAAAAAAAATATTAATAAATTTAAAGTGTAGTTTGCATCAAGACTGTAATTTCAAATTTCGAAAAATACAAAGACCAATAAATTATCTAATTGAAGAACATTGGCTAATTTTACAATTTTAGGCATAGTACAGGACCAATTAAAAATTCTAATCAAACAGATTTAATTATTACTATTTAATTAAGTCTGAAATTTTAAAATTTGAACGCTTCAAAAATAAAAATTGACCAAATTAAAATATATAGACTAAATCTATAATTTATGCAAAATACAAAGACTTATAATTTGACCTTTGATTTTTGGTCCTCCCCTCATTTTCCTCCTAAACTCAAGTTTGTTATAACTTCGATTTGAGGTGAGATTTGAATAAAATATTTTTTATTGATTTTCTATTTTAATGATAAAATTAATATTTTATAAAACTTTAATTATAAAAACATACTTTTTTATTATATAAGTTATCGGAGCTAATCCAATCTAAATGAATTTGAATGAAAAATTTAAAAATTTTCGACTGAATATGAAATTTATAATAGGGTAAGACAAAATGATTTTCTTTTTTTATTTTTACTTAATAATATTTTTATTGGCTTTATTTAGAAAATTATTTATTGTAAAAATATAAAAGAAGTATTAATATGGTGGAGGATTTGAATATTTCATTATTCTGATTCGAGTTTCACGATAAATTATTAATATATGTATCTCTAATCTTATCATGTGTGTATAATATGTATAGATTTTATAGGATTTTTTTTTATTCCTCATACATTATGTTTTGTATTGGTTTAATTTTATATCGTAGTTGGTTAATTGAATATTTGTATTTGTATTATATTTGTGAAAGTATTGTATTTATAATAATAAAACTCCCAAAAAATTACGGTTCAATATAAAATTAGGACTTATAATTTTTTTTGTCGACTTTTTTTCCGTCAACTTAATCAATACATGAGTCCAACACTGTTAAATTCAGGACTGATGGCAAAATAAGATTGTTACATATAATATAAATAATGTTATAATCTAAAAAATATTTAAAAAAAAGTAAAATTAGAAAAAAAAACTAAAATTAAAAATATTTTTTTATTTCTTTTTCTTTTCTAACACCATCAGCGTCATTATCTTCTTTTATTTGTTAAAGAACGTGAAACCCTAGGAACTAACATTCCATGGCAGATAACATTTATTTTCTACTCAAATTTCGAGCATAATGTTTCATTAAAATATGGAACAGCAATAAACCTTCACTACTAGAAATTTTTTTAGGTTCCGTTTGTTTGTTAGTAAAATATTTTTTAAAAAATAATTTCTGGAAAATAATTTATTTTTCTGAAAATAATTTATTTTTTTGGTGTTTGGATGAATCTGTGTAAAATATTTTCTGTTATTTAGCAGACTTTCTGAAAATAATTTTCAGAAAAAAACTGTTTTAAATTAAAAAAATATGTATTTAAGAATTTATTATTTTTTCATTATTTAATTGAGTTTATTATATATATTAATAAATTTATATTTAATATCAAGCATGTACAAGTTGCCAAGTTCTTATATTACTCTAAAAAAGTTGGACAAAAAAATTTTAAACCATTATATAGGAACCATTGCCATGTTTTGGGATTTAACTTGGACAAAACGAAAATTCAAGCCTTAAAACAAAAACAATTGCTTAGTTCAAACTCGAATGTAAGAACAATTGCCTAACTTAGTGGATCAATAATAAATTCAAGCCTCAATGTAGTATCAGTTACCAAGTTCAAGTCCCAAAAAATATACAACATCAAATTTATTAGAAAACTTGTGAAATAAAGCCAACAATTTCTTTTACTAAAACGTCCTAGTTGCCTTTGAGAAACAAAAACCATGGACAATAAAGTTCAAACATTGCAAACCAGCTCATCGAAGTAAACAAAATGTGATAGTAAATTAAAGAAAATTCAACTTCAACCAGTCAGATGTGGCCTAGGCTTCTCAAATGAGAAACAATATCCAATCAACAAACTGACAGATGTTCACTACCAAAAATTTTAGAACTATAAACCACATTAACTCTCTTTTCATTGCAATGAGAGAACTTAAACAAGTTAGGCTTTGATGCCTTGTAAGTGGTCTTCAGCTTCCTGGTAGGCGGCCTTACCTTATTGAACACCAATGGGAACTTGATTTTGGAGTTGTGGAGCTGCTTGGTGCTATCTCTCTTGCATAGCTTGGCTGGGATAGTTGCAGTCTTGATAATCCAGATACATGGGAATCGGACTCTGTGGCGAGAAGCGATCTTAGTGTACTTCTGTTCAACAGCTCCGTTTAGAGTAGTGTCACGGTATTCCTTGTACATGTTATGATAACCAGTACGGCTTTGGTAGCGGAGCCATATACCATAATTCTTGATCTTGGTAGGGTTCTTCTCAAATATCTGCAGAGAAATTTGATTTAGATACCAAACATTAAAAAGAAAAGAAAGTAACATCATGAGAGTTAAGAGATCTTTGGGTAAATATTACATTAAGGGGTGTGGCCAAAGGGAACAAATTAGAGAGAGAGAAAAATACACACACATCACCTACCCTACATTTAAGATGTTTGGCATAAGATGCTCTAGATGGAAAAAAATCGATGCTCCCGAAAGCAAGGACTTTCCCCCTTCCACTGCACACGAGAACAAGAGAAAACATGTGAGGTTGATTCTCAATATTAATGATTTACGTGTCTTTTCTCTAGTGAAAAAAATCAACACATAGATTCAATAAAAAGTATATTCTTTTGGCCATTGATTAAGAACTTTTCATACCTGATTTAGGCTTGAATCTTCATAAATGTTCTTAGAAAAGACCAAGCGAGCCATAATTTGCTTCAAGCAATCATATGAAAAGAAATTTCAAAAACTAAACAAATCAGCCAGCTATTATCTTTTGATATCTGTTTCTTTCTGAAAGTCATTACTTATCACCCAATCTAAAACTTTAGCGACTTTAGGAAATCTCTTCATCGAACCATTTGAAATTGCTTGGCTAAGGATCCCTAGAGTTACCTCATCAGGTTGAAAGCCCTGCAATATCATTTGAACCATTTGAAAATATTAAGCTTCATGTCTTCATGCCTCATATGATACAAGATCCTCTGGATTATTGCAGAGTTTCCTAACCTGCATGTAGTAGACAAAATTGCATTGAAAGTGACGTATCAGGCCCATTCACATCCCACTCAAAATGGTACAAAAGCTCCACGGCCTCATTAATATTTTTTTCTTTACAAAAACCACTCAAGATAGTATTATATGACACATTGTTTGGCTTAAAACCAACTTTCATCTTGTGCTTCAACTGAGATAATGCTTCTTTTGATTTATTCTCTTGACATAAACATTGGAAGTAAATATTATAGACAACAACATCCGCAGTTCTATTGGAAAATATATCAAGCAATAGTTCACATGCATCCCCTACTTTTCTTATTTTGAGTAGGCCTCCACACAAAGTAGCATATGAATATGAATCCGGAGAAAGACTTTTTTGATCCATCACCTGAATTAACTCAGAAATGTCATCTAGTCTATCTCTATGGCAAAGCTCACGAAGAATGACATTATAAATAAGCAGATCAGGGTTACAACCTTCCCTTTCCATCTTTACTGACGAAGTCTATAGCCTCCTCAAACTTTCCATTATCAAAAAGCAACTTAACAATTATCGTGTACGTAATCACATTAGGCTCACAACCATTACTTTGCATGAAATCCAGCCATTGAAAAACATTATCTTGTAGGCCTTCTCTACAGAACCCATAAATCAAAGTAGTATAGGAACACACATTATAAATAAACCCTTTCTTCTTCATCAAATAAAAAAATTACAAAGCAGTATAACTTTGACCGGTCTTGCATAAAGCCCATAGAATAGGATTGTAACAATATACACTATAAACATAACTCTTTCTCAAAAGAACAGAGAACACAAAACATGCATTAGAAACCATCCCAGCATCACAAAGCATTAAAATAAATTTATTCAAAGTTGGTTCTGTTGGGTGATAATCATACCTCAACATGAGCTCAAAAACAAGAAGACCACCAAGTAAATTCCCTACTTTGACAGCCATTTTCAACGTTTTTGATAAATAAGTAAAGGATGGCACAAAATGATTTCTATACATCTCTTCAACAATAAAAATTGCATGTTTCATATCACCAAGAAGTAAAATTCCATTAAGAAGGGTATTAAAAGTGGATGCAACTTGTGGAGGACCAAATCTCTTCATCCCGATATACATTTTAACCAACTCTTGCCAACACGCATTCTTAGACTTCAAGTAAAAGTACATCAAAGTATTACAATCATACACAGTTGGTTTCCCATCAATGTTTTTCATAAAATTTAGAGTAGAGAAAGTATTGCTAAGATCACCTGAGATAGCATAACTCTGCATCCTCCATTGTAATTCAGGATAGTTGGAAACATGGGTATCGATTTCTTTGAAGTAATCTACTGTATTTAGAGCACATGAAGTAGAAAAACGAGCTAGAACACGAACCTTTTTGCAACTCTACATGAATAAGTAACTGCAGAAGATAAACAAAAAGGCATGGAAGTTTGAATAAAAAAATTGAACTTGGGAGATACAATTGCATTTGTAGGTACTCTTTCGCAGCGGAAACAAAGAAGAAAGAAGAAAGAAGAAAGGGGAATAGAAGAGAAGAGAAGAAGTGGTAATTTTTAATGGTGGAACTGAAACAGAAAAAAATTGGTGTTCTTCTAATTTTCCTAAAAATGTCCTACCGAATTAGAAACGGGAAGACATTTTCCAAAATTAAGGGGTTATTTTTCCCGTGTTTTGTAATGAATTTTCCCTTGGGAAAATATTTTCATCCAAACAAACAACGGAAAAGCCTGAAAACTTTTTCCAATAAATATTTTCCTTCCAAAAAAACAGACCCTTAATTATTATCATTGACCCCATTGTATTTGAAGGTATCATAAAGTTGGAGGAACTATTTTAAATGTTGACTCGAATCCTCTGTCATTGTTCTGTGAAACTACAAACTATTCTAAATTATATATGGATCATAGATGGCTTAATCTCAAAATTATTGGTTATGATAGCTGGCCTTGTTATACTCTCTTGAACCATATCCAGATTCGGTAGTGCATACTCTCTCAGAGTCTTCTCGTTGCATGCCATGTTTATATTTGTGGGTATCTATGGTGGTGGTGGATCTTCTAGATTGTTATTGTTAGCCTCGTCGAATAATGGATTCTCACGTGGTATGTTGCCTACAGCAGGTGGTGGATTTTGCATCTGCTGTTGCTACTGTTGTTACTGCCAACGATTTCTGCATATTATTTTTTCTGGATTTGTAGTTGGCTCTATAGGTGTTCTCGTACTACAAGTCATACACTAAACCTAAAAAGATAAAATTAGTAGAAAATAAGAAAATTAAATTTATTACTATAACCTAAAAAAATTCTAATTATTCTATTAATATACGAAAATTAAAACTAAAATAGTGACGTTGCCTCCCCTGCAACAGTGCCAACAACTTGATCGCCTCAGGACGTACCAACGTCTAGAGTAGAAATCCTGCACAAAAGATGCAAAAAAGCGGTATCAGCAAGTATACGGGTCAGGTTGTAATATAGTTACAATGGAGTAGGTAAGTATTCCGAGGATTGTACCCAAGGAAAGCGAGCACTAAATTAATTCTAATCTAATCATAAACAGATCTAATTAGTACTTTAATGAAATTATAGTACGAAGAATTAAAAGAAAATTTTTTGATAAAAAATAATAAGAAAGGAAATAAATGAAAAACAAGAAATCAAATAATAGAATCGGTATCAAATCTGGGCATGAGTGATTAACTCACTTTGGTAGTCATAATCAATTGTTGTCTTGGGATTTCTTGTTCAATCAACTAGTTAATACCATAGCAGGATCTTTTGATGCATCCACTAAAATACCAAGTCGGCAAGAACTACTTTTCTTCCGACCTCACAGTCCAGACAAATTTAGGGTTAAGGAGTTCACGGATAGGCCATACCAATTTTGGGTTAATTCTCACCTTGATGACTTCCTAGGGTTGTCAGGCTTAAGGTTTAGATTCTTCCTTTCTTGAATAGTTGATCCGTTAAGAAATCCCTACAAAACAGTTAATTATTCATACCTCCACTCGCTAATCCCCCACAAGAAGATTAGTTCCTCATGGATCTAAAAAATGATATAAACTTGAATGAAAGAATGAACATAAAGAACAATTCAAGAATAGAATTTAGAAGAAGCCTAATTTATACTTGAATTTAAGCGCAGAATCCTTACAGAGTTTGACAGTAATTCCAGAATTTGATTTTTTCACAAAAATAAAATAACAAGAATAAAAATCTAAAACCTAAGAAAAGAGAAAATCTAAAGATTAAATTTAAAGAGAAAATTATACAAATCAAAATGTCTTGGTAACATGTGCTAAATGAGCTTATTTATAGACTTTATGGTGGTCGTCATCCTCAACCTTAGGTCAGTTGTTGTCCTCGTGCTTAATATTTGATTGTGAGGATCAAAAAGCCCTTGGCACATAATTATTTCTCGTACAGAGGCGATGACGTGACACACCAAGTCCTATGTCGCGACATCGAGGGTAGTATGCTCAGCTTCAAGGTGTCTTCAAGGGTATGCCGCGACATCCTCAGGTTGTGTCGTGACATTAAAGGCAGTCTTGGAATTCTTCTATTCTGCTCTTTATGTTGCAATATTGCATGCTCCGTGTTGTAACCTAGAGACCAGTATTGGGTTAATATGTCTTCTAATGGTCTCCTATACACTTATTAAGTATATTAGCTCACCTTTAGGCATCATTCGGCCCCTATGGTCAATAAAGGACTCAAATTGCACATTTTATTAACTTAAATAATACTTACAGAAATGTAATTAAAACTTAACTAAAATGCTCATGTTCAAGCTCCTAAAGTGCGAAAACTAGTTTAATCTGCTACACCAAATTATGGCAAATCAGAACCTTACGTTATGAGAACCCTGTTACATGTTCCGTGAACCCGTATGTTATGCGAACCCTATATATTGTGCGAACCAATGTACATGCGAACCCATGTTATATGTGAACCCATGATAAATACGAACTCATGTTATTGCAAACCTATATGTATTGCAAGCACTGCAAAATGTAAACTGTGATATTGTGAACTATTACGTGAGAGCTCTGTAGTATTGCAAGCCCTATTATGTTGTGTACTGTCAATGTGTTAAAAATGATATGTTGGCATTGTGAACACTTGAAATTGTTGGATATCATTGGCATGCCATATGATTGTGAGTCCTCACCTTTTTTATTATGTGTTAGGGCGTTGTGGCTCGAAGATAGCGTTGGAAAAATAAGAGAATTTTGAGCATAACTTCATTCACCGTAGATAGCATGGAGTGTTTGAAGAGTGTGAGCACTTGTACTACACTTATTGGAAATAGTACTAGACTCTTTGAGTCATTTGAAGTGTATAGAGATCTATTTATCTAAAGCATATAAATTATGATTATATTTGACATTTACAAATTGCCAATATATCACTATAATGTGTATGAGTAATGTAATTGTTATGTGAGCTGTTATAGCATGTTTAAATTCTAGCATGATTGATGTGTTTATATATTGTATGCTTGAGCATTTACTCAACTTCAATAAGCTCACACTCCTTGCACATACCTTGTAGATAAATAGCATGCAGGATAAGTGGTAAAGTATGGCGTTCCAGTGATCTATTGCAAGGCAAATCCCTTGAGTACGTGATGCATTTCTAAACCTTAAAAAGGAAGGCAATGTGGGATTATTTTCAAGGGATTAGAGTTAGAGTTAGACTTTTAAATAAATTTTGGTAGGTTGCAAATGGACATTATGGATTGTTTAGTTTTGGATTTTGGGAACTTTTATAATTGCTTAATGGGATGTTGAGTGATTGGACCATGTTGCGTGATGGTAGTTGATAAATTGATGAACTAACATACTTATGCAGAATAAAGAGTTCTTCAGATTATGAGCTATGCCCTTATATCCCATGTTTGTTTAAATTAAAATAAAACTTAGTATGCATTAAAGGTAAGTTGTAGTATGATGTATTAATACCTGCGAATCGTACAAGAGAAGTGTCAATGGGTAGACTTAGTAATGTCTCACCATTTGTGAAAAAGGATGTTATATACCACAACAATTAAATTGTTTAGTAAGATATAACTATGTTGTGGGTAAAATTTGTCAAATTATATAGTTCGCCACTAGGAGAGAGTATGCCAAAATAGAAAGTATGCCAGGATAATAGTTTGCTAAAGTGAGGGGTTCGCCACAACCATAAGTTCGTCAATACAGTGTCTGCCAGTAGGGTAGATGCCAAAAAAGGGGGTTCGCCAGGGTAGGTCAACTCACCTAGGGTAAATAGGTTCACCAATATAAGTGGGTATGCTAAGGTAAGGGAGTTCGTGAACGTACCACCAACAAAACAACCTATTAACTCATGGGAAGATTAGTGTCTGGGTTAGCCTAGTGGAGGGGTTTGCCAACAATAAGAGTTCGTAGGGCAGGTTGCAAACAAAGTGTTCACAGGGTAGGTCGCCAGCTAGGAGGTCACCAGAACATCTGCAAGCTACTAAGGTTTTTAGCTAGGTTCACTATAATGTGGGTTTGCATATGGCAAAAAAAAAACTAAATTTTTCGAACTGTTTTAAGGGTGTGTTGTAATACCGCCTACCCGTATCTGTCATCAGAATAAAGTACGAGGCATTACCAAAGTTTACAGAACCATTTTTTATTAAACCGAGTTATTTTATTATTCATATTCCGAACGTAATAATAATATCCCTCTATTGGGCTCTCGAAGCCCAAAACATACATTAGAAACGATTCAAGACTAAATCGGGATCATAGGAAATTTTTCACATAATCCTAATTTTTTTCCTCTATTACAGAGGTCACACGCCCATGTGCTATAGGGACACGCCCGTGTCCCTAGGCCGTGTAAGTCTCTGACTTGCAACTCATGAACAAATCGATCTCACACGGCTAAGGCACACGCCCGTGTTGCTAGGCTATGTGGTTAATTTTTATTTTCGAATTAGGTGCAAGATTCACATGTCCGTATTACACGCTCGTGTGTCTACCTGTATGGACAAAAACAAAGCTATATCCAAGCCTCATTTCTCACTCAATTGGTCTTTTACTTACACCAACATTTAAATATGTTCAAGATTCAATTTATATGGTTAAATATCTAAATTTATCAATCAACTATTCATATATATATAGATATATTCACATGCTGAAGATGGAAAGTAGTGCAAAATTCCAAGGTAAGCTCCGAATAGGTGGGCTCGATAATCGTAAAAAATCGATCCCAATGGATAGTGGCGAGATAGAATCAAACAAGGTGGGGAAGTTAGACCTGCTCCAAGGCGGCCCAATCAATACAACGACACACTCCTAATAGTCGTAGTCGAAGAAGCTAAAACAAGTCGTCCTGTGGGCCTGACGAGAATCGAAGTAGAGGGTGACGAGCTTCGGTCGAGGCACTCAAGGAGGTGGCGCCAGGTTAGTTGTCCCAAGAGTGTTTGTCATTGTCTGCCTGCAAGAATAGAAGAGTTCATCAATAAATAAGCATCTAAACACGTAACCAAAAATAGAGTCTTAAAGAGTCAAAGTAGTCTTAATAGTAAATTTCTCCAAAACAGGGCGCACACGTATCCAATTATGTACAACCAAAGTGAAGTCATCAAGAATCAAAGTGATGCAAATAAATCAAATGAAGAGTTCTGATCTATAGACAAATTCATAGTGTTCTGGAGGCATCAATAATTATTTAAATAATCAATTTTAATATGAAGGAGAAATCAATAGTAAGCAATATAATCCAAGAGACTAAACTAAGAGCATAACTATCCTAATATTTGCGAATGGTACAGAAGGTGTTTAACATAAAGTTTATGCAAAAGTGATTAATAGTATGAAGAAATGGCAGTGAGTATAAGTAAAATAGAAATAAATAATTGAAAATTAGTATACTAATAATGATAAAAAGAAGTAAATAAGATAAAATAAATATGAATAGCATAAAAAATAAAAAAAGAGGGGTAACAAGGTATAAAAATTGACGGTGGGAGAAGCGGCGGCTGGTTGGGGTGGTGTGGCCCGGCGATCGTGGGTGTGGTGGTTCGTCGGCATGGGTAAGAGGAAAGAAAGAAGAGGAAATATGAGGGAAGAAGGGAGGGGAAAAAGGGGAAAGGAGAGGGAAGAACGAAAGAGAAAGGGAAGGAAAGGGGGGAAGGGTGGTCGACTAGCGCGATAGTAGCCGAAATAGGGGACGGACGGCGAGAGGGCTGCAACGGCTAGAGCTCAGAGGGAAAGATTTGAGAATAAGAAGACAAAAATTGTTAAGGTTGGGGTGGTTTAAAAGGGACATAGTCGTGTGAAACCCGTGTTGGTCCACACGGCAGTGTCACACTCCCGTGTGGCGCGAATATTGTCCGTGTGCGTCGCGAAAATTTAATGACCATTCGTCACACGACCTAGGACACGCCCATGTGTCCAGGCCGTGTGGTCTACACGACCGTATCGCACGGTCGTGTGCTACGTTATTCTCTTCTCCCATACCCGTGTGGTCTCCTACACACCCGTGTGTTCGAACACACGGCCGTGTGTCTTACCTGTGCAACTCTTTAACTTGTTTAAATTCAAAAAATTAAGCTTCAGATTTCATACGGTGTAGGATACGCCTGTGTGTCCAGGCCGTGTGGAGTTATCGCAGGCCGTGTGCATGTTGATTTTAGGAAATTTTCAGCCCTATTTCCACACGGCCAAGGACAAGCCCGTGTATCCAGGCTGTATGGGTCACTATACCTATATAAAAACACGAAAAATAGATAAAATAAACGGGTTAGTGGTGTTAGTGCTCGGGTTGCCTCCCGAAAAGAACTTATTTATAGTCTACGCTCGACTTACCTCAATTTTTTGTGGGCACGGTGGTTTGAAGAGTTGAAACTCCTCATTCCTGCTATCAATTTTATCAGAATAAAGTTTGAGTCGAGTTTTATTTACCTTGAAAGTTCCGAATTTAGTATGTGTTACTTCGACCATACCGTGAAGGGAGTTGCTCCGTCTGCTCGAGGGTCCGCTTCATCTAACAGTACTTTGTCTCCAACCCTCAGTTGATTCGATTCACCTTTAAGTTTATCATGACACTGCCTTGGTTTATCGGGTATCCTCGGTTTCTCCGTAACTGTTGTTCGCCATTCATCTAGTTCTTCGATTTGCAATCTTTGTTCCTCAAAAGTTGTTCATGGCTCTATCACTTTATCCCTAGGGATTTCCTGCACAAAAGTCTGAGCCAAAATGTTGTTCTCATGGAGAGAACTCGTAATAACATCTCAATCACTAGATAGTCTGACAGAATCGCGAGCTTGAAGTTTAATCGTGTCACCACCTACACGCAGTATTAGTTCTCATATACCAACATCTAATAGTTCTAGCAGTTGCTAAAAAGGGTCTACTCAGAATTAAAGGTACGTCACTATCCTCATCCATGTCTAAGACAACAAAATCAACTGGGAATATAATTTTTCAATTTTAACAAGCACATCTTCAATTATATCCCTAGAAAATCTAATGGTTTTATCAGCTAATTGAATACTCATCCTAGTTTGTTTGGGTTTCCCTAGTCCTAGCCGCTTAAACATCTTATAGGGCATGACATTAATACTTGTCCCTAAATCAGCCAGAGCATTGTTAACATTTAAATTCCCAATTAAGCAAGGAATCGTAAAACTCCCTAGATCTTTCAACTTGTTGTGTAGCTTATTCTGTAGAATGGCTGAGCAAACTACGTTTAATTTCACATGCGACGCATCATCTAACCTTCGTTTATTAGCCAAGAGCTCCTTTAAAAATTTCACTGAGTTGGGCATCTGCGAAAGAGCTTCAATAAATGGTAAGTTAATATGCAATTTTTTAAGTAGTTGAAGGAATTTACCGAATTGTTCGTCTGTGTGGTCTTTCATTTTTGCATTAGGATATGGTACTCGAGGTTTATATTGTTTGCTTACCGGCTTCTGTGTACCATGATTCATCTCATCCTTACCATTACTTATCACAGGTTCTTGCCTCGATTTTGGTTCAGGTTCATCTAACCCTTCTTCATCTCGAATAGTAATCCCATAAAGCTATTCTCTTGGGTTAGTTTCGGTGTTACTTGGCAAGTTACCTTGTGGTCGTTCAGAAATCAGCTTAGCAAGCTGTCCTATTTGAGTTTCGAGCCTTTAAATCGGCGCTTGTTGATTCTTAAGTGCTGTTTCGGTATTCTGAAAATGATTTTCGGACACCGAGATAAATTTTATGAGCATCTCTTCAAGGTTTGGTTTCTTCTCTTGTTGGTAAGGTGATTGTTGAAAACCTAGAGAATGTTGTGGTTTTTGATTTCCTTGACCACCCCACGAGAAATTAGGATAGTGCTTCCAACCTGCATTATAAGTGTTACTAGACGGGTTATTTTGAGGTCTAGAATAATTACCCATATAGTGGACTTGTTCCTCCTTGGTGCTAGAGTTGAAGGATAGATAATCTGTGTTGTGCACTCCTCCTCCATTTGAATCACACCTCATCACTAGATGTACCTGAGTAGAACAGTACAAACCATCAATCTTTTTATTTAAAAGTTCTACCTGGTTAGATAGCATAGTGACCGCGTCGAGGTTGAAAACACTAGCTGCTTTTGTCGACTTCGTTCTCATGACTTGTCATTGATAGTTATTCAGTGAAATCTCTTCAATAAATTTTTAAGCCTCTTCAGGTGTTTTGTTGTTTAAAGTTCCACCGGCGGCTGCATCTATTAGTTGTCTTGTTGAGGGGTTCACACCGTTGTAAAAAGTTTGAACCTGCAACCATAAAGGTAACCCATGGTAAGGGCACCTTCTCAATAGGTCCTTGTATCTCTCCCATGCATCATAAAGAGTTTTTAGATCCATCTGCACAAAAGAAGAGATATCATTCCTCAATTTAGCCGTTTTAGCTAGCAGAAAATATTTAAGTAAAAATTTTTCGGTCATTTGTTCCCAAGTGGTGATTGACCCTCGTGGTAATGAGTTCAACCACTATTTAGCCTTATTCCTCAATGAAAAGGAAAACAACCGAAGGCGAATGGCATCGTCAGAAATGCCATTAATCTTAAAAGTGTCGCAAAATTCCAGAAAATTTGCTAAATGAGTGTTTGGATCCTCGTCCTGCAAACCATCAAACTGAACAAACTGTTGTATCATTTGAATCGTGTTAGGTTTCAGTTCAAAATTATTTGCAGCAACAACAGGTCTAACTATACTCGATTCAGTTCCCGTTAAAGTAGGCTTAGCATAATCATACATAGTACGAGGAGCAGGATTCTGATTTACTGGATTTGCAGCAATCACAGGAGGTAGCAGATTATTTTGATTTTCAGCCATCTCCTCGGTTGTAGTATGGATATTGTCCTCTCGCCCTTCCTCTATGTATTGTAGGCTTCGCCTTATTTCCCTTCGGTTTCTACGAGCTGTGCTTTTAATCTCACTGTCAAAGAGTAGAGGTCCTGACGGGTTTCTTCTAGTCATAAACTATAAAAACCTGCCAGAAGTAAATAAAAAGAAAAATTTAGATAAAAAACTAAAAGTAAATTGCAATAAAAGTAAAAATAGCTAAAGTTAAAAATAGCTAAAGTAATAAAAATTAAGTGTTCCTAATATCTCAGTCCCCAGCAACGGCGCCAAAAACTTGATGGTCGCTAAACTAACTAAAAATTCGACTAAGGCAAGCGCACCTATCAAACAGTAGTATAGTTAAGGTGAGACCGAAAATATCGTATCCACAAAGACTAAAAGTACTAGTAATTACTATCTTTTTATTATCTAGCCTAAGAATTAAAGGGATGTTTTTAAGCTAAAGTTAACTATCTAATTAACTAAGAGCACGACAGAGGTAAAAGTTGGAAAATACTGTTGGAAAACTGATGAAGAAGACAATACTCAAGGAAGAATCCACCTAGACTTCACTTATCATTTTCTAAATTAGATGATTTATTCACTTATCTTAATCCGTAGAAATCCCTAATTTATGTTAATATCTCTCTCGAGATTAAAAACAACTGACTGTAAGTTGATTAATTGAAATCTCTTTCTAATTAAAACCCCTATTGTCTCATTAACTCGATCTATGGATTCTCTTATTAGATTTGACTCTAATCCGGCAGATTTATGTTGTCCTATCTCTAGGACTGCATGTAACTCCGCTTAATTAGGAATGATCTACTCTTAAGCAGGGACTTTTGCTTCATTGAATAAGTACATCAAAACCTGAATTAATATCCTGGAATATTAAAGTAAGAATTAAAACTCACAATTAAGAATAAGAACAAGTATTTATCGTATAATTTAAATAATAAGATCCATCTTAGGTTTCATCTCCCTTAGGTATTTAGTGAGTTTAGTTCATAATAATGGAAAACATCTCAAAATTGGGAACACCACAAAACATAAAGAAATCCAAAGAACTTCTAGGAAATTGGATGGAGATCTTCAGTCTTGAAGTAGATCCTGCTTCTGAGCTGATCCCGATGACTATCCTTCAGTATCTTCTGCCTTCTGCTCTGCGTGTCCCCTTTTAATCCTCTTCTAGGGTGTTTAAATAGGCTTTTAAATGCTTCAAAACCCTCCAAAGTAACCTTTTCCGAATAAAATTAGACTTGGTTCTAACAGGGACACGGTCGTGTGCCACACCCGTGTGAAAGTGGTCAGGCCGTGTGCAATTCTGACTTGGTTTAATGTCGACACGGCCATGACACACGGGCGTATGGCCAGCCCATGTGCCTCACACGGGCGTGTGGTTTACCCGTGTGAAATACTGAGATAAGCTCATTTTGTCTGTTTTCTACCCGTTTTTTGCTCTTTTCACCTTCCTATGTTCACCTAAGTATAAAACATGAATTTAAAGGATTAGGAGCATCAAATTCACTAAATCTTATGATAAATCATCCAAAAATATGCCAAGCATGGGATAAAAATATGTATATATTATGGTTTATCAACTATTCATATATATATTCATAAATTTTTATAGCATTCTTAACCATCATCTTCATCCCTATACTTATACCATCTTATCATTTGTTCATTTTAAACCCATATAAAATATGATAAAATCATAATTATATGTAACTCAAAACTTACTAAATACAAGTCATACCAATGGCTAGTTACAGTTAGATCATTTATAAGCCAACATTGACTAATTAACCTATACATACTATTATAACCATAATTCATTTACGATACGTACCAAAATAGGCCGATGGATAGTGTGAGTGATCTCCGTCGAGCTTCCTAGCCAACAAGCTTCCAAAAATTCACTCATTTAAATTTAATATAAACATACAAGGCATATTCAACCATCTTGATCAAGAGCCCTAACACATAAGCTCATCACACTTGTTAGTCGTACACTTCATATAAATACCAAGAAACATGTATGGGCTCAATTCTCATTAAATTTCTCATATATATAGACAATTTCACATTATGTAATCATATAACATATAGCAACCACATCTCTGTATTTTAAATACATTTTCATAACAACTTGTCCTGATTTCATATTATTTTATATTTGAGTTTTACTCATTAAAGTATTTGAAATATCATCTTTATGCAAATAGTACATATGAGGTATATAATTCCATAATTATGAATGAACATATTTATCAAACATATTCCATGTTCATATATCATAGTCTCATGTCTCCATATATCAATAACCATTATTTTCTTGTGTTTCAGGTAAATACTTGTAACCATACATAAGTATGCAATTAGCTATTTCTTCCAGTCAATCACAATTTCAAATGACAAATTCTTGTGAATACGCTCACCAATTTCATAATTCCATGTATTTACCGTTTTCCATATTTATCTCATTGAATTCCTCGAAATTTCGATGGTTCCTGTAGTATACTCATGGTGTACAATCTCACTAACCGTCAATTCGTACACATATATACATAAGTCCTTTTCAGAGAGCATACTCCTGCGAACCTCATTTCTTACAGCAAGATTACCAGTTCAGGCTAAATCCCCTATAAGAGAGCACACTCCCGCAAACCTCATTTCTTATAGCGGGATTACCAGTCCAGGCTAAATCCCCTGTAACATATGCTCAAAGAGTATTGTCGGGATTACCAGTCCAGGCTAAATCCCCTGCAATGATAAATACTCTATAGAGCTTTGTCTGGATTACCAGTTCAGGCTAAATCCAGACCACATTTATTTTGGATTACCCGTCCGGGCTAAATCCATTTCACACTTATTCTTCGGGAGGGCTTATATCAAGATCACTCGTCCGGGCTAGATCTTTTTCACACATATTATTCGGGAGGGCTTATATCAGTATCACCCATTCGGGCTAGATCCTTTTTACCGTCAAATCCTTTTCAGTGATCCATCGAATTCTATTCCATTCAACTGGGATTTATTTCCCTTTTTATTGAATATTATCAACATTTCATCAATAATCATACATTGAGCATTCAAATCACATTTTCATCACATAAACAGAATCACATTTTCATTACATAAACAGACATTTCAAACATTTAAGAATACAATTCAAGTTACACAAACTTACAATTCGATTTTTATACCATAACGATAATCTTAATTTTATAATAAATATTTGAAATAAAACATTATACCATTTCTAATTGAATGTTTATCGATTATAATCGGGCATGTCATCAATTTATACATAAGTCATTCATATATTTTCCTCCTCCTCCTCTCCATTCCATATCCTTAATGTATATATCACGTTTATAAGTAACATTATCTATAATTTTACTATTTACTTATATGTATATTCAAAGCTGTCCATCCGTGTCATAGTCACTAAATTATTTTTATCTTGAGCTGCAGAACTCCAAATTAAGATCCGTTTCATGTTTTTGAAACTAGATTCATATATCCTTCTACCATAAAAATTTCAGAATTTATAGTTTAGCCTATTAGTACATTAAAATCTTCAAATTTATCCCTGTTCTGCTGTTTGACAGCTTTGACCTTTACTTACTAAAAATTAATTATCTCTTAACACAGAATTTGGATGATATTCCCGTTTGTTTCTCTTGAAAATAGACTAATTAAGAATTTAAACATATAAATTTAAGCCCATAATTATTTTTCTCCAATTTTTTATGATTCTCCAAAGTTAGAATATGGGAACCCGAAATTATTCTGACATTGTCTCAGAAAATTTATTATATCTCATGATTTACAATTCCATTGCTTACACCGTTTCTTCTATGAGAAACTAGACTCAATAAGTTTAATTTCCTATTTTATTCATCTTCTAATTTGATTGCCACAATTTTTTTGTGATTTTTCAAATTTAGACTACTGCTGCTATCCAAAACTATTTTAGTGCAAAATGTTGATTACCATTTTCCCCCTAAACTTTTAATACATGACGATTTTGTCCCTAGGCTCAGAAAATGAAATTATTGCAATTTAATCCTTATTCCAAGCCTAATTATTCTTATACATACCAATCACAGCCCATGAATTCCATGAAATTTCAGAATTTTCCATAAATTCAACACTTTTCAATTTAACCCCTAAAACATGTTTTCATCCAAAACTCTTTAATAAAACACCTTTAAACATCTATTAACATCTCAATTTCATCATAAAATAACAAAAATCATATGAAATTATCAATGGTAACTTCCAAAATTTTCAAAAAAATCAAAAACTAATAGAATAATAAGTTAGACCTAATTGTAAAGTCCAAAAATATAAAAATTTCAAGGAAAAAGCAAGAATTGAACTTACTTGAAGCTAAAATATGAAATACCAGTTCAAAACCCTCTTCCATGGCTATTTTGACAGAAAATTGAAGAAGAAATGGCCTAGAAATCATTAAAATCAACTTTGGCCATGTAACTTTTGTTAAAATTCCAAATCTGTCCTTTTCACATAAAAATCTTTGATTTTTTTCAGGCTATGCCGCCTCAGCCATTTTAAAATGGTCCATTTGTCCTTTTAGTCCTTTCTTATTTAATGGTTAAGCTATTTAATCACTTTAGCAGGTTTTATACCTTTTCAATTTAGTCCTTTTTATCTAATTGACTACCGAAACGTTAAAATTTTCTGATGAAATTATAATACTACCTTACTGATACTCCGTAAATATTCATAAAAATATTTATGGCTCAGTTTATAACACCAAGATCCCAATACCTCTTTTTCTCAATTTCTTAACCAAATAAATCTTTATAAAACACAGTTTACTATTTCAAAAACCTTTTAAAAGCTACATTTGGCTCGTAAATACTAAATAATATAATTTACGAGTTCATTTTTTGGATTTGGTGGTCTCGAACCACTATTTCCTACACCGCTGAAATTTGAGCTATTACTAGAAAAGCATGCAAATAGGATTTCTTTTTATTATGTATTTTGTTGCAATGGTGTGGTGTGGTTGGTTGGATGGTGTGTCCCATGGTGTTTTAACGGAGAGTGACTTTGGTGGCTAATGTAACATTCAAAATTTAGGTCGGACCATTGTCTGGGTTTGGGGCTCTAAGTGTTCACGGATAGGCAATACCAATGTTGGGTTCATTCCCATCTAGATGACTTCTTAGGGTTGTCAGGGTTTTAAGCTTTTCTTATCGCAATCAGTTGATCCGCTAAGAATCCCTACATAAGAGTTAATTATTCCAGTGTCCACTCGTTAATCCCCCATAAAAGGATTAGTTTCTCATGGATCTCATAAACATCATAAACTTAATTGAAAAGAAAAACATAAAGAACAAGTTAAGTAAAGAGTTTAAGAAGAACCATGATATATTGATTTAGCACGAATGATAATCCATAAAAAGTTGATTATCTCCACAAATCAAATTCTTCGAAGAACGAAATAGAAAAAAAAAAGTAAAATTACAATGATAAAAGAAAACCTAAGTACAAAATAAACTAGAAAGAAACTAAAAACGAAACTACATGAAGCCGTCTACTGAAACTTGAATAAAAACCATTTTTGAAGTGTTTAGAGTTGTCTATTTATAGGCTTAGGGTTGGTTGTTGTCCATTGACCTAGTTCAACTGACGTTTTTGCATTAAATTTTGTTATGTAGACCAAAACGCCCTTGGCTCATCAATTCTCCTCGTCAAGGCGGTCTCTGTGTTGCGACACCCAGTCTGTGTCACAGCACTGATGGTAGTTTACAAGCTTATACTGGATTGCAAGGATGTGTCGCGACACACTCTGTCTATATCGCGAAATTGAAGGCAGTTTGCTCCTTTTGAGTGTTTTGTTCACTATGTTACAACATTAACACTTCGTGTTACAACATCATGACCAGTCTCGTGTTCTTATGCATTCAAATGATGTTTTGTACGCTCACTGAATATATTAGTCTTCCTTTAGGCCTATTTTGGCCCCTAAGGTCATATAAATGGCACAAGTCACAGTTTTTATTATTTATGAGCTAAAAATGAAAACTAAGTAAACACATAACTAAATTGCTTTTATATGAGTTCCTTAAGAATAGAAATTGGTTTAATCTGTTACAACGAATTGTTGCAGATAACTTCTCAGCCTTGGTCTTACCCATATGTTTTATACAACGAATTGCATGCCATAGTTGTTGTACTAAACAAAAAATGTCATCCATATGTTTTGAGGCCTATGAACAAGTAGTTGTTCTAATATAGAAGCAAAATTCCTTATTTTCTTCGCAAAATTCTTTATTGCTCCAACAACTCTCATAAATAATCTTTTCTTTCTATCGAATGATGTTCTCATTTATCCTTGAAACTCGAATTACTTTGTGTGTGCGCTCAACAAAACAAACCAAGTGCAAAAAATATAAACTTTTCTTAACTTTCAATGGGAAAGTTAATTCTCTCTATATAATAGAAAACTACGAGTTTTTCACAAAAATATAATTTATTCTAAAAGAATAATTTACCACTATTTTTTGATAGAATAACGACACTCAATATGTGTTTAAATAGGTTAGCTCATAGTTTGTAATTATAGAGAAACGGTATAAGAGTTCTAATTAAATAAGGTGTAATTAAAAATTATATTTTAATAAAAAATACAAAGTTCTACGTAAAGTAAAATAAATGGGGTAGCATCCCTAAGGAAACTAGGGTTTGCTACCGCTCATATTGAAATCGGGCCTATGGGGCTTTTCCTATATTTGGTACAATTATCTGTGTTATCTGGACATTTATCCAAAAGTTATAACTTATCCAACTCAATAACTATTTTCTATTTCCCAAAATATTATTTATTTAATTAATTTAACTAAATCAATTTCTAAATTAAATTATTTTCTCAACTCAATTCTTATTTCATTAAATTCATGACAATTCTATCGTATTAGATTCTACGAGGAAATATATTTAGTTTTCTCATTCAACAAATTCATGATAACTAATTAACTTAGCTCTCACTTTTGAACTTCTATAATTAAAATTAAATAATAATTCAAAAAAATTAAATTAATTTCTAAGACACCTTTTGTACTTAGCAAGAATATGAATTCACTGCAGATTATGATACATGCAATTCATTTCTCTTACTCATTGTTTTCACTCATTCCACAATATTGATTCTATATGCAATTAGTTTTAGGTTATTTCAAGCTAGCAGAGCGTTCGATTGGACATATACAATTAGGGCTCAAATAATTTGTAATTAAGTTTCGGCTCTTTGCCTATTAATTACAATATTATTTAATCATGGAGTCATTCCACTATAATACCATGATTGAACTCTCCTTTATTATATATCATTGTGAAAGCTATAAATCAACTGCTCGTCCAATAACCTTGTCATAAGTGTGTTATTCTCATAGGATGTCCTTCATCTATTTGAGATAAATTTGTTCTCCAAATATAATCCTATCTTATCTCATGGTAGTTATTACATTTTCCTTTATAAAAAGTCAATTACTAGCAAATAATAATTAGGTCATTTATCTTTAAGACAAACGACCTATGGTCACATTACTTTCCATCTATCATGTAATGACGATGAGAGGATATCATTATCTTTCGTTGAGCTATTAATTCCATTATTGCAAGTGAAGTTATGTCATGTAGAAGTTGTGTACCAACGTACCAGCTTTCGGTTCTATTATCAATTGAACACATGCTATGAATACATCGAAGTATATGAGTCACGCACACATAGTCAATCACTTATTCAAGATTGAGACAAGTCACATTATAAACGTCACAAATGAATAAATCCTTAAACATATTTAGGATCTATTCTACTTGGTTCTTGTTCGATGTAGTGATAATCCAGTCAATCACACCTATGCCTATATCTTTTAGGAGTTATCCGCTCCGATACCCAAGATAAGGTATCTCTCTATTTGGACTTGATGGATGGCATATTAGTATTTTAATCAATTTGCTCAACTTCGATTAGACTGAGGACGTATTTAGATTATCTACTAATGTAAGTTCTTTTCTCGCATTACAATCCTACCACGTAATGCAACCTAATATTAGTTAAACATTTAGATAATCGATGGGTTAATATTTACTTTCATTTTCTTTGTGTGCAAAAACTGTTGAGAACAATATACAAAGATATTAATGATAATTATATATCTTATTAAACCAATTTATTTGAAAAATTACAAGTACATAAATAAAATCACTACACTAAGACACTAGATCCCCAACATACAAGAAGATTGTCTTTAAAATAACTCTAATCAATTTCTATAAAGAAAATAAAGTGAATTGATCAAAATGGAAAGGATTAAACCTGACAACCACACTGATCTCAAGTGGTATGTTATAATGCAATCAGTTGCTTGAAAGGCTACAATTAAATGGAAACAATTAAAACAAATTAGAATTCCAAACTACATCTTTTCATTTACAGATTCAAACTTAAAAACTATACCATATCTAAAGAATCTGAGTTTCAGTTTCAATTTCAATTTCAATTTCGAATAATAGTTGTCTAGTAAAAATCATTACACATGTATGTAAACAACCATGAAACTAGAATGCCTTAGATATGGCAAAATAAAGAAAAACGAGGCTCACAAAGGTATGTGCTAGTAAACAACCATTATCTTTTTAGGATGAAGTAAACAAGGTACACTTGTAAGTCTCATCATTTTGATGAAAATATCGAAGTACAAGACATCTTGAATCATATGTAAGGCCTTTCATTAAAATGAATGAATTGTTAGGAAGCTTTTGGTTGTATGATGCATTCTAGTGATAATTATGCAACTTGAAATCTTATTTTGCAAAATTTGGACAAATAATAAACTCATTGGAAAAATTATCAAGGGAAAGCAAGTTTTTCTGCACTGGAAAATAGAACTTTTTAATGTCTTTATAGGTGCGCACAAAAGAATCATAAAGCTTTAAGATAGACTAAAAGAGAAGTATCCAAATCTCTAAATAAACTGAGACTTAACTTAAGAGTGTTGCCTAACTCATTTGAGCATCTTACAATTTTGTATTTAGTATAAAAAGAAAGAAATCATGACACGTAACATAAAATTTTTCATGCCATCAACTTTATGAATTACATTAATTTCTTTTGTCACCCATCTAACCTTTCAACTAAAAATAATAACAACTCAAAATCCTAACTTAATAATTTAACTTAAATAAAAATTATTTTAGAAAATTATTTCAATTAATTGTAAAAATATAAAAAAAGTATTAATATATTTATGGTAACCATAACTAATTTACTTGTACTCTTAACCTTATTATACCATAAGTGATGTGAATATTAAATTGCAAAATCTCTATTTTCCTAATATGAGATTTTTATTTTGTACACAATTGGAAAAAAATCATCAACTTGTTATTGCATAATTTAATATTAGGTTCAAAAGGTTCACAAATTCAACTATAAAATGTAAAACATATCTCATACTTTGTACATAACTAGCTCATCTTCGTATAATCAATTCTTAGTTATATCTCTCAATAGTTTGCAAACAATGTCTTCTTGTGGCATTGCTTCTTGTTTCGTCATTTTGATTGCAGCATTTTGTAAGTATATACAATATTTCTCTACTCTAATTTTAAATTGTTACATCATAAAAAAAAATTGTACAAAAGAGTTTATAGTCTAAAGATAAAAGAGGAGCTGCAATTGTTGTGATTTAAATCTCATTTGTCTCAAATTCATTATATATATATATCTAAAATAGATAATTAAACAAAACAAATAAATGATGAAAATTATTGTTTAATTTGCAGGTGTATTGAACTCAGAAGCATGTACTCATGACTCAGAGTGTCAATTGAATTGTGAACATCTCGGCCTTTGTGACTTAAAAATCGAAAAATGTAGTTGCTTGCCAGTATTTGAGCCGTTACCATCTAATGATGCTAAATGCAGCAAAGATTTAGACTGCGCCAAGCCATGTGGACAAGGTTGCAAACATTATAACTGTGTGCGCGGCTATTGTTTGTGCCATTGTACTGCATAAAAATATATTATTTTCTTTTAGAGGCTCCAATTTTAGGCCTTTCAATAATTTGTACTAAAAATTAGTGAATAAAAATAGGTCTAAAGAGAATTAATTTGTTTTCTGTTATACTAAAAACGACTTGGTTGATCTTGAAAAATATAGATAATAAACTAATAATTAAATCATGCTTCCAACTTAAATATGAATAATGTATTCGTGTTGCGTGTATGTTTTTTTCATGTTATATTTATATTGTGTAATCGTGACATATCTAACATATAAAATTTACATTTAAAAATCTTCTTGATGGTCTTGCATTGATGAATTAGATACTTCATTAATTCTTTATTAAATGGTACTTATAAATCTATTTGTTGTGTTGAAAGAGACATTTTGAGTGCTCAAAGGTTTTTTTCTTTTCCCTTCTATTAACATTTGATTGGTGGGTAGGGCAAAGACGGGGTTGGTAGTGAGTGATCTTTTGACCCAAAATGAAAAATTCTCTATGTAATTCTTTTAGCTTTTATGAAATTACAAGTTAGTATAATGATAAAATTGTACTTTGGCTTCCAAAAAAATTATTATTCATTTCTGGCCTAAAAACAATTTTATTGCTTCACCCATTGTTGAGGGGAACAAAAATCCCAACAAAATATTAAATTATTTCCTATATATCGACTCGATCTGATTCCAATAACCATCTATATTGTAAACCCTCTATATTATGTTGAAAAAGAAATGCTCAAGTGATCGAAGATTTTTTTTCATTTTCCTTGTATTAGCAATTTAATTGAGGGAACAAAAATCCCAACAAAATGTTAGAATAACAAGATTTCAAGTTGACAAGCATTAAAAAGGACAACAAGATTTGAATTGTTAATTTAAATAAGAATTTCTTCATCATCTTCTTTTAACAAAATACCTCCCATTTTTAGACCCTTTTCAAGTTCAATGGTCTCTTGAGTTCTTCCCAACACTTCATCAAAGCATAAATATCACTCATTTATTTATAATCCATTCATCACACTAACATGAGCTTTGCCCCTTTTTTCACCTCCATAATTGCTAAATAGCCTTGTTGCAACATCATTTACCCACCTGTATGGTTTTTTTTTCCATATGTTTGAAGGGTGAATTCAAAAGAAAAATGAATAATCAGAGCAACATATAAAGTATTTGGTTTCGATATACTTTAATGTATGGTATAGAAGTTTGTATGTAAGGACATGGAAATGTGGGAGCTATGAGAAGCCCATGGTAGACAACAACGAAATTTACTTTCAAGAATTAATTTGAAAGTGCTGCTTTAAACTTGATTTACATTATTATAAATTTTTAAAAATTTATAAATTGCTTTAGGCTTTTTAATTAGTTGTTTAAATAAATAAAATTTTAAAATATATACATGTGATGGAGGCTACTTATTGTTCTTTAAAATTGTTAAATTTGATAGGATCCTTTCAAGAATGACTCTTAAAATTGTTAAATTTGATAGGATGCTTTCAAGAATGACTCAATGCCAATTGAACTAAGACTCAATCGATAATGAATTAAAGAATTTTAATGCACATAAAATATAATTCCAAAATATATTTATAACAAGTGACTTCTTTAAAGTTCAAGTGGATGAATTCATATACAATTAGTAGATCGATTATAATATTTCAAAACAAAATTCTTACTAAAATGGTATATATAAAGAATGAAAGTGGAGGCTACAATTTTCTTCCCTTAAATGCATAGGTTATTAAGTAATAACCTTCGTTTATATTTTATCAATTTTATTCCCTTGCAATGTTTATATTGTTTCTTAAAAAAATATATTTATATAGTTAAATTATACTGTAAAAATTGAACGTTGGCAATGACAATATAGAATGATTGGAAAGCAATAAGAAAAAAAACACATATTTTATGTGGAAACTTTTTCGGGAAAAAAACCACAGGCAGAGGAGAAGAAAATTCTCTAGTGTTGAAAATCGAATGATAAAAGTGGAGTTCTGACTACATCTATTCAAAGGTTGAAAAACCTTATTCTAATCAAAGTCAAATATAAAAAATATAGTTTTATACGAATTCTACTTATGCAACATAGTAAAAAACTAATGTCTTAGGTAAATAAAAAAAAATTGTCTTTAACCATTATCATTTTAAAAAATTAACTCTAAGTTATTTTCTATCAAAAAAATTAAAGTGAGCTGATTGAAATGGAAAGGGTCAAACCTGGCAGTCACACTAATCCCTTTTTTTTTTTTGCTTAGAAAATAATTTTATTGAAATGGTGAATAAAGGCGGTGGTGTCAATCATAACCCCACATAATGATTCCATACCTAAAATGAGACCTAATCAACGCAAGACGAAAAAATGCCAAAAGAAACAATACAACCTCAGCCAATAAAGATAACCCGCAACAAATAGCAATAACACCTTGACATTAACACTAAAAATTGAAGATCTGCCAAACTACCCTCTTGGCTCTCCATTTTTTCGTTGTATTTCCTAACACCGATAACCACCATCAAACTAACCTCAGATCTCAAACCATCTTCGAGGAAACAAAAAGACACCAAAATGATACAAAAACATAAAAAGTAGATTGTAGTAGAACCTTGCACAAATCTCAATAGAGGACACCAACAATTGCAATCGAATCCAAAGAACATCAAAGATGAAGCAAATTGTTGCAACCATCTCGCAAGCATCTTCAAAACATTAGATTCCCACCTTGTATAAATTACATCCCAGAAACAAACACTCAATCCTACCCATATTTGCAAAGGAAACCACAAAACCAACACTCTTTCAGCATTTTTGAGTTGAAACCGTGAATTTCTTTAAAAAAACAAACCAAAGCATAAAACTCAACAAAACCTCAAGGCAATAAACATACACCCAGGGTTGAACTAGAATGTAACACCCTTAACCCGTATCTGTCGTCGGAATAGAGTTACAAAACATTACCGGGGTTTACGGATCAATCTGAAAGAAATTTCAAGCGTTTCATTACATATCAATATTCATAATAAAACCAATCAAAATCATATATATTTTCCCTTAAACGAGCCCTCAAGACCCAAAATACATATTAGAAAAAAGTCGAAACTAAATGGAAAACTCAGAGAATTTTTCAAAATTATTTAAAATTTTCAACACTGCAGGGGTCACACAGCCGTGTGGCCAAGCAGTGTGGGCATTCGAAATAAGGACATACGGCCGTGTCTCAGCCCGTGTCCGTGCCCGTGTGAGTATACTGACTTGAGTCACACGGTCAAGCCATAAGCCTGTGTGCTAGGTCGTGTGAGCATACTGACTTGCACAAATTAAAAGATACAGGGGACACAAGGCCTTGTTGCCTGACACACAGTTGAGACAAACGCCCGTGTCTCTAGCCATGTGAACGAAAATAGGTCATTTTCTAAGCCACATTTCTCACCCAAATTGACATCAACCTAGCCTCAACAAAATGCACATCAATAAGTCAAAATAAGGCATTCAAATCAAGCTAAAAATTAAGTCTTAAACATGAATTATCACCACATACAACTAATAAGCCATTAGGCACCTCAAATGACAATCTAAAAAATGTCAATCAAGTATCCAACCTTACCTAATTATTTTATCTAACCGAGTTACCAAAGTTCAATATAACTCAATTACATACATACATATATCTCACATACTAACATCACAATTATACCATAATCTCATACCAATATGTAAGTTGATTATATAAACATAATATTATTTATAATATTTGTATAAGCTAAACTTTGACCAAGGTTGTACAAAAGCCTATACATGCCATATAAACCGTATTTAATATTTCAAAAACTACCGAGATAAGCTGGATAGTGTGACTTGAGTGCTAATCCAATCGTCCAACCTTCCAGAAATCTACAATGACATTAAATAATACAAATAAGCTTAATGAAGCTTAGTAAGTTCGACGGATTTAAAAAAAAAATCTTACCGAACTAATTATAATAAATCAAATAATAAAAATAATTCATAACAACTCCCTATCAATTACAACTTCAATTGATAAATAAATTTATTTTCAAGTCAATACAAAATAAATAACATATCTTTCAAATTCAATAAATATATCACTTTAGCAAGACTTTCCCAAATTGAAGAACGACTTACGGATAAGAGTACATCGTCAACAAAAGCTTATAAGAGCTGGCGTCCCAAATACGCAACAGAAGCTCGAAAATTGAACAGAAGCTCGAAGGGCTAAACAGAAACTCATAAGAGTTGAACAGAAGCTCGAAAGAGCTAAACAGAAAGTAAAACATGAGAGTTCGCAACAAATGCTGAACCTTGATTTACTTGGGTAATTTGTCGATATCTTCCTCCAATACCGTCATATGCCAAATCACGAATGTACTCAAATCTCGCGTTCAATTCAAATCAAATATCCAATTCAATATTATAATTCGAACAATAATTATTTCCAACAATAAAATATATGCTTAATACCAATCACCAATTTAAAAAAATATTAAAGTTTAACCGTACGAACTCACCTGGATTGACTTGTAGTAATTGTAGAAGTTTAGGGACTATTCTGCTATTTTTCCTTTTTCACGAGTATCTACGGGATCTTGATCTAAAATATAAAATTACTCATTCGTTAGCATAAATTTCACTTTCAATTCACTTCACAATTAATACTTTTTTTATTTACACAATTACCCTAAACTTTTACAATTTTTACAATTTAATTATTTAATTAATTAATCTATCAAATTAACTAATTTTCCTCAATCAATAATTTATTCAAATATTCTAAGCCATTATAAAGCCCCTAATAAACCAAAAATTCACTATTAAACCCTAATATTTTAACATTTTCACAATTTAATTCTAAAATCAATATTTAACAAAATCACTTTATAAAATCATCATACAACACGATCAAGGCTCTAAATCTATGTTTTTCATAAAAAAAATCTACTATTCATTAAGGGTAACTTCTAAAATTTTTAATAAAATAAAAAACTAAGGTAAGATTGTAACACCCCAAACCCAGCCCAGAAGTCTAGACCGAATCCAGGATGCTACATTGATCATCGAAGTGATCGTGAGAAAATTATACAAAACAAGTTATCATTTCGAATCTAAACATTTAATCATATAAAACTCGAACAGTAAAACTTCAATTATGGGTAATGTTTATAACTGGAATATAAATGAGTAAATCTTAAATCAAAATTTGTACCACAGTTTTAAAAACCATACAGTTCGAAATCAAATGTAAAGACTAGAAAACATAAACTGATACTCCAATTCGCCAAAACTGTCCGAAACCTCCGCATACTGAGTTCAGTATCTAAAGTCCAAAATACTTGAAAGGAAAACAAAAGAGGGGCAGAAGAGGGGATGATCTATACGAGCTCAATGTGAGATCAAACTAACTAACTACCGAAGCAGAAATAGATACAGTAAACCTGAAAATAGTTTAGCAGCGGAACATACTTATGGAACGACTCTAAGAAATATAGACCATATGTAACTTTACAGTCATATGGCTCTATCAGACACAATACCGGTAATTCTTAATAGTCACAAACTAGGCCTGTGCCCTTTTCTAGAATCGGTATCAGTTTACAGTTGGGGCTTTAGCCCCTCTCAGTAACTATCCAGTCAGGCAGTAGCAGCCTATCTATAGAATCCTCTTAGGCACAAGTGCCTTTCAGTCAATCAGTCATTCGCAAACATACAATCAGACATATCAGACCACAATACAATCAATTCGTCACAGAAACTCATCCAGTCAATTAGATTCAATCAAATGCATATGAGTGCTGATGAGTTACAAAATGCACCCACCCATCCAACCAACACACCTCTCTGTCCCCCATCACACATCAATAGAGCTATTGAGCTTATCCAACCAATCACTCCATGTGGGGATATAATCAACCCATCCATCCAACCTTGCACTCCATATGATGTCATCCCGGGTTGCCCAGCAATGATGGACATCAGCATTGTCTTCGACCCTTAGGGAATTGGGACTGCCCACAACCCTCTAGGTATTAGGGGCTATCAGTAAGCAGTACAGTGCCATACGGAAGACCGCGGTACAGACATGCAGTATGAACAGTCAGATCAGATATATTACGCAGCAAGGTTAGCGTATAAGCTGTATTGTGCAATGCGGTAAACCGCGGTACAGGCGTGCAGTATAAACTACCAGATCAGATAGTGGTACGTAGTGTAGCTAACGTACATGCGGTACAGTGCAAGGCAGTAATCCGCTATACCGTTATCAGTAATGTCCACGACCCTTAGGGTATTGGGACTCCAATATGCAATTAAACTGCCAAATTGTAAATCTCCCTTCTCTTCAAAATCCCACCTAAAACTTTGTATGCAAATGTGTGTATGTATGCAGTCAGATGTACACAACCAGAATACCACTCTCAGTTAATTAATCAGAAGCAGACATTCACATCCAATCAAACAGATAGAACTAGTTGCATACACACTCACACAGTTAATCGGGTTCAGAATCAAACATGCCACACACCCAATCACAAATAACCCATCATCCAAACTCAGGTCAGAGTCGCTAATATCCCCATTAGAGCTTAACCAAGAGTTAGGTCGTACAGAGCAACAATTACAAGTAACCTTGACCTAAAAAAAAATCTGACGAGATAGGGCTACACGCCCGTATGAAAGGTAGCACACAGCCGTGTGAAGTATGGACACGGCCGTGTAACACATTGTCTAATTTCACTAAAATCAGGTGCAGAGCAGACACGGCCGTGTGAGGGTCTAAACTTCAAAATAAAATTAAGAGGGGGTGCTAAAAATGACAAAAGAGATATGCAGAAAGCTGAACTTGTTTATGCTAGTGTAGTCGAAGACAGAGGTGATGATTTCTTATTAGTGTTGACGAGTAAAAGCTCTAATCTTACTTCCAAATGGATCCTAGATTCAGGGTGCTCCTACCACATGTGTCTCAACAGGGACTGGTTCTCCACGTACAATTCAGTTGAAGGTGGAGTTGTGCTAATAAGGAGTAATTCTCCATTTAAGATAGTCGGTATAGAAACTATACAAATCAGAATGCACGACGAAATTATTCAAACACTTTCAGACGCCAGGTATGTACCCGACTTAAAGAAAAAATTCATCTCGTTGGGAATTTTGGATTCTAACGGTTGCAGGATAGTCATTGAATCAAATGACTTAAAAGTCTCTTATGAAGCTCTCGTTGTGATGAGATGACAAAAAAAGGCAATCTATACATTCTGCAAGGGTCAACGGTAATTCGTGCAACTATAATTACCGAAGAACAACTGAAATTGTCGCCATGTCGAGACAAGGAAGACCCCGATGTCGTGACGACACGACGTCCTGACGATGACATTCTCCATGTTATGACGACACGATGTGATTCTTTCTCTACCGATTTTTGATTAAACTAAAATTTGGCACATGCGGTTAGGCATATGAGTGAGAAAGGTTGTGCAATAGAGGACTTCTCAAAGACACTGGAGTTGGTAAGTTAGGTTTCTACAAGCATTGCATTTTCGGGAAGCAAACTCTAGTCAACTTTGATTTAGCAGTGCACAAAATAAAAGGGACTCTTGATTACATTCATTTCGATTTATGGGGTCCGTCTCCTGATATCTCAAAAGGAGGCAATAAATATTTCCTAACTTTCATTGATGATCACTCCAGAAAAGTTGGGGTTTATTTCTTGAAACAGAAAAGCGAAGTCCTCGAAATCTTCAAACAGTGGAAGACACCGTTAGAAAGAAAAACTAAAAAAGTCGTGAAGTGATTGAGAACAGATAATGACCTTGAGTTATGTTCGTCAGAGTTTAACGATCTTTGCAAACGGGAAGGAATTGGAAGACATCGTACCATTATTGGAACTCCGCAGTAGAATGGAGTTGCAGAAAGAATGAACAGAACCTTACTAGAAAAGGCATGATGCATGCTTTCTAATGTAGGCTTAGGGAATGAATTTTGGGTTAAAGTCGTAAACCTAGCAAGTTATTTGGTGAATCAATCTCCTCATCGAGCGTTGAACGGTAAAGTTCCAGAGGAGATATGATCAGGTAATCCTCCCAATTATTCTAATTTTAAAATTTTCGGTTGTCTTGCTTATGCTAAAGTTAGTCAGGGAAAGCTCGATCCAAGGATCGTTAAAAGCATCTTTCTAGCGTTAAAATGAAAAGTTATTTATGTAGTAATTTTAACTTTTATAAAACTACAAGTTAATATAATGATAAATCGCACTAACTCTTAAAAAAATTTATTTAGTTTTGGCCTTCAAAATAATTTTATGATTTCACCACTGGGAACAAAAATTTTAACAAAATGTTAGAAAATTTCTCATATATCAATCAATTCTGGTCCAATAGACTCAGTTTGATTCCAACAATTAAGTTGTAAACCTTGTATGTTGTGTTGAAAGACATGTTGAGTGCTCAAAGATTTATTTATTTTTTATTAACAATTTAACTCGAGAAATAAAAATCTCAACAAAATATTACAACAACGAGGTTTCAAGTTTTACAAGGCAAGCGTTGATTGATTTTATTTAAGAGGGCAGCAAGCTTTGAATTGCTAATTTTGATTGGAATTTCTTCATCTTCTTCTGATAAGACTACATGTCTTTCTCCCAACAAAAAACCTGTCATTTTTAAATCCTTTTCAAGCTCAATGGCCTCTTGCTGTCTTCTCACTACTCCATCAAAGCATAAGTACCGTCCACTTGCTCCATAATTCATGCCTTCATACACACTAACATGAGCTTTGGCCACTTTTTCCACCTCTGCAATTGCTAAGCAACCTTGTTGCAACATCATCTGCCCACCTATATGGTGTTTTTCATATGTTTGAAGGGTCATATTTGAAGGAAAAATGAATAGTTAGAACTACATAAAAAGTATTCTGTTTCGATGTACCTTTAAGGTATGGTATAGAAGTTTGTATATGAGGATTTGGAAAAGTGGGAGCCATGAGAAGACCAGGGCAGACAGTAACCAGGTTTACTCTTAGCTCCTTTGCTTTCATCCAAGCTACCTTCTCTGCCTTGGTCTTACCCAATGCAAGCCATAGCTGTTGTCCAAAACAAACAATGTCATCCATATGAGGCCTATGAACAAGTAACTGTTCCAATTGTGGAAACAAAGTACCTTATTTTCTCTGCAAAATTCTTCACTGCTCCAACAGCTGTCATCAATAATTCCATCTATATTTTCATTCCTCCAAATGGATGCCAATAGAGATGAAGTGAAGACGCATCTCTTTACATAGGCTGCCTTAGCACAAGCTTCCATGACAGTCCTTGCCACTTCAGTCTCCAAAAACACCTTTTGTTCCTTAAATCATCAAGCAAAGTTGTCAATTGCAGAACAAAATGTTACTCCAGTACGAGAATCTGTTGTAATCGTCATGCATTTGTTCAATAAACTTACTGAATAACCAGAGATACCATGTGGATCAATAAAGGAAGATGTATGAAAAACAGCATGGCAACCTCTAAAAGCATCACAAAGGCTTTGTAATTTTTCCATCTTGGTTACAACTACACTTTCCAATAGGTTTAAATCTTCCACCCCTAGCATGTCTTTCACATCTTCAAATTCAGCTGTTCAGAGAAGAACATCAACACTGTAATAAGTTCCAGCATATCATTTTGTACTAAGCACATATCAACCATGGTAGGCTTCCCTTCTTTGATGACTACTAAGAATTACATTTCAAAGTCAACAACTGTTTTTTGTAGCCTATGTTACTAGTAGGATGATCGTATCTCCATACTCACGAGAGAAGCAGGCAAATGTCGAAAAATAAAAAAAGAATAAGGTGTTGACTAAAATAATCTATGCATGATTGTAATTCCCAAAAAAAGAAAAGAAAAACTCAGAAAAGCAATGATAATAAAGTACCTGGGTGTTGAATGGTTACTCGAACAAGGTAACCATGAGCCAATAGCTCTTTGACAATGAAAGAACCCAAGTAAGAATTGCCACTGGTCACACATATCAGTTTCTTCTCTCTTGCATTAAAACTGCAACTAAATATATTCCCAACACACTTTTGCTCCTTTCCTGAAATTGGCATTAATATTGGTTTTGGTACCTCTATTTCTTCCATCTTTATTTGTTATTAGTGTGATAAGCTTGGGTTTTTATATGAGAGTTTAAGCAAGTGTTTGCAGGGTAGATGGAGAAGATTAGATGGAAAATGCACGAGAGTGGTAAGTAAGTGAAGTCAGAATAACGGATTGATGTCATAGTTGACCAATAATACATATAATTTGCTTTCACCTTCCCAACTTCCACATGCAAATTGCAATAATACGAAATAAATACAAGGTTTGAATTCCTCTGTGAAGTGAAGTTGGGGCATAAATATATAGTATATTAGACCATGAAATTACAATTATCTCGAAATGTTGCATTGATACCAGTACTAAAATAAAAACTATGCCTTAAGTTTTAACAGGTTAGCTTTTATGTTTGGTTGCCTTAGACTGGTAGGAATCAAGAATGAGATATAACAGGCAAGCATATCTACAAAAATGGAAAAGTCGTCAGTCTGTTTTCATTTATTTCCAGTGGCAAAACCAATTTATGAGTGTTATAAATTCAGAGGTAAATTATCCCCTTCAACACTATGATGCATCTGAAATCTGAGTATTAATAGTTCTTGCAAGCAATGGTGTATTATTAAGTTGCAATTATACTAGATTGTTTGATATTTGAACATTGAGTTTCATCATAATACATAAGATATAATAAATCCATCATGTTTTTTATGTTCTTTTTTGTTTCCCGGAAACATGTTTATTAAGTTTTTAATGATGATGTTACACTAATTCATTTGAAAACCACTAATTTGATGCTTGAGATCATTGGGAAACATATTTCATCACATGAAGACATTTGATGTTATTGGTTAATTAACTTAAATGGAAATAGCAGGGTATATATTAATAATAAGAATTTATATATGTATATAGATATATATGTCCTTTCAGTTTGGATGTATACATCATTTTCAGCAAGCATCATACATAGCATTAAGCAGCAATCACAGAAGAAAATGGCAGGAACTGAGTCCAGTAACATTTCATGGTTTATTCAATTGAAATCCATAAGGCAAATTCAATGACAATAATGAGTGAACCAGCAATATTTCCCTTCTGCACCATGTTGAATTTCAAGTTCATCACCTCTGCTATGAACCCACCACAAGAGATTAGTAATTGAATTCCCATCATCATGGCCAGACAGGTTCCTTATCTTTTCCAAAGCACTCTCTTTGTCATAAATTGCTTCCAAGGCATATACAAACCCTTTCCATCCCTCTCCTACACCTTCCCTTCCCAGTGCTGGCAATGTCCAGTTCACAAGCTGTCTGGTAAACTCAATGTCAGAGAACAATACCTCACTGATAGGCAATATTGGTAGCAATTGGATTCCAAGCCTGCATTCTCTCCAGTCAGGAGGAGCAAACCAAAGACCACTGTCCCTCTTGTTGGCCCACAAAACACCTACAACTCTGTTCCCTCTAGTGAATTCTTCTCCATATAGATTATGTCCTTCCTTAACATGCCACCATGTTTGCGCTGCTTGAATCTCCAGTGCTGTAAGTGTTGAACCAGTTGCAACAAGATGGGTGTCTCCATAGGCTAACCCCATTAGTGCAGCAGAGTAATAAGCATTCACAGCTTCACTAGTGCTTTCTTGATTCCTTCCATCTGCAAATTCAGTCAACCCTCCAGCCCAAGAATGGAGCTTGTAGAAATCGAAACACCTCACTCGTGGATAATTTGAATTCGATCTCCTGCCTAAGTTCATAAAATCAGCCACAAGTGAATAAGCTTGGGGCTTATACCTCCTTCCCCATGCAGGGTCAATCTTGGTCAAGACAGCTATTCCATAAAGGAAGTAACCAATATGATAATGGTGGTCATTGTAAACTCCAAACCCGAAATCTGCCCCTGAATCCGTTGACCCTTGTTTAGTCACAATTCCACCCCATTTCGATTCATACAGGAAACCGTTCCCATTAAAAGTCCCATCCAGCCATGGCTCAATTGTATCCTTCAAGAACTTTCTTATAGCTGGAATCACATCAAGAAAGCACACTTCTTCAGCAATCAAAGCCAACCTTGCTGCTCTTGCAATCAACTTGCCATAAAAATAAGATGATTTCGTCGTTATAGCCGATGAATCCAAGGCATCAACGTCCTTAGCAAGAGCAGTTACAATCTCAGCATACGATTCTTCATTAACCCCTTTAATTGAATGCCAAGTTACTGAAACTTGGTGTGGTTTCAACACCCAGGAATCACCAACAATACCAACAAGGTCCCCATCAATACTTTTATATCTAAAATTCTCTAAAACCTTAACATCACAATAGTCCTTACATAAAATATCAAGATGAAGTGGGTGTGCAAGCATAAGCAAATCACCCCATCCTTTCTTTTCCCATTTATACTCTACACAAAACGGTTTGGTTAAAACTGCATCACCTGAAGTCGGGTAGCAAGAACAGAACTGATCGAGGATTGATTCACATGTCGGGTCAGAATCAGAGAATACAGCTATCCGAAGAATACCCGAAAACCCACCAGAAGTAATCAAAGAAAAACTATGATTCAAACTGATGGATGACGATGCATATATAATCCAAGTTTGGCCATTGTTCAGCTTAATGGTATGCTTGGTGAGTGAACTATTGGAAGAAAACGAGAGAATTGCATGAACAGTGGAGATCGATATCGGTGTATTGCCGGTTACAGAACAGGTTACAAAGGGACTACCTCGAACAAGAAAGAAACGGAGATTGGAGGAAGGGATATCTAAAGTAAGACTGAGATCACTGTAAGAAGAGATAACGTGGCTTTTATCCGAAGTTGAGGTGGTTTTATCGGTAGCAAAGATGGTTAAATCAGGGACGAAAATTTGGTAAATGAAAGAAGGGTTGTGAAAGAAGGATGGGTAGGAAATAGAAAGAGAAGAGTCGGCTGATTTGATGAGATAAGGGTGGATGTATTCAGGCTGGTCGCCATTTTTGAGAGTGAAGTTTTGGAAGAAAGAGTTAGTAGGGAGAGGGGATGAGAGGAGGTTTGGGGAGAAGAAACGAGAAGGGTCAGAGAGAACAGAGGATTGTACTTTGGGGAAGAGAAAAGGGTAGTTTTTGGGAGGGATTTGAGGCATCGGCGGAGACATTGGTGGAAATGGTAGGGGCGCTGGTGGCGGTGGTGATGGTGATTTAGGAGGTGGTTTTTTAGGCTTTTTAAAGGGTTTGGTGATTAAAGTATTGACTTTTCTCCCGAGTTTCTTCAACATGATTTGTATTTATAGGAAGCTGAGCAGAACGTGGGCGGAAATAAAGGAAAGTTTGACTATGTCTTGTTGTATTGGTAGGTGAGAGTGGCCAAATGAATGAGGCTGCTCTGGCTATGGAAATGTAGGGACTTGGCTTGGAGGGGATGTTGAATTGAATAATGACAATAACATGAAACTCATTTACAACATAAACAAGGGTTGGATTGGAAGTTAAGGGGAAGAAGAAGCTGATGATGACGAATGTGGGCCTATTTATTATTGTCGTAGTTGAGGATTGCAAGTTATGCTAACATTTTTGTAATACGAGAATATCTAATCTATCAATCAAAGGAAGGGATATGTTCAATTGAATACAATCTCATGCTTAAGAGGTAAGCAAATCCAGAGACTTATCCTTTTCAATCTAACACGGTTTTTACAACTTGAGAATTTTGGTTATTGCTTTTAAGTTTTCTTATCAAATTTAATTTTTTTTTTTAAAGCATGAAAATTTTATTAAATGCAAGAGGGAACTCCAACCATTTCTTCAATTTGCTTCCATCAAAGTAAATGTAATTAATTCGATAATAAATGCTTCGAAAAGTTTTGATAAAAATATGAGTTCGAAAAATAGGTTCAAACAAAAAAATAAAGTCCAATTTTTAAACCGGTCAAGTTTTGAGAATAATTTTTTTATCCCAAGCCCGGTTTGAATCATATGTCTATACTTTTTTTTTTGTATTTCTAATTTATTAAGAAACATTTATTTTAATATTTTTAGTGTATTTTTTATATATTATATTTTTTAAATTTGTTTCTATGTAAAAAATAATCTAAAAAATTATTACATTTGAGTCGGGTCGAGCTTGAGTTTAATATTTTTAATATGAGTTGGACTTGAATAGAATTTTAGGCATATTTTTCGAGTCAAGTTGGGCTCGAACCTAAACCCGAAAATAAATGGAGTTTAATAACTTATTGCTATATACACAAATAAATTTAGTTGGTTCTTGTTTTTAATATTTTTAAAGTTTAATTAATTTTTTATACATTTCCAGAACTACTCATGGCCCTCTCCGATTTTTAAATAGGAGAATAATACGCTTAAACACTTGAACTCACGTTCTCCTACACTGGCAACAATGTTGGTGTTAATCGAGCTAAGACTCAATCAAGTTTAATTAAAATTTTAATTCATTACAAATCAGGAAAGAGGTCGATTTCTTTTTCCAGTAGAGATGTCCATTTGAATTTGTTAAAGTGACAATATGAAACTTAAATCACTTTGGTAAAAGTACCATGGAAGCTACTACATTATGAGTTAGATTGCACTTTACTCTTACAATAAAAATTGATAAATTAATTCATATACGTTAAATTAAAGAGCAAACTAGTTATTCTGTTAAAAATTTAATGTATTTTACTGTTAAAAGTGGTCATTGTAGGTCAACATAATGTACACATGATATGCCATGTCTAACTATCTAGTTATTCCGTCTGTCACATCATATCTTAATAGTAGAAATAGATGAAATTTTTAATAGAAATGATTAGTTTAATCTTTGATCTAATATATACAAATCAATTTACTCATTTTTAAATATAATATAATTCTTAATACCAAAACCGCTCCTTATTTTGTGGTTGGGCTGTTGATATTAAATTATTGTGGCATATTATATTTTAATTTGAGTAGTGTTAGTGTGTAGCCCAATAATAAGTGGATAGAGTCAACGGATTTCAAGGCCCATTAATAAAACATTAAGCCCAAAGAACCAATATACATGTTGGTCCAACGTATATAATTATTTAAATTTGTGACAAGAGAGGATAATGAAGGTAAGGCAAGGCGGCATTGGCCCAAACACTAAGGTCTCTGTCTCTCTCTCTCTTCTCAATTATCATGCAGAAACCCAGCAAACAATAGTAGGATAAAAGAAAAAAAAAAAACATAGATATATATATATATCTATCAAAACTTTACATGAAATGTATAATGTGATACATATATTTTGATTTTATGCGATTTTTTATAAATTAAAATTTTATATATACATATGAACAGTGATGGAGTCTAAAATTTATTTGGGTGGAATTAAATTGTATATTTTTTTTATGAAAATAAAAATTAAATTTTTATCATTTTTAAGGAGTCAATGTATAATTTTACCAATTTTATAAATTATAAAAGGTTTTTAGTATTTTAAGGGCATAGTTCCTGAGTCTCTATTGCATATAAATCATGATTTAAGTTTAATATGTAAGGAAATGAAGGGAGGGGGGAGGGGCCGGTTAGAGAATAGAAGGGTAAAAAAAAGGGAAAATAAATAACAAAAATTCCTAGACATAGAAAAGAAATAGCAACAGAATCCACAAATATCATAATATAAAGAAGCCAAAAACACAAAAAGGCGTGGTCAGGCAGCCTGCCTTACACTCTCTAAAATGCAGACACTGGAAATCGACTGTTGAGTCATTCAGTCATATCGTCCTTGTGTTGTGGTTTGTTTCTCTTTTTAATTAATTAATTAATCGTCTCTCTCTTTAATCTCGTGTCTCAAGTTTTTGTTATTGTTTGATGGGCGGCACAGGGTTTGAATTGAGGAAGAAGAAGATGGGGATAGGGAGAATGGTGGTGAGCTTGAAATCAAAACTAAGGAGCTTGAAGATGACGAAGAAGAAACCAACAACAACAGGTGAGCATTATAGTTATTATGATAAGATGGAAAAGACGGAGAGCATGAGGGTTGAGATTAGGAGCAGGAAAGCTCGTAAGCTTATCCAAGATACTCTCAAGATTGCTGATTCACCCCATACCAGGACTTTCCATTTCTGATTTTTATTTTTCCTTTATTTTCTTGATTTCCTTGCTCTCTGTCTATATCTTCTCCGATAAACGGCCTTTTTCAGGGCTTAATTTCCATGAATTGTTATAAACTTGAAATTTCGTGTTTATCTGTAAAATTGTAAAGTATGCGTCTACGTAACTCTTTTCATTTTATCTTTATTTTTTTCCAAAGTATTTCATTCCATATGATTGATTTTTTTCTCTCAATTACCAACATGAAAATGGTCATATATATCTTTGCGATTGAAGTGAAATAATTTTACCATTTCAAATGCAAAGATTAAAGAAAAGTTTTGGATGTGAAGAGGGATTTAAGATTTTCGTAAAATTATTATGAAACTCTTGATTTTACATCAATAACATAGATATATTAATTATTATACATTAAATCAAATAATAATCTTTTTTTTTTTTTAAATTTTATTCATTCTACTATTAAAAATTGACATAATTAACATAATATTAAAAACAACAAGAAAATTTTAGCAAAAGGACCGGAAACTAATTTATTTAATTTTTGATAGACATCCAATCTAAATTTTTATAGTAGTTTTACCGAAAATTTGTCACCTGTTCAAACAATTTCCTTGACTATATATGTACACCAATATCCTGTTCCTCCGTCATCAAAGGCAGTCATTTAGGAAATCAACTAAAGATTTTATTTAGTCACGTCCATCACATTCCCAACATGTTTTCCTGCCATCCATCCGGTCATATTGTTCATAACCTTTCTCTGACCAGTCGACAAATTAGAATCCTTGTTCACTGGGGTCTACCTACATTATCTTTAAGCCCGCGGATCCTCCTCCCATCAAACCACAGAATATTTTTCTCTCCATTTTGCAGCTCTCACCACCAAAACCAGTGTGAACCATCTTCAGCTACCCAACTTTTAACCTCTTATAAGCAATATATTATAAAATATGTTTTCCAATATTAAATTTTGAAAAAAAAAATTATATTCCATTTTCAAAGCAACAATCAAATACAACCTCATAAATCAGCACTATATCTCGTATACATGCCATTCTCTCTTTTTATATATATATAATAATTAAAAGCTTAAGAATTCCATGGCTTTCAAAGGGATGTTACAATTTTAAAAGCAAAAGGGTTCTATCTATCCACGTAATAAAGCAAAGATGAGACAAAGCCGACAGTAATTGGGTCATTACATATGATAAAAGCTTCCATAACCTTTCGGTCAGAACAGCTTTGAAATTAAACATTATGTAAAGGCAGCAACCAAACAACAAACGACAAAAGAATTACAGAACCAGGCACACACACATGACATTGCTTGCTTTTTTTGCAAAGCAAAATTATTGATATCAATGATGCAAGAGGGTATGGAATTTCATCGACATTCAAACACTAAAATGAAGATATAACATATACATTGTTATCAAATATCTGACTCTGAAAAACTACCCACTAAAGATATGTATATTTTACTTAAAACCACGTAGTTGGTCGGTCAAAAATACACAGGAATATGTGACACCATGATTTGGCAATTTGTTGCCACATGAATATGAAGTGTTAATGGTGGACATCATGCTTTAGAATGATCTTAAATTATTTACGTATCTTTTGGAATGACAACAAAAGAGTTTGTCCACATTCATTAACATAATGGATTTCATTGTCAAAAAGTTATGCTAATGCAGAAGCTGGCTCTTGCATAGCTTAGCATCCCATCATCCGACGACCGTCAGTTTCAATAAATTAAGTTGCATTATGAATCTATATAGCTGTAGAATTAAAACTTACATGTCAGTTTTTTTTTTTATTAGTCGAAGATAAGATTACAAGTAAAATTTAACTAGATATATTCAAATATATATACATGTTTTGAGTTTTTTCGGTCGATTATGCTTCATATATTCAAGTGTTGGTCCCTATACAGATATTAGGTGTGTGTATATATATATATATATATATATCAACTCGATATCCATATGTTGAATCATACGGATTTTATTTATGAAAATTGAAAACCGCGATCATACAACTAGTTCACTGTCGTACAAGACTGTTAAAGCTTTTAATAGACGGGAATGGTGGACTCTTGCACTCGGATCCAGCAGAGACGAAAATATTATAGTAGCAAACTTTGCTCCATGCAAATATAAGAGTGACAAGAGACGAAAGAAAATCATTACCGGACTCATACAAGCTACTATCCCTGTAAAAATGTTGAGTGATATAATTCTCACCTCCTAACAGGATTTCCACCACGAGTGGGTGGCTCGTATGCGTTTCCAGATCGACCAGGAGGTGTTGCAGATCCATAAGGTCCATTATTCAGGGGTGCTGCTTGTCCGTGTGGCATGCCAAGACTTCTAGTTGCTGCATCATAGGTTGCACCCCGGGATGGATCATTTACAGGTCCTCTTTGAGTGTCATAGCCAGCTCCTCTTTGTGCATCATAGACATGGGTTCTTTGACCGTCATAACTGGGTCCTTTCTGTGCATTGTAAGCAGGCACCCTTTGTGATTCATAACCACTCACTCTTGACAAATCATAGGCAGGCCCTCTAGACATCTCGTAGGTGGACCTCATAGACGCAAGTCCAGACCCAGACTGAGTTCCACCGTAAACAGAAGCAGCACCTGCATTTGCACCAGTAGCAGCAGGTGGTAGAGCACCATGTCTCTATAATGCAGAATGAGAAAATGTCATTAATCTACAAGACAGAATTAGCAGAAGAAAATACGATCATCAATAAATTGAATCGCGGGCACATTGGAATTAGCAACCGCATATTACAATGGAGGCAGACAAGTGGGAAGAACTCTACTGCTGTTTGAGCGTTTAATGTTTCATACTTTCAAATGCTAACTAATCCATGTTTCTATAAATAAGCATCAACTTTGATAGATTGCAATTTATCCTAAAACAGCAGAAAGTTCTGCAGTTAGATATCTAAATTTTACAGGGTTTTTTTTCAATGTGCAGAGATCCATACTACTAGTTGCACACATACTCACAAGTCACAACCCATTCATGTTTCACACACAGATTCATGCCTGTCATGGAAGATTACACACCTGGTGAATACTATAACTATCTTCATATGCATTTTGTCCCACAGGATGTCCGGAAGCATCATTCTCATTGTTTCCTGTGGCACCACCATATTGCCCAACTGCAATTTGTTGCCATATATGAGCCATCTACATTGGTAATAAGGGGTAAAAAAAATTCAAAATCTCAAAAAGGAAAAGATCAGAAGAAAGGATACCAGTTCTTCTGTCAACATTAGAAGCATTCATCAGCTCTGCTCTAAGCTTCTCCACTTCCCTAGTCATGGTCATATAATTTTTCTCCATCACCTGAAGTGATTCAAGGTGATCGTTGTAAAGTTTCTTCTCATAGTCAAATGTTGCCCTGCATGATCAAGAATAGGTCATCACATAATTGTGACCCAAGGAACAACAAATCCAGAAAGAAAGATCTGAAAGAACTTTAACTGAATGACCAGGCATGTCCAGAGAGGAGAAAGAAGAAAGGAAAAACGTTTTGAAAACAAACTACAGCAGACTTCCAAACAATAGGGAAAAAAAAGTTTTAGTATTAATTTCCTGTTCAATACCAGCCACTCTTTCTTAATCTTTCTCAACTTTGCTCCAAAAACACCCATAGACAAGAGCACAACAAAAACCTGCAATGCTGATATTCCTGTCTGAGGCTCTCGAGTTCTGCCATCAGAGCTGGTATCTGTTGCACATCTACATGGGCTCTCTGAAGATCTTGATTTAATTGATGCACTTTGGACAAAAGTTCTTCCCTAGCTAAAACCAAATTCTGAGCTTCAGAGTGTGCCTGCTGCAACTCTACCTTAACAGGCTCAGCTGCTTGCAGTTCTGCTTCCATCTTAGCTATTTTATCCGTAAGGCTCCTCATTTGTTGTTCTCTTTCAGATGTTACAGCTCCTATCTGAGCATGCAAGATCTGCAACTCATGCTGTGCAGCAGCAAGTTCCTGTCTCAATGTCCCATGGGTAGCAGCAATTCTCTGGTTTTCTGTACCAAGTCTCTGCATCTCCACATGCTGTGCAGCAAGCTTTTGTTCCATGATTTCTGGAGGTGGCAACATATCAAAATGTGCAAAAGGACCTGGACGGGGAGGAATTCCTGGACCAAATGGGTCAGAATGTACCATGCCAGGTCCAGGGAGAGGACGCCTCAGATGAGGGGGTGGAATTCGACTTTTACTTCCCATTTTTAGTGGCTACTGTATGACCTGTGCAAAGAAATACAACTTATAGGAACACTGCTTCTCTCCACTTTGATTGACTTCATTAAGGAACTTGAAAACTACTCATGCATCATGTGACATGAATAACAATTGGATGTTGATGCAATGCTGTGGGATTTTACTACATATATGCAACATAACACAGTCAAGGAACAATAAATACAATTGAACCTATAATCCAACTTAAACTCAATGAGAAAAACATTAAGGAATATGTAGAAGATTTCATTAAATAATACTAATTATCAAAGTGATTACTCCTTTGCGGTATCCTAGTCCATTTCATTTTGCTCTTACAGTTTTAAAATTGAAAGAACATTCTATCATAACAATGTCCAGTATATTAGATATAAAGTTTATCCACAGCAGTAATTTACCAAATAACAATCATATAAATAATCACATGCCCTAAAGAGAACATCAAAGCTTATAACATACAGTGAAAGGATTCTTATCTACAACTAAAGTGGTTAGCCTGGTCAACAGCAATGGGAATTACTTGCTGGTTTCCATATCAATATCACTGTAGCTCAATAGTGTAAGCAGTCAGGCTCTTGCCAAATTCAAAATAAGGCCTTCTATAACTACCACTACATCCAGCTATCTTCCAAATCTTATTTTCCACAAGCTATAAACTCTAGACGGTAAGGTATATTCCTCTGGAACAAATTGAAGTCAAATACCCGTCACAGAAGGTCTGGGAATTGCTTCCAGGAAAAAAAAAGAATGGTCCATTGAGTCTATCTTTGAGTTTAGAGTCAGACAATTAGTTAGGGATTATGTTGTCTTGAGTTTACTATAAAGTCATGGAAATTCCATTGTCATATTTCTACTTTCTTCTCTCGACTAATACTATGATGCTTCAAGGGGTGATTCACAGCACAAGGGTAAAACCATGAGTTTATTTCCTTGTCATTCCAATGCTTCAGAAAATTCTAGCAATCTTCCCCTGATATCCGACCCTCTTTGGATTCCTATCCCTGTCCCTAAGTTCCTACTGTAAACCTTAAAAAGCTGTATTCTATAAGCAGAAAGGCTTCTACAAATCTGCCCTACATCAGAAACTGCTTTCCCGCTATAAGTGATGATAAGTAAGAATCATACAATTGACGATAACTTCAACCAAAATGAAACACAGGCATGGTATCTTTCATTATGTTTGAAACGCAAAGCATAACTTCCTAAGTCCAAAGAAAGCTATTAAAATTCTACAGGTTTGAATGACATTCTCCATTTTAAAACCACTGCACATAGATATAGACACAAACAAACACATTTAGATAAGCAACTACAAAGAGCTATCTGTCTAATGGCAATATCACTTAACTGAATTAATCATTTTTTTTTCTACTAAAATTAAAAAAAGAATCCAAAAAATACAACAATTTTCGTGCATAAGAAAGAAAGTAAGTTTCATTCATTCAAAAATAACAATAATTGTTAAATATTCAGAGATTCATTGCAAAATCCAACCGTCGAATGTGATTTTATGATCATTTATATAATTAATTTTCAGTATCGAAATATCAACAATGGATTGGAGAGCTTGAATTCGAGTAATTAGTAATGTTTCTTATCGTAAAGCTAAACCCTAGAAACAATTAAAAAGAACATCATCAAAACTTTTAAATGCAAAAGATACAGAAAATTCAGCAACGATATGGAATTTGGGAATACCTGAAGCAAGCAAATCGTCCTTAAGATAGATTGTGGCGGCAGATATTTCCGATCCAAGGGAATAATACAACTCCTCTATGAATTGTTTCACTTTTTATTTTCACTGAAATGAAATTCAAAATTCCTTTTGCGACGTCGTTTCATTTCAACTGTCTTTTTAAACATTCTAGCTTAGCCAGCCTTTAAAAGGATTAGTTTTCAGTGACTTGAGAAACCAGTAATTTCTATACATATACATAAATTTTAATTTAATATGAACAATTTAGTGTAATTATATATTTGAAACTTGAAATGTAGTTTATTATTCAATTATGCACATTTAAGGAAATAAATATATATTGTTTGTATATGTAATATATCAACTTAAAATAATTAGTGACTTGTGAAAATTCAATATATGAGATAAAAAATCGCATAAATTAAAATTATATAATTTTGATATTTATCTCTAAAAAATTAAATAATTTTAAAATTTAAAATAATGACTCTAAAAAAATTAAACTCGAATCTTAAAATAATATTATTGAGAAAAATTAATATAAACCCGAAAGAAATTGATAATAATAATTATTATAAAATGGAGGGAATCCAAGTTAGCTATGAAATGCATTTTGTATATTATGATAAAACTTGTTAATTTGTTAGTGGAGTTTGTTTTAGTAATTAAATTTAAATATGAATTGATGCAGAACTAAAGATTCATTGAGTTTTGAACAAATCTATATACAATTCAATAATAGTATTTATTTAAAATAGATATTTAATGTCACAGTAAAACTATATGAATTTTAAAATTGAATTTTGGTTAGAATGTTGAATTAATTCTAATTATGATTATTTTAAACTACTAGTCTTAAATTGAAACCTAAGAAAGGAGATTAAAACTAGGCCTACCAACATTTTGTACCAAAAGCAATATAGCTGCTGTTGTTTTGTTGTGAAGCAACTTAGTTATTACTCAGTTGCATCACAAAGCAATAGCTGACTAACTATAATTTCCACTATCAAGTTATCCACTTTATCTAACTCACAATTCATACAAATCAAATCGTTAACAAAATTAAAACCAAAAGAAAATGCCAACATTTCTAAAACAGAAAACAATCCTTTACATTCAATTAATAAAAAATATAGAGATCATAAAATAGAAAATACCAAAATGAAAGTCTAACACATAATTTGTTGATGTATTCCCAAAAATATTAATAAATTCATATACAAATAAATAAGGTAAATTTATTACGGAGATTTCTATATTAAAAGTCAGATTACATTTTGTTCTTGTATATTTCGTATTGATGTACATGGATCTTTTTTAATAATAAAATTTGATAGAATTTTTAACATAAAAGACTAATTTTTTTTCAGTGAAAGGAACAAAATGTAATTCGATTCCTAGCATGACTATGTAATTTTTTTACCAAATAAATGGTTAAATATGTTACAAAAAGTTTTCTTTTTAACTTTTTTATGCCTTGGGCTAAGTTTAGAATTTATCTTCTTACTATTTTTCTCTTCATTATTTTTCTGAATACATCTTTTATTGGTACTCATAAAATACAGGATCATTCATCCAATAACACAAATGAATATACAATTATTTAGCATTTCGCATTTTCAAACCAAGTAAAACATGATGTTCCCTTACCAAATACAATATAATAAAACAGCAAAATAATTACCGGGAAATAAGAAAAATATTGCCATGGGGGAACATATTTCTTAAAGAATCAAAACTCTATCTAAACATAATGAAAATGGAAGGTTGCTGATAGTTTTAGTCCATTAATGAAGAAGGTGGACCTTCATTATGGATTTGATGACTCTCTTTCTCGGAGGTTGATCGACAAAGTTGCTCGATTTGGCCCGTCACATTGGCCATGGAAGGACGCTTATCGGGGTATTGAGCAGTGCAATCAATGGCAAGTTGTAAGAGTTGGACCATATCTTCCTCAACATTGGGGTCTCTTAGAAGTTCGAGGTCAAACACCTCGGCTGTCCATTCCTCTCGAACTACGGATTGGACCCATCTTGGGAGGTCTACACCGTCCTCATTCAGTGAGGTATGTGTAGGTGCCTTTCCCGTAAGTAATTCTAGAAGCAATATACCGAAGCTGTAGACATCAGCTTTTTGAGATACTTTACGAGTATCAGTTACTTCCGGAGCACGGTAGCCATCAACACGGTTGGGATTCGATGTGGGGCCAGCAAACTGAGCAAGACCGAAATCGGATACACGAGCTTCGTAGGATGTAGTGAGTAGGATATTTGAGGATTTGATGTTTCCATGAGAGATTAATGGTCCCTTGGAATGGAGGTATGTAATGCCTCTAGCTGCTCCAAGTGCAATGCTTGACCGTGTGTCCCAATTTAATGGTGTCCTACCAGCTCCTTTGTTGCCTGAATAACAAAAAAACACAACATATATATTACTATCTTTACACCATAGTGAGCTATAAGAGATAGTGACCATGCAAAAGTGCAGACAAGCTTCCCATGGGCATGTAATCATAAACAAGAAGCTTCTCATCCCCACTGAAGTAATACGCCCTTAACGGGACCAAGTTGTGGTGATCCATGGCTCCGACAGCCGCCATTTTTGCCTCGAGTTCCTTCTCTGGCACCGCCACATCCTTAATCCTCTTCACTGCAACAACCAACCCCATCTCCAATGCGGCCTTATAGGTTGTCCCAAATGTCCCCTTCCCTAACACCTCTGCTGAAGCTCTCAACAAATTGTCCAGATCGAACACCTCGGCCCCCGTCCGGAAAAATGACGAGCTCTTCTTACCTTTACCACTGCTCTTTACATCCTTTTTGACAACCCCAGATAAGCCATTACTTGTATTATTATTATGATGATGATTATGATCATTCTCCATTGATACCACCTTATCTCCAGGAATTTCAACCTCAGCCTGTTTTGAAGGGCCAATGTCCCTTGCATGAGCCTCCATTTTCTTACCACTTTTCCTTCTACATAAACATATCAAGAGAACTAAAATCAATATAAAAGCAATCACGGAACCAATAACGATACCAGCAATGGCTCCCCCTGAAAGTTCACTATCACTACTATCAGTCCCATTACATGAAAGTTCCAATGGCTTCCCACATAAAGCATTCCCTTGAAAAGCAGTCTTTGGTTTGTTTGATAATCCTTTTGGGATTGACCCATTTAACTGATTTAAAGAAACATTGAATTGTACAAGTGAAGGCAAATCAATATCTGGTAATGAACCAGATAATTGATTGTTCTCCAAATACAAAGTACCCAACCTGGTCAAATTGTTAACACTCTCAGGGATCGAACCAGTGAAATTATTATCTGCAAGGTTAAGTCTAACCAGGTTCTGCAAAGTGAACAAAAACACAGGAATTTCACCAGAAAATCCATTGCCTTGCAAATAGAGGTTTCTAAGGGAAGTAAGCTTGGGAAAATCAAATGGGATTGGCCCAAAAAGAGCATTGAAACGAAGAGAAAGTGATTGAAGCTGAGTTAAGTTGCCAATGGCAATAGGAAGCTTGCCTGATAGTCCCATTCCAGGCAATCTTAACTCCACTACTCTGTTACCGCTACAGTATACACCAGTCCAATTACATGGGCTGCTCGACAGATTCCATAGAAGTAAGCGTCCACCAACAGCTGTTCGAAGAGCCACTAAAGCTGCCTTGTCGGAAGCTAGATCTGAGCTTACACTGACCAACAATGTTGTTATCCATAACAAGGTTGAAGAGAAAGACATCATCAGTTTCATTGTTTTGCTTGCTGTAAGTAAAACAATGGCAGAACAAACAGTATAGGAAAACTGGGTTTTCACCAGTTAAAAGATTTGAAGATGGATTTCATAGAAAGCTTTATTATTTTCTTTCTGCTGATAATGATAACTTATGGAAATTGAAGAATTTCATGAATTTGGTTTGAAGGGAAAAAATGAAACTTAAGGTTGTTGATCAACATTAATTATTAAAACCATGTAGTGGGATAAAAAAAAGCTCTGGATTTGAGTTGGCAGCTTGGCTCTTTCATTATTATATATATTTGTAAGGAAATAATTAAGTGATTGTCGTGTAAATTAAGGAATTGCATTTCCTAATTGTGTTACAATGGCTAATCTCCAAATATTTTTTTGGGGAGGGTTTTTAACGTTAATATACCAGATTTAAAAAATTCAGCTTCCGGACAAATATTTGAAATTTTGTATTATATTTAACTATAGGTTAACGTTATATTTTTTTTTCAACTTTCATCACAAAATTTTAATATTTTTTAATCAATATCCTAGAATCTTTTATTTTTAGATTTTAGTTTTTTATGGAAATTTTGAAATTTTAGTTAACAACCTTATCGCCTTTTTCATGATACCCTTCAGCTTAAAAAAAAAACTTTATTTTGGCTTCTTTATAAAATTTATGTGGTTTGTCAAAAAGTGTCCATGGATGAAAATTTTAACAGGCCATTAAGTTGATTAAACATATGGAAATCCACCTTTAAAAAAAAAACAAAAGATATAAGAAATAATAGAGAAAATAGAGTTGTCCATAAGTTGGACCATCCGACTCAACTCGAAAGTTTGTTGGAAAAATAAGAGACTTTAGACAAAATAAGACCTGTTTAGAAAATAGATCGCGCTTCGCTAAGGGTTTTTTTTTTGGGGCTTAATCTCGGCCCAAATTTGCAATAAAAAAAACCTGCTTATTTTCCATGTTTTGCTATTATTTTTCCACTATTTTACTAACATTTCACTATTATGTTATATATTACTATTTTGTTGTTAATATAACACTTGTTTTATTATTAATTTTGCTACTATTTTAAAGATATTTTCTTGTTAAATTTCATTTATCTTAATGTTATTTAAATATAATTTTTTTTAAAAATTTATTTTCAATTTGTTGGAAAATATTTATTTTAATATTTTGAGTGTATTTGATTTATTATATATTATTAAATTTCTTGTATAAAAAATAGAAATTAAAAAAAATTAATACAGGTCAAGTCGAACTCGAGTTTTAACATTTTTATTTGGGTCTGACTTGGACAAAAATTTAAGCCCATTTTTTGGCTGAACCGAGCCTATCAATTGGACTTGAGATTTTGTTAAGGCCCAGCCCGAACACAACCAATGGAGAATTCTAAGTGAAAAAGTTACGAATTCACTACTTCAATAATCACCAAAAAGAAAAAACCTAACTTCAAACAAAACTGAAAATCAATTCAGATGAATTGTGAAGAGAAAAAGAACCAAGAAAATAGTGGCTCGAAAACAATGATTTGGATTGGTTCCCATTTTAACAGTGGCTTGAACGCATATCTACTTCTCTTAGATTTGAAACAAAGGTGAGGTTTTGCACTTGTTTGTTTGTGTTTTTGTTTTTGAGAGTTGGTAATAGGGTTTCAAAACTCAAATAATTAGAGTTAGTATGATATATGATATGATTTTTGGTGGTTGAGCCCCAATTGTCAAGAAAGAATATCCAAACCAAGAAATTGAGGGGCTTGTATGGGTAAGGGTTCGTACCAAAACCAAGTTCAACCTAACCCAAGTCATCGACGTCTTCATCTATGTCATCGACGGCAAAGTCGATGCAATTAGTTCCCTCGTTCTGAAGATTGGTCTACTAGGTCTTTCCCCCCAAAAGATCAGTGAAGACACCATGATATGGAACAGACAAGAAGTCAACACTTGGGTCAAACCAAATTTTAATTTTCTTTTAATTTCTATTTATTTTTATTTAAGTTGTAAACCACGTTTTAATTTACTTTAATAAAATAGAGCGTTTAGTCCTGTGGGGAAAGGGAATGTGACTTAGTACCAAAACGGTACATTAGACCAATGAGGGCTATTAGTACGTTGTTGTATAGCTTTAAGGGACCTTACTTTCCTATTTAGCCACCTATCAGTACTGCATGGTAGTTATGTTTTTGGACAATCAATTTCTGAAATTGTTTCTTCCTTCTCTCGTGCGCTTTCTTTCTTTCTTCATTCTCTTTTTTTAATTTTCTTTTCTCTCTCAATTTTTGTACGGTATCAAGGGTATCAGAGCTCGAATGATCTTCATGGTCGGTGACAGAGTGACTACTATGTTACAAAATGATATGAAAATGATACATAAGGGACTTTCCTAATTGCAAGCAGAAATGGCACAAGTGGATGGTCGAATTGAGTCTCGTCTCGAGATGTTTCATGAAAAAATAAAAAAGGGAGCTTCGAGATTACTTGAAAAATCTTTTCGAGCAATACGTGGGGAAATCATCAATAGCAACATTTGGACTTTCAATAGACAAAGTTAAGGGAATACTAGGGGAACTTCCTCCTAGTAAAAGTTTGATCTTGTCCCCCATGCAGGAAAGTGGACAGGTTGGACTTCTTTCAAGAATTAGTACAGTGGATTCGTCTGGAAGGGCACTCAAGTTCAATTTCCCTCAGTTCTATGAAGAAGACTTTTGGGGATGGTGGTCTAAATTAGAGCAGTTCTTTGAAGCTGAAGGACTGTAGGAACAGGCTAAGGTTAGAATAGTGATGCTTCACCTTGAGGGAAAAGCCATAGATTGGCATCACTTCTTCCACTAGAATAATAGAGGATTCTATTAGCTTACTACATTCTTAGACCCTATGATTGAGTTGGTATCGCTTAAACAAACAGGTAGTGTGGATGTATACCATGACCACTTTGTGAGTATACTTAACCAGTTACATCTTCCAGAGAGTTATGTCTTAAGCATTTTTGTAAACAACTTAATGGTGGAAGTATGTCAATATCTTAGGTTGTTTAAACCATAAACCTTGGTGGAGGCGTTTTCGATTGCTAGGCAAGTTGGGGGGACAGTAACCATTGTTTCAAGGAAAATGACATTAGTCAATAGTAGTATTGGATACTCTAAGTCCTTATTTCCTAATCCCATATTAGTTACCCCATATCTACACATCCTACAACTATTAGCCCTTTTACAATTTCAAGTGGGCAAAAACCACCAACTAAGTCCTTAACTCAGTCAGAAATTGAAGATAGAATAAAGAAGGGGTTGTGTATTTTATGTACGTCTAAGTACACATCTAGGCACAAATGCATTAAATCCCAGCTTTATCAGTTTGTGGTGAAGCCTCAATCTGATTGTTTAGTAGATCCAAAATCTCAAGTGACAGAGGAATTCCTAGATTGTCCTGAATAGCTAGAAGTGGTAGAGCAAGATACTGAAAATACCACTCTAGTGCTCTCATTGCATGTTTTTCGAGGCTTTCAAGGACATAATACAATGAGGTTAGTAGCTAAAATGGGGAACATAGAGGTGATCATTATTGTAGATTCTGGAAGTACTCACAACTTTGTGGATTCAAAGTTGGCTAGGAGATTAAACTTGTGGAACAATCTTGTCAACTGAAAATTATGATAGCTGATGGGGCAATTTAACAATTAAAGGTTTATGTAAGGCAATGAGTTGGGAAGCTCATGGTGTAATAGTCGGATTTGTTCTTACAAACTCTATAAACCACTTATTCATCATTTGGAAGAAGGGTTCTTTAGCCTCTCCTCTTCAGCCCTTAGATACGGGCCTTCTACTACTTGAAGCTGCTCTTTAAACTGAAGCTTGAGCATCGCTCTCAGCTTCTTCGGATTCAGGTCGGTTGGACGACATTACTATATGAAAAACATGTTTAAAATGGTCAGGAGATATCACACTATCATAGGTTATATAATGGCATGTATAGTTATACTCGTACATGCTACGTTAGTCCGAGAATCAGCTAAACCGTAACTCTGATACAAATAAATGTAACACTCCTAACCTATATTCGTCGCTGAAACAGAGTTACGGAGCATTTCCAGAATATATAGATCAAATACAGACAATTCATATTACTTAACATTCATATCAGAAATTATTCATAAAGCCCTTTATATGAACCCTTAAGGCCCAAAATACACATTAGAAACAAGTCGGGATACATGCTCAGGCATATTTACTCAGTCTGACAAATTCTCTTTCATACTTAGATACTGTCATATTCCTCAAAAAAAAATTAGCAAAATTTTAAAATTTTTTCAAGGTGCATGGGGACACATGCCCGTGTTGTAACAGCCTAATTTTCAATGGTGTCAGGAATAGAGATTTGAGATCACTAAATCCGATGAGTGAGTCAAAAATTTAATAAATTAATACCTATGAGTCAAATGTGAATATAGAAATATTTTTGAATTAGTGAATTTGGTAATTTAAAAGAATTAATTAGATAAATTGGGTCGAGAATGAGGTATCGAGACCTTGACTTCATAAACCGAGCCATAAATATTTTTAGAAATATTTATGGACTGTTAGTGAGGTATTATTAAAATTTTGTCAGAAAATTTTGACGTTTGGGTAGTTAATTAAATAAAAAGGACTAAATTGAAAAAGGTGTAAAAATTGCTAAAAAGATTAAATAGCTCAATTGTCAAATGAGGAAGGACCTAAAGTGTAAATAAGCCCAAAGGAGATATTTTGGGCGGCAATAGCTGAAAAAAAATCAAGAAAAGGGTGAAAGAAGGGCAAAATTGGAAAATTACCAAAATTAACTAAATAAAAATGGGACCAAATTGGAATATCTAGATTTCTCTTCATTTTTTCTTCATTCTCATCAGCCAAAACGCAATAGGAGGGGTTCTATAATCTGGTATTCCATAATTTTTACACCAAGTGAGTTAATCCTTTCCTTTTTCTTATAATTTTTTGTGTTTTAAAGACTTTTACAACTAGGTCCTACTATTAAATTCATTAGTTTTTTATTTCATGGATGAAATTGAAAGTAATCATGGTTGAGTGCTATAATCTTATGATGAAATAGCATGAAATTTAAGCTTTAATTTGTTTATGAGATGATTTTATTAGGTAATTTCAATAAAAATTGATTTTTAGGACCTAATTGTGAAAATGTTTGGAATTAAAATCTAGTGCTGAAATTATGATTCCAAAAGGTTATAAAGTAATTTAAAGTGATATAATAAAGTATTAATTGAGAAAAATCAGCTGAATTGAGAGGCTAATTGAGTAGGGACGAAATTATTATTTATTAAAAGCTTAGGGGGGAAATGGTAATAAACATCTTGCACTAAAATAGTTTTGAACAGCAGCAGTAAGCCAACTTTGAAAAATCACCATAAATTGTATAAATCGAATTAGAAGATGAAAAATATATGGAATTAAAGCTAATTGAGTCTAGTTTTTCATAGAATAAACGGTGTAAGCAATTAAATTGTGAATCATGAGATATAATAAAATTTGTAAGATAAGGTCAGAATGAATTCGGGTTCCCCTATTCTGACTTTGAAAAATCATAAAAAATTTAATAAAAATAATTATGGAATTAAATTTATAATTTTAGAATCTTGAATGAGTATATTTTCAAGAGAAACAAACAAGAACATCATTCAAATTCTGTACGAGGAGATAATTAATTTTTAGTGAAGAAGGGTTGGAACTGTCAGACAGAAGAATAGGGGTGACTTTAAAGAATAAACTGTACTTATTGGTTAAACCAAAAATTATGAAAATTTTATGACAAGAAGATATGTGAGTCTAGTTTCATTTAAAATTAGCAGATCTTAATTTTGAGTTCTTTAGCTCAAGATAAAAATAATTTAGTGACTATGACACGGATGGATAGCTTGAATATTCACATAAGTAAATAGTGAAAATTATGGATAATGTTACTTACAAGTGTGTTATTTATACTAAGGATGTGGATGGAGAGGAGGAGAAGGAAAATATACATATATATATGAATGACTTGTGTATAAATTGATCACATGCCCGATTATAATCGATAAATGTTGAATTAGAAATGATATAATGTTTTATTTGGAATATTTATTATGAAATTATGATTATCATTATAATACAAAAATCGAACTTGTGAGTTTATATAACTAAATTTTAGTGACCATTTGTTAATATTATTAAATTTCAATATTATTTTATGAATGGTGATTAATATTTATATATGTTAATTGTTGAAAATAAGTAAATTATGTACAAAAGTTATGAAATTGAACTGAGTATTTTGGAGGAACGGAATGCGGGAAATGAGTACGATCTTTCAGTGAAAAAGATGAATTGACTGTAAATTACCCAAGTAAACCGAGATTCAACATTTGTTGCGAATTCTCATGTTTTCTTTCTGTTTAGCTCTTACGAGCTTTTGTTAACTCATATGAGTTTCAGTTAACCCTTTTGGGGTTTCAGTTCAGCTCTAATGAACTTCAGTTAGCCTTTAGGCTTCTGTTTAGCACTTGTGTGCTTCAGTTAGCCTTTGGGCTTCCGTTTAGCACTTGTGTGCTTCAGTTAGGCTTCAGGCTTCCGTTTAGCACTTGTGTGCTTCAATTAGCCTTCGGGCTTCCGTTTAGCACTTGTGTGCTTCAGTTAGCCTTCGGGCTTCCGTTTAGCACTTGTGTGCTTCAGTTACCCTTCGGGCTTCCGTTTAGCACTTATGTGCTTTAGTTAACCTTCGGGCTTCCATTTAGCACTTATGTGCTTCAGCTAGACTTCGGGCTTTAGATCACGAAGTACTCAAATTCGTAAGCTGTTCCTTGAATGGACAAGTTGGTAAGTCGTAAATGTAACGTGTGGAACAAGAAATGTAAGTAATGTTATCATTATTATTATTGAGCTCAATTATATGATTTCGTCATTCAGAGATTGTGTTTGACAGGATATGTTAGTAAATTATGAGTATGTGAATCAAAGTGACAGAAATTAAACACCTAATAAGGTTGAGCTCATTCACATGAATTTGTCATTTGAAATTGTGATTGACAGGAAGAAACAGGAGAAAAATTACGGTTACATATAATTATCTGAAAAACAAGAAAAATTACGGTTATTGATATATGGAGACATGAGACATTGATATATGAATGTGGAATATGTTTGATAAATGTGTTCATTCATAATTACGAAATTATGTATCTCATGTGTGCTATTTGTATAAAGATGATATTTCAAATACTTCGGTGAATAAAGCTTAAATATGAAATAGTATGAAATCGTGATAAGTTGTTATGAAAATATATTTAAATTATTTGTAAGTGTTTCGTATTCCTCGGTAATGCCTCGTACTCTATTCTGGCGACAGATACGGGTAAGGGGTGTTACACGTGTTGTCAAGCCGTGTAATTCACACGGCCAAGAGGCACGCCCGTGTAGGCATTCGACATAGGGACACACGGTCGTATCCAGCCTGTGTCCGTACCCATGTAACTCTCTGACTTGGGTCACACGCCCGTGTACTAAGTCGTGTATAGGTGTAGGGGTCACACGGCCAAGCCACACATCCGTGTGTCAGGCCGTGTGATCAATTTTAAGCATTCTGTTTTGAAATTTAAAGAATGCAGGGGGCACACGGCCAAAACACACGCCCATGTACTAAATCGTGTGTCACACACGGTTGAGACACATGCCCGTGTCTCTGCCTATGTGGACAAAATAAGGCCATTTCCAAGCCTTATTTCTCACCCAATTTGTATTTTTCCTTCATCAACACTTTAACATATGCTCAAGCTAATACAACACATATAGACATTTTACCAAATGTATGCTATTTCAAACCAAATCTCAACATACCTATATGATTTCCATCATTTATCCATTTCAAACACACATCAACATATTAAGGCTACTTTTTACATCTCAAAACATACCAATTACAAGTCAAACCAATGACTAAATTTCAACCAAACACATACATGTCATTCTTAACCACTTTTAGCCTATACATGTCATTATAACCTAAAATTTAATTTACTTTTTATACCGAAACAAGCTGATAGATAGTGTGAGATATCTCTGCCAAACTTTCAACCCAACGAGCTTCTAAAGTACTATAAAATAGAGTAAGCATTTAATGCTTAGTAAGTTCGTATAACAGGAAATTAACTTACCATTTAATTCATATTTAAAGTAAGCAAATAAACATGCTCAAGCCAATTTAATACATCCATTCATCAATTTATCCATAAATTTCACATCTTTTCAATTTAGTCCATAAATCATAATTTCATCATAATTTCCTTTACAAAAGTTGTTTATCTATCAACAACCTTTCATTTTCTACCAAAAAACTTCATAATTCATGCATATTCATCCATGGAAAAACCCTAGTACCTTGATAACTTTGCAAATTAATCCCCGAGATAGCTAGATTAAACTATTACGATCTTAGAAACATAAAAATCATTAAAAACGGGACTTGAATACTTACCTAATTGAGCCAAATAAGCTAGCTACCTTTAAACTCTTCTAACTAAGGATTTCATGTAAAATAATTTGGGAAATATGATAATATAATGATATTTTCATTATTTTATTACTTATCATCTTTAATTATTTTTACTTTCTAATTTAGTCATTTTCTTTATTTAATTTTCCATGGATGAATTATCATACTTATCTACTAACTCCTCTTAATAGTCTATTTGTCATATAAGGACATCAAATTTTGAATTTCATAGCTATTTGATACCTATAACTACAAGAACTCAACTTTTGCATTTTATGCAATTTGGTCATTTCCATCTAATTAGACATGTAATCGGTAAAATTTTCTGAACAAAATTTTCATACGTTATTTCTATCATAATGTAGACCACAAAATAATATTAAAATAATTTTTCTTACGGACTCGAATTTGTGGTCTCGAAACCACTGTTCTGATTTAACTGAAAACGGGCTATTGCATAGGGACTTAAATTTATCACAGATTTTTGGTCTTGTCTGTTAAAGGTTGTGATGTGGTCTTAAGAGTACAGTGGCTCTTATTCTTGGGGTCTATTATATGGAATTTTAGGTCACTTACCATGCAGTTTGAGCACCAATAGAAATTTTGCACTCTATAAGACATATTCCTATGGGGTTTGAAGCTTCTGTTAGGACAACAGCTATCCAAATGTTTGACTATGGCGACACTAGGCCCCTGTCCTATGATTTACATTTATAAACAACAAACAACCCTTAAATTATTACATGTACCAATCAAAGAAGATCTTCAACAACTTTTTCTTGAGTACTAGAATGTATTTCAGATGCTAGAAAGATTACCTCCTAAAAGATTACATGACCACCGGATCCCTCTTTATGATGAGAACAAGGTAGTAAATGTAAGACCCTACAAGTATCCCTCTTTCCAAAAGACTGAATTTGAGAGACTTATTCAGGAAATGTTACAAGCTAGGGTTATTAGGGATAGTAACAGCCCCTTTGCATCTCCCACTGTCATGGTGAGGAAAAAAAAGGGAGTTGGAGACTATGTGTAGACTACAGGCAGCTAAATCAATTCACAATAAAGGATAGGTTCCTAATTCCTAATATTGAAGAACTTCTGGATGAGTTTGGCCAAGCTTTTACCTTCTTTAAACTAGACTTGGGAACTGGATATCACCAGATCGGAATGTAGGATGCAGACATTTTTAAAATAGCCTTTCAAACACATGAGGGGCACTATGAATTTTTGGTTATGCCATTTTTCCTAACCAATGCCTCTCCAACTTTCAGGCATTGATGAACTCTATTTTCAAAGGGCTATTGAGGAAAACTGTGCTAGTGTTCTTTGATAATATTCTCATTTACTCCAATAGCTGGTCTGCTCATTTGGTTCATCTTAAAGAGGTACTCCAGCTTCTAAGAGACAACCAAATATTTTCTAAGCAAAGTAAATGTATTTTTGGTACTCATCAAATTGAATATCTTAGGCATATTATCTCTACTGGATAAGTTACAATAGACTCGTCTAAGGTGAAAAGGGTCTTGAATTGGCCTACTCCAAATACAGTAAAGGAATTAAGAGGTTTCATTGGATTTTTTGGTTATTATAGACATTTCATAAGACATCATGGCCTTCTAGCTCGACCTTTAACAAACTTGTTGAAGAAGAATTCTCCTTGGATATGGATTGAAATTGTTAACTCAACCTTTGATCTACTTAAGAAGGTTATCTGCCAAGCTCCGGTTCGGTCTTTGCCAGATTTTTAGGAGGAGTTTTGCATTAATACAGACGCTAGTGGTCAAGGTGTGGGGATAGTCTTGTTGCAAAAAGGACAACCTTTGGTATTTTTCAACAAAGGGTTGCAGGTGAGACACCAAGCACTCTCAATCTACGATAAGGAGATATTAGCTGTCTTGTTAGCAGTAAAAAAATGACACCCTTATCCAGTAGGTAGGAGGTTCCAAATATGAACTGACCACTAAAGTTTGAAGTTCCTAGCTAATAAGCAAGCAATCACACCTTTCAAATAGAAATAGGTTGTGAAAATGTTTGGATATGATTACTATAACACTTATAAAAAGGGGGCTCAAAATAAAGTAACCGATGCTTTGTCTCAAAAGGTGCACGAACAAGAAGGTCAATTTCTACAATGTATGAGCAACATATATTGTTTAGAGTTATGGTAGAGGGTTAGAGAGTCTTGCTTGCCTGACCCAAAATTACAGCTCATATGCTAAAAACTCCAACAGAACCCTCAAACTCATTCCAAATACACTTGGGATGGCAAGGTGCTCATGAGGAAAGGAAAGACAGTAGTTGGTAGTAATATTAGTTTAATAAAGGAACAATTTGAGTACTTCCACAATGGTTCAATTGGATGACATTCAGGAACACACGCAACTAGATATAGGTTGTCAGGATTGGTGTATTGGAAGGGCCTGTCTCGAGATGTGAGGCTATGGACTAGAGAATGCCCCACTTGTTAAATATGCAAGGCCGATTTGTCTACTTCCCCAAGACTTTTATAATCTCTTCTTATACCTACAAGAGCATGGGAATCTACTAGCATAGGTTTTATAGAAGGGCTACTGAGTTCAAAAAGGAAAACTGTGGTTATAGTGGCGGTGGTGGTGGATAGATTAAACAAATACAACCATTTTTTTGCCCTTTCTCACTCCTTTTACGGCCTTGACTGTAGCTCACGAGTATATGGCACATATTTATAAGCTACATGGAGTCCCTGAGTCAATTATTTCTGATTGAGACAAAATATTTGTGAGCAACTTCTGGCAGGAGTTATTCAAGCAGTTGGGAACCAGATTGCATATGTCCACTACTTACCATCCTCAAATGGATGGCTAAATAGAGGTTTTAAACCGATGCCTTGAGGGTTATTTGTGATGTATACAGGGTGAAACTCCTAGTGAATGGTCCATGTGGCTACCCTTGGCTGAATAGTAGTACAACACCATCTACCACTCATCTATTCAAGCTATTCTTTACGAGGCACTCTATTGCCAAAGCCCTCCACTTCATCTACCCTACCTAGTAGGGTCCTCTTCAACAGTTTTTGTTGATCGAAGGTTTCGAAACCGATAAGCTACCAGGAAACTCATTTTGTTTCACCTTAAAAGATCTCAAGAAAGAATGAAACAAATGGCCGATTGAAGGAGATCTGAGAGGGAATTCACAGTTGGGGATTTGGTCTACATTAAATTGCAACCTTACAGGCAGCACATTATAAGGAAGCTACGAAACCAAAAGCTTTCCTCAAAATATGTTGGGCATTTTCTCATGGAAGCTAAGATTAGTGTTGTTACTTACAAGCTAGTTTTGCCAGCAGGTTCTTGAATCCATCAAACTTTCCATGTGTCTCCGCTCAAAAAACATATTGGTCAAGCTATTGTTTCTCCTAATCTACCCTTGGTTAGGATCGATGGCGCCATGAACAAGGAACCAGTGAGGGTACTAGATCGAAGGATGGTTCAGAAATGAATCATGTTACTATTGAGGTATTAGTCGAGTAGGCTAACACCTTTTCAAAATATCTAACTTGGAAGAACCTGCAAGAGCTCCGGCAGAAATTTCCATCTTTTGATCATTGAGGTAAATATCTATTTTAAGAAGGGGGCAATTGATATGGAACAGACAAGAAGTCAACACTCGAGTCAAACCAAAATTTGATTTTCTGTTAATTATGTTTCTTTTTATTTAAGCTGTAAACTTCATTTTAATTACTTTAATAAAATGGAGCGTTTAGTCGTGTGGGGAAAGGGAATGTGAATTGGTACCAAAACGGTCCGTTAAACCAATGAGGGCTATTAGTGAAACGGTGCGCATAGGTTGTTATACAACTCTAAGGGACTATTGCTTTCCTGTTTAGCCACCTATCAATACTGCATGGTGGTTATGTTTTTGGACAATCAATTTCTGAAACTGTTTTTTCCTTCTCTCGTGCTCTCTCTCTCACTCACACACACACTCTCTCTAGCTGTCTTTTCTCACTCAATTTCTATACGGTATCACATTGTCAAAAAAAAAACCACCAAGGAATGGAAAGGCAGAGTTCACGGTTGTCCCTTTCATGGCAGTGCTCGTTATCGATGCTTTGAAGGAACCAGAGAGAAATAGGAATACGACCAAGAACATCAAGCACAATAAGGATATCAATCTCGATGACATCATCGAGATTACTAGGGTAATAAGACCGAGATCAATGGTTAAAGAGATACGGGGCATGTGTGTTTCCATTGATAGCAAAGACCCCAGGGATTTGCAGCAGATGTACCTTTGGAGTGAGCAATTTTGTTTTTTAATTTTAGATTTTGTTAAAATTTAAGGTTTTAGAGAATTTATAGATATTTTTATTTTTTGAGTGTAACAATTATGGGTCCATTATATTTTCTTCTCTTCAAAATGCAAGGTCTGATTGGTAAGCAAGAAAATGAATGAAAAATTGAAGTTTTGCTATTGCTTCTGCTTGGGCCGAACTATTGCCCAATATTTTTAATATTTAAAAGAAAATAAATCATGGAAAAGAAGAAACAATTAGAAGATTATAATTTTTAATATATTTGAATTTTTCTATATTTTTTAAATAAAATTTTTATTTTTTTTAAATTGTTTAATGACCTGCGCCAACTCAGGACTTAACAGCGGTTAAGTATTTCATCCATTTTAGACACTTTTGACAAAAGGCGCAAATTCTAGGGTGAAAGTAAGCTAAAATTTGTTTTATGAAGGGTTAAAATGTTATTTATTTATTAATAAAATTGAAGACAGTAATAACATATTAAATTCTGTAACGTCAAATATAAAAAAAAATACATATTAAATTTATAGCAAATGAATTATTTTCATTTTGAATATTTTAATTAAATAAATCTGATTCTTCTTTTTTTTTTTTGTAAAAAGAAATTGCAATGTGAAGATGTAAAATAAGAAATCTGATAGTGAGGAGATGAAGGAAAGTTGGAAACGGCAACTTGATTTTAAAAATTCAGTAGATTTTGGCATTTTCTGTCGGTAAGGAACTTTGTATGAGCTTTATTATGATAAACGAATGAATTAATCGCAAGTACTATTGTCCTACTAGGTTTTTTTGCATTCACTTCTATAGACTATAAAATAAATTTAAAGGATATATTATCATGTATATAATAAGTGGCATAAAAAATAATCACTAAAAATAGAAATATAGTAATACATAAGAGAATAATAAGAGTTCTCAAAATAAAACTTATGTTATCAATAAGATATGAAATATCTTTATTGGTCATATATCTATCGTATGTCTAAATATTTTGTAACAATAAACATTATTTTACATGTCAAAAGTATTTATCTTACTTGCTACTGAAGCAAACCAATATTATTGTAATATTTAATAGTAAAAAATTAGTTGAAAACTTTAAAAGAGTTAATATATCAATGTTGAGATCTTATTGATCAAATTTCACAATTTGATCATTTATTTATGTGACTAGTTATATATGATCCCTTAAGTTTCTAATTATTTATACTATTCTAATATTATTTTACATGTACAGAAGCTCATTATATTGAATGACATTCCCTCAAGTGAATGCAAGTATAATAATACATTTAAAGGGCATAATTATAAATATGATAAGAGGTTCACCTAGAAATGGAGGAGAAATAACTTATGTTCTCAATGTATGAAATGTACCTGTCGTACATCTGAATATTTTATCACTCTATTAATATTCCTTATGTCTCGTAGACAATACAACAATGCATGCTATCTTTAGGGATAAAAATCATTTTCTTATTTGGTAATCAAACAAACTAAACTTTAATAATACAAAATTAATTTAAAACTCCAGAAGAGCTAATATAATGTTGTTACCCGATGTTTAATGTGGCAATGAAACACACTAATATTTAGTGTTGCAAAATTAATTCAAGACTCCAGAAGAGCTAATACATTGTTATTTGAAGAAACAAAGTGATAATAGATGTATTATATTCTAGTCTGTCTCAGAGAAATTATTTTGTTTTAAAATATATGCTCTATAATGAATCTCATATTGAGATTGTGAATGGAAAAAAAAAAATTTAGTATGAATCACTCTTGCTATTAATATCTACATCTATTGATAGAGAAAGATTAAGTTATTATATTATGCATGATACTTGGCTACCTATTTTTATTTTGAAAAGGATAGAGAAAGATTGGGTTTCGATTTTGAAAGATCTACTTGAATTGTAAATTAATTTAAGAGAAATATATGACCATCGAAATATGATCAATTTATCTAAAACTTATTATGATTGAATGCATTTAAAGTTTCAATATTTTAAATTTGTATGAGTATAACTCTGCAGTATTTAAGATGAGTTCTCATTTATGTTGAAATAATATTACTAATGATAACCTGTTAGAGAAAACTTTTTCAATTTTTCATATTTCAAAATTACTCCTACAGTAGCAATACCATGAAAAGAAATTTTTTTAAGATATATTATGAATTAATGTCATTTTTTCTTATAGTTGAATTAAATAATGAACTATTAAATGAAAAACCATAAAGCGAATGTAGCAATATATAAATACGTAATCTTTGATGTGGATGTAGTAAGTGACTTTATAATAATTGTAAAATGGATGATCTTTAGAACTCTAATAGTCATTAGAAGTAGAATTTTATTTTATTTATACCTTTTTATGTCTATAAATTTTCTCCATATTTAGGGAAATTGGTTGATTTTAGATAGACAAGCAAAAAACAAGTTCAACAGGATGCATTTTCAAGTAATGTGTCAGAAAATGTATTTTACAAAATGCTTTTTCTTTAATAACTTAACACATTAACTTTTTTGGTCAAATGGTTAAATGTTAGTGATTTTTTCTTGAGTCTCGAGTTTGATTTTTTTCCTACTCACATTTGTATTTTTTATATCATTTTTAAAATTTTTTAATTAATAATTGTTTTATTTATATAAATAAAATAATAAATATGTAATTATATAATAAAATATATTATATATATATCATTATGTTAAAAATATTTTTAATTAATAATTTCTTTATTTATATAAATAAATTAATAACTCCTTTAAGTAAGTGACTTGAGGTGTTCATGGGCAAGGCCAGGTTGGATTCAACCAAAAATTTAGGCTCATTTACTAGGCTCAGGCTAGGCCCGACTCAAAAAATAGGTTTAAAATGTCTAAGCTCAACTCAGATAAAAATGCTAAAACCTGGGCCTGACCCGGCCAGGCCATATTAACTTTTTATATTATTTTTATGTAATTTTTAAATATATATAATACATAAAAAAACTAAAAACATCAAAATAAATATTTTCCAACAAATAAAAAATAAATTCTAAAAAATATGTAGACTTAAATAACGCTAAGATAAATACAACTTAACAAGCAAATGCCTCTAGAATAATAACAAAATTAACAAATACCTTTAAAATAATAACAAAATTAACAAACACCTTTAAAATAATAACAAAATTAACAATAAAATAATTTTTATACAATATCCAAATAATAACAATAAAATAATAGCAACATAATAGTAAAATAGTACAAAATAGGGAGAAAACAACAAGAAAATAATATTCAAAAACAAAAAAAAAAGAGTAAATTTTTTTGTCTTTTAGTGAATTCAGGCCGGGTCAGGCCAGGATCAAAAATACCTTACTCGAGGTCTGACTCTTTTTTTAAACGGGCCTTATTTTTTTGTCCAAGCTCATTTTTCGGGCCTATATTTTTACCCAAACCCTCCCACATTTCGAATGAGCCTTCGCGACCCAACCCATGATCAGGTCTATAAGTAACTCTCTAAATATAAATTTTGGATAAGTATTATAAACATATTTATTGATCAATAAAAATTTGTTCCTTTTTACTATCTCTTGTTCTCTTTTGATTTTCTATTTTCTTATTTTTTACTCTTTTTATTATTTATTTCATAACAAATAATAATTTTTTATTTTTTGAATTATTACTTGTGTTAAAAAGGGATTTAAGGTTATCTTGGGTTTCACATTCCTACTAAGTATTTTAGTATAACTAAAATGAAGGCTTTTTTACCCAATATTCTAAAAAAATAAAATAATATCTTAAATGGTACCTCAAACTGATTAATTATGAAAATGGTATGCTGGCTACAGTAACCAGGAGTGGTGCCTGACAAGGTGGTGGCACCACCTTAATTTTTGGCTACCATCATCAGTCAATCATTAGGTCGTTATCAATTTTTTAAAAATATTTTTATTGGTAGTGCCTTTGAATACAATGGCACCGATATAGGACTTATACCAGGTGAAATACAAGTTTATTATTTTTTAATGGGTGGAGGAGGGGTGCTAGGTGGCACTAGTTTGTTGGAGGAGAAGTGTTAGGCGGCACTGGTTGGAAGAGGGATATCAAGCGGCATCTATGGCGCAGATGTGACTAGACAGTCACAGATTTTTTTTGACGGCCTTTTCAGTTTCTCAACCCAATTTTCAGGGCCTTTCACGGGTAAATTTTTTACCCTATATAAGGACCATGTTGGTCCCCAACCATGGTTGTGGCTTTGAAAAGAAGAAAAGAAAGAGAAGTTTAGGGAGAAAAGAAGAGAGTAGGGAAGATAAGAAGATTTTGTGGTGTTTCAAGAAGAGGAGGCAGGAACAGCATTGGGACTCAAAGGTAATTTTTTTAATTATCATTTATTTGTTTAGGATTTAGGGTTATTTTGTGGTGTTCTAAGTAATAGTTTTGTTATATTTTGTGGCTTAGAGTTTAGAGGAGGTGACAATATATTTGAGTTTAGTAAACTTTTTATAACTATCATTTATTTTATGGTGTTATAATTAATATTTTTGTTATGTTTTGTGGTTTAAGGTTTATAGGAGGCAGCAATAGATTAAGCTTTAAAGGTATATTTTTAATTAATTTTTTGCAAATATTATTTATTTATTTTGTAATTCTTACTATTTGTCTTATTTTGTGATTTTGTGAGGAGAGGGGTAGCAGTAGATTAAGGTTTAAAGGTACATTTTTTATTTTTTTGTAATTACGTTATTATTTATTTGTTTTGTAATATGTATTATTTGTCTGGATTTATTAGTTATGTGTTGTTGTGTTATTGTACATTTAAATTTTTTTTTTTATTTCTTCAGCATTAATGTTTTATAATTATTATTTATTTGTTTGAATGCATTAAAAGAGAAGAAACTGTGTGTGACCCCTATATGCCACAAATATATGGCCTTTTTACCTCAATAACCTAAAAAATAATTAAATATCAAAATGGGCCACCCTACAAATTAATTACTGAAATGGATCGTTTGCTACAGTATTAATTACCAAAATAGGTCGTTTGCTACAAATTTGTAAGGTGATCCATTTTGATATTTTATTATGTTTTTTAGATTATTGGGGTAAAAAGGCCGGAAAATACACTAAATTAGTTGTCTTCAAGTAGAGAAATTATCATAATACTTTTAATTTTTTATAAGAAAAATAAATGATTGATGCGATTTTTATAAATAAAAAAACATGTTACATTAAATTGATTAAATACTAATTAATTGAACTCAATTGACTTTATAAATTTCTACAATCTATATACGTTGAATATATGTTATGTACATCTACATGCGGATGCATATATATATATTTTTTGGTTGAGCGAGTTACATTATATAGTTTCTAAAAAATAAATGATCGACTTACATTAGAGTTAGTGTATCCAAAATGACGTTGTTTTCGATTTATTTATATGGGTAAAAATATTATTAATACTTCCAAAAAATAACAAATGGTACAAATTTCATTTTTGTTATTTGTATATTGTTTATTTGTTCAGGCGATGATTTTTTTTTTAAACTGCAGATATCCAAATGAGTTCTTTGATTAGAAAAAATGATCACGCAACAAATATGGTTAATGTGTCGGTAATAAAATTGTTATTTGTTATTCACGAGTCCTCTTATAAAGTTGCACGTCATTTTTTATTTATTTGGGATATTTTAATTAATGCAGTAATTTAATATGGTCATGGTGAGTATCGCATATTGAGGGCCCGTGTCAACGATCCGAATGAACGTATTATGCCATACTTGGAGGCATTTGGATTTGGGTTAGCGGCATTGATCTGCATGTTTGATTTGAAGACCGACTTGATGTCTGCTTTGGTCGAGCGGTGACGCTCGGAAACCCACACATTTCATTTACCGTGTGGGGAGTGCACATCACTCTAGAAAATGTTGCACTGCAACTTTGGCTCCCAATTGACAATAGTACAGTCACAGATACAACTATAGTGTCCGAACTGACAGCGTTTTGCTATCACTTATTGATGCGTCGTTGAGAGCACCAAAAATATCCTATTCCCTGTAAAATAATGAAAAAGAAATAGTAAAAGGGGAAGTAGGGTCGAATCCTCAAGGACCGGATTATACGAATGCTTGTCTCTTGAAATCCTGGGCAGAATCGTGCCTAAGAAAACCTGCGTTCTTGGAAAAAAAATAAAAAAACAGAATTTAAGAATTGATTTTGGAAGCGAAAATAAAATAAAAACAGAATTTAAAGTTTACTGAAATTATGATTACGAAAATAATAAAAATAATAAAGAGAGTTTTAAGAGAAAAGAAATTCTTATGGGAAAGTTCCAGCCTCCGGTTGTCTCATTCCGCCTTGGGCTCAATCCTTGGCTTTTGGATGATCCTTCTCGACTCAAGTAAGCCAGTTATAGTGGAAGAGGACGCCTACGACCACCAACTCCAAAGATTAGATTTACGATTTTTAGGGAACCTGACTCTAGCCAGTAATTTATGCTAGATCAACGCTTCTCAATGGCGAATCCCACGCCATTTTGTCTCTTTGGCTCACCAACCTCTGACGCAGTAAGTTAACGAACCGACTATGCAGTCCTTCCAAAACATACAAAGCGACCGCCTTTGCATATGCTGAAAAGCTTACTTCTTAAGGGCCATGGACGGAAGCGTCAGCCCGTAGTGCGGAGAAACGATGAATACTTGGCAAGAAGGCTAAGTACGGATTCTAGGCCTCAAGAACCCTTTTTGGGGAAATATTGACAACTTTTGGCTAGAAGGGTTTTAATGGCTCATGACAATGGTGGGAAAGTAAATAAAATTATAGAAAAAAATTTTATTGAAAGAAAAAAAAAATGGAAAGAACAAATGACTTTTGGGGGGAGAGTGTTTACAGAAAAGATGCCCTCCAAATAGAGTCACTTCACCCCCTATTTATAGTGCTAGGGAGATAGTCTAGTTGAACTTAAATTCTAAAAAGATAAATACATTTAATTAAAGATAAACAAAGATAATTAAAATAAAATCCTAAATTTGAATAATCCTAATAATTATCTTAATATTAATTATCCTAATAGAATAAAATAAAATAGAGTCTTCCAAAATAAAATCTCTTCTATTTGCTTTTAAGTCCTTGTGCCTTCCATGTTCGCACTTTTGGCACCATATTTGTCCCACGTTGCATATTGGCCCATTTAATCTCCAAATTGACGCTTTTTCCCTTGAATTTACTTTTCGCCTCCAATTTAGTCCCTAAAAGATAAAAAGACATAAATAGCTCAAATTAGTAGGCTCAAGCTCAAAATAAACACATGATTAATATATAAAAACACGTCATTTTAGAGTATTATCAAGTTCCCCCTACTTAGCCCATGCTTGCCCTCAAGTATGGTTCCTATTGACTGTGAAAACTAGATTCTGCCATAAAAGAAATACCACTCCAAAGTTTCATAAAAATTAGTTAAAAACGCATATGAAACATAAAGAGACCTCTAAACTTGCTTTAAGTAAAACAGAAAAAGTATTCCAATTATTTCACACAAAAATTAAGATCGACTTGAGTTATGCCATTTAGGTAAATTACCAAACTTACTAAGACACCTTAATTATTTCCTCCTTTAGTCCCCGAAGTGCAATTTTGTTAGTACTTTTTTTTTCTTCTTTTTTTTCCTTTTTTGATTTTTTTGATTTTTTTAAAATTTTATTATTATTTATTTACTTAGGAATATATTAAACCTTTTGACGAGAAGAGAGATGACAACCCAAGCACCCCACCCCGGTTACTCAGCTCAACATACTCCTAAAATTATTTATTTCCGGTTAGTGGAGTTTTACTTGTCACGTCACACAACCTTTTGACGCGAAGTAGAATGACAACCCAAGCACCCTACCCCGGTTACTCAGTCAGTCACGATTTGAGCCATACTCATAACCTCGGCTAGCGGAGTTTTACTTGTCACGTCACACAACCTTTTGACGCGAAGTAGAATGACAACCCAAGCACCCTACCCCAAGTACTCGATCGATCCACGATCTAAGTCTGTACTCATAACCATGGAAAACATTTATTAAAAATTAAACGATATTTAAAATTCTTGAGAACTCGGGAAAGAAAAATTTAAGTGTCAAAAATAAGTTTCAATAATCACCTAATAGCCATGAACATTAATTAAGTATGCAATCATTTTAAGTGTTCACTTTATATTAAACTTGATCAATTTTACGAAAAGCAAGATAGAATTAACCCTATTAATCACAATTATTTTTAGCCTAATAAAAATAAAACAAGTGGAGATGGCATCAATTATGGGAAAAATCATAACTTCTTTAGAAGGTAAGAATCATGCTTGTAGGTCAAACAAAGAGCAATTCTGGTAAAATCTTGGGCATGAAAAGCGGCGGGATATTCTTAAAATAAATAGGCGAAACGAGCACAAAACAACAAAGAACAACAATATAACAAAGAAAATAGCGGATAATAACAAGAATAATGAAGAATGCCTCCCCACTTTAAAACACATAGTCCTCAATGTGAAAGTAAAAGGAAAACAAATAGGTGGAGAAAAAAAAAGTTTAGAAAAACTCCCATGTAGTTACTGTCGGTTGGCGCTGCGGTGGAGAAGAAGATGGCGAAGCGGCAAGAGGTGGAGACAGGGTGGGTGACGTGTGCAATGTTGGTTCAGTTTCGGGTTCTCACCATGGTGGCTAAGAAATCGGCAGTGGGTGGTGGAGGAGAAAGGAGTCGGCAGTTATGGAGAAATTTTGGGGGAAAAAATGTAAGGTTTGGGGGTTTTATTTGCTGAAAAGGGGTGTTTGGCTGCAGGTTTTGGGGATTCTAAGGCTGGAATAGGACTGTTTGGCTGCAGAGATATCGCATTCTGGGCTGGAATAGAACTGTTTGGCAGCATGGATAGGGTTATTTTGGTGCACACTTTCTGTCTTTTTTTTTCTTCGTATTTTCGCTTCATTTCACCTAGATGGAAGAAGAGAAATTTATTAATATTTAACTAAAATAAAATAAAAATAAAAGAAAATAATAAATAATAAAAGAAAAAAATAAATAAAAATAAAAATAAAAATAAAAAGAAAAAGAAAGATTGGGTTGCCTCCCAACAAGCGCTTGTTTAACGTCGCTAGCTTGACGGCTCAACTAGTATTGGGGCTGTTCCAGCTGAATTCTTTTGTTCTTATGAACTTGGAAATTCTCATTTCTTAACACGTCCACCATATCTGGGTTTAATCGTCCTTGCGCCTCTTTCTTTGGTTCTGTATTTTCCTCCAAGGGGCTGATCCCTTTTAAGTCGGCAATGGTCTCATCATTCTACAAAAATATGCATTTGAGATGTTCAGGAAGTGGATTTAATTTCAAATCTGGTGCCTGCACAACAGGAGGTAGAAATTTAGTATTCATGGGAGCCAATAATTTATTAACAGATTCAAAATCATCAAACATCATTTTAGGTTTATCTCCATAAGATGACTCAAAAGTTTCGTCCACTAATGAGTCAATCAGGTTGACGCGGTTTACGCTCAAGACTTCACTTGGGTGACTAATAGTGCCATAAACGTTAAACTTCACAATCTCCCCGTCAAACTCCATCGTGAGGGTTCCGCTTCGTACATCAATCTTAGTATTCGCAGTACTAAAGAAAGGTCGCCCCAACAAGATGTCTGAAGACCCAGGAGCGTTATCCTCCTCCATTTTTATTACATAAAAATCTGTAGGGAAGATAAGCCCATTGACTTTGACTAACACGTCCTCGAGGACCCCTTCGGGATGCACAATGGACCTGTCTGCCAACCGAATGGTAACACCTGTCTTTGTCAAAAAACCCGCGTTAAGTGATTCATAAATAGAATAAGGCATTACATTTATGGAGGCCCCTAAATCACACATAGCCTTCTTAATTCCCAAATGGCCAATTTTGCATGGAATAAGGAACATACCCCTATCTTTGCATTTAACCGGCATTTTCCGCTGTAGAACTGCGGAAACATTCTCACCAACACTTACCTTTTCATTACCTGTGAGTTTTCATTTGTTGGTGCAAAGTTCTTTGAGGAACTTGGCATACCGCGGAATCTGTCTAATGGCATCTAACAGTGGTAAGTTGATCTCAACATTCCTGAATGTTTCGAGGATCTCCTTGTCTTCCTTACTTTTTCGACACTAATTTAATCGTCCTGGGAATGGAGGTTGTATTTTCGGTAGTGGGGTTTTCGCTCGGATCTGTTCGTCGTTTCCTGGAGTCTCCTGGATGATTTCTTGACCAAAATTCTTGCCAAGAATTGGTTCCAGGACCTTTCCGCTTCGTAACGTTACTGCATTCGCATTCTGCCTCGGGTTTGGTTCTGTTTGTGATGGCAGTTTCCCTTGAGAGTTTAATTTCTCAATTGATGTGGTCAACTCCTTTATGGATGCTTCGGTTTTCTGCTGAAAACCATTCATTTCTCTTTGGAAATTGAGAGTTTGCTGTTGAAAATCAAGGACATTAGTTGCTATTTTATTGACCAAAGTTTCTAGAGAATTACCTGAATCTTGTAGCTGTTGTGGGACTCAATTTTGGTATGGCTAGTTATATTGTGGATTAGCCCCATAACTAAAATTAGGGTGGTCCCTCCATCCTGGGTTGTAGGTATTGGCGTAAGGGTCGTATCGTCTTTGTGGTGGCCTAGGAAAATTTCCCACAGCATCTAAATGGGCCATAAAATTGTCATACAGACTAGGGCACGCATCAGTCGTATGTTCAGGTGTAGCACATATTCCACATACTCGGGCTGATTTCAATTTTTCTGTAACAAGGGAATTCACAATATTAGTAAGTCTATCAAGTCTATCTTCAATGGTAGAATTACTTAGCTGGTGAACCCTTCTAGGGGGTTCAGGATTGGCTCGAAATTGCTGGGAATTAGCAGCCATTGTGGAGATTAAGTCTCTTGCTTGTTGTGGAGTCATGTTGACTAACGCTCCTTCACTCGCGGCATCTACCATATTCATCTTCATGGGTTTCAAGCCTTCATAAAAGTACTAGAGCAAAGACTGTTCTGTTATACCATGTTGTGGGCAACTTGCACACAACTTCTTAAATCGCTCCCAATAGTCGTATAAAGTCTCTGCGTCTTTTTGCCTTACGCCCACGATTTCTCTTCTTAACTCAGTCGCTCGTGATGCAGGGAAAAACCTGTTAAGAAATAAACGAGATAGATCAGCCCAAGTTGTTATGGATCCAGGAGATAAATAAAATAATCATTCCTTAGCTGAATCTGCTAGGGAAAAAGGGAAAGCTCGCAATTTAATTTGATCCTCAGTTACCCCCTGAGGTTTCATACTCAAACAAACCATATGAAATTCTTTTAAATGCTTGTGGGGGTTTTCATTTTGTAACCCACGAAAAGTTGGCAGTAGCTGAATCAAGCCTGACTTTAATTCGAAATCAGTATCCATAGTAGGATATGCGATGCATAGTGGTGGTTGTTCTGCCGGCGCTTCGGCCAGTTGCCGAATTGTCTGAGCCATAGGTTGAGGTGCTAAATTAGGGTTTTCGTCAACCCTAGTGTTAAGCACTTCTTCAGGTGAATCGACTTCTTCTTCTTTACTTTTTAACGTTCGAGTAGGGTTTTCGTTAACCCTAGACTCTACTTCGTCGTCGATTCTAATTTCTGGCGGTTGATTGCTTTGAGTTCCAACCACCGCTGACTTCTTTTTCTTTAGTTTTGTTTCTTTTCAATTAGCTTTCGCAATTTTTTCGATTTTTGAGTCGAACGCAAGAGTGCCTGGAGCAGATCTGGTCATAGAAAACAAAGAAAAACAAGATTAGTATGTTGCCGATCCCCGACAACGGCGCCAAAATTTGATGCGTCGTTGAGAGCACCAAAAATATCCTATTCCCAGTAAAATAATGAAAAAGAAATAGTAAAAGGGGAAGTAGGGTCGAATCCTCAGGGATCGGATTATACGAATGCTTGTCTCTCGAAATCCTGGGCAGAATCGTGCTTAAGAAAACCCGCGTTCCTGGAAAAAAAATAAAAAAAACAGAATTTAAGAATTGATTTTGGAAGCGAAAATAAAATAAAAACAGAATTTAAAGTTTATTGAAATTATGATTACGAAAATAATAAAAATAATAAAGAGAGTTTTAAGATAAATGAAATTCTTATGGGAAAGTTCCAGCCTCCGGTTATCTCATTCCGCCTTGGGCTCAATCCTTGGCTTTTGGATGATCCTTCTCGACTCAAGTAAGCCAGTTATAGTGGAAGAGGACGCCCACAACCACCAGCTCCAAAGATTAGATTTACGATTTTTAGGGAACCTGACTCTAGCCAGTAATTTATGCTAGATCAACACTTCTCAATGGCGAATCCCACGCCATTTTGTCTCTTTGGCTCGCCAACCTCTGACTCAGTAAGTTAACGAACCGACTATGCAGTCCTTCCAAAACATACAAAACGGCCGCCTTTGCATATGCTGAAAAGCTTACTTCTTAAGGGCCATGGACGAAAGCGTCAGCCCGTAGTGCGGAGAAACGATGAATACTTGGCAAGAAGGCTAAGTACGGATTCTAGGCCTCAAGAACCCTTTTTGGGGAAATATTGACAACTTTTGGCTAGAAGGGTTTTAATGGCTCATGATAATGGTGGGAAAGTAAATAAAATTATAGAAAAAGAAATTTTATTGAAAGAAAAAAAAATATGGAAGAACAAATGACTTTTGGGGGGAGAGTGTTTACAGAAAAGATGCCCTCCAAATAGAGTCACTTCACCCCCTATTTATAGTGCTAGGGAGATAGTCTAGTTGAACTTAAATTCTAAAAAGATAAATACATTTAATTAAAGATAAACAAAGATAATTAAAATAAAATCTTAAATTTGAATAATCCTAATAATTATCTTAATATTAATTATCCTAATAGAATAAAATAAAATAGAGTCTTCCAAAATAAAATCTCTTCTATTTGCTTTTAAGTCCTTGTGCCTTCCATGTTCGCACTTTTGGCACCATATTTGTCCCATATTGCATATTGGCCCATTTAATCTCCAAAATTGATGCTTTTTCCCTTAAATTTACCTTTCGCCTCCAATTTAGTCCCTAAAAGATAAAAAGACATAAATAGCTCAAATTAGTAGGCTCAAGCTCAAAATAAACACATGATTAATATATAAAAACACGTCATTTTAGAGTATTATCACTTACGAGGATACTCGCCCGGTGATGGTGGAGATAAATTTACAAATTTGAGATTTTCATGGTTGAAAGGAAATTTCAAAACTTTACCGAGTAGTGCCATCTGCCATGAGCGGGAGATGATGTACGTTGTTCGAGCATATATAATGTATCTTATAGGGGGTGTACTTATGCCAGATGTAAATAACAATAAGGTCCACTTGATATACTTGCCCTTGTTATCTGATTTGACAACTGCTCGTTTGTACAATTGGGGCTCAACAATACTAGCAACATTGTATCATAAACTTTGTCAGGCAACAAAGCACGATACACAGGACATAGGCTGGTGCATGATATTGCTACTGTCCTTGGCGTTGTATAGGATACCATTTTTGGCATTAGTTAGTCATCAAACACATGTCTTCCTATTTGTAAATAGATGATAAAATTTACGTATTACATCAAGAATCTTGCTTTTTATGAAAATTTGTTTTAACAAGTTTAAGTTTTTCATAGATGGTATACTTGTTCGAGTATCGAGAGGTCCTATACATTTGCGATTTACTGACAGATGATTGAGACACACGTTAGGGAGGGGTAATTTTTTCTAATATTCATGATCTGTAATTACTTTATTTATGTTATTTGACTCGTGTTACTATAATCATGTTATTAATTATGCAGTTCGTCTGGATGCTATATTTCGCCTCGGACATTGTGAATGTTATTCCCCCGTCTGCTTACATCCATTCACACTTGTAGTGTATTAATGCACCCCTGCTAAATTTCTAAATAGTCGACTGGTGGAACAATGATCGAGTTCTGTGACAGGTCGAGTGCAAACAAAATATTCCAGATGTTCCACAGAGTTTTGACAATGTCCACAGAATTAACAAAATGGGGAAACAATGAAAGAATTGGGCATTAGAACATTAACAATATTTTGTATTGAGGAACGTTTGGATGGGGTGGAGGCATCGAATGGATTTTGATTTTGATTTGTGGCTTTCAGTTGAGTACCAACGTTGGTACATTGAGAATTGAAAATCGTATTTATTTGGTGGAAAATTAATGCTAGTCCCTTCACGCATGCACCGACGAGGCCACCAACACCATCGACGAGGGCATCCGCCTCCTGCAGCCCAACCCAAGCCCGAGCCCAAACCCAAGTGGTCTTATACACAATCTTGAGGTAGTTCTTATCATCTAAATTTAGGGGTAGATTTTTCGAGCTTGTCAAGTTACGCATATTAGTTAGAGATTCCTAACTCCAGTTCTAATTATCTGGATCCAAGATCATGAATGAAGTTTGATATCTTCAACCTATTACCACCCCAATACTCTACCCCTCCTAGGTAAACCTTTGGGACATACGATTTTTTGAGTATGTTTAACACACCCCAAGGTTCGCCGATGAATACCGTGAATAATGCTCCGAATGAGGATAACAATGACCGTCAGGAGCACCCTTCAATGCCAACGCCAGACACCACAATAGTTTATCCCACAGACAATACCGTCAAACCATCAATTTTAGCACATGTAACATTATCTTTATTACATGCATTTTGTAATTGTAATTTGTATAATATATAGTTTAAACATTCTCTCTGTATTTTAATGTAATATTAACTGAAGTGCAATCTTTTCATTTTATAGTTGAACATGTTTAAGCAATATCAAAATTCTATCATAATCAAATAAATTTTAATAAAACTAAATGTATACATCAATTTTACATAAAATAAAGTATTACTTCAATTGATAACAACATTTCACATACATTTGAATATGGAGTACATTAATTCATATTTCACTCGATCGAGATGATTGTCCAATATGGCAAGTTCGATACGGGCATTTAGTCCGAGTATGACCAACTGTTCTGCACACATTGTAATGTTTAGGGTCAGTTTTCTTCCTCAAGTCCAATTCACCTTGAATCCTGGTGACGTGTGGGCGTCCTTTCGGCTTTCTACATAACCCCTTATTTGGGACAAGCTTGAAAATCGACGAAGGCACTTCCCACATTGACACATCACACAAGATAGGGAACTCATTTCCCCAAGTACGCAATCTGCGTTCCAGAGTGTACACCTCATCAATATATTGTTCAACATTGATCAAGGCGTGACCCCAAGCTGCAACGACGTGCTTGTAAGGCAAATAAAGTGTCTGAAACTTCCCGCAGTCGCACTGTCTATTTTGGAGATCAACTCCGTAGGACCTAGGTGGGATGTCGAATCGATGGTCGATGGACTCTGTAACTTAAAAAGTTTCTAGCTGTCGAGAATATATTTCTACATTCAACGACCTTGCTCTTTGATGGTTTGCATCCATTGCCTTCTTGACCTCCACGACAAACACTTGTCTCGTCTCCATCTGGTTTACTTGTTTCAGCCCCACTATTGGCATCAAGGTTGCCAGCCTGTAGAATGTAGCTAAGAAAACATATGAAATTGAAAGATGTCGTGTTCGCTTCAAGATGCAGTTAACCACCTTTACCAGGTTGGTAGTCATATGACCATATCAAAACCCATCATTGAAACTTTGAGCCTATTGCCACGGCTCTATGGTATTCAACTATTCTCGGAAAGGAGTATTCGTTTCACTATGCATATCACCCTCAAGTCTAGTCAGTCTTTACTTGAAATGGTATTGTTCTAGCTCGTACGTTTTGTATGTATTTCGAAAAGACATGTTACATTTTCGAATTAATTTATGGAAGTATTACGAATATTTAAAAAATATGTTAAAATCTATGTCAAACCCGTGTACAGACAATTGCCTATCAACAGACACTCTTGGAACATTCGTACACGGATCTTGAACTCGATATTCTTCACTCAATGAAGTGAAATCTTCAACTGGCTCCACATCAGCTAACTCAAAAAAACAACTGAATTGGTTCAGTGTGACCACTTTCAGTCCAACAATAAAGTGCGACCATTGTCTCCACGTCTTTATCTTCTATAAGCTCCATCTCGATGGATTTAATGAGATTTGACAAAATTGAGAATTTGTAGAATAATTTCAATATCCTCCTCCCACAACGTCTAATAATTTTTGCTTTGATCCTTTCCTTCATATCATCAACTGTCACATTTCTATTAAATCTCATTGCTATTTGTTGGCGACATTCAAATATACAACCAACTGTTGTTGTTAAAAATACTTCATCGAAATAAACGCATACGAATAATTGATTATCCATCTTCAATATTAAATCTATAAAAATAATTAAATTTCTCAATATATATTTGAAAAACAATATTCAACTATAAAAAATATAAGAAAATAAAGTTAATATTGTACTAACTTTACGAATTCTTCTTTGTTTTCTCCTCTTCTATAGTTTTTTTTTCTCATTTCTTCTTATCAGTTAACTGCTAAACCGTTCAAGAAGATATTGTTTAAATAGGGCCCAGTGCCGCCTAACACATCTCGTCCACCTAAGTGTTGCCTAACACATCTCCTCCACCCCTCCAAGATGTTTCAAACTTGTATTTTACTCGTATTTTGGCAGATAATACCAGTGTCACCATATATCTACCCTCTACCAATAAAATATTTTTTTACCCCAATTGCGGCTTAATGATGCATAATGATTGTGGGAAATTTTGGGTGATGCGGCTACCTTATCAGGCACTACCCATGGCCACTGTTCCAAACACGGTAAAAAAAAGCCCAAAAATGATTCTTTTAATTTTCTTTCTTTTTAAGTTTTTGTTTTTATTTGATTTTTGGTGTGGAACTTTTGGATGGACATAATTACACATAAAAGTAAATGTCAAACATTAAAATGTTATTAATGTTACGATTTATCTTAAAATTTTAATATTCTTTAATAAATTTCATTTGCTGGCTAATGTATTTTTTTTAAAAGAATGTTATAAATAAAGAATTAGTAGAGAATAATTATTTTGATAACTATAATTACATTTTTAAATAAGAATTTATTTGATAAATTATTAAAAAAATAAATCTATAAGAATATTCTTAATTAATTTAATTTAATTTTATTTATTTTAATATTATATTATCATATAAAAGCTTTACACCTTAGAATATGAAGAAATGTTTAAAAATTATGAGTAAAATGTAGAATATAAAATTTTTAATTTAAAATCTATATTTATCAAATAATTTATTTATCTTTCTATTAATTTTAAATAATATATCAAATAAATTTCATAACTTTAATTTAACATTTAAAGTTTCAATACTTAATTTTGTTTTTCTCAATACTTAATTTTTTAATTTATAAAAAAATCCGAAAATTTTGAGATTCTTAAATGGTGTTACTAAATACATAAAACTAAAAATTTGTACTTTAAAAAAATTAATAATTTAATATTTATTAAAAATAATATAATAAAAAGAAAATAATAAATTACAAAAGAAAAAAGAAAAGTTGAGCGAAGGTGATATGTATAATAAAGTAATGATCAAATTCATTTATTAAGTGCATTTTATAGATTTAGCCCCTTTATTCTCTTTAGATTTTCAAAGAATGTATTTGGTAATGTGGTATATAACATCTATATAGTTACCAAAAAATATTATTCTCATTCTTTTTTTATCTCTTTTGAATGTGCAAAAGAATATCTAACTTTAATAAAAGTAAAAAATGTATATGCCACACCATTTTTTTCTAAAGAAAATAAGTTAGGTGGGAAAAACTTTTTAAGATTTTTCAATCTTTCTCAATATTCATACTTAACAAATTCCTTTCTTTACAAATTAGTTTTCAAACTGATTAATTAAAAAAATAATAAAGATGATAATATTTTCCATCAATGGTACGTAATTTTGATTGATATAATAATAATTTTAACTCTTAAAATTTACATATTTTATTAATTTGATCCTAATTTAAAAAATTTGACCCTTAAATTGTTTTTTTAATTTCGTCTTCAATGTTTATATGTTTTGTCAATTTGATCTTGATTCTAAAACATTAACAAATCTAGCCTCAACATTTATACAAAATATTTTTGGCTAAATAATTTGTTAAATCAAAATTAAATTGACAAAATATATAAACAACGAGATTAAATTTATAATTATACCAATCAAAATTATGTATAATTGAGGGCATGAGAGAAACTAATTTGCTCAATAACGAAATTGAGGAGTTGAGAGGTTTTTTTTACGAAAAAGAAAAATTGACCCAAGATCGAAAGTAAACATTGCAAAAAATAAAGAGTAAAAACGATGAAATTAGAGTATAGAGAAATAAATATCTGCTAAAAATGCATAATACAAGGAGCTATTTTAGAAATTGACCTATATTAATATATAAAAAATATTGGCCTACCTGGTCTCTGTATGAAAGTTGAAAACTGTGATGCCTCGTTTTTCTGATCTATTCTCTACAGATTAATCAAATAGAAAATCCTTCTTCGTAATCAAAAGGCAGCAATTTCGCATTCTTCTGAGGATACCCATTTCTCCAACATTCAAAACAACATACCTTTTTTTTTTTTTTTTTGGGGGGTTTGTTCTTGTATGTGTGTTTCCTCTGATACAGAAATGGGGGTTCCGGTGATCAAATTTCCAATCTTTATGGTAGTTAGAGGATTGGGAATAGTAATAACAGCTATTCTTTTCATATGGACTGTTCATTACAGAGGAGGATTGGCTCTCATCTCTGATAACAAAGATCTCATCTTTAATGTAATCTCTTCCCTCTTTTGCTTTTAGTTTGTTTTGTGTGTGTGTGTGTTTGGGTAAAGTAGAGAAGCAATAAATTTCATTTTAATTGATTTACCAGTTACTTGGTTTTGTTTTTGTTTAATGGGCTGTTTCCATTTCTTTGGTTTTTATTAGTTTACATGTGGTGATTCAATGATTTTGTTGCCATTTTGCTTTATAATTTGTGATAATTTATAAGTTGAAAATTGTGGATACATTAAACATCAATGTTTCATTTGTTTTGACATCAAGACATACTGCCATTCTTCACACTGTTTAATTGTACAAGTAGTTTAAAAGAAAGTGAAAAAAAAAAATTGATGATCAGCTTTAGTTTTTAGGTAAATTTTGTTATTGCTATTGAGAATTGAACCATGTTTTTGAGCAAGTAAAAATGAAAATTTTGATTTCTGTTGATATTATATCTTAGCATTTCAACCAATGAAGAGGAGTATCTTCTTTTTCCATTTCAGAAAAGTAATCTTTGTTGTATACTTATTGCAGGTCCATCCTGTTTTAATGGTCATTGGATTAGTGCTCTTAAATGGTGAAGGTGAATGCCATTTTCTTATTGTTATAAGCATGTTCTTGATGCTGCTGATTTCTATTATTCAGATTAAATTATGCCAATTGGACGAGATGAAAGAATAAATACGCATTGAGTGAAAAAAAAAAACTGTTGCATATCTAGAAATTGGTTGTTTTCTGAGACCTTATCCCTTTTTTGTCACTGATAGGTTTATTGAGGTTTTCTTGGGACTTGAGAGGTGACTTGCCTATAAATTATTAGTAGAGCTACTCTAATATTTTTATGTACCTCTAAGATTCTGCAGTTTCTTTAATTTTTCATGACATGATTTTGCTTGAAAATTTGGCTTTGGATTTCATTTTCCATATAAACTGTAATAATGGAATGCATTCCTTGTGAATAAAATTAGTTCAGTTTCAATATAATAAATATTTGAAAAGCATAAAAAGTATGAATTTGTCAAATTTATAAATTTCTTAGGAATTTCAAATTCTCTACTAAAAAGGCATTTAGCTAATCTATGTATTTGAGAAATAAGCATGGATGTTACATTTGTATGTATGTTATCCCTTACTTTATACTATTTTTGAAATCCGAGTTCCAAATTGCTACCTAAGGGGATTGTCATGATTTCTTGGAAGGATTTTGATATGAAAGTATATATTATGCCTTTTGTTTTATCTTTTGAGATATCATTGCTATTATGGAGGACTGTGGCTTAAATATTTTAGGAGTTTGTGGATGTTTTACATGGTACATTGATGTGAGTTGTTGTTTTTCAAGCCTAATGCATTAACTATGATACATGCATAAGCTAATAAGCACAAGTTTGTTTTCCCCCTTCCTGTCTCTATACCTCTTCAGAAGCTGTTATACCTAGTAGATCGATATTTTCAGATACTATATTCATCGATTTGCTGGCTTCAAAACAAGTATAGATTTACTTCATCTTCCATGCAGGGAAGAAAATAAACCAAGTTCCATTCAATTTCTCCCTTGGGTTTGTAGGGTTTTGTTTTCCCCTTTGTTGCTTCAATATTTTATCATCAAGTGTAACTCAACAGTCCATTTCTCGAAGGAAATCATCTTATAGTGACACTTAGAAGGATAGTTGCATCTGTTTTTTTATTTTTCTTTATCCTTTTTTTTTTTTTGTCCTTTAGGAGGTATGATGTTGGGTCTAGTGGGAGAACATAAGGGATGGTTCTGTCAGTTTTTGGAGTCGAAAAGAGAATAATACGAGGTTGTACTTCCGATATTCTTTTCTCTACTGTTCTACAGCATTGAATCTCAACTGTTTATTTATGGGGGTCCACTTGGAATCCAAATTCATGGATGGCCTAGATTCTTTAATCATCTACAATTAGATGGTGCAAAGTCTCTACAGAGCCTTAACCCTGATTTGAAGTCTCTTTAGTTTAGTCACACATTAGTCATACTCACAACTGATTGTGCCAGATGCTCTTTGGATAATTAAATACTATTTTGGTTCTTTTACCCTTTTCCCTGGTTCTAGGACTTGTCAGCAAATTCATGATAAATTTATCTGTTCACACATATATCTCCTTTGATCTGCCATAGCATGGTGAAACTGCGACTTGTCTAAAAATATTTTGTTCATGAAAAATAGAACTTAATTCTACATTTGATCTGCCATCCTGCTTTGTTTAACTCGTTTGATATTTGTTTAATGCAGCCATGCTGGCATACAAGACTGTTCCTGGGACAAAAAGCTTCAAAAAGTTAGTTCATCTTACAGTTCAGTGTCTTGCTTTTATCTTGAGTACTATTGGTGTATGGGCTGCTTTGAAGTTCCACAACGATAAGGGCATTGAGAACTTTTACAGTCTACACTCATGGTTGGGCATAGCTTGCCTTTTCTTATTCGGCATCCAGGTTCTATTTTCTGCTCCTTTCCAGTGCATTTTGGCTTCATTTTGTGAAGTTACGGACCTTAATGATGTCTCTTATTTTACTTTATAATTTCTTCTCCACCAGTGGGCTGCTGGATTCGCAACTTTTTGGTACCCAGGTGGCTCAAGAAACAGCAGAGCTGCATTGTTGCCCTGGCATGTGTTCTTCGGGATGTATACGTATGCACTTGCTGTTGCTACTGCTACTACGGGTATCTTAGAAAAGCTTACATTTCTCCAAACAAACCGGGTAATATCACGCTACTCTACGGAGGCATTGCTAGTGAACTCATTGGGTATTTTGATTGTTGTGCTGGGTGGGTTAGTGATTCTGGCCACACTCACTCCTGTGAATGGCAAAAGTGATGTCCACAGGGGACTAGTGGAATGAATAGGTTATAGGTACAATCTGTGTTTGTATTTCCAGGGGATTAATGGAACCAGTAATGAAACCTTAAAAACGACTAGCACATGTTAATCCTCTACAGGACTTTTGAGGTGTCGATGGTTTAATATTTACTCTCTTTTCTCATCGATTTTCATTTTCAATTTAACTAGTTCCTCTTCTTTACCAACCATAAAGTTAGTTTGCTGTAAGTTGAGTTACATTGATGATTAAGGAGATGGCAAATGGTTCTTTCTTTGCCAACCATTTTTTGCAACTGAAAAAACTGAACTTGATTGGCTGGTTGAAGCAGTTCATCTAGCTCTACATAACCAAGAACAGAGACCCCAAACTAAATCCTAAAAGAAAAAAAGGGTAAAATAATAATATTGATATCATAAATTTTTCTTGAACCTTGATAGTTTACATTCGTGTTATCTAGATGTAGGTGTAACCACTGTTGAACACAAATATTAAGCAGGATACTTATCGATTAACCAAAAGTCTATTATGATGTAGTGGGATAGTAATCATGAGATATGAAAAACTGGGTCAGCCCAAGAAATTGATAGGTCCCGAGTGGTAGTATTGGTCAAAGTTGTGAGGTACTTAAACACATGATTACAAGAGTTTACCAAGTTTAATATGGACCTTCAAGTCCTCAGTGCCGCACCTCGTCAGCCGCCACTTGGACCTTAGCATGACAATGACGCAACACTAATATTGCCGCATTATGATGCAACACTTACAAGGCCATAACAGTAATTTCGCATTTTAATTCTTTGAGAAACAACTGTAGAAAACAAATTATGCCATGTAGTAAGCTGTTTCGATGCCCATGTTTTTTTTTTTTTTAAATTCAGTTGTTGGCTGTTATTTATTTATGTGGGGGGGGGGGGGGTTCTAGATGGAACTGGTATTTTTCTTTGGGCAAATTTGGTTAGTTTTGGGGTAAGATGGGGGTCGAATTAGTCTTCTCTTTTAACTTTACAAGTTTTGTCCTTGTCTTAACGGATTCAACTTTATGGTGCTACTTAGTCTACGGTTTTGACTTTTGATCTGCCTCTGTGGGGACTTTACTCCTGATTCTCTTCCTTTCCTTTTTCATATATCACGGATCAAATATTATCCCCAATTTCAATAAAAAATTTATGGGTAAAGTTTAATCGGATTCTCATTAATTTTACATATCATATATGTCTATTTAAACCCCACTTCACTTTATTTTTTTTTATTTTTATTTAATACTTAATTTTTTTTAATTTTTTAAAATTTTAATATAAATAAGCTTTATGCGTGTGGACGTTTTGGTTTTGGTTTTGGCTGCTTGATTGAAGGTTTTGGGAAAGCGTTGGTTCTCCCTTATTCAACTTTTATCTTTTTCCTTTTTAATAACTTTATCCTCCCTTTGACAAAAAAAAAAAAAAAAACTTTATCTGCTATTGCCAAAAATTGAAAAAAAAAAAAACTGTCTTTTATGTCAAAAAGAGAACACTCGTTTATCTTGTTGCTTCAAATGGTTTCACGAGAGATGAAGTCAATTTTAAAAAAAAAGAGTAACTTTTTAATAAATAAATTATATATATAAAATTCATATAAAAAAATAATATAAACCAATAGTTTTATAAAAATCATTTAAATTATAAATAATTAATATAATTACCAATATACTAAAATTTTCATCTAAAATTATTAATAATTTTTCCAAAAGTTAAAAAAAATCTTCTACTATTATATACGACATGAAAGAATACATATAATATGGATGCATTATATTCATGTTTAAGTAAAATAATATCACGTTCCTTTTTATCCTCTCTTGCACATCTTACTAATACATATTTTATTGAAAGCAAATAGTTAATGGTAGAAAGTCTTGCAAAGAATAACAGCAATAATAATATTCAAAATGCATGTGTATATAAAGATAATAAAAAATAAAAAGGAAACAGTATATAATATGATTGAATAGTTAATAGATTTTAAACTACTAACATAATACAATCTCAATTGATAAAACATGTACATATTATTTTTTTTTAACATTAATCTAATTATAAGTTTTTATCATATTTACTCTTTTAGATATAATGTTTAAAATTACCCATAACCTCTCCCAAACTTTAATTAGAAGGACAATAGGTCTAAGGAGATTCAAACTCACGTCCTCTTGTATTGATAATAATATCGATGCTAATCCACATTCATATTAAAATAAATAACTATTTTTTAATTAGAGACTTTGGTTTAATATTACTTTGTTAATTGCCTGTTTGGTTCCTTCATGGAAAATCTAGGTGTGTTTTATCTTGATCCATTATATTACCTTAGTTGATTGTTGGGAAAACTAGGTGGGTTTTTTTATCGGATCCATTATATCAGAGCGTTGATTCATTCAACCCTTTAGTGCATTATTATTATTATTATTATTATTATTATTATTATTTTGGTTAAACTATGTAATTAGTTATTGTACTTTGTGAAAGTTGTGAATTTAGTCCTTATACTTTAATTTGATCAATTTCAATTTTTGCACTTTTTAAAATTTAAAATTTTAATCCTAATCCAATTAGTAATAGTTAAATTTGTTCGAATAAATTAACTATTAGTCATGTATTATGTGTACAATTATAGATTTATTCAATTGGATTATTCTAATTCTCTATACTTTTCGGAATTTAAAATTTTTAGTCTTAACACAAATAATATTCGTTAATAAATTAATTAAATTTTCAGTGAGTAATATACAAAAATAACAAGTTGACATGATATTACACGTGATAATATATTTATCACATTATATTTTAAAAATGACCTAACTTAATAAATTTAACAATTTCTATTTTGTGAGGACTAAAATTTTAAAATTAAAAAAATTAAAAAATTAAAAATTACCAATTTAAATTAAAGAATGTAACTTTTGATCCCAACTTCTATCACTGTGGTATTTAATATGAGTTGGGAAACACGGTCCCAAAGGTATAAATTAGTTGGCCCTACATGATGGAAACTAGAGTCATTGTTTGCTGTAAATGATGGGTCATATCATGGTAGACTTTATGACATATTTTAATTTCATAGTCTTCCTTACTCTCAATTTCTTAATCTTAATTACTGCTGATTGGTGCTTCCACACCTACACCCTCTCCAAGAAGAAGAAGAGACTGCGATATTTCCTCTGTTTTCCCTTCCTTAAAATCAACAACCCTTTCTTCTCAGCAAATCAACTTCCTTGATAGCTTCAGACCCTAGCTGAGACTTGTCAAGTTAAGCATTAATGGCAACCTCTGTGGGCCTTTCTCGTGTACTAACGCATAGAATGAGGTTGATGGAATCTCTGACAATAACTGGTATGAGTTTTTCTTCTTACAAGTCAAGGATGTTGCTTCTTAGCTGCTATTTTGAGGGTTCTGTCTTTGTCCATCTTTTTTCTTCCCCGGAGTATTCATGGGTTTGGGACTGATTCTTCAGGCACAGATGACATTAAATTCTTGTCTTGTCTTTGCTTGTGTTGTGTTGAATTTGTTTCTTTAATAATAGACCATGCTACAAGTATTTTGCATTCTAATTCTGTAATTTTATGCTAGTTATGCAGATTTTGCTGGTAACTTAATAATTCCTGTGTATTATATTGTTTTCATGTTATATCTTTATGACATGTAGTGTTGTGTGGGGGTATTACGAGTTAATTGTCAATAATTAGGAGGCTTTGGTTAAAAGAAATGAGTGAATGTTGCAGGAACTTCCCCCATTGTTGGAGTAGTTGCAATGTTTATTTCCTTCCAGATTCTGGTGTGTATGTGCAGCACTGACACTAGGAATGCCCCTGAATGTAACAAACCATTCAACTGCGGAATCGTCAAAGAGATAAGCTATCCGTTCCGGCAAAAGGGTAGCCCGGCGTATTGCGGGAAACCGGGATTTGAGTTGTTTTGTGAGGGTGGTAATCCCATGATTACAATCAGTTCACGGACTTACCAACTTCTGGTATACAATACCACCCTCAGATCTCTCACTCTTGAACCTATGTCTAACACGGATAGTGTGCTTTGTCCTCGCCGCCTTGTCAACACCTCTTTGAATCTCAGCCCTTTCCGCGCTCTTTGGAATACCCAGAACATATCACTCTATTACGGTTGCCCCATCGAGGCCAATCAGTATCAAGGCCTTACTAATCATCAGTTCAATTGCAGCACGAATGGAACTGATACTGCCGGCTACTACCTTGTTCCAACTGCCTTTCCTGACCTCTCCGTTGAAGCAAAGGATGCTTTGAGATCATGTCGGAGCAATGTTCTTGTCCCAGCCTTCGCTTCAATATTAAGGGTTTTGGAGCACGGTCCAAGTCAAGCTTATCTGAATGTGACCCTTCAAAATGGCTTTGGAGTGGAATGGGATGATGATTCCATCTCGGGTATCATAATCAACAATCATTCTTCTTTATAATCACTTAAATCAGTACTTTTGCTACGATACGTAACTCGATTCTTCGATGGTTGCAGGGTCATCAGATGGTTTCACTCCAAAGTTCAAATTAGCCTTAGGTAGGTACTATATTGGTTAACATTTTAATTCAATTGATAACAATGAATGGCAGCTAGCTAATATTTCCCAACTTCATTCTTAGGCTTGGGAGTGGCTGGGGCTGTTGTTTTTGTAGTCGTCATTATGACAGTAACTTTCCGGATTAAGAACGAGACGTTGTCGAGAGGTATTTTATTGAAGTTGCAACGAGGAAAAAGGAAGCAATGGGAAAGGATCGAGGCATACATTTTGCAGTATGGTGCCGAACTTGCTCCCAAGCGATATTCATATTCAGACATCAAGAGAATAACCAAGTCGTTCAAAGACGAACTAGGTCAAGGTGGATTCGGAACTGTATATAAAGGTGCATTATCCGATGGTCGACTTGTTGCCGTTAAAGTCCTAAATGAAGCCAAGGGAAGTGGAGATGAATTTATAAATGAAGTGGCTAGCATTAGCAGGACTTCCCATGTTAATGTAGTGGCATTTGTAGGTTTCTGCTATGAGATATCGATAAGAGCTCTAATCTACGAATTCATGCCAAATGGATCGTTGGATAAATTCATCTGTCATCGAGAATCTCCAGATAAACCTGAACAGTTAGAAGTGAAAACATTGTATAACATCGCAATTGGAATAGCCAGAGGATTGGAATACTTGCATCAAGGTTGTAATACAAGGATTCTACACTTCGACATAAAACCTCACAATATCCTTCTAGATGAAAAGTTTTGTCCTAAAATTTCAGATTTCGGACTTGCTAAACTATGTGAGCGGAAAGATAGTATCATTTCCACGATAAGTGCTAGAGGAACTATTGGATATATTGCTCCAGAAGTATTCTGCCGTAGCTTTGGAGGAGTATCCCACAAGTCCGATGTTTACAGCTATGGGATGATGGTCCTCGAAATGGTCGGAGAAAAAGAAAACATTCATAGTCAGACTAGTAACTCGAATTTTCCGGTATGGATTTACAACCGTCTTAAAGAAGGAGCAGATTTGAACCTGGAAGGAATGACAGCTGAAAATGAAGAACTAACTAGAAAGATGATCATAGTGAGTTTGTGGTGCATTCAAAGTAATCCGTCGGATCGACCTTCAATGACTAAAGTTATAGAAATGTTGCAAGGAAGCATTGAAGCTCTGACGATTCCGCCAACGCCGTTCCTGTTTTCTCCTCCAAGATCACCGGAAAACACCTTCACAACATCATTTTTTGCACCATCCATTCAGACGGAGTACAGTGCATTTATTTCAACTACCAGTGTATAAAATTTAATAGCGTGTGTGATATATAGATGTGAATGAACCCCATTAACTTTGGCTAGTACATAGTTTTTAGTATTTGATTATCTTTTAGTATGCTGAACACAAATGTCTTTAGTGAATATAGTAATGATGAACGTAATTTAAAATAATTTGATTGATATAATCTCAAATTTACATATTTTTTTTCTTCTAGTACATGCAATTAGAAAAAAAATTGTGGTATTATAAGCAAAATATTTGCAAATTTTGATATGGTATTTGTTTTTTTTTTTTAATTTGGGTTTTATGATTAATTTGATGAAAGTACATAATTATTTAATATTATTAGTAGTTAACTTTTATCAAATTGAGTCTAAAATCTGAATTAAACATTAGAAAGTTAACACTGTTATATTTTAGTACCCAAATATATATTTTTTGTCAGATACGTATATTAAATTAGACAAAAAAGAATACATTATTATATTAAAAAAAAGTGTGATACCTTAATATCAAATGTATTAAACCATTTTAATATACTAATCATTTCCTTATGAAGTAAAATCTGATTATACATCAAATAAATTGTTATCAATAAAAATATATCTTAAAACTTAAAACTCATTTAAGAAATCACATGAACAGAGACACAAATATCACTGCTTCTTTTTTTTCAATTTCAATCTCTTCCATATTTCCATTCTTTTCTTTCTTTCTATTTTTTACACAGCAAACGACTGAGATGCAACAATAAATTGAGACAACTTTTATATTAGGGTATATATAACCATATTTAGTGCTATCAAGGGTTGACTTTCTCAATTTCAAACACTTGTTCAAACTTACGACAAAAAGCCATAATTTATAAGGTTAATTTATTATTTGATACTTGAATTTGGTTTCAAGGTTTAATTTGATATTTAAGGGTTTTTTTCAATTTGGTACTTAAGTTTGACTTTAAGTTTCAATTTGAAATGCAAACCAAATGACATTATGTGGCTCAACATGTTCTAGTAAAAAAATGTAGGCACTTAATTAGGACAAAGAAAAAATCTTAAATACCAAATTGAACTTTGAAGCTAAACTCAAGTACCAAATTAGGATGAAAAAACCTATTAAGTATAAAATTGAAAAACTTAGGTACCAAATTCAACATTGAAGCCAATGATAAAAACTAAACTTAAACTAAATTTGGAATTTACAACATATTTAGTAATGACTAATTACATCTTACCAAATTAAGCAGTCGCATTTACTAATAATCCAATAATACAAATGATGTTTGAAAGATAGAATAAAAAATAGGAAATAAATGGGTGATAAGCTTATGAGTGACCATGCATTCTCATATAATCTGCATAAAAACGAGGCTGATTTTCTTCCTGATGTGTATTATAAGCGTATCCCCCATGGCTGGAAATATCCAATCCTGCAATTTCCTCTTCCACTGATATTCTCAATATCCCCAATCGATGCTGAGCATAGAATATAGGCCCCATTGTGACGCTAACCCAACCCAGTATCACCAAAAGCTCTATCACTTGGCACCCCAGCAGTCCCCAGCCCCCACCCATGAATAGCCCGTAAGGTCGCACCACACTGGTGTCTCCTGCCTCATAGGCTTGAATCACGAACTCCTCTTTTGCAAGCAATCCAGTAAAAATCAAACCCCATGCACCACATCCCCCATGCAATTGGGTAGCCTCTAATGGGTCATCAAAGTTCAGTTTCGTTACCACTATATTCAGCCCAATCAATACCCAGGCCGAGAAAAAACCGCAAACGATAGCGGCCCATGGCTCAACGACTGCGCAGCCCGATGTTATCGCGACGAACCCCCCTAGCACTCCGTTGCATACATCGAGTGCATCCCAATGGCCCACTAGTAATCTTCGGCCGAACAATGTTACAATTCCAGCCGTTGATCCCGCTAGTGTGGTTGTAACCGCTGTTCGGCCAATTGCGGTCCAATTACCTTGATTGGTTGTACTAGGATAGGCCACGAGGATCTTATCGAATGAGCCTGGATTGAACCCAAACCAACCGAACCACAACAAAAATGTCCCCAGAACCACTAGGGTTGCATTATGGCCACGCATTGGCACAGGCTTGCCAAAAGCATCGAACCTACCCACCCTTGGACCTTCAATTAAAGCACCCCAAAATCCAGCAACCGCACCTACCATGTGCACCACGCCACTCCCTGCAAAATCAATAGCACCAGAAGCAAACAGTGGATTGGTTGAACTGGCACTGAGCCACCCACTAGACGACCACACCCAATGAGCCACAACAGGGTAAACGAACCCACTGAGGAAAAATGAGAAAACCAGGTAAGCACTGAATTGGGTCCTCTCAGCTATTGACCCACTGGTAATCCCTGCAACTGCAATGGCGAAAGCCCATTGGTAAAGAAAGAAAGAGTAATCAAATGAGGTATTAGGAATATCTTTGAGGGCAAAGAAGTTTGTGCCAATGAAAGGGTTGGAGGTGTCACCAAATGCGAAGGCAAAACCAAAGAGATAATAAGAGATGCTACCAACAACAGCATCCACAACATTTGTGAGCATAATATTCATGGCATTCTTGGCCCTGACTGAACCAGCACAGAGCATGGCAAAGCCAAGCTGCATTACAAAGACTAAATAAGCAGAAAATAGAAGGTAAACAGTGTTGATAGAGTAGGTGACGCTTTGCTCCCAAGACAGCTCCATGATTGTTGAAGATAGAGATGGTAGTGTTGGTTGGTTCTAAATTGTAATTGGAGAAAATGAAGATATAGTGAGATAGTTAATAACATTGTATCTAGTTGGGGGTACATTGAATGGTAGCTATGCTTGTGGGTTGTGGTTGGTTGAGAGCATTCCATAATCCATTCCATATATGGGGCCATTATAGGGTAGATAGGGCCAGTCTTGAAAATGGTTTAGCCGGGGCAAATTGCCATCTCCAATACTAAGGGACGACATCCATGTTAAAACTTGGTGGAATGCCACAATTCCCGTAATTTATTGAAACCTTAAAATTAATTACTTCGGCACTAAAGGGTAAATTTAAAAAAAAAAAAAATCATGTTTCGCTTATGTCACCATCAGTTGTATTTTAATATCAACATTTTATCCATGAAATATTATTTATATGCATATATATGCAATAATAATATAGGCTTCTGAACGGTGACGAGGCAAGTCAAGGGGAGCGACATGTCCACGACCTTCGACGATCCGACGGTGCAAACCGGAGATCGGCGAGAGGAGGTTCGGAACTTTGGCCTTCGTTTCAGAAGACTCAGGGCCGGTTCCTTGAAGATCTAAACCGTAAAAGTAAAGGAGTATTATGTTGGTGCTGAAATAGGCGCGAACGGACAAAAGACGACCACCCTTGGCGGAGGAGAAACAAACGGGTGAAGAGAAGAAACCTTTTTTTTTTTTTTTTTTTCTTTGGATGCTGAAAACAAATGAGGGAGAGAACCCTAAAAATATGTTTTTTTAACAAATCAAAAGTTACTAAAGCCTATTGTTAGTTTTTTTTTTTTTATTAGCAAAAGCAATAATGTTTAAGAACTAGAAGTCTTGAATAACAAAATCCACAATATGGCTTCATAGAATTGTTGAAGATGCAACAAACAATACCCTCTAGAAAGGAATTATAATCCCAAACAAAAATGAAACAATGTTTTTAGAAATTCATAGATAAACATGCAAAAATCCAAAGATACACTCTCCAACACAAACATCATTAATTAAAACAACTTAATTGTATTCGAGAATAATAAAATTCAAATATAAACAACCCATAAATAAAATATTGGAAACCAAGCTACTTTTATATAAATTTGTTAGAGAAATAAATACCGAATTAAAAAATAAAAAATTTTTATTGTGTTGTGGTAAACGAATTCCTCCTGATTGGTTGGTTTAATTGTATAGTGGATACACAAATGTTTATTTGATTACCTTTTAGTATGTTGAACACAAATGTGTTTAGTAATGATGATCAATGATCATCAATGTAATTTAGTAATGGTCATAAGTTTTTTTTTTTTTTTTTTTTTCAAATCTACCTTTATAGTCATTAATCCTTGTAAATCCTCCTCTTAAGCATTGTCTTGCTACAGAACTTATTTGATTTAGAGATATCACCTTTGTAGTCAATTAAGAACAACATTTTTTGATAGGTCAACTCATTTATTTTCAGAATAAAAACTAGTAAGATTTTGTTAAAGAAAGAATCCAAGTTGCCTCCATTGATAAAAAGTAGATTGAATTATATATTTTTATGAGAGTAAAAATATAAATTTATTATTGTATTGACATGTGTCTTTATAATTTTTAAGAAGATTAAATCAAATTTTGGAGGGTCAAACTATAATTTCATCACTTATTTACTTAAAATTTTATAAAACTTTAAAGGCTAAAAATGTAATTTTATTTACTTAGAACATTAAACTCTGTTTGAGGATGTAAAAACGTATAGCCCTTGATTTTAAAGGCGAATATAAAAAAGCAGTTGTTTTAACGATCCAACCCTTACATTTTATATTTGATTCATATAAATCATACATGTCAAATTTGATATAAATTAAAAACTTCTATCTATTTATTTTATGTAAAAAAACATTCAACTGTTTAAGAAATGTTAACGTATATAGTACTTTAGATCAATATGATAGATACATCGGAACGGTTCGAAATTTACGTACATGATTAGTACAATTATATCAATAAATTCAACAATTAAATTATTAAAATATTAATTATATGAAGAAATATGAAAGAGTGTAAAATTACATTAATTTTTAATAGTATAAGTAGATACGTTAAAAAAAGGATGAAATTTAAATTTCAAAAAGAGAAAAAAAGAGTTGAAATTTGCTTAATAATGGAAAGGCTGAAAAATATAAATAAAGAAATCTAAGTTGATTAATAAAATTTTGATAACACATGTTACCCTTGTTTATAGGTTAAGTTGTTTTTTTCTCTTTCAAATAATGTAGATTGCAGTTGCAGTAATGAAGGAATGGTAATCCAAAAGTTCAAACAACAATTTTCTTTTTAATTTATCTTTTTTAAATAAATAATAAAAAACCGTCACTATTTATACCACCAATTGTGGCGCAGTTTCTGAATACAATTACTTATGCGAGAAATCAAAAGAAATTTCTTGAATTACCTACCTTTCCTATCCAAAGAAGCATCAACCTCTACGTTTTAATTATTAAATGCTCAAACTTTTTCAAAAATAAAAATTAACTAAGTATTTGTTTTTTTTACTCAATTCCATATTTGAATTTTTAAAATGTTTTAAAAAAGTCTTTAAACATAAAAAAAAAAATTTAAGCTTAAACTATTAAAATGTATCAAAAACGCCTTCAAACTTTTTTAAAAAAGCAATTAAGCCATTGTTTTATTTTTTTTAACTCAATTGTTAAAATATATCAAAAAGATCCTTTAACCGTTAAAACTAAACGCCCTTAATTTTTTCAGTTAAAGTCACCACGTATCACAACCATAACGTGACATGTGATAAAAAAATAATAAAAAATAAAAATTATAAAAAATATTAAATTTTAATAAAAAATATAAAAAAAATATTTAATTTTTATTAAAAGTTAGAAAAAGGTTATAAAAATGTAAGAAATTATAAAATATATAGAAATATAAAAAAATTATATAAACTTTTATAAAGTTGTAAGAAATATAAAATTCGTAAAAGAATTATAAAAATTATCATACCAAAAAAAGTATTTTATAATTTTTCTATAATTTTTATGGATTTTTATTTTTATCATTTTTCGCCACATGTCATGCTGTGTTACGATACCTGATGACTTTAATTGAAATTTTTTTTGGTTAAAGTTAATGGTTAAAGGGTCTTTTTGATGCATTTTATAAATTTTTTTTATGATTTTTATATCTTTTTTTTATAATTTTTAATATTTTTATTAAATTTTAATAATTTTTATAACTTTGATTGATTTTTAATTTTTATAATTTTTACGTGTGACGCAATGATTGTGACACAGAGCGATTTTAACTGAAAAAAATTAGGAGCAATTAACTTTAATGGTCAACTGTTAAAATTTACGGTTAAATGACATTTTTGATGCATTTTGACAATTGAATGAAAAAAGTAAATTAATTGCTTGTTTTAAAAAACTTTGAGGGTCTTGTTGATGCACTTTGACAGTTCAAGCACCCAATTAAGTGAAAAAAAATGTAGGGACTTAAATTTTTTTTTTTTTAAAGTTTAATGGTATTTTACACCCTTAAGCCATTATTAAATGCTTTCTTATTTAAAATATATTATATATAATAGTATTTCTGAAATATAAAATAAAAACAAAATAATACAAGAGATTAATTTTTAGAATCTTTATAACTTGTATTATGATAAATATAGAATAAAAAAGTTTAGTATTTAAAATAAACTTGAATTGATTATTATTTGTAATAATATATTTAAAGTAAAAAAAAAGTTATTATTTCGAAATATTATATTAAAATATAATTTTAATTTAAAAATTAATAAACTTTGATAGTAAAATTTTAAATGGGCATCAACAAATACTAATGTTGTTCATCTATGGGTTATAAAATGTTTCATAATAAGAAAACTTTAATTTATTTTTGTGTGATTAAAAATATATAACTTTGAATAATATACCTTAAAAAAAAAGAAATTTGAATAAGATCATGTAAATATTAATTTTTGATAGAAAAATGTTAAAATAATATTAACATTATGTATTTGAGAGCTACTTAAATAAATATTTAAAATTACAAAATTTAGTTTTTAATATGTGTTTCTTAAATTCTAATTTAATTTACATGTGCTATTTGAAAGTAAATGTATTTTTAAAATATATTAGTTAATTTTTTAATGTTTGGTTAAAATTAAAAAATATAATCTTTTTTATTAGTTAAACATTTAAATATGATAATAAAAAATTTCAATTAATTAATTGAAGTTAGTATTAAAATATTTATATTAATTTAATAAAAATAATATTTTATAGATAAAAAAGAAAAAAGAAAAAAGAAAAAAGGATTTCTTAAGTAATTGAAAATATATAGAGACTAATGTAGATAATAATATTAAGTTATTTCTGAATTAAGAATATCTATAAAATTGTAGAAAAAAGCAATCCTCGATAGAGATGAAATCTTTTTACAAATTCCTCACCTAAGCATAAAATTGTGTCACTTTTTAGTATTTTTAGTTATACCAACAAAGTTTTATTTTCTTTGTAAAAACCCTTACATTAACGTATATAATTATCTCCACAAGTGAATATGTGTTGAAGCTATTTATTTTTAGGATATAATTAAATAATTAAAAAAAAGGCTTAACATCATCTTAAATCTGTTTGTGGAGGTTTTTTACTCCATTAGTAATTATTGACAAAATAATTACCCATATATAAGACTCAAAGACTTATCATGTGGATAATTATTATTTTTTTAATAATTTTAAATAAATAAATAAATTTTAAATTTTTAAGTAATATTGGAAATGGTTAGACAAATTTTAAAAAAAATTCAGTAAATTTTGTGGGTAAAAAAATCAAAATATATAAAATTATTATAAATATAAATAGTATTATCATAAATATAAATATTATTTAATTATCATTAATATAAATAATATTTATCTTAATATTTAAATTTGTTATCATTAGATTTAAAAAAAAATATCATTATAATTTAAATTTTGTTTCAAATTTTATTTTTAATTATTTAATTAAAATTAAAAATTATCTTAAAAATATGTATTATTTAATTTAAATTTAAATCTAAGATAATTAAATATATAAATTTTTAAATTTTAAAAATTCTAAAAAAATCTAGTATAAAATTATTTTAAAAATAGTATTTTAAAATTTTCATTTTTAACATATACTTTTCTATGTTCATATTTTCTTTTCTTTTTTGTGCGTGTCATTAATTCTTTTAAATTTTTTGTATTTTAAGTAAGGGAACATTGGATTATTAATAATCGAGTGAAATAGATGCAGGAAGGCCCTGTCTTAAGCTTTATAACCCCCTCCCGACTAGCTTTTCCAAGTCAAGTTTAACCTTAAAATTCCGTATTTTGCTCAGCAACCTTAAAGTTGTTAATAATTAACCAAAGGGATTTCTTTTGCGTTCGATTAACGTAAATAGCAGCAATAGAAAAAAAAAAAAAATCAAAATTACAGCTTAAACATCATGCTAGCTATCACTATTTAAATCGATCTCTTTTCTCTCCCAAATATATATATTCCTTTGCACAAGTATGGGCGCCATTGATAAACATGTTCAACCATTTCCTAGGCCATTTACAATGCGCGATCTTGTGTCTCATGCTATCACTTTCCTCATTGGTCTCTCACTAGGTATTCTATTTAGTTTACAGCTTAAAAGCAGCTTCCCACGGCCTCTTGTAGTTTTTCAAGCCGCCTCCAATTTGGTCTCTAGTACTTCACCATCAGTTCCACCACTGTCGCCAAGGAATGGCACGTCCAATTCTAGCACTAGTATTTCATTGAAAGAAGAATATCAATCTGTGATGCACAATATGAGTGACCAAGAGTTGTTACTGAGAGCATCTAGCATGGTTCCAAGACTACAAGAATCTAGTGGTCATCCAAAGATAGCTTTCATGTTCTTAACGGGAGGTCCACTTCCCTTGGCTCCCTTGTGGGAAAATTTTTTCGAGGGACACCAAGGCTTTTATACAATCTACGTTCACTCACATCCTCATTACAATCAAACAGTTCCTCAAACTTCCGTTTTCTATGGTCGAAGAATCCCCAGCCAGGTATAGTCTATATTTGTATGTCGAAACTGGCTGCTTTTTGCATGAAACATTGAATTAATGGATGCTTTTCTTTTCTTTCTTTTTTTTTTTTTTTTGGTGCGACATAGCCAGTGTATTGGGGAACTGCAACAATGATAGATGCGGAGAGACGACTCCTTGCAAGTGCACTACTTGATCCATCCAATCAACGATTCGTTCTTCTATCGGATTCATGCATTCCGTTGTTCAACTTCACCACAATCTATGACTATCTCATCACATCAAATCTAAGCTTCTTGAGCTTATATGATGATCCCCGGAAAGTCGGTCGGGGTCGATACAATCCCCAAATGTCGCCCATGATTAACATCACCAATTGGCGAAAAGGGTCTCAATGGTTCGAAATGCACCGTGAGATGGCCTTACACGTTGTTTCTGATCAAACCTATTATTCGGTTTTCAAACAGTATTGTCAGCCACCTTGTTACAACGACGAACACTACATTCCTACATTGGTGAACATGTTTTATGTGGAATTAAACTCGAATCGGAGCATTACATGGGTTGATTGGTCGAGAGGAGGGCCTCATCCTAGGAAACATGGACCTGCGGATATAAACCACGAGCTTTTGAATCAAATGCGATGTGGGTCGGAATGTATTTACAACGAGAATACAACTTCAATGTGCTTTCTATTTGCTAGAAAGTTCTCACCGTCCACGTTGAAGCCCTTGCTGAGTTTGCTTCATTTTCACAGTTGAACATGTGTTGCTCTAATATTAATGTTTTTAAACTAAATTGCATAAATGAAACAAAATTTGTGTTTTTATTTCAACTATACGGTTCAAATGAAAGATTTATTCCTTTTAAAGCACAAGCAGACGGGTATATTGCAATATAAATCCCTCCTCACTTTCTCATTTTTTTTGATATAATGGAGCTTTTGATGGACTTTCAAGCCCCGTGATTTTTAACCTTTGCTTTAAAGTGGTTTCCCACATAAAAATTGTGTGTTACTTTTGCTTACGATATTATGGTTTATTTGCATTGATTGTTGATAAATATTTTATTAGGTTTGCCATAATTATCAATTTGATTTATTAGGAGTGAAAGAACTCCAATTTTGCTTCCACGTTGTTTCATCGGGTTTTGCTTCGTGCCAATATAATTGATATTCTTTTTCAAGAATTTTAAAATCTGTAGTTGTGTAAGTACCTTTTGTACTATCTAATATAATATATGAAATTATGATATGATTAAATTTTATTGACCAAACATGTCTTGCGAAATAAATTTTTTTAATTACAATACTCTAATGTCATATAATTACTCTAAGATGATGGAATGCATTCTTATTGTATTTCTTGATTAACCTGTTAATGTTAACTCATAATCCATTTTTTTGTTGCGACTCTTTTTCATTTCATTGATTCCCTTTTTGTCAAGATTTGATTTGATTAATTGACTAATTATGCTTTTTTATTTGAATTGTTGAATTAATTTGTTATCAGCTTAAAAAGATAAAAAAATCGAAAAAAAAACATATGTTGATTAATTCTTTGTTGATTGAGCTTGAACCGTTAATTTCATATTTTATTGAGAAGCTCATTTCTTGTCTTGAATAAGTAGTAATTGTGATGGCTGTCGATTCCACCAATATAAACCTACACCTAATTTGCAAATTAAAGCAGTATAGGGAGTAGGGTCGATCCCACAGAGACTGGTTTACTAAAAATTGTTTATCTCTCGACCAGATTTATGTCTGGGCAGTTGTCGTGCCCGCGATGTTTGGGGGGATAAAATATGAAACCTGAAATAAACACAAAGAAAACGTAAAAAGTAAAAGATGAAAAAAAAAAACAACAAAGTAATCTAAAGAAAAATCAATTAAACTTAGCTCAGCCTTAAGCACGGGTTCTTCCGTCTTTGACCCGATCCTCGAAATTAGGTGAACTCCTCTTTTCTAATAAGCTAGTTATAGCTACCAAGGACGCCTCGGACACCAACTCTTCCTTGTGTAAATTAGTTATGGAACGTCTTATAACTAACCCTTACCGATCGAACAACCTACGAAACGTTCGTGATTTAGAACTCTGGCAGCTTTGCGTTCTAGAAGAGCCTAGCTCGAACCAATGCCCTCAAACGTTTGAGACAATTAAATCCGGTTACTACTTCCCTTGACGGAACCAAACAGCAATCCCCACTTGGCACGCCAATGTGTTCACGGAAGACCGATTAGACAATCGATCCTTTCGGAATTCCAATTGTAAGTCTAGCCATACTAATTCAAACGACGTCTTTTTTTTTTTGACTTAGTGTTGTCTTGACTTTGTGAGTTGACGAAGTCATACCCTTAATCCAGAGAAATAATAAATATCGAAAGTTGGAAGTTAAACAGCTTGGGTTTGTAACTCACGGGTCTTTTGACGGGGTTAACACCGGCTTAAAGCTGAAAGGGGTTTAGTGTGGCATGAATTTAATCATGCTTGAAGGTTGTGGATTGTGTTTTAGCTTTTTGTGAAGGATGATGGAATTTTGGAAAGGAAAGGGGGCTTGGAAATCAATTGACCCAATTGTGGAAAAGAAACAAAAATTGGAGACAAAGCTACAAAATGCAACGTCAAATTGAAGAGAAAAGAAATGATATTCCAACTCCAATTTGAAAAAGGAAATACAAGAGAGAGAGTAATTTTATTCCAAGTAGAAGAAGGAATACAAATTAAAAGATGATTTTCTAAGAACTAAAAGCCCCTATTTATATAGATAGGGTTTACTAAAAATAGCTTAATCCTAAAATAATAAAATAAAATAAAAATAAATAATAAAACTAAATAAAATAAAATAAAATATTCTATTTTTAGATTTTTACAAAGTCAAACTTTGATGTTAAGTCCTTGGCCTTCCCATCTTTATGATTTGGCCCCAACTCAACGATTTGTCTTTCAATTTGGCCCATTTTTGCTCGTTTTTGACCAATTACATCCCTGACAAGATTAAATCATAAAAACACCAATTAAGCAGGGATTAATTCAGAAATAAACCAAATTAGACACAAGAATTATGTAAATTAATGTGTTTATCAACTCCCCCTACTTGGCTCATGCTTGCCCTCAAGCATGGTTGTTCTTTCAAACATTAAATTTATTTTACAATTCATTAAAAATCGAGCCTCTTTTCCGCATACATAATCAATGTAAACAACTTAGGCAAAAATAAATAAATGCTCAAGATACAAAGTTCGAACATCAAGTGTCATAAAATTGAAATATGTGAACTAAATAATTTTACTAAATTGAGTTTGAATCCAATAAATTGCAAGGCATTATTTAATTAACTAAGCATTAGAGAAATAAAATTATCGACGTGGACAAACCTTTTTACGCGAACTAGGATGACAACCCAAGCATCCTATCCCGATTACTCTGTTCAAACCGTCTTAAATTTTTTTTCTCTTTTTTTTTTGAAAGCTCAGTTAGCGGAATGTTATAAGTTATCGACTTGTCACTCGAACCTTTTTACGCGAGATAAGATGACAACCCAAGCACCTTACCCCGGTTACTCAATCCGGTCACATTTTTGAAACTTCATTCATAACTTGAACCTTGATTTACTCACTTATTTATTAATGCATAAGCAAATACAATTTTTCAAACAATCAATTTATGAAAAAAAAATCTAGCTACATATATCAATTTTAAGACACAAGTTTTGACTAACCTATATACTTGAACATTTTAATTCAAACTTTGCCCAATTTGTCCAAATTAACTGAGTATGAGATTAAAGGCTCAATGTGTAAATAAATTGTCGAATGAACTTAATGCAAGATTTAACACATGCAAAAGAGAAAAAATCATGCATGTTTACCATCCATCATCCTCTCTACTTAATCAATGATTGTCCTCAAGCATAGATTATATGAAATAAAAGTCAACAGCCTAAATAAAAAGAAAAAGTTGAGAACACTCCTCATATAGTTAATGACGTGGTTGATGTTGGGAGTAACGACTCTGTAGGATGTCGAGGATTGTGGAGACTTGAGTTTCCATTATTCCAAGTCGAGCCTCGATTCAGCCTAAACGGTCATCTACGGTCGAAGGTTGTTCCTCTTGTTCTCGAGTAGTGAAATGTGGGCGTTGGCGAAAAACCATATTCCCACGAGCAGTCCGTGTACCTGGAGGAACAAAATAACACGCAGTAGGGGTGCCGACAAGCAAACCCATAGAATCTAAACAATATTTATCTAGGCTGTCCATATGATATGCACATGTCAAGGACGAGAAATCAATTTCAGAAGGAAAAAGTATAGAGATTAACTTCGTGATATAAGACCCAAGTATTAGAGGACGATTACAACGCAAAACGGCATGAAAATTTTTTGCAAACCAATATCCTAAATTAACTTTATAACTGGAATACATACACCACAAGAAAACTAATTCAGTTCTCGTTAAAACAGCGGATGAATCGTTTCGTCCCGAAAAATTAAATGCCAAAAATCGGTGAATATATCTTAAGGCAGGTTCATGCACTAATAAGTCTTTTGTGGTTTTCGGATTATAAAGTTGATTAGAGTTGGTTAACACACGGTAGGCATCTTGAGCATTAAAGTCGCTCAGAATGTCTAATAAAGCAGTATGATAGGAGTCGGATTGAATATTGTCAGGGTCAACGAAACCCATGGCAATTTTAAAATTAGATATCGACATTTGAAAGTCTTTTCCAAGCAGACGAAAACAAACAATGCCTTGTGTTTCAATAGTCTGTAATGCACTAACATTGAAGCTAAATGTGGTGTAAAACTCATATATCAGCTTATAATATGCATCACAAGAAATGTTTGCAAAAGAGCTCCAACCAATAGTATCAAAATAAGTAGTCACAGTATCATGAATATTTAGCATATTAAGAGTGGTGAAATCGATTTGCTTACAGACTGGGAGTGTGCATTGTCGAATGTCATCGTATTGTGTGCGATGCTCTAGGGTCGCAAAATCTAAAAATCCTTGCAATCGTCCTTCGGTGGGAACGGTGTTGGCACGACTTCATCTGTTACGTTGGCTATTTCGTGCTGGTCAAACATATGCGTCGGATGAGGGGGTGGACTTGAAGTTTTAGCAGCATCAGTACTACTGTCCGGCGGTGTTGTTGGTTCACGTGTCTATTGTCGACGAATTCGAGTGGTGGACGATTGTGTTTGGCGTTGACTGACACGCGCATTCGTGGTCGAAGGAGCTTCGACGTGGTCGCGAGAGGTCTGAGCCTCGTTCGAGTTACCTGCATGATATGTCAGTAAAGGTAGATTAGATGGAGGGTTAAGGGTCGACCTCTTGGGACTATCGGAGCTGCTGTCTGAATGCTCTGGTTCGACCGGAGTCGAACATTATTGGCGTTGTACTCTCGTTGGTGGCGCTGTTCGTCTAGGAGGTGGTGGAGGAGGTTCATCATCGTCGACATCGACGACAGGAGGAGCGGAGAATCGGTGTCGATTTCGATTGAGTGAAACTGAGATATTGTCTGTCGCTTGGTTTCGAGTTCGAACCATGGTCTTGGTTGTAGCCCCGAAAATAGATGTTTCAGATGGTCTCGACGGCGACGATGGCGCGTATGGCGGCGGCGACGGTGTTTTGGTGTGATTTTTGGCCGACTTTTGAATGGTGATGGTGGGGTGTCGGTTTTGTGTGGTTTAAAGGAGAATAAAATGAAAGAAAATAGGGGTTGGGGGAAAAGGAGCGGCGGCGCACGGTTGTAGGCTCCGTTCGGTGACGTGAATGCGAGGTCTCTGTTTGGCAGTAGATCGGTGGTGGAGAATGACGGCGTTCGGCTTGGGGTAAGAGGGAAAATAAAATAAAAGTGGAGGTGGGGCGTGGTTCGTCGACGGTGGCGTGGTGTGAGGCTGACTACGGGCTGTGACGATGTCGTGGGGGCTTGTTTGACGGTGCTTCGATAAAGAAAGAGGTCGACGAACGGTGGTGTTGGCTTTAGGTGAAGGCTACGAAAAAGAAAAAAAAGAAATAGGCGTGGTGCGTTGGTTCTTTCGACGGTGGTGGGTGGTTGGATTGGCGAAGGCGTGGGATGGGGTCGGCTAAGGGGTGCGACGGTGGTGTTCGGCGATAGAGGGTGTGACGGCGGCGACGGCGTTATGGCTTGCTTGGGTTAGGGTTTCTTTTGGAATTTGAAAAAGATGATGATGAAGGGAGAATGGGTTTTGGGGATTTTGGGTGTTCTATTTTCTTCCCTTTTTTTTCTTTTTTTCTTTTGGGTCACCTAGGCCAATTAGCCCATTCTTTTTCCTTCTCTTGGGCTTGTTTTGGGTGTTGAAATATTATGTAATGGGGTTGGTATTTGGTTATGGGTTAATTTGGTTAAGTATTTGGTATTGGGTAAGTGGATTGGGTGGTAGGTGACTGGGTTGATTTGGGTTTGGGTTCATATGGGTATTGAGTTTATGTGGGTATTGGATTTATATGGGTATTGGATTTAATTGTGTTTAAGGGAAGTGGGTAGTTTTGTATTTGGGTTTGGGTTATTTTAGCATGTGGGTAAATGGGTTTGGATTTAATTTTTGGATGTTGGGTTTTTTTTCACTAACACCAAATTAGCAAGCCGTGCCCACGCCTCCATTAGTACTCGTCTTTTTGAAAATTAATAACTCCCATAGTGTTCCTTAAAACATCAAATTGACTAAGTTAAATAAGAATTAATTAATTTATTTACATCTTAATTTATTTAAACTAAAAATTAAATAAATGAAAATAAATTTGGGTTGTCTCCCAAAAAGCGCTTTTGTTTAACGTCGTTAGCTCGACGACCTGTTATTCAAACTTTGGGATCATCGAGAACAATCTCCTCAACTGTGTGTGTTTGAAAATTCTCGAAAAAGGGTTTTAGTCGTTGACCATTCACTTTAAAGTGCTTTCATGTCTCTTCACTTTGAATTTCCACTGCACCATTCGCAAATAAATTAGTACTAATAAACGGTCCTATCCATTTGAATCGAAGCTTACCAGCGAAGATTTTTAAGGTAGAGTTGTATAGGAGCACTTTTTGTCCTATTGAGAACTGCTTCCTAGTGATGAACTTGTCATGAAATGCCTTCATCTTTTCTTTATAAACTCGAGCATTTTCATATGCATCGTTTCTGATTTCCTCGAGTTCCTGGATGTCTAATTTTTGAGATTTTCCCGCAAACTCCATTTTCATATTACACTGCTTAACTGCCCAAAAAGCCTTGTGCTCTAACTCGACCGGAAGATGGCACAGTTTACCGAAAACGAGTCGGTAAGGTGACATGCCTATTGGTCCCTTGTAAGCTATCCTATAAGCCCAAAGTGCGTCATTCAGTCTCAAACTCCAATCCTTCCTGTTAGGTTTAACCGTCTTTTCCAGAATAGACTTGATCTCTCAATTTGACATTTCGGCTTGCCCGTTTGTTTGTGGATGGTAAGTAGTGGCAATTCGTTGAGTCACTCCATATTTCTCCATAAGTGCACTTATGAGATTATTGCAAAAATGAGTTCCTCTGTCACTGATTAATGCTCGTGGAGTGCCATACCTGGAAAAAATAGAACCTTTAAGAAAGTCAACTACAATATTAGCATTATCATTGCGAGTGGCCTTTGCCTCTATCCACTTAGAGACATAATCAACAGCTAAAAGTATATAAAAATTACCGAAAGAAGAAACGAAGGGACCCATAAAGTCGATGCCCCACACATCAAAAATTTCACAAATATGAATAGGAGTAAGAGGCATCTCATTTCGACGACTAAGGTTGCCAACTCTTTGGCATTTTTCACAAGTTTTGCAGAAATAAAAGGCATCACGAAATATGTTTGGCCAAAATAATCCACATTCGAGAATTTTGTGTGCAGTGCGTTTAGGTCCAATGTGTCCTCCGCATGCATAAGAATGACAAAAAGTTAAGATAGACTGTACCTCTGTTTCTGCTACACAACGTCGTATTACCTGATCCGAGCAATGCTTCCAAAGGTAAGGATCGTCCTAAATGTAATATCGTGCATCCTTTCTTATCTTATCTTTTTTAGACCTTGGCAAATCCGAAGGAACAGTACCTGTGACGAGGTAATTTATTATGTCTGCATACTAAGGATGCACTGCATTTGCTGAAAATAGGTTTTCATCTGGAAAATTATCCTTCAATGGTGTGTCGTCTATTGGAATCGGTAATCGACTTAGATGGTCAGCTACTAGGTTTTCGCATCCCTTTTTATCCCGAATTTCAAAATCGAACTCTTGTAGGAGTAGAATCCACCTGATCAGTCGGGGTTTTGCCTCCTTCTTCCCTATTAAATATTTCAAAGCTGCATGATCAGAAAAGATAATTACCTTAGTTCCCAATAGGTAAGATCTGAATTTATCTAAAGTAAACACAACAGCTAATAATTCTTTCTCGGTCATTGTGTAATTGCTTTGGGCAGCATCCAAAGTCTTCGAAGCATAGTAGATAACATGAGGCTCTTTCCCTATTCTTTGGCCAAGAACAACTCCCACACTTTGGTCACTCACATCACACATGATTTCAAACGGGAAGTTCCAATTTGGTGCTGCACTATGGGAGCGGAGACCAATTTCTGCTTCAGCACATCAAACGCGTCTTTACAAGTCTGGTTAAATTCAAATTATTTATCCTTTTGTAACAGACTACAAAATGGTCGCACGATTTTCAAGAAATCTTTCATGAATCGTCTGTAGAATCCTGCATGGCCAAGAAACGAACGAACTTCCCTCACTGATGAGGGGTAAGGTAACGAGTTAATAATATCTATTTTTGCCTTATCGACCTCGATTCCTTTCGAGGAAACTATATGACCCAAAATTAATCCTTTGTCAACTATGAAATGGAATTTCTCATAATTTAAAACAAGATTAAATTCTAGGCATCTTTGTAATATCTTAGCAAGATTATTGAGACATTTGTTAAAAGAGTTACCGTATACCGTGAAGTCATCCATAATGACTTCGATGATTTTCTCGACGTAATCAGAGAATATACTCACCATGCATCTTTGGAAGGTGGCCGGAGCATTGCAGAGTCCAAACGGCATCCGTCTATATGCAAATGTTCCAAAGGGACACGTGAAAGTCATTTTATCTTGATCCTCCGGGGCCACTAGAATCTGGAAAAATCCTGAGTACCCATCGAGACAACAATAATAGAACTTACCAGCTAATCGCTCGAGCATTTGATCGATGAAGGGGAGTGGAAAATGGTCTTTTCGGGTAGCTGCATTCAACTTTCTGTAATCGATGCAAACCCTCCATCCATTCTGGACTCATGTAGGGACCAGCTCACCTAACTGGTTTTTCACCACTGTCACGCTAGTTTTCTTGGGCACGACATGAACCGGACTAACCCAATCACTATCAGAAATTGGGTATATCATTCCAGCATCTAACAGTTTCTGGACCTCATTCTTTACTACCTCCATCATGGGTGGATTGAGGCGCCTTTGAGCATCCCTCTTTGGTTTCGTGTTGTCTTCGATAGAAATTTTGTGCATACAAGTGGATGGACTTAGCCCTTTTATGTCGGCTATCGTCTAACCAATAGCTTCCTTATAATATCTCAGAACTCGAACTAGACTTTCCTCCTCATCTTTGGTTAACTTGTTTGACACTATTACCGGTAAGGTGTCTTTCTCTCCCAAAAAGACGTACTTAAGGTGGTCCGGTAATGCTTTAAGGTCCAAGGTTGGTGGCTACAAAACCAAGGGCAACATTTTAGTTTGAAAAGGTAATAGTTCAAATTGGTTACCTCGGTTTGTCAATGAAGGTTGCGTTTCCAAGTAATTGACAATCTCTTGCAACAGATCTTCAATGACTGCGAATTCCTTGAGATGATGTAAAACATCCATGTCAATGTTTCTGTAAAGGACAGTTTCCAACTCATCAAAGTCATGATATTCAGAATAAGATTGAGTTAAACAATCTAAAATATCAATGCTAGAAATATTTAATAGTGAGTTAGGATGACCCATGGCCTCGTAGGCATTGAATTTTACGATTTCGCCATCAAACTCCATGGTCAGTGTCTCACTTCGAACATCTATTTTTGCGCTTGCGGTACTTAGAAACGGCCTTCCAAGTAAAATGTCAAACGAATTAGTTGAATTATCATCTTTCATACTAATAATGTAGAAATCTGCAGGGAAAACTAATTCGTTAACTTTAAAAAGGACGTCTTCAAGCAGCCCTTCAGGATAGACGACTGACCTGTCCGCCAATTGGATTATTACTCCTGTCTCTTTTAAAGGACCCGCGTTAATCAGCTTATAAATAGAATAAGGCATAACATTAATGGAAGCCTCTAAATCACACATGGCTTTCTTAATGCCTACATTACCTATCTCACAGGAAATAGCAAACATACCTTGGTCCTTGTATTTGGGCGGAACTTTCTTTTGCAACATTGCGGAGACATTCTCTCCTACATTTACTCTTTTGTTACCTATTAACCTCCTCTTGCTAGTACACAACTCCTTGAGGAATTTTACATAACGAGGGATTTATTTGATAGCGTCGAGTAAAGGGATATTTACCTCCACCTTCCTAAATGTCTCGAGGATTTCTTTTTCCTCCTTCTCTTTCTTATCCCTTGCAAGCCTCCCTGGAAAAGGAGGTGGCATCACAACTAGTCTCTGAATTTTTGATTCTGGCCTAGCTGTTGGATCAGAGATCTGCTTTTCCTGTTCCTTGTCTTGCCCATGACTTTTGGTTGGTACTGTTTCCGGAACCTTTCCGCTACGAAGAGTGATTGCGCTGGCATTCTGCCGAGGGTTCGACTCTGTCTGGGAAGGTAATTTACCTTGAGACTCTAAGCGATTAACTGCCATTGAGAGTTTACTAACTTGATTAGTTAACTCTTGTATTGATGCGTTTGTCATCTGTTGATATTTTGTAGCATCGGCGGCAAGTCTTTCCATAATAGCTTCTAGAGATGTGCTCGGCTTGTGTTGTTGTTGTGGTGGTTACAGAGGTCTCGGTTGGTATGGTGGATTGTATCGGGGATTAGCTCCGTAATTCAGGTTGGAGTGATCCTTCCACCAGGGATTGTAGGTGTCGGAGAAAGGATCATAGCATCTTTGCGGAGGTCTCAGAAAACCTCCGACAGCATCAATATGTGCCGTTGAATTATCGTTAAGGATTGGGCACAAATCCGTCAAGTGTTCAGATATAGTACAAATTCCATATAGTTGGGTCAGACTCTTCTTTTCTGTAAGCAAAGATTGAACAACATTCGTAAGCTTATCCAATTTATTTTCTAAAGATGAAACGTTTACCCCATTAACCCGTCTTGTCGGTTCTGAATTTGGTCGATACTGTTGAGATTTACCGCCATGATGAATATTAGTTCTCTTGCCCTTTGAGGGGTCATATTGACAAGTGCCCCTCCACTAGCAGCGTCAATCATCTTCATTTCTATAGAGAGCAAACCCTCGTAGAAATATTGAAGAAGTGATTGTTCGGTTAACCCATGTTGAGGACAACTTGCATGTAATTTTTTGTACCGCTCCTAATAGTCGTAGAGCGATTCACTCTCTATTTGGCGAATTCCCACTATGTCCCTCCTAAGCTCAGCTGCTCGTGACGCTGGGAAGAATCTGTCAAGAAATACACGAGATAAGTCATCCCACATTGTGATAGAACCGGGGGGTAATAGAACCGGGGGGTAAGTAAAATAACCATTCTTTTTCTGTCAACTAGAGAAAAAGGAAAGGCCTGAAGTTTGATTTCATCTTCGGGTACTCCTTGGGGTTTCATGCTTGAGCAAACCATGTGGAATTCTCTCAAGGGAGTGTGTGGATTTTTGTTCTTCAAGCCTCGAAAAGTGGGCAAAAGGTGAATCAAGCCCGACTTCAATTCGAAAGGGGTTCCTCCGGTCGGATAGTTGATGCATAACGGTGTTTGCTCGTTGGGAGCAGCGGCTAGTTGATGAATGGTTCGACTTGCCATCCTTTCTAGTTCAACGAGGTTGCCTTTTATTTCAAAGAGTGGTTTGGTCTCAGGTTCAACATCTTCGACTCATTTCCTGCGTCGAATTGCCTCTGTACGAATTACTTCACTCAACTTTTCGACGTCGGATTCTAGGATCCCTTGTCCTAGCTCAACTCCTGTTTTACTTGCACGTTTAAGAGCTTCTATCTCTTTTCTTCGTGCTCATGCTGATTTCTCGATCTCTGGGTCGTATTCGAGATCTCCTGATGAAGATCTGGTCATGAAGACGGTTTAAACAATTGTAAGTGTTGCCAGTCCCCGGCAACGGCGTCAAAACTGATGGCTGTCGATTCCACCAATATAAACCTACACCTAATTTGCAAATTAAAGCAGTATAGGGAGTAGGGTCGATCCCACAGAGACTGGTTTACTGAAAATTGTTTATCTCTCGACCAGATTTATGTCTGGGCAATTGTCGTGCCCACAATGTTTGGGGGGATAAAATATGAAACCTGAAATAAACACAAAGAAAATGTAAAAAGTAAAAGATGAAATAAAAAAAACAACGAAGTTATCTGAAGAAAAATCAATTAAACTTAGCTCAGCCTTAAGCACGGGTTCTTTCGTCTTTGACCCGATCCTCGAAATTAGGTGAACTTCTCTTTTCTAATAAGCTAGTTATAGCTACCAAGGATGCCTCGGACACCAACTCTTCCTTGTGTAAATTAGTTATGGAACGTCCTATAACTAACCCTTACCGATTGAACAACCTACGAAACGTTCGTGATTTAGAACTCCGGCAGCTTTGCGTTCTAGAAGAGCTTAGCTCGAACCAATGCCCTCAAACGTTTGGGACATTTAAATCCGGTTACTACTTCCCTTGACGGAATCAAACAACAATCCCTACTTGGCACGCCAATATGTTCACGGAAGACCGATTAGACAATCAATCCTTTCGGAATTCCAACTGTACGTCTAGCCATACTAACTCAAACAACGTCTTTTTTTTTTTACTTAGTGTTGTCTTGACTTTGTGAGTTGACGAAGTCATACCCTTAATCCAGAGAAATAATAAATATCGAAAGTTGGGAGTTAAACAGCTCGGGTTTGTAACTCACGGGTCTTTTGACGGGGTTAACACCGGCTTAAAGCTGAAAGGGGTTTAGTGTGGCATGAATTTAATCATGCTTGAAGGTTGTGGATTGTATTTTGGCTTTGTGTGAAGGATGATGGAATTTTGGAAAGGAAAGGGGGCTTGGAAAGCAATTGACCCAATTGTGGAAAAGAAACAAAAAGTGGAGACAAAGCTACAAAATGCAACGTCAAATTGAAGAGAAAAGAAATGATATTCCAACTCCAATTTGAAAAAGGAAATACAAGAGAGAGTAATTTTATTCCAAGTAGAAGAAGGAATACAAATTAAAAGATGATTTTCTAAGAACTAAAAGCCCCTATTTATATAGATAGGGTTTACTAAAAATAGCTTAATCCTAAAATAATAAAATAAAATAAAAATAAATAAAAATAAATAATAAAACTAAATAAAATAAAATAAAATAAAATATTCTATTTTTAAATTTTTACAAAGTCAAACTTTGATGTTAAGTTCTTGGCCTTTCCATCTTTATGATTTGGCCCCAACTCAACGATTTGTCTTTCAATTTGGCCCCTTTTTGCTCGTTTTTGACCAATTACATCCCTGACAAGATTAAATTATAAAAACACCAATTAAGCAGGGATTAATTCAGAAATAGACCAAATTAGACACAAGAATTATGTAAATTAATGTGTTTATCAAATTGATACACTTGTTTTTAATTCAACATTTGTTATTTTTTCTAGTTTGGTAATTTATCAACTCGATCTCGATTATAACAAACTTTCTGACATTTTTTCACACCCTTAACCTAAGCCCCATTACAACCTCTTAACAACCTCTTGATTTGTTGTTATATCATTTTATAGTGGTGGAGATTTGATTTTCAAGCAAGCCTATGGTAATGACATTTATTGTTCGACTGTTGAGTACATGTTTATCGAACCTTAAACACTTTGAGTGCTTGAGTGAATCTTTAATAAGGATGTCAATTCTTGTTGATTTTGAATGAAAGGTAATTATTTAAATAAAGGGAGATACCTATGTTTTTGTGCGTTAAAAATCGACTTGAATTATTTGAATCTTTAGTGCCCTTTTAGTTGAACTATCAATGCATGATTATTTGCGAATTATTTTTGAGACATTATTGATGAGAATTACAAGTTGAGAAATATTAACTTTAATGTGAGTTGAGGATTTTGCTTGAGGACAAACAAACACTTAAGTGTGGAGATATTTGATAAGTGATAAAAGTAACATATTTTAATCTCGTTCTTAATGCGTTTATATATGAATGATTATTTATGCAAATTGGTGAATTTGATGCTCCTAATCCTTTAAATTCATATTTCTATACTTAAGAGACCATTTGAGAGTGAATGGAGCAAAAAAGAGCCAAAATCGGGCAAATAGAGTTGTTTTCAGAAGTCAAATAGCCTGGGCCTTTCCACATGGGTTGAACACATGGTCATGTGCCATACCGTGTCGATTTCACAACTTAAATCCCAAATACACAGAAAAATGTAATTTTTAGGCTTTCTAAGCATTTTAAAGTCTATAAATACTAATTAGAAGAAAAGAAGGGGGAGCCATCAGGGAATATCAAAGAAAACAACTTGAAGAACACCATCAGAGCCCACTCTGAAGTAGATTTCTACCAAGATTGAAGACCTTATTTTAATTTCTCTTGAAGTTTATATGAATTTATTTATGTCTTGTGGTTATTCTAACTTTGAGATGTTGTTATTTACAATTATGAACTAATTCCCTAGATAACTAGGAAAGATGAAACCTATGGTGAATTTTATTATTTAATTTCTGTTTTACGCGATAAATGCTTGATTCTTGTTCTCAATTATGTGTGCTTATCTGTTGTTTTAATATTTTCGGGATATTAATTCATGTTTAATGTGCTTAATCAGATGAGCAAAAGTCTCTGTTTAATGCGACAATAGGGGTTTTAATTAGAGGAACAAAATTTTACTGAATTAGAGTCAAATCTAATAAGGGAATTCATAAATCGAATTAATGTAACAATAGAGGTTTTAATTAGAAAGAGATTTCAATTAATCAACCTAGAGTCAGTTGCTCTTACTCTCGAAAGAGATATTAGCATAATTTAAGGATTTCTACAGATCAAGACACCAAGTGAATAAATCGTTTAAATCAGATTCATTATAATAGAAGATGTCTAGGTGGATTCTTTCTTCGGTATTGTCTCTCTCTTTGGTTAAAATTCGATTAGTTTCTTGATTCATTCTCTGTTGAGTTCTTAGTTAAATTAGTTTAGTAATTTTAGCTTAAAGCCCATCAGTCCAATTTGTAGGCTAAATAATAAGAAAACAGTAATTACTAATACTGTTAATCATCGTGGATACAATATCTCTACTCACAATAGCTATATTATTTATCGATAGGTGCGTTCAACTTTGTCGTATTTTTAGTTTAGTCACAAAAAGCACATCATGAGATAAAAACATTTTTAAACAAGTTACTTTTCGAAAAAAAAATACTTCTCCCAAGTAAAAAATTGGCTTAAAAGTGCTTTTTTGAAAAGTTAAATTTTAGCTTCTCATAAAAAAAGAAAATTAAAAAGTATTGCTAGACTAAGCCTTAGTGTGATGGATATCTCCGGTGGAAAGGGCTGGTAAGAGCTTGAAGGTGAAGAGAAATGTGGGTAATAGTATAATACATGCGTATTGTGCAGTTGATGAAGAATTTTATATGTTAAGTGGGTTTATTAATTGAATGCACATTTGGTAGAAGGTTTGAGTGACTTACTGAAGTGCAAAAGAGAATTACCCTAAAATCAGTATTCATCCAACTTTACGTTTGACTTTAATGTAACAAAACTATATATTATAACATTTTATGAAATATAAAATAAAGAAGTCAAAAGCCTAAGAGCAAAGTAATGTTTGAAACTTAAATCCAGGGATTGTCATGATATACATTCATAATTCTTCCTTTTCCCCATTTGAAGCAATTATATCATGCATATAGTCCATCCGGAAGAAATCATTGTCTTTTCTAACAATCCAGACTTTTTTCCTTCAACCAAATAATAGGTCTGTAGCCCTTGCTTGACTTTGTAGGTGGTGCACGTGAAAAAGCCAAACCATTTATTGAAAATTACTCCTTTTATCTTTTGTCAACATATTCTTTCGGCTGCTTGGAATTTGGATGCATGTGGAGGTATAGTCTATACTAGAAGAAAGTTTAAATCAAATAACTCTACCTTTTTTCATTTTTAAAGACTCGCACCAAATGTGGCACATCTTGTTGAATACTACAATGCATGATTTTATGTATCTTGTTCCTAAGAAATCAAAATAAATTTTTGGCTACCTTTGCAATTCAAAGAAGCATCAAGCACTGCATTTTAATTAATACGAATCAATCAAGTCTTAAAGATGAGAAAAATTGTAGATGCAGAAAGCCCTTGTCTTAAGCTTTAATTTTTTTCCTCCCAATTCAACCTTAATAAATTTCATAACAATTATATTCACACAGTTTCAATATTTATGGTAAAATTAAACAATAGAAAAAAAAAATGTTTACGTTTGCCGTCACCATTTAAATCGATCCCTCTTCTCTCCCAAATACTCCTTTGCACAAAGTATGGGCGGCATTGAGAAACATGCAGTTCAACCATTTTCCAAGCCATTTACAATACATAATCTTGTGTATTATGCTATCTCTTTCGCCTTTGGTCTGTCAATTGGTATTCTAATTATTTTACAGCTTAAAAGCAGCTCCCCACGGCCTCTTGTATTTTTTCAAGCTGCCTCCAATTTGGTCTCTAGTACTTCTCCACCAGTTCCACAACCGTCGCCAAGGAATGGCACGTTCAATTCTAGCACTGGTATTTCATTGAAAGAAGAATATCAATCTGTGATGCACGATATGAGTGACCAAGAGTTGTTACTGAGAGCATCTAGCAGGGTTCCAAGGCTACAAGAATCTAGAGGTCATCCAAAGATAGCTTTCATGTTCTTAACGGGAGGTCCACTTCCCTTGGCTCCATTGTGGGAAATTTTTTTCGAGGGACACCCAGGCTTTTATACAATCTACGTTCACTCACATCCTCGTTACAACCAAACAGTTCCTCAAACATCCGTCTTCTACGGTCGAAGAATCCCCAGCCAGGTATAGTCTATATTTGTAAGGTCGAAACAGGGTGCTTTTTGCATGAAACGTTGAATTAATGGATGCTTTCTTTTTTTGGTGCGACATAGCCAGTGTATTGGGGAACTGCGACAATGATAGATGCAGAGAGACGACTCCTTGCAAATGCACTACTCGATCCATCCAATCAACGATTCGTTCTTCTATCGGATTCATGCATTCCGTTGTTCAACTTCACCACAATCTATGACTATCTCATCACTTCAACTCTAAGCTTCATAAGCGTATACGATGATCCAGGCAAAGATGGGCGGGGTCGTTACAATCCCCAAATGTCACCTGTAATCAATGCCACCGATTGGCTAAAAGGGTCTCAATGGTTCGAAATGCACCGCGACATGGCCTTACACATTGTTTCCGATAAAACATATTATTCGGTTTTCAAACAATACTGTCGGCCACCTTGTTACAATGACGAACACTACATCGCTACAATGGTGAACATGTTGTATGGGAAGCTAAACTCCAATCGAAGCATTACGTGGGTTGATTGGTCCAGTGAAGGGGCTCATCCTAGGAAATATGGATATGCTGATATAAACCATGAGCTTTTGAGTCAAATACGAAATGGATCGGAATGTATTTACAATGGGAATACAACTTCAATGTGTTTCCTATTTGCTAGAAAGTTCCCACTATCTACCTTGAAGCCCTTGATGAGGTTGCTTGATTTTGAGTATTGAACATATGTTTTTGCTCTGCTCCAACTCGACTATAAAAAATTAAAATTTCATTCGGCCCCCCTAAAAATTTATTCTGACTTCGCTCCTGATTAACGATCATTAGCTGTTCACCTCAAAATTTCATAACATAGGTTTGAATGGACAACTTTATTTGAGTTAATGATTTTTTATTATTACCAATGCTTAGTGAATTGTAAATATATTAAAATGTCAATTGCAAATGTTGATTTCATTTTAATTTATTGTAAAATTTCACCTATTTACTTTACAACATCTAACTTAACACTGATTTAGTTTTATCAATATAAAGAAAAGCAAAACAATATAAAATAAAAGTGAAACGACAACGACGAAGCAATAAATATATATATATAAACCTTTATGGAAAATGGAAAATGTTATGATTTCAGACGATGGACACAAGGTTGGGTCTAAAACGAATTTTTAAAATTTCAAATTTAAAAATCCATGCATGTTCACTTGATATAACAAATCCAGATCAAAAAATAATTTTTTCAAATCGGTGTTTAAAGGAAACTGAACACACTTTTGAAAAAAGAAAAGAAAAAGAAAAACACAACTTTTTTCAAATATATTGGCAACCGTAAGTGCTCCGCCACTGAAAATCGGAAACTTGAATTCTCCGGCGATGAAAGCTTGCAGGACATGAAAATGAAACAGAAGAAACGGAGAAGAAAGAAGAACAATCATTTTTGGAAATTCGATTAAATAATGGAGAAAAAAATCTTGAATTTTATAATGAAATTCATTCACGGGTTAATGTCATGGAGTCCTTTGGTATTTTTTGGTTAGTAAAGATTGCAGCATTTTAAATTTATGTTGTTCCCTTTAGATTTTTTATTTTTTTGAAAATGTCCTACACTGAAAAGAGGAAAACTATTTTAAAACCGTGGGCTATATTTTTTTCCCTTTTAATTTAAATGATTGACTGAATATCAATAGTAAAACTACTCAAAAAAAAATTCAGAATATTATAATGCCCGCAAATTTTTTATAAATATGTTAAAAAAATAATTGAGAAAGTAGCCCGAAAATTTTAAAATTTATCAAAAAGAGAAAGAAAAACGCATTTTATAGAGTGTGCTTTCACTGCCAACGTGCCCTGTAAGATGCATTTTCAAGAGAGAATAAAAATGCGTTCTATAAGGCCCTGTAGGAAATTAAAAGTTTGTATATTTATTTTTGTCCATGTTTGAGATAGACATGATTATAGTTTTAAGGAATGTTTGAATTTACGGTGATGCCATAGAGCTTGGTGACTTACAGATTTCATCTACCTTGTGAATATGAAGCCAACACTCAGGAAGTCGAATCGCGTTGCAACTTAAGGTCTTAGTTGGCGATGATTATACAGTCTAGGGTTGAAGTGTAATTAGGGCTTCAAGTTTACAAATGTTATGATGTCAAATGATTGAGCATAAATGAGGCCCAGTTGACAGTGGCTATGCAGGCATGACAACCAGTTTTTCCTCGTCAGAGGAGAATGGTTTATACCCTGCAGGGAGCGTTTTTTCTCTGGCCATTTCAATCACCAAACTTCATTGCTTCTGAAACCTACAACCCGGGATAAACTTGATTGGGGAAAATGTAGAAATCACGAACTCAATGACTTCAGTGTGTCCACACAACCCAGAAGCATCAATGAAAAGAGCTAATTAAAATACTAACTCATATAGTGAAAATGCTAACTTATTCGTTTATTCATTAATTTTTTCTGTAAAGTGTAAGTTAATATTAATTATTAAAGTAATATATATTACAATACTCAAGCCAAAGTTTTAATCTTTTTCCAAACCTTGTGAGCAATTATTTGCTTTCTCAAAATATTGTACTTAACAAACATACGGAGAAAAACTTAAATGAAAAAGTAACATAAATAATTGTAAATTTTAAACTCACAATATGATATGGTACAAAACATACCAATTTAATAAATTTGTTTAGTATATTGTAAATAAGTATACATTTGAGATGTAAAACAAAGTATACAATTTGGAAAAATTACAAATAACATAATCATCGACATTTCTAATATATGCTACAACCAGGTGGGCGTCGGGCATGCCTAGGATTCTGTCTCACTATTTGAATTGGCGGCTCCTCATCGACTTCGTCTTGATCTTCACATGCATGTTGGGGTTGATCACCGCAATTATCTCCTTCCTTTATTGTTGACTGCGACCGTGTCCTAGCCGCCCATCTTACATCCCTCTGATTGAGTTGGCAGTTGCAAGGATGCCTACCTTGATAGAACAACGATGTTGGGGGTGTTTGCAACACTATCGACAGATGACTATTTTGTGTTGAATGGGCCAATTACAGATAAATGGTGGGAATTGTCAGCGATACCGGATGCGTTGATGTTGCTGGTAGGATAGACATGTAATATGATATGGTGGGTGGCAGTCGTGCAAAATAAATTCTTGGAGAAGGTGCTGATACATGGAATGATTGCGTGTGTTGCGGTGCTTATGTAAAATAAACTGGTGTTGAATGTGTTGATGTAAAGAATGATTGTGTGTACTGTGATGCTTGTGTAAAATAAACTGGAGCGGAAGGTATTGATGCGGGGAATGAGTGTGCATACTGTGATGGTTGTATCAAATAAACTGGATTGGAACAAAAAATAAATAAACCATACTAGCCGGGAGGTTGCACGGCAATTGAGTCCTCCGATGCAAATGGAGTAGATGTTTTCAAAAAATTAAAGAATATTTATCTTAATTCAAATAAAGTAAAATAATATGACTTGGTTTCATCTAGATTATAAATGTAATATTTATTGCATTTTAACTTTATAAAATATATTTTTTACATAATATATTACTTTTTTAATACAATATGGGAATAAGAGAGGAGAATGATATAGTTTCAATCTAAACCAAATAAATGTTTGACAAGAATTTTAATCATTGCTCTATACAAGTCAAGACTTTACATAATATATTTCTAAATCTAAATTTTATACAACATTATTTTTAAAATTTATAATCTTACAAATTAATTTGTTTACTCTTATTTTATATAACCAAAATTTATTATTATTTGATTCTAAAAAAATAGCCATTATTTAGTTTGAAATTTATATTTGAATATAACATAATCTAATTTATGTTAGATTTGTAAAATAAATCTGAAATAAAACTTAATAAACTAGGATCTATCATTTCAAATCATCAAAAATGAATCAAGAACAAAACTAGATGCGGAAGCGTACCTGAATCCATGAATTTCTTGAAGTTTTATCGGATCTTGGGGATTTGATCTTCCGAATTAGCACACAAGAAATTTAGAAAATATCTGCTCTCTCTTTTCTAATGATTAATGATGGGATATTAGAAAAGATATCTTGTGTATAATTTGGAGACCATAACCCTAATATTTATAACATTACCATATTAGTTCTAATCAAATATTAATTAGCCCATCATTAATTAGAATTTGATTAGAAGAGTATCTACACATAGTTGACCCATACTTTATTTAATAATTAAAAGCCAAATAAAATTCTAATCAAATTAGATCACTTTTTAATTTGGGCTAACCTATCATGATAGTAAATAATAACATGTAATTATTGTGATGTCCAAATTTTCCAACAATTTATACATAAAATTTGCATATTAATGTAAAATTTATAAAATAATTAGAGGAGTTAGGTTGCCTAATGGTTTGAAAATTGTTTTTAGAAAATAATAAAATGTGGTGATATATGATTTACTTTAAATATATTAAAAAATAAATAAATAAATACATATTAATTATTTATTATTATATTCAACCGGTTGTTTTATTTCTTTCTCATGCAAACCTTCAACTTCATTTGCCAAGGGATGTCCCTCATTAATGTGCATCTCAATTATACTATCATTATCTATGTTGCAACTTCTTCTCCTTGCTATAAGAGAAAGAGAAAAATTGTTGAAGATAATGATAGTTGTGCAAGAGATAAAGGAAAGGGGAAAATGCTTAATGAATATAACTTTTAAGTCACTATTTAAAATAAATTTGAAGAGATGATATTAATGTTGTTGCGTATCCAAACCTTAATCTATCAAGACTTGAGGAATTCACTTCATTTTTTCCACCAAATATACAATTATTCTCTATCTACGTTTCTTCGGATTTAATTTTCCCCCATTTAACACACTTTTGGATTAATATTTAATTTTTCACATTAAAACAGTTAGTTTTTATATTTCATGAATTTAAATATTAGAGATTTATATTAATTATTATTATATAAGAATCCAAAATTTTAAAACATCTGAAATCAAATTTTGGGTGGTTTGTAAAATGGAAAGGGATAAATAGATTTTGGTTTAATGTGTAATTTGACATATGAATTTTAATTTGGTATAATGATATATATGAAATTTTTATTTTGATTCAATTATATTTAAAGAAATGAATACATATATTTATTTTCATATTCGATTAATATACTTGTTTGTGTATGTAATATATCAATGTAAAATAATGCTAATTCGATAATATTGTTAATGATTGTAAAAATTGAATCAAACCAAAATATCATATATAAAATCGCACAACATGAAAATTCTTATATAACATTACGCATTGTATCAAAATTTATGTATAATTTTGATACTTTTGTGGTGTGTGAAATGAGTACAACACTTATTACAACAAATAATAATTTTTTTTGGTGAACTAGTGAATTAAAATAACAAGGTAAAGCCCGAATAACAGACATGGCTAGCGCGACTCAAACTCATATCACATCTAGGGCGGTGAACACCCTTAACTATCAGGCCATCACATGGGGTTCCAACAGTTAATATTTTTCATCAATTATACATAATTTTGATTGATATAATAACAAATTAATTCCTTAATATATATATCATGTCAATTTGGTCTTGATTCTAAAAAGAATATCAAAAAATGTATAAAATTTTAAAAATTCTAAAATCAACATATTTCTAAAATGTATAATACTCTAGAATGACATATTTTTATGTGTTAATTGCATGTTTATTTTGAGTATGATCCTACTAATTTGAGCTATTTATGATCTTTTATCTTTAGGGACTAAATTGGAGGCAAAAGGAAATTTAAGGACAAAAAGTGAAAATTTGAAGATATAATGGGCCAACATGCGACATAGGAAAAAAGTGGTGCCAAAAATGTAAGCATGGACGATATAAGGGCTAAAGTGCAAAAGAAGAGAATTTATAGTACAAGACTCTGTTTAATGTTTAATTATATTAGGATAATTATTAAGAATTATTATTTAGTTTTAATTTTAGGATTTATTTTCATTTATCTTTAATTATCTTTATTTATTTGTATTTATCTTTTAGAATTTAATTAGGAATAGATTAGGTTTCTTAGTATTATAAATAGGGGATGAAGTGACACAAATTTTGTCTATCTTTTCCTGTAAATACTCTCTCCCCCATAAATCTAGTTTTTTTGTTCTTTTCATATTTCCTTTCAATAAAAATTCACTTTCCATTATTTTTATTTGATTTTCCCCAAAAACCATAAGCCACTAAATCTAATCTAGCCGAAGGTTGTCGAAATTCCCCAAAAAGGTTCATGAGGCTTAGAATCCACACTTAGCCTTCTTAACAGGGTATTCATCGCTTCTTCGCATTACGGGGCTGACGCTTCCGTCCATATCCCTTAATAGGTGATCTTTTCAACTGGTGCAAGGAACAGTCGCTTTGTACATTTTGGGAAGGTTGCACAGTCGGTTCGTTGGCTTTCTGCGTCAGAGGTTGACGAGTCTAAGAGACAAAATGACGTGGTATTCACCATTGGGAAGTGATGATCTAGCAGAAGATAGTCCCACAAAAGCGATTATTGGCTAGAGTCAGGTTCCGCCAAATCTTAAGTCTAAATTCTTGGAGCTGGTGGTCGTAGGCACCCTCTTCCACTATAACTGTCTTATTCTGCTTGAGAAGGGCCACTTAAAAGCCAAGGATTGGACTCAAGGCGAATCGAGACAACCGGAGGTTGGAATCTTACCACATAAGAAACTCTCTCTTTTCCCGAATTCTGTTCATTTTTATATTCTCCCTTTTTAATTTTTGTAATTTCAATTCGACTTCCAATTCTGTTTTTATTTTATTTTTCCAGATCAAAACATTTAATTCTGTTTTTTTAATTTTTTCCAGAAATATAGATTTTCTTGGGCACGATTCTGCCCAAGTTTTCAAGAAACGATCATTCGTGCAATCCAGTCCCTGAGGATTCGACCCTACTTCCTCTTTACTGTTCTTTTTCATTATTTTGTAGGAAATAGGATATATTTGGTGCTCTCAACGACCGCATCAAATTTTGGTATCGTTACCGGGGACTGGCAACGTACTAATCTTGTTTTTTGTTTATTATGACCATATCTGCTCCAGGTACTCTTGCGTTTGATTCAGAGATTGAAAAGACCGCGAGAGTTAATCGCAAGGAAACAAAGCTAAGGAAAAAGCAGTCAGGAGTGGTTGGGACTTAGAGTAACCCACCACCAGAAATTGAAATCGACAAAGTAGAGTCTAGGGTTAACGAAAACCCTACTCAAACATTTGAAAGTGAAAAAGTAGAAGTCGATTCACTATAAGAAGTGCTTAACGCTAGGGTTAACGAAAACCCTAATCTAGCACCACAACCTACGGCTCAAACAATTCGGCAATTGGCCAAAGCTTCGGCAGAACAACCGCCACTATGTATCACGTATCCTACTATGTATACTGATTTTGAATTAAAGTTAGGCTTAGTCCAGCTACTACCAACTTTTCATGGGTTGCAAAACGAAAATCCCATAAGCATTTAAAAGAGTTCCAAATGGTTTGCCTTAGTATGAAACCTCAGGGGGTAACTGAGGATCAAATTAAATTGCGCGCTTTCCCTTTTTCCCTAGTAGATTCAGCTAGGGAATGACTATTTTATTTACCTCCTGGATCTATTACAACTTGGGCTGATCTTTCTCGTTTATTTCTCAACAGGTTTTTCCCAGCATCACAAGCAACTGAGTTAAGAAGAGAGATCGTTGGAATAAGACAAAAAGAAGCAGAGTCTCTTTACGACTATTGGGAACGATTTAAGAAGCTGTGTGCGAGCTGCCCACAACACGATATTACAGAACAATCTCTTCTCTAATATTTTTATGAAGGCCTGAAACCCATGGAGATGAATATGGTAGATGTCGCTAGTGGAGGAGCGTTAGATAACATGACTCCCTAACAAGCAAGAGACTTGATCTCCACGATGGCTGCAAATACTCAGCAATTCTGAGCCAATCCTGAACCCCCTAGGAGGGTTCATCAGCTAAGTAATTCAACTTTAGAAGATAAAATTGATAGACTTACTAATATTGTGAGCTTTCTTGTTGCAGAAAAATCCAAACCAGCCCAAGTATGCGGAATATGTGCTACACCTGAACATACAACTGATGCATGTCCCAGTTTTTATGATGATATTATGGCTCATTTAGATGCTGTGGGAAATTTCTCTAAGCCACCACAAAGGCAATACGATCCTTACGCTAATACCTATAACCTAGGATGTAGGGACCACCCTAACTTGAGTTATGGACCAATCCATGATATAACCAGCCATACCAAAATCGGTTCCACAACAGTCACAAGATTCAGGTAATTCTCTAAAAACTTTGGTCAATAAATTAGCAGCTAATGTTCTTGATTTCCAACAGCAAACTCTTAATTTCCAAAAAGAAACAAAGGCATCTATAAGAGAATTAACCATATCAATTGAGAAATTGAACTCACAAGGGAAGCTGTTTTAATACCCTGAAAATATTTACAGTAAGATATTATCCTTGATATAGTAAAATAAGGAAATAAAGTGAAAAAAAAAGAAGGAAATTTTGAGATATGTCGATATTGAGAAGTATATTATGATATATTAATTCAAGAAAGGACTAAATTGTAAAAGTGAGAAAAGTTTTGTTGCACAAGAGTAAATACTCAAAATTTGAAGGGTTAAAGTGTAAATATGAAAAATTTGAAGGACCAATAGTGTAAATATTTTAAGAGTGGAATAATCTAGAAACTAAGGAAAATGGATGAATTAGGACCAAATTGAATAGATGAAGAAATTATGAGGGACTAAATTGCAATTTTACCAAATTAAATGATGACTTAAGGATGGAATTTTAAAAGATAATGAAGGGCAAAATGGTCAATTGGAAGAGAGAGAAATCTAGAAAGTAATAATGATGCTAGAGATATTTTGATATTTTATAATTATTTAATTAGATAAATATTATTTTATTAAAATTTTAATAAGATATTTTATTATTATTTTATTATTATTTTATTAGTATATAAAGAAAGAAAGATGAGAAATTCTCATCCATATTTCGCATGCACTAACGTGAGAGAAAGAGAGGAAGAAAGAAAGTTTTGCTTTCTTTACAATTTGGTCCTTTTTACCAAAAATTCACCATTTTCACCCAAAAATCAAATGAATTTCCATAGCTACCAAGAGAGAAAAATGTTAAGGAGACCATGGGGAGTTAGAATATCAAGTTGGATTCAAGAAATAGAAGCTGGAGGAGAGAGAAAATCAAGTTAAAGATTAGTATCAATAGAACAAGGTAAGTATATCAAGATTTCAATATGTTTTTAAGTTTGTTATTATTGACAAAGCATGGAAATAATGTTATAGTAGAGTTTTCTTACATAAGGTCCTATGTTCATGATATGTTGGTGAAGAGAAAATAAGAGAAAGTGATGAGAAATGGTGTAGAAAAAGAAAATAAGGGTGTTATAACATGGTAATTAATATTTTGTACTAAAACAGTTTTGGACAGCAGCAGTAGTCTAACTTTGAAAAATCATCAAAAAATATAGAAATCTAATTATAGGATGAATAAAATATGAAATTGAAGCTTATTAAGTCTAGTTTCTTATAGAAGAAATTATGTAAGCAATGGAATTGTAAATCATGAGATATGATGAATTTTGTGAGACAAGGTCAGAATGATTTCGGACTCCCCTGTTCTGACTTTTTAAAATCATAAAAAATTGAATAAAAATAATTAGGGGTTTAAATTTATATTTTTAGAATTCTGAATGAGTCTATTTTCAATATAAACAAACGGGAACATCATTTGAATTCTGTACAAGGAGATAATTAATTTTTAGTGAAGAAGGGTTAGAACTGTTAGACAGCAGAACAGGGGTAATTTTAAAGAATAAATTGTACTTATTGGATAAAATAAAAATTCTGAAAATTTTATGGTAAGAATATATATGAGTCTTGTTTCAGGGAAAATTAGCGGATCTTAATTTTGAGTTCTATAGCTCCAGATATAAATAATTTAGTGACCATGATGCAGATAGACAGCTTGAATATTCATAAAAGTAAATAATAAAAATTATGGATAATGTTACTTACAAGTGTATTATCTACATTAAGGATGTGGAATGGAGAGGAGGAGGAGGAAAAATATGTATGAATATTCATCTAGCATGGCTAATTTGCATATTCTAGGCTCAAGGAGTAAATTGAATAAAAGTAAAATTTTATGGGCAATTTTGTAAAAATGTAAAAAATGATCAAATTGCATGAAATGGATTATTTTATTATTTAAATTACAAAATTGAATGAAATTATTAATTTAGTTCAAGATCGGGGGAAAACATGTTTTAGGGATTAAATTGAAAAGTGTTGAAAGAATAAATTGAAAAGTGTTGAAATTATAAAAAATTATGATATTTTATAGAATTCATGGACTGTTATCAATATATATAAGAATAATAGCTGGAAATAAGGATTAAATTGCAAGAATTTTATTTTCCTGACCCTAAGGATGAAATCGTCATTAATTAAGAGTTTAGGGGCAAAATGGTAAATTTTGCCTAAAGCATTAATTAAATGCATTAGTATATGAAATGAATGAAAATGATGATCAAATTTATTTATAAAGATCCGAACGACTCAAATATGAGACTCGATCGTGAAAAAGAAAAGATATCGGATTAATGAAATTATAAACACAAACAAGCAATGAGGTAAGTTTGTGTAACTTGAATTGTATTTTAAATACTTGAAATATGTGGTTATGTGATGAAAATATGATTTGAATAATCAATTCATGATATTTGATGAAATATTGATAATACTCAAAATAAATTGAAAATAAATCTCGGTTGAATGAAAAGGAAAAATTCGATGGATCTCTCGAAAAGGAATTGACGGTAAAAAGGATCTAGCCCGGACGGGTGATCCTATCCTCGATATAGCCCTCCCGAAGAATATGTGTAAAATGGATTTAGCCCGACGGGTAATCCGAATCGTGTCTGAATTTAGCTCGACTGGTAATTGGATCCAAGCTCATTAGAGTAATTGTCGCTGCAGGGGATTTAGCCTGGACTGGTAATCCCGACAATACTCTATGAGTTTATATTACTGTGATTTAGCTTTGGACCGGTAATCCCACTGTAAGGATGAGGTTCGCGAGGAGTGTGCTCTCGATATGAAACGTGTAAGACCATGGTTGAAAGATACCATGGCAACCTGATATGAAACGTGAAAGACCATGGTTGAAAGATACCATGGCAACTTGATATGAAATGTGTAAGACCATGGTTGAAAGATACCATGGCAACTGATATGAAATGTGTAAGACCATGGTTGAAAGATACCATGGCAACGTGATATGAAATGAACAAGACCATGGTTGAAAGATATCATGGCAACATGACAGAAAATGAGTAAGACCATAGTTGAAAGATACTATGGCATCATGTCAAAGATAAATAAGACCGTGGATGGGAGATGCTATGACATCTGTTGAACAATTGATATCCGTGTAATATGTATCGGATGACGAATGGTTATATGAAATGGTTGTGTGTAATGTTTACAAGAACTGGTCATATGGAAATATATATGTACAAAATAGTTGTATGAAATAATTATGAAGATAGATAAACGATATAAGTATGAGTACGTGGAATATAAATTATGTTAGGTTTGATATAAGCTATTATCGGAATAAATATACATAAAATATATGAAAATGATGGAGTATGAAATATTAATAAAATGAAATGAATCATATATGCTTATGACGAAACGGTAAGAGCATGATATGTTTCATGACATGTACATATATGATTATCTTTGATATGTTGATACAAGAAAATTATGTAAGTTGAGACTATTATTGAACTCAAGTACGATATGTCGAGAAAATAGTTATATCAATGTTGAATTTATATGAGATATGTGCAAGTACACTAACAATATTACTGTTTGATGCTTATACAAGTACTAATCTGTTGATTGAATGGTAATATATTTATTTACATGATGCATTGAATCGGTAAGCATTTAAATTTTTTTTAAGTAATCTGCAAATGGTAGTAATGCTCCGAAACCCTGTTCTGGCAACGGATAGAGGTTAGGGGTGTTACAGCTGTCATCACAAACAGAAACTAATCCAAGACAACACGTAAATGCAGTGACGTTGCGAAGCGGAAAGTACTGGAACCAATTCCTGGCAGGAATCTTGGCCAAGAAAATGCCCCAAAAAATCCCAAAAACAACGAACAGGTCCGAGCAAAACCTCCATTGCCGAAAATCCAACCTCCATTTCCAGGACGATTAAATCAATGTCGAAAAGGTAAAGAAGACAAGGAGATCCTCGAAACATTCAGAAATGTCGAGATCAATTTACCACTGTTGGATGCCATCAGACAAATTTCGCAGTATGCCAAGTTCCTTAAAGGACTCTGCACCATCAAACGAAAGTTAACAGGTAATGAAATGGTAAGTGTTGGTGAAAATGTATCTGCAGTATTACAGTGGAAAATGCTAGCGAAATGTAAAGATAGGGACATGTTTGCAATACCATGTAAGATAGGCCATTTGAGAGTTTAGAGGGCTATGTGTGATTTAGGGGCCTCAATAAATGTAATGCCTTATTCTATATATGTATCACTTAACGCGGATTTTTTGACAAAGACAGGTGTTATCATTTAGTTGGCAGACAGGTCCATTGTGCATCCCGAAGGAGTCCTCGTGGACGTATTAGTCAAAGTCAATGGACTTATCTTCCTTGCAGATTTCTATGTGATAAAAATAGAGGAGGATAATGCTCCTAGGTCTTCAAACATCTTGTTGGGGCGACCTTTTCTTAGTACTGCAAATACTAAGATTGACGTATTAAGCGGAACCCTCATAATGGAGTTTGATGGGGAGATCATGAAGTTTAACGTTTATGGCACTATTAGTCACCCAAGTGAAGTCTTGGACGTAAACCTTGTCGACATAATTGACTCATCAGTAGAAAAAACTTTTGAGTCATCTTATGGAGATAAATCTAAAATGATGTTTGATGATTTTGAATCTGTAAATAAATTATTGGCTCCTATGAATACTAAACTTCTACCTTCTATTGTGCAGGCACCAAATCCGAAATTAAAACCACTTCTCGAGCATCTCAAATTCACATTTTTGGAGAATGATGAGACCATTGCAGACTTAAAAGGGATCAACCCCTTGGAGGATAATATGAAACTAAGGAAAAAGGTGTAAGGACGATTAAACCCAAATATGGTGGATGTGATAAAAAAGGAGAATTTCCAAACCCATACGAACAAAAGAATTCAGCGCGGAACAGCCCCAATACTAGTTGAGGTGTCAAGATAGCGACGTTAAACAATCGCTTGTTAGGAGGCAACCCAACCTTTATTTTTTAATTTTCTTAATTTTTTATTTTATTTTATTTCATTAGTATTTATTATTTTATTTTATTATTTATTACTTTATTTTTAGATACTGATAAAATTTTCTTCTTCTGTCTAGGTAAACCGAAGCAGAAATAGGGAGGAAAAAGAGAGAAACAAAATATTTGCATGTAAATAAGCCGTTATCCTACCCCTATTCCAACCAGGAATAACCTATCCCTACTTTATGGCTACCCTAATCCTACAGCCAAACATCCACATTTCAGCCTAATATAACCCAAAACCCTAATTTTTTTTTTAACCATTTTTTTCCAAATCCCCCTAGTCGCCGAAACTTCTCTACCACCCTTCCCATCATCGATTTTCAGCCACCATGGTGAGAACCCGAAGCCAAGCCGCCGCTGCACGCATCACCTACCCCATCGCCACCCCTCGTCGCTTTGCCTTTTTCTTCTTTTCCACACGAAACTATCGGGCCATCGCCCTTTTCTCCGCATGCGCCATCCTCTACATGGGGAGTTCTTCTAAACTTTTCTTTTGCCTATTTATTAATTCCACATCGAAGACTATGTGTTTTAAGTAGGGGAAGGCATTCCTCATTATTTCTTTCGTTTTAGATGCTGTTTTTTTTGTTGCTGCTGTTTTGGTTGTTATTGCCCATATAATTTTTTTTAAGAATATTTTGCCTCTTTTCGTGCCCAAGAATTTGACCACGACTTGCCCACTGTTTGATCCATATGCATGCTTTTTGTCTACTAAGTTAATTATGATTTTGCCTGTTTGATTTCATCTCCATTGTTTTATTTCTTTTAGGCTGAATATTTATGATCAATAAAGTCAACCCTATCTTGCTTATAGTATAATTGATTAAGTCTAAATGAAAAAAGGACACTTAATACAATTACATGCCCAAAATATGTTCATGATTATTAAGGTGGTTGCTGAAACTTATTTTGACAATTGATTGTTGCTCCTAAGTCCTCCAAAATTAAAATTTCGTTTAATAATAATAATGTTTTCGTGGTTATGAGTGCAGCTTAAGACGTGACTAGCTGTAATAGCTTAATTTTCAGTTGTGTCGGGAATAGAGATTTGAGATCACTAAATCAGACGAGTGAGTCGAAAATTTAATAAATTAATACCTATTAGTCAAATGTGAATATAGAAATATTTTTGAATTAGTGAATTTGGTGATTTAAAATAATTAATTAGGTAAATTGGGTCGAGAATGAGGTATCGAGACCTCGACTTCATAAACCGAGCCATAAATATTTTTAGAAATATTTATGTGGAGTGTTAGTGAGGTAGTATTAAAATTTCGTCAGAAAATTTTGACGTTTGAGTAGTTAATTAAATAAAAAGAACTAAATTGAAAAATGTGTAAAAGTTGCTAAAAGGATTATATAGCTCAATTGTCAAATGAGGAAGGACCTAAAGTGTAAATAAGCCCAAATGAGATATTTTGGGCGGCAATAGCTGAGAAAAAATCAGGAAAAGGGTGAAAGAAGGGAAAAATTGGAAAATTACCAAAATTAGCTAAATAAAAATGGGACCAAATTGGAATATCGAGAATTCTCTTCATTTTTTATTCATTCTCATCAGCCAAAACGCCATAGGAGGGGTTCTATAAGCTGGTATTCCATAATTTTTGCACCAAGTGAGTTAATCCTTGCCTTTTTCTTATAATTTTTGTGTTTTTAAGACTTTTACAACTAGGTCCTACTATTAAATTCATTAGTTTTTGATTTCATGGATGAAATTGAAAGTAATCATGGTTGAGTGCTGTAATTTTATGATGAAATAGCATGAAATTGAAGCGTTAATTTGTTTATGAGATGATTTTATTAGGTAATTTCAATAGAAAATGATTTTTAGGACCTAATTGTGAAAATGTTTGGAATTAAAGTTTAGTACTGAAATTATTATTCCCAAAGGTTATAAAGTAATTTAAATTGATAGAATAAAGTGTTAATTGAGAAAAATCAGCTGAATTGAGAGGCTAATTGAGTAAGGACGAAATTATTATTTATTAAAAGCTTAGGAGAAAAATGGTAATAAACATCTTGCACTAAAATAATTTTGGACAGCAGCAGTAAGGTAACTTTGAAAAATCACCATAAATTTTAGAAATCGAATTAGAAGATGAACAAAATATGAAATTAAATCTTATTGAGTCTAGTTTCTCATAAAATAAACGGTGTAAGCAATGAAATTGTAAATCATGAGATATAAAAAATTTTGTAAGATAAGGTCAGAATGAATTCGGGTTCCCCTGTTCTTACTTTGAAAAATCATAAAAATTTTAATAAAAATAATTAGGGGCTTAAATTTATATTTTTAGAATATTTAATGAGTATATTTTCAAAAAAAATAAACGGGAACATCATTAAAATTCTGTACGAGGAGATAATTAATTTTTAGTGAAGAAGAGTTGGAACTGTCAGATAGCAGAACTGGGGTGACTTTAAAGAATAAACTGTACTTATTGGTTAAACTAAAATTTATGAAAATTTTATGGTAAGAAGATACGTGAGTTTAGTTTTAGGGAAAATTCGTGGATCTTAATTTGGAGTTCTGTAGCTCAAGATAAAAATAATTTAGTGACTATGACACGGATAGATAGCTTGAATATTCACATAAGTAAATAGTGAAAATTATGGATAATGTTACTTGCAAGTGTGTTATTTATACTAAGGATGTGGATGGAGAGGAGAAGGAGGAAAATATACATATATATATGAATGACTTGTGTATAAATTGATCACATGCCCGATTATAATCGATAAATGTTGAATTAGAAATGATATAATGTTTTATTTGGAGTATTTATTATGAAATTATGATTATCGCTATAATACAAAAATCGAACTTGTGAGTTTATATAACTAAACTTTAGTGACCATTTGTTAATATTATTAAATTTCAATATTATTTTATGAATGGTGATTAATATTTATGTATGTTAATTGTTGAAAATAAGTAAATTATATACAAAAGTTATGAAATTGAACTGAGTATTTCGGAGGAATGGAACGCAGGAAATGAGTACGATCTTTCAGTGAAAAAGATGAATTGATGGTAAATTACCCAAGTAAATCGAGATTCAGCATTTATTGCGAATTCTCGTGTTTGCTTTCCGTTTAGCTTTTACGAGCTTTCGTTAACTCATATGAGTTTCAGTTAACCCTTTTGGGGTTTCAGTTCAGCTCTGATGAGCTTCAGTTAGCCTTCGGGATTCCGTTTAGCACTTGTGTGCTTCAGTTAGCCTTCGGGCTTCCGTTTAGTGCTTGTGTGCTTCAGTTAGCCTTTGGGCTTCTGTTTAGCACTTATGTGCTTCAGTTAGCCTTCGGGCTTTCGTTTAGTACTTGTGTGCTTCAGTTAGCCTTCGGGCTTCCATTTAGCACTTGTGTGCTTCAGTTAGCCTTCGGGCTTCCGTTTAGCACTTATGTGCTTCAACTAGACTTCGGGCTTCAGATCACAATGTACTCAAATCCGTAAGCCGTTCCTTGAATGGACAAGTTGGTAAGTCGTAAATGTAACGTGTGAAAAAAGAAATGTAAGTAATGTTATCATTATTATTATTGAGCTCAATTATGTGATTTTGTCATTCAGAGATTGTGTTTGACAGGATATGTTAGTAAATTATGAGTATGTGAATCAAAGTGACAGAATTTAAACATCTAATGAGGTTGAGCTCATTCAAATGAATTTGTCATTTGAAATTGTGATTGACAGGAAGAAACAGTGAATTGCATGCTTATGAATGGTTACGCATAATTATCTGAAAA